>CM057382.1:4846000-5517000 GCA_030015415.1 Cynopterus sphinx | reverse complement strand
ACGGGCTGTGGGGTTTTTATCTCTGTTTGCTGTGGGCGGTCACTTTTCTTGGAGGCGTGGGCTTTCTTGATTGACAGCTGAGATGGACAGGACCCGGTGACTCCTCGTTTGCGTTCTGTGCACGCTCGTTCCCAGAATTCACTCTGTTAGGATGAAGTTCTCCAACGCCCGGGCTTATGCACATTATGATGATGGTAGTGAGGCTCAGGTGAGTTGAAGGTCGTTGGGGTCTTCATTGCCCAGATGTGAGGGACTGGCCAGAACTAGTACCCAATTTTCCGCCTGTTTCCTTATGTGAGCTACTTTTAGCCCCCAAAAGCCTTCTGGCTTGCTTAATTGTGGGCAGACTAGGGCAGACCCTTTCTACAACAGGATGAGCTCAGCGCCTTTGCAGGACCTGAAACCCCCAATCCAACTTTCCTGCCTAACCCTTTTCTAAGAGCCATGAACCTCCTTATTAGTATGGATGCTGAGGGGCGGGAGTCTCTTCTGTGTCTGCTTCCTGCTGAGGAGGGTCGTCGTCCCTGCCTACCGGCGTCTCATGGGTTTCTTTCCTTCTCTGCCTTATTCGGGACGGGATCTTGGGTATCCCACCGGAATGTCTCCTCTGTCCCCAAGCAAGAAAAAAGATATAAACTTGTTACTTAAATCATGTATCTAGTTATGTTTCTATCATTAATTTTGCATCAAGCAGGAAAAGGAAAACAGGCTTGGTTAATATGTTTTGTTATATATATAAAGGGGAAAAAAAGAGAAAAAAAAACTTGGGTTAAAGGTCCCCTCCCTTCTCGGACACTGAGGGCCCTGTTTTGGCCGAAAGCCATTCCCGCCTGATAACGGGGCAAGGAGAATGCTGAGCTTCAGTGATCCTTATCCAGAGGACCTGAGTCACCAGTTTCAAGGTAATTATCTAAGTTTGAGGGAAAGGGTCATTCTCCAAAGAAAGGAGGGAAGAAAAGGACTTTTCCAGAAACTAGGTTTGTGAAAAAGATTAAGCATTTTGCAAATGATGGCCCACGTCAGTCACCTGGCCCCTGAGTGATGGAGTGCGTAGGCCTTAACTGTGAGCGGTAGAGGCGACTCGATTTTACTGGGATAGTAGGATTTTACTGGGATAGTAGGAATGTGAGCGGGAGCGCTGTGTTGATTGAGGTGAGGGGCTTGGGGCTTTTCACAAAGTAAGAGTGGTCTCAGGGCTGCGTGGGCAGCCCGGCCCCCGAGCTCCTGGACCTGCAGACAGGCCATGATTGAAGCCAACCAGTCCCAGAAAAGGGAAGCCTCCCACAGCCCGCGTCAGGGCCCGCACGCCAGCCAGCCTGTGCCCAGGGCGAGGACACTGGGACGCCTGCTGGAAATCTGCAAGTGATGAAACAGGTTTTTGGTAGATGCGACTCGTAAAGACCTTGAGATGGAATCATCAGTCCGATGACTGGCGGTTTCCCAAGAAGGAAGGGGACACAGGGAGAAGGCGGCCATGTGAGGACAGAGGCAGAGGTCTGAGGCAGCTGCAAGACAAGCAACGCCCAGGACGGCCGGGAGACGCCAGAGCTAGGAGGAGGTCAGGAAGGAGTCTCCCTGTAGCCTTCAGAGAAGGGATGACCAGTACTTTGGTTGCCAACGTCTTGCCTCTAGGGCAGGAATACATTTCTACTGTTTTAGGCCCCCAAGTGTGTGGCCATTTGTCACAACCGCCCCAAGGAATGAATACACCTCTAACGACCAAAAGCAGGACCAGAATCCCTCAGGGCCAGCACGTTGCGGGGCTGACACATTCTTTTTCACCCAAAATAGCAAAATTCCGACTCTATCGTCCCCACCGTCAGCTGGGGGAGGGCGGCTGGCAGGAGGCCCTGAGCTTACATTCGTTTTTTGCTCAGAATACGCTTCCTCTGGGAAGGGCCCACTTTCTGAAAAGCTTTCAGTTCTACCTCTGGACGCAGAATTTCTTTTTTAACCAGATTTACATAACCGGGCTCTGCCTTCTGTCTCCCTCACCCTGTTTTCGGCAGCCCTCACGGCGCTTGGCCAGCGTTTCTTCCTGCCTCCCGCTGCTGATGGAGGACTTCCTAACCCCACAGCCCAGCGAAGTCCTGTTTGGGAGTCAGAGCCACCCGGACCCACCACTGTGGCTTGGGGAAGAACCCAGAGCCGGAGAGTCTCTGTGTTTCCAGTTTTCCAACCTTCTGGGGCCAAGAATCCTTTCGGCCAATACATCCCAATCTGTGTTCCTTGGAACTGTAATGTCCCATAAAATATCAATAAGTTTTTAATGCATTATAGTCAGATGAGTTCGGGAACTCCAAAACTAGTATAATTGAAATATATATATATGTGTGTGTGTGTATATATTTTCTTTTTTACTGCAGACCTTCTCAGGGCCTTTAACATGCCAAATATGAATCGTGCTGCTTCAAGTCAAGGACGTAACAGTCAGGATTCCCAAACTGTTTTGCTCACTCACAGGTTCTGTGTTCCGCCTGCTCCTGGCTGATCGTTCTGTTTGAATCTTCAGCAGTGACGACGTCTCCTCCTCCCTTCCCTCCTCCTGCCAGGGCTTTCTTTTCCAGGTTTAAAAAGAAAACCACTCCGCCCCTCCAGTTTCCCCCATAAATCAGTGTAACTGTACCGCGGCCCAGCCCGGAACCCTCGCCGGCCTCCTCCCCCCGGCTGGAGCTCGCTTTGGGGAGGCAGACGTGGCCCTCCACCGTCTAGCCCCAGGTCACCGCCCGGTCCAGCATCTGCTGTTTGCACGACGCCCGCAGCCTGAAACTCGGTGGTTTCCGAACACGTGACACCGCCACGGCTTTGTTCCTGTGGTTTGGAGCCCCTTCCTCGCAGCACTTGCCTAGAGAGCGTCTGCTTGTCCTTGGGACTGGGCTCTGTCCCTGATCTCACACCTTCTGCCCCCTCCCACCCCCAGATCGGGTGCCCCAGCTCTGAGCCCCCCACACCCTATCGCTGTGCGTGGACTGTGGCATTCGTCAGCCTGCCAACCCTGGGAAGGTGGGACGAGTGTCACCCACCACCGCATCTTTTGACAGTGCCAGCCCCCCCCCGGCCCCCATGTACCTGCTGCTTCTGACGAGTCGGGGTCCAGGACATTCACGGGCCACGTTCTAACCAGAGGGCGAGGGCAGAGTGATGGCGAGACCCGCGCGTCCGTGCGCCCCTGGTTCTTGTGCCCTTTGCTTCTTGCCTTAGCGTCCTCTGCGACTGATACTGGCACAGTCCGTCGTTCGCTTCTCCCGGGGCGTGTGCTGCTTCTCGTTTAGCCTTCTGTGTCCTCATGTATACGGGGCGCCCATCTCCGTTCTGTGTAGCTGGGATTTGCTTTTATTCACTCGTTCTTTCGGAGTCTTAGACCGTTTACATGCAACGGAGTCAGTGTGGCTCAGTTTGAATCCACTCTTTTTATTATTTGCTTTCCATTTTCCCGCCTTTTCTTATGTCCTTTTTACCCTCCTCTCTGGTCTTTTTTCTTTGGGATTAGTATTTTTTAATATTCCTTTTCCTATTATCTTGTCACTTATATATTCCCTTCTATTTATTTCATAATTATCTAGGGGATTACACATTTATTCTTGACTTATTATTTAAGTCTAAGATAAATTAGTACTTTTTTACCAGTTTCCAGGTAGTGAAACTGGTGTTTGTTTAACCCTCTTCTGGCTGAAGTGCTACTGTCACCATGTGTTTTAGTTCTGCGTATGTCTCAACCCTGCTCCCGACATAATTATTATTTTGTGTAGTCGACATGCGTTTAGACTTGCCCACGTGATGTTCATTTCCATCGCTCTCCACTCTTTCTGGGATCGTGTTCTCTGCCCGAAGAGCACTCTCCAGTGCTGTCTTCGGTACATGTCTCGTGCTCATGAATTCTCTCCGCTTTGTTGGCCTTCCCTGTCTTTAGTTTGCTTTCATTTCTTTTATGGAGAATTTCAACCCTACAAAAGTAGAGGAAATAAGGCCAGGTCCATATGTACCTGTCGCCCAGCTTAAGCCGTCATCTCTCATCTCGATATTTTAAGGACATTCTCACCCGACAGTTGAGGATGGCAGTCGTGTTCTTTTAACACGTTGGCAAGATTGCCCCCCACCCCAGCGCCCACTATTTCCACAGAGAAGTCAGTCGTTAGTCGTATTGACACTCCTCCTGATATGCCGGATCAATATTGGACGGTCAGACACTCTGTATAAAAAGACTTCGGTGTCACTGAAGCGTTGGATGAGGCTGTCTTCCCCCAGAGAGGATTTCCTGTTGCGTTTTGCAGGCAGGCCAGCTAGGGGCACTAGCTGTCCACCTGACCTCAATCCCGTTGAGAACTGAGATGACTCAAAACCGCGCTTAGATCTTGGGATCTTTAAAAGAAGCCTGAAGTCCAAATAACTACATGAAATATCTGGATTTTTAAATGTTTTTAAAAAATCCAGGACAAGCCAAACAAAACACCTCTCTGGGCCCAAATCAGCCCTTGTGCCGACAGTCTGTGACATCCACGATCCGGTAAATAAGAAAGCATTAACGCCACGCTGCGTTTTTTAGCTTTAGTATGTTCCCGCAAAGAGAGCTCGCGGAGGTTCAGCTCTGTGGAGCACCTCGGTCTCCCCGCACCACCCCGGGCCCCTCCTGGACACAGTGTAGCTGCTGGAGTCGTGTCCTGGATGTTTAGGCCTCATTCCTGATCACCTGAATTACGTGTGCAAGTCAAACAAGCAAATAAACGAATAAATAAAACATTTATAAATAGATGATAGATAGATGATGGATAGATGGATAGATAGATAGATGATAGATGATAGATAAAACCACACCGCCTTCATCAGTCGGACTGTCGAGAGCTGGAGTCCGAGCATCTGCGGTTTGCGTAGTGCCCCCAACCAAATTCAACGAGTTTGCATTGCTTGGCCCCCTCCCGTCCCCCTACCAGAGTGATGGCTACGAAGAGCTGCTGTGCCCATGGTGGCCCGTCCACTCATCGGCGTCCCCAGTGGCTTAGAAAGGACCGTCTCTTCTGCAGCGGATTCGCTTCATGTGCGATTTCCGGTCTGCTGTCTGTCTGACCCACTGGACTGCCAAAAGGGTGGGAACCAGATGCCCGGCAGATCCCACGGTCTGTGGGATACACAGTCGGTGCTCAACAAACAGCGGACAGATGAGTGTGTGTGGGCGATGCGTGAACGAATGCCCTCAGAGCAGCACCCTTCGGACCTCCGAGTCCCAGGCAGGATGATGCCTGCCCTGAGATGCGTCTCCCAGAAATCGGGGGAGGCTCTGTCTCCTCCTGGAGGGGCACACGCGGCTCCCACGGCCCAGCAGACTCCTCACCCGTGCCAGGTGCAATCACCGTTCTCACCGGAAGGCCTGTCCCCAATAGCAAACTAAAAACAAGGTAGTCCCCCTTCTGCGTTTTGTCCACATTTGAATTTCAAAGACGCACGGTATGAGCCCGTTCCTCCTCCTCCCGACTTCTGTGTCCAAGGACAAAGCGAAGGCTCCCTCCTGGAGCCAGTGTCAGGCCTACCTGGGGGTCAGCCCTGCCCACTGGGCTGTGGTTTGGAGGGTCTGGCTGGCCCTGGGGAGGGGGGCTGCCTTTCCAGCCACGGCCCAGGTGATGCTGCCGGGACGCAGGGGCCTCTCTGCTGGCTGATGGGGAGGTGGCTGCCCCGCTGGTTCGCCTTGTGGCCTGGTGGGAGTCGCTCTGTACCTGCGCCCTGGGGTTCCCGCAGGTGCAGAGGGAACCCCTTCCGAGGAGGAGGCCAGTGATGCCCGCCTCCAGCTCGGCGTTTGCTTGTCCGGCCCGTGCCGGGCGGCAGAGGGCGGCAGAGACCGGGGGATGGCCCGGTCCGGCCGCTCCGGGCCCCACTCAGCTCCCAGTCCCTGAATCACCTGTTGAGCAGCTCGGCCCGGAATGAGCCAAAGGAGTAGGACATTTCCTAATCCATCTTTGCTCTCTTTCGTTCCTAGGAGTGAACTGATGTCTTCCGTGGACGTTTGCTTTGCATTCCTCCTAGAAGGGAGTCGGGCTTTCTCCCACCGGCCCCGGGGGACAGCAGGATGGAAGGGCATGTGGGGTTTCTGAGATGGGTCCCCCTCGCCGCCCCTACAGCTGGAAAGGGAGTTCCCTACAGGCATTTGACCCCAGGGTCCCCAAACATCTACTCAGAGACAGCAGGTAATTCCCAGTCCGCACCTCTCCAGCCCATCTTCACACCGAGAACCAGCCCCCGTCCCCTTTCCGCCTGCGGTCTGTCGCCATGAAGCCCCTGGCCCCAGATGTGGTCCTCACACTTCCAAGAGACTCGGAATCAACTGATGGGGCAAGGGGGACAAAAGACAGCTCCCCCAGCCCCACCCCAGCCCGTTCACCATCCGTTCTGCGGGGGGAGGCGGGGCAGGGGGCCTGGAATCTCCATCCACACCCGGGGAATTACCTGGGGAGGGTGACGCGGGATGGAGACGAGGAAAAGGATGTGGCCAGCACTGGGAATCCCCAGTCTCTGGGCTGGGGGTCACTCCCCAACCCCACCATGAGGAGGATTCCTCAGTTCAGTAACCTCCTGCACCTGCCTCCCAGCTTCCTAACGTTTTGGAGGCCCCGGACAAGGGCCCCCCTGCCGTGTGTCTTCCTAACAATTTATCACTCAAAATAACACGCCGTCGGATAGAACGTGGGTTGTTTTCTGCCTTGTAAGTGCATGTCACTCGGCATCTGAAAGGCCAGGTTTGGATTTAGAAATCTCAGGAGCCGCCTGTGAGAGGCGGCAATGCAGGGAACCAGGCCCAACCCCTGTGACAGGCTCCACCGGCCCTGCACTGGGCCGCGAGGGGCCTCGTATACATGTGTGAGAGCACGTGTGTGTGTGTGCCCACGGCCCATGTGTCCAGGATCTGTCAGCACCATCGTCCCCACCATCCACACCTCCAGCTGTGCTGTCCCCCACGGAAGAACGGACCCAGGGAGAGAGGCCCGCACACGCCTGTGCGGCTCCTGGCTCCAAACACCCAAGGTGAACTCTGAAAGGACAGGATGTAGGGCCCAGGCAGACACATCCCAGCCCGGGACTCTTCCCTATAGGCCTTATAGACAAGGCAGGGCCCTAGGGGGTAGAGTAAGTCCCACCCCTTCCTGCCTGGGTCTCCTAAGGGACTGCCTCAGGGGCAGCCAAGCAGATGCCTCCTGCCCTTGGAAGACCTAGTGCCCAGCGATGACCCCCGGGCTCCTCCCCTCCTACATAGTGCCAGCCACGGCCCCACGCCGTCTGGGGACCCCGCTCAGAGCCAGCGCTGGCATGCCCTTCCCAGACCAGGCTCCCATCAGCTGTGGAAGCAGAACTAAAGCCGATTCTTGCAGGATCCCCAGTTCTTTTCAAGAGAGAATAGATTGAGGGTTTAGGAGGCTATTGGGGGCTCGTGGGGCCTTGCGGAGTCTCTAGGATGGACCATAGGGCAATTGAGCGGCCATCCAGCCCTGGGAGGCTGTCGAAGGCCCCTTAGAAGGCCAGATCTACCCATCCAGGGTGACGGCTGTGCCTAGGAGCCTCCGTGCACTCAGGTGCCTTGGCTACGCTGAGCCTGGGACACGGGCCTCCACCCGGGCCAGTGCTGGGTGCTACAGGCAGGGTGGGAGGTGAAGGCCCTGGATGACGAAGCTTTGGGCTTTGGGTGGCCATGAGGACCTTCTCGAAGCTTAGGGAGGCCTGACGGCACAGAGAGGGCAGCAATCCAGGGCTGAGCAGGCCACCTGGAGACGAGGCTGCGGGAGGCCCTGCCGCTGAGTCTGAAGGTGAGGGCTGTCACCACGGCTGGTAAGCAGGGCAGGCCCGGCTCAGCGGCGCGCCCTTTTGGGGTGTGGAGGGGTGTGGAGGGGGGAAGGGCTGTTCAAATGCAGCCTCCTCGGCCCCTCGCCACCCTTTCTGAATCAGCGGAGTCCCCCCGAGGACTCTAACTCACACTCAAGCATAAGCGGCACAACTTGGAATCATTTTTCTATTTATCCAGGCAGCAGAGCCGGCCCACCCCACCCCACCCAGCCTGGCACCATCGGACTCCTGTCTCCTGTGGCTGAAAACAGAAGCCATCTCCCCGCAGGCAGGCGAGGAGCCACACCTGGTCTCCCTGTGCCCTCACCGCAGGGCGTCCTTGCCACCTGGCCTCCCCTGCATCCCCTCACGTAGCTCCTTATTCAGCTCCATATTTAGTGTACTCGGTGCTGTGTCTCCCTTTCGAGAATATAAGCCCCCCACCCAAGGCAAGACCCAGACGTATGGGGATCACCCCATTTTCCCCAGGGCTGCTGGCCTATAATAGGCGCAGTGAGTATTTGGTGAATGGTGAGCGAGGCCACCTCTCCTGATGGGACAACAGGGCAGACACCTGGCGGGGAACTGAGGGAAGGTCTAAGTGGGGGAGGCCCTGCACCCCTGAAGACCTGGCCCGGCTGGCTGCCAGCCGCTCTCTGGGGACACTCGCCCGTGAAGAGCAGAGAGGACCCAGCCACAGCTGGGGGAAGGAGTCACAGGGCCCAACAGGCTTCCTGGGCTGGGTGTGCACAGGTAGGAGGAGGAGGCCCGCTCGACTCCCAGGCGGCGGCAGCCCGAGGCCCTGTGGGCCGCGGGGACGCTCCCTCCAGAACCTGCTTGTGTGTGCTTGCTCTCCTGGCACGCCATGAATTGTTTTGGGGCTGCCTTGTTAGGAGATTAAACCTTCCTTTTTAAAAGATGGAAAAAAAAAAAAGAAAGAAAGAAAGAAAACCTCCAGCAAAGGCTTGACTGGAGCTGACCCCCGAGGACCCGAGGAGGCGGTGGCAGTAACTGATGGGCCCTCCATTTGTCTAATTAATCTTCTTGTCAACAAAGTTGTTCTTTGCCGGTGCCAGGCCTGACATCACCCCGCAAGCTTGCCACACTGGTTCGTTCCCAGCTACAAAGGCCACCTCTGACCCAGCCTTAAGCTCACCAGCCACCCCACCCCCCCAAAACGCGGCCTGTGGTGCTGCTGCCGGACTGGGAACCCGTGGGTGGGGACAGAGGTGCCCCATACCTGCTCGCTCGGTGGCAGGGGGGACTGTGGGAGAGTCACAGCTTGAATGGAAGGTGGGCAGGGACCTGGGAGGCTCCTCTCTAAGCCATGAGGAGCCCGGTTCCCAGACAGGACTCAGAGACGCTGAGCTTTTTCTGCAGTTTCCACTCCCGGGGGCAGGTCCGCAGGGCGGAGGGCCGTGGGCACGGCTGGGTTGTCACCCAAGGGGTGACATTGCAAAATCAAGTGCCTTCAGGGGGCCCAGGCTGAAACGGGGTTTAGATGGCGAATACAGGCCCCGGGCAGGAGAGTCTCGTTTTCAGGCTGTGACTGTTTATGGGCTGAACCGGGCCCTCTCGTGGCCGTTTTATTCTGCTGTGTGAGGCTTCTTACCACCCAGCGCGTATTCCCCAGGCTCCCCAAGACGGTCCCATTTGACACAGACGACCTTCTCCCTGATTTAGTTGTCGGCGCATCACCCTGTGCATTTCCTGCGAAGCATCCGGCGCCACTCACGCTCGCTGTGTTTGGTCGTTATTTATTGTCTGATCTGTGGATAGGATCCAGGGCCCCAGAACTCCGGTGGCGGGGGGGGTCTTTACAACGCTGTTCTCACCCGTCTCTAGCTGAAATGTACCATTTTCTTCCGTCACGAACATGGGCAACATGTCACCGTGTATTAGCAGTGCCTGCGGCTTCGTCAGCGACAGAAACGGCACGTATTTTCCGTGTCGTGCCGCAGTCGGTGCAGTTCTGTCTGTGCCCATCGCTGTTTGAAAGGACCGCGGAAAGCATGCGTGTCTGGAGATCCTGTTACTTCAGCTATTAGCAAGAACACGACTATCTCCCGTTTTAGAAGGATTCTGATGACTGTATTTCAGTGTAATTGGTCGCTCTGCAGACCTTGCGTAGCTCATTTTACGTGTTTTCAAACATTCCGAGGAGGGGCCCAGGGCCTTCACCTAACTGTTCAAGGGGCCACCACAGTCTACGCCATGTCTTTTATCCTTTTTTCTATCATCATCACTGGCCTTGGTCCTGGCACATGGTAGGTGCTTTTTCTTAAAAAAATTATACTTTTACTGAATGAATGAACCGTAAAACAAATGAATGAATAGTGGCATGAGCCTTAGCACGACCTTGCCCATATGTAAATGTCTAATTACTATGTTATATACCCAAAACTAATATAAATATCATATGCCAAGTATAATTGAAAAAATTTTTTTCTTTTGATTTTCAGGCAAAATAATGACCTTTCCCGAGATCAGGGACCCATGTGTCCCTGAAGGAACAGAATTTCCTTTGCCACATGAGCGCCTCTCTCAGGAACAAACCTGCCGCCCCTCCAGGAGAGGCCAGGGGCCTTGCTTCCTGCCTCCTCTGAGTTCAGGGCTGACCAAGGAGTCCCCGCCAAGAAGGACCCCACCGGGCCATTTGCTTTGCTGTTGTAGCGACATGGCCACCCGTGCCCTGACCGGGAGACCAGGGATGTCCCCGAAAGGACCTAGAGGTCCTTCCCCATCCGGTGTCTGGCTGGCCCAGGGGCCTGGACCAGGTCTGAGCCCACGGCCCAGGTAGCGCTGCCCACTGTGGCCACACGATGGCGGTGTGGCCCTGGCCGCGGTTAATCAGCAGCAGGTCGGGTACCCATCCCTTCCCCGTCTGTTGTGCATCCATTCCCTGGGCCTGGAAACCAGTCCCAGGTCGAGAGGCGTGGGAACGAGGGGCGCCCGGGCCTGGGGCCGGGTTCCCTCGGTGGCCTCGGGGCGAATCCCCAGGACCTGGGCTTTGAGAGCCTCTGACTCGCTGTGAAGCCCTCCGTGTCCTCAGAGGGACGGCTCCAATGCTCATCTCGTCCCTGCCTTTCTGCCTCCAGTTCCTCTTTTGCAAAACAGGGACGACTATGGTGCCGACAGGTTAGTGGGACTGAAGCAGGTGACACGGGGAGAGGCTCACCTGGCCCGGCGCTGTGCCCTGGAGAGCTCTGTGGGGCTGAGCATCACCATCCCCGGGACTCAGGCCAGGGGAGGCTCCCGTCATCATCTGCAAAGGAGGGACAGCAACCACCCAGGGCAGTTGTGGGATTGAATGAAAAGCATCCAGGGATCCTATGGTGAGGGCCTACTGTGTGCAGGTAGGCAGACACCAAGACATCCTGCTGCCTTTCTAATAATTGTCACTCCTGGGCCTAGAGGTTTACGACAGGGAGACGGGGCCCACACTGCAGTGGGGTCTCTTGTTTTCTAGAGACTGCTTGGGCGATGGGGGATACTACCTTTAGGAGGAAAGTGGAGAAGGTGGTGAACTTTCATCCCACGTCCTTGATGGACGGGGTGATTCACTCTTGGAGAACTGGTTTCTGGTCAGAAGGAAGGGGCTTAGGAGAGCCAAGAGGCTGTGCTGGAACCCAGCGAGGTGCTTTGGGAAAGCAGTGACACTCAGCCTTGGCCCTGCGCAGTCCTGGATGGGCCCCAGGCCCCCCATCTCAGGCAGTGTCCCTGGGGCACAGCCCCTCTTGGCCTGTCCCAGTGTGTGAGGTCACTGGGGCGTGCAGGCCCGAGCCTGCCCTCTCTGAGCCAGCCAGGGACCAGGGTGTCGGTAATTAAGAGATACACGTCAAGAATGTAAATTCCTGTGGTTCCCAGCCTAGGAAGGGCTCGTGTGGTGCCTCCGGACAATCGAAGGCCCAGCGAGTGTGGGAGCCTCTGAAAGAGCCAGTGTTGCCGTTTAAAGTGTTATCAGTTTAATGAACTGCTTTATGAAGTGCTAAATGCATGCAAGTGTGAACGCGGCATCTGGGCTTGCGTTTTATTTTAGACTTCAATCTGGGCCCTTGGTGTTTTGAAAATGCCAATTATTAGTGTAGAGTCAGAATTTCTTTTTTTATTTTTAAATCAGAGTTTCTAATGGAGAAGGAGGGTTGAGTGATAGCTCCTTAAATGATCTCGAGATGTACCCAGCATACACGTACAAATCCAGGCACCAATTCATACACAAGTAGCGCAACCACAAAGACCTAAAATGTATAGATTTTTTAAATTAAAGAAGTGGGAATTTGCTACTCAGTTCTGCATTGTTGCAGAATTTGGTGTGTGTGTGTGTTTCTGTAGGAAAGAATGAAGCGTTTAAGAAATCAGAGGTATCATCAATGCGAATTTCCCAGAATTCATTCTAGGAAATTTGTCATTTCTACCTATGTTTCCCAGGCCAGAAAATGGACAGTCTACAGGAATATTTACTGCACTTTCATGAGAAAAGTTTCCAAGCTACACCTTGAAGCAGTGCAGTTGGATTTGGAGCAAATGGAAACATTGTGAAATTGCTTATTTTCTTCCAAAACGTGTATTTTTCTTCCTTATTTCCTGTTAAATCAGTGCCACTCATTAGCAACCATATTTTTGTGTTATAGACTCAGCAGAATTTTTGCTCCGTGACTGTATTCCAAATTAAACTTTTAAGTTTCCAGGAAAAGTGTAACCAATGTTTAAATCAGTCAGAAGTTAAACTAATGAGAGGAAGGGAAAAAAAACCACAACTTTCATCTTCTCTTGTACAGCTATTGCTTTTTTATCTGCTTTACACTTTGGGGGTGCTTTTATCCCTGGGATCTTGGAAAGACTGTCCAGAAAGCAAGAAGGTGCGAGAAACACCAAGATGTCTGAACGCAGAGCTATTGACAAGTTCTGACTAACGCTGGTTTCAGAGAAACACAGGCAGCTTGAGGGTTTCGTTGCAGGATTTGGATGGAGCTGCCTCCCACCAGTTGCTCCGAGTTGGAAGGGTGTCCAGGCTGGAAGCCGCGTTTTACAGATGGTGTGGCAGAATGCCAGAGCGTGACAGCAGCACACCCAAGATAATTTAGTGATCGAGTTACCCACGGAGCCCATACCCTTTGCCGAGCGTTCTTTAATGAGCAGCTACTAGTCTTATCTAGGGCGCCTTTCCGCCAGGGTGCAATGAGGACATAGCTAACTGCAAGTTATTGCTTCCTAGCCAATGCCGAAGGACACCCTCAATTTAGAAGAGGGTGACCACATAAAAATGAATTTTCCGTCAAGGTGGCCCAGCAAGGCCCAAGCCCTGTCTTCATTCTGCCCTTGTTTTCTTCTCCATTTCAAAGCAAAAGGCCAGGATGAGCCTGAAAAATGCAAAGAGTGTTTTCCTGGGGGAAAGTTGTAAACTTGACTATTATCATGAGAAGACAAGAGAAGCTATCCAGGTTGACAAGAGTTACATTCAGACAAAAGCCTGGGATGCTGCTAATAAGGAAATTCTGGTAGCTTGATCCAGCCCAGAAGATTCTGAGAAAGAAGTATATTAAAAGAAGAAAAGGATATGATAAAATTTTAACAGGCCAATGAAACTATCAACAGGTGGATCGGTATAACAGAACGTCTCAAACACAGGCCCTACTAGAGACAATGTAGATGAAAAATTAGTATGTGGTAAAGGTTGGTGAGGGAAAGGGATTAGTCAGTAAATGATGTTAGGATAAACCATGTGGGAAAAAATAAAAATAATTCCCAACTCTCCCCATACATGAAAATAAATTCCACATGCAAATAAATAAAATAAATAAATAAATAAATAAATAAATAAATAAATAAAATAAAAATAAAATAAATAAAATAAAAATAAAAATAGAGGAGATAGGAAAATTTGAGATCTCAAGAGAAGGACTGTGTAGATAGAAATGCTTAGAAGTAGGTTAATAAGTAAAAGGTTATTGGGGCTGACCACAGAAGCATGAAAACTTCTAGACATCAGCGACACTGGGAAGACGCGTGTGATAAGTAGCACACAGAATTAATCTTATTTCTACGTGAAAGACCAATGCAGAGCAACGAGAAGAGAGCTGACACAACATGGACAACGAAGACAAGTAATAAAACACAATAAAAGTACAGATATTCGACAAACGTGTAAAAATATTCAAATTTATGAACGAAAACGTAAATCGAACCGACAACGAGCATTCAAGTTGCCCTCGAGCTGCTGGACTCTTGCATTTTGCTGTCACGTGACCGAAGCTTCCTGTAAATCAGTAAAGTCAATCAACATCCTTAAACATGGCCCTGTCCTTTCGACATGTTTTCCTATTTCTACAAATGCTCTGCAGTCAGATAAAACCATAAAGACTTATTTACAAGGTTCTTTGTTTTGGGAGTTTCTTCAGCATTTGAGGAAAGAGCCAACCTGTCCAGTAACTAGAGTTATCATCCACGTGAAGAATATTCTGCAGCATTTTTATTATTTTTTAAGATAATGGAAAACCATGATATAATGCTAAGAGAAAGACTTTGGATGTAAAATCTGTATATATTGTATATTTTAAAAGACTAAAAAAAAATACCCAATAGTTGGGACTAGTTAGGATTGGGTGTCATTTTTATTTTCTCTATTTATGTATGTTTTCCCATAATATACATGAATTTATGATGGAAAATAAGTTGTTGAAAATAACATGGTGACGTCCATCTGTCCTCCTCGTGCAGCCCCTGTTGGCCAACAAAGGATGTGTCCTTTGGGTAGAGGAGAAGCACAATAAATATTTGATATTTGACACAATTATTTATTATAGGATGTATTTGTAGATTTAGGATCATGGTCAGTATGTAGAGAGAATAAAAGCCAATGTCTGGAGAACTTGGTGGACACCTGGCGTTTCACCCTGAGATGCTTTATGTAACCATCAATGTGTGTGTGTGTGTGTGTGTGTGTGTGTGTGTGTGTGTGGGAAGGAAGGAGCGAGAAACTAGAAGCAAAAGGCTCATTCTGTACATCTCACGGGCCAGAACCTAGTCCTGTGGCCACACCTGGGTGCCAGGGAGGCGGTGTGGCCTTTGTACCAGCTTCGCATCCCAAAACCGTCCACAGAGGATCAGCGACCAATGCGAGTGCCCACGTTCCCATAAAATGACACATGGACCCTGAAATTTGAGCTCTGGATGATCGTCTACAATAGTTTTTCCCTTTTCACATAAGCAGATTCACAAATCAGATAACATCCCTGTTTCCTTTTTTTTCGTTTGGGAAATGTGATTATGCCGCATCGCCGTTTTTCTCAGGAAAAGATGCTGGTTCGAAAGATAGAAAGTAGAAAAATTCATTACGCGGAACGGGATCCAAATCGCCTAACGCCCTCTGACGTGGTTCCCGCTCGTTGACTGCGTGTTTACCACGTACCAGAAGCATTAAAAGATGAAGGGTCTGAGGTGCGTTTTACAGAGAGGCTTTCCAGGATGCGTTACGGAATGCGTTGTGTGGAATCACAAGTAAGGAATCCATGGAAATGAAGACTAACTCCCTAGAGTCTCTCACTCCGGGAGCTCATCTTCTGAGAATTATCCCGAGCAAAATCGTCAGGCAAGCGCATGAATGTTAATGTGCAGGGATGCCCTCGGAAGAGCTGTTTAATATGATGGACTACTACGCAGCTGAGAAAAAGGCCGAGCGAGATACATCTTTGGGAGTATGCAAAGGGGTTCGTGAAATGCTCGGAAGTGAAAATACAGCCGCACGATATGTATATGTCATGGTCCTATTTTTGTAAATTTTATTTCCGATGTATGAATAGACACATCCAGCTTGTGCTACAGATATATAGAGTTTATGGGTAGAAAAAAAATTAGAAATCTGTATATCCAGAAGGTGCTCTGTCCGGGATTTCCATTATAAATGACTTTATTTGTGTTTTGGTATTTCTCAACGTTGTCTAAATTTGTTTACCTCAAGAGAGCTCCCTTTACAGCCAGAAATGAATTGTCCTTATAGTAATAATTTTGGGGTGCTTACTCTATGCCAGGCACGGGGCTAAGTCCCTTGACTCTTGGCTTTTTACTAAAATTCTATCAGACGATGCTCCTTTATAGTTTATAATTTGTAATAAAAATAGAGACGGTCTCAAGCTCTCCTAGCTTTTTCCTACGGATTCGGAAGGCTCTCCAGGGCCAGCTCCCTCCGCCATGCCTTGCTGCCACTCTGGGAACCAGCCTCGTGGGCGGAGACTCTGGCCCGGGTCCCCATTGCTCGGAAAAGTGCTGAGGCCTGGAACTTCTTGGCCAGGGCGGAATTCCTGAGGCTCGACCACAGGGACGGGGTGAGCGAATTCGGGCAGGAGTTTTGTCTGTCTCCTTTGTTTTCAAAAGAAAGAGGCACGGCCTAAACAGGGCTGCGCTTGGTTCTATCTGGTTTTCTTCAAAGGCCGAGAGCAAAGATGAGCCGCTGCTATTTAGTGACGGGGACTGTTGGGGGGTGGGAGGGGGGACGGGGCTTCTGGGGGAGCATGTGCTCCTCCCAGACTGACATCAGTTGCCAGCAGGGCCTCTGACTGTGCGGGGATGAGCTTAATAGATGTAAGCTCATCTACCTGAGACTTTCTGCTTGCGATTTACCCTTCGGAGCATGGCTAGAACCCTGACTTGGGTCCTTCTAGCCGTCAGCAAATCAAAGGATGACCAAAGGTGATGATAATAGGAACCAAATTCAGGCTCCAGCCCTTCCTGCATGGCACCCTTTACCCCGGTACCAGCCTCTGCAGTGCGATGGTTGGCCAATCGTCAGCTTTCCAGCATTATTATTATTATTATTATTATTATTATTATTATTTCATTTATTATTATTATTTTTTTTGCTCCACTTATAAACTGTAGCATCTGCTAGTTTGGCAGCCGGAGAGCTTGGATGCAAGTCCTGCTCTGCCACACTCTGCCTTTGTGACCTTGAATTAAGTCACTAATTCTTTCCGGCCCTCAGTTTACCCATTTGCAAAAGGAGGACTACATATTAGGTCGTGTTTTCGATTTGTTGGTTGTTCATAAAAAATACAAGTCGGGGAAGTAGGGCCCATCCCAGAGTTTGATCATCCTCCTTCCCCCTGAGGTGTAGTGTCTGTTAAGGCCACACCATGTGGAGTTTTGCGAAGCCAAAGCATCAGGATTAGAGCGAGACTTGATTTTCAGCCTCAGCGACTTGGCCCGGGTGTTTCTGTGGGCAGGAGCAAGCGGGGGAGCCTTCCCAAATCACACCACACAGGGGTCCCTGACCTACATAAAGCAAGTTGGGGCCAGCCGATGAGAGCGCCTTGGTTACGTGGCAGAATGAGGCATGGTTTATGGTCCTTGTCGAGGGAGCCCGGTTCTCCAAGACCAGTGTCAAGGTCCATTTCGTGCAAATCGATTCTAAAAGTTCTCATCAGCTTCTGCTCCCCCTTTTCTTTCCAGAACTCAGAGGCAGCGTCTGAGATCAGACGGCATAATTACACCTGAACCGGGGCTCTGGGGAGGGCTTACAGCTTAATTAGCTCCCGTCCCTGCACCGGCTCCGCTTCTCGGCCTCACGCTAGGTGCAGAGGGCCTCCCTGCCAAGGAATTCAGAGCCGGAGCCTCCTGGCTTGTTAACACGCTGTCCTGGGTCCCACCTGACACAGGCGGGCTGCAGCCAGGCCCAGCCCGGAGAGGGAGAGGCCTCTGCTGGGGCATCCGGCACTGGTGGGGTCGGGGGAGCTACTTGTCTGAGCCAGCCCGGAGGTGAGGCGCACCCTGGAATGTGGAGCTGGTGGCGGCGGCTGCAGGGGCGTGCACCTGCCTGGCCCAGGTCAGGCGGCTTCGGGCTGCAGGTGTGTTTCCGGGGGCGTCTGGCAGGGCCAGGCATTGAAGACACCTGGCTCGTACACTAGGAGTAGGATGGGGGAGGAGGGGAGGGGAGAGATGGCCAGTGATAAGGGCTGCGATGGCCCCTGAGCGTGAGCCACCCTGGGCACAGGCCAGGGGCCCTAGAAAAGGCTTGGGCTTGTGCAATGTCAGAAAGAACAACTGCTCAATCACAGCAAAGAGGCTCTCTCAAGAGCAGCACAAACCTCTGAGCTGATTACTCAGTCCTCATGACTCCCTCCTGGCTTAAGGGTTGGGCTGTCCCTGAGTTCCTGGCTCCGTGCTAAAGGGAACTCACTCCCCTCTCTCCTGGAGAGGCGGGAGCTTGGAGGACCGACTCCAGCACTCCAGCTCGGAGGCAGAACAAGACACCATTAGCTGAGCACTGATGCCTGCCCGGGAACATAATGAAAAGAGAAAAGCGCTGCCTGCCTGCTCCCCATCCCCACTCCTCCTCCAGCCAGGAGGGTCTGCACGGGCCCTCGAGGGCCTGGGCTCACCTAGGACCCAGGTCCCCTCCCTCAGAGACAGGGAGCGAGAAAACGAAACCGAAGGGGATACATGCTGACTGTAAAGTCTCTGAAGCACACCATCACAGCTAGAAGTCAACCGACACTCTAATGCGTATATAAAACTGTGTCCAACCATTAGCGAGGGGTGAGTTTCAATCCGTTAGCCTGAACAGGGAATGTCTTCCCCAAAAGCAGCTATCGGGGCTCGCCAGGCCCTCGCGTGGACCTGCTCCACGCCCCAGAGAAACCAGGAGATGGAAGCAACAGAAACCTCTCCCATCCCAGGAGGCTCACGTGCATCGCAGGCCCAGTGGCCTTAGAGGGACGCCCTGGGCCAGGGCCTGACGCTGACCTCTGGGGACACCTTGGTCAGAGGTTGCCACACACCTGCCAGGTTCGCAGGAAGGCCCGGGAGGCCCGTGCAGCAGACCTGGGGCTTTTTCCTTTAGGAAAGCAGACGAAGGGGGAGTGTCGGGGTGGCCAGAAGTGACTGCGTCCACCTCTCCTTATGTCGGAGCAGTCATTCTCCACCCTGCTTGATCGTCCACACTGAGAAGCCCCTCGGTGCCTCCTCTGAACCAGGCTGCAGTTTTGTTTCACTGTCAGGGGGAGGCCAGAGAGACTGGACACTCACCGTGTTCCTATTTTAAACACGCATCGACTGGGTGGCCACCATGTGCCCGGCAGAGGCCCTTTTAGAGGTGCTCAGAAGCCGGCAGGGGAGACAGTGAAAGCACCACAGCAGGCAGTGCACAGTGTCACGCGAGGCCAGGAGAACATGAGCGCCATTCTAGCTGAAGGTGGGGAGACCACACAGGGAAGACAGCCACTGCCTGGGCCTCTGAGGACGACAGGGTGGCCCCGGGTCCAGCCTGAGAGGGGGTGGGATTCGGGGTCTGGCACTGGGATGTGGGGCAGGGACTCAGGCTGGAGAGAGGAGACCCTGCATGCTGCCCCAGGCAACGGGAGAGGACCGCCTCGTAGATCGAGAAAAAATCCAGCAAGGCAACATTTTTTCGGTTTCTGTGGGGCCCGGGAGAGGCTGGGAGGGAGAGAAGGAAAGAGGGGGGCCTCCTCCACGGACTGCTTTTCAGCGACATCATCAGGACCTTGGCCATGAATGGGTAACAGCTCCGCACTGTCTGCCCTTTCACTGTGCCCCAGGCTCCCTTCGTAGCATTTTTGCCCATAAACTGGAGACGTTTCCATTAAAACTCTAGCTGGATGTGGACAGAGATGCAGGGGCAGCCAGAGTTCCCCAGGCACTGCTACTCAAGGTGTCGCCCAGTGTCGGGTGGCCTCAGCCTCCCCTGGGAGCCTGTTAGAAATGCAGAACCCCAAGGCCTGCCCCAGACCCACCCGATCAGATTTCCTTGCTCCCCAGAGCCTTGGGCCCACCTGGGGGTTCCCAAACCAAGGGTGGCCACTGCTTGGGGAGGCCATGGGACCTCAAGGATGGACCCTTCCACTGCCAGGCTCAGGCGGGAGCGAATTCAGGCCTTCCCTCTCCAGGTAGGTGCTCGGCAAGGCTTCGGCTCTGGGTTCCAGGCGACAGGCCAGCCAGAAGGGACTCAGTTCCCCCCAGGCCCTTGGGGTCAGGCCCACAGTCAGGAATCAAAACAACCCAAGCACGCAGGCGAGCTCACAGTGACTCCGGAGCAGCCGTAGCTCGTGCCCCAACAAGTTCATGTGCTTCGCCCAGGAGGCGGCCCGCGCAGGTGGAGTCGCGCGCCCGTACCTGTCGGCACCCGCACGGTCCGTGATTATCTGGATTTTCTTTCCCTTTGGCCCCAGAGCAGGAGCCGCCACCCAGAGTGCGGGGGAGCGAAGCCTCCGGCCTGGCACAGGGACGGAACGGGACCCACCGACGGGAAGGACAGCGGCGGGAGGCGGGTGCGCGTGTGTGCACGTGCGTGTGCGGGGGGGGGGGGCGTGAGCACCTCGTCCACCCGGACTCGACGCCAAGAGCTGCTCCCCGCAGGTCCCAGCGGGAGCAGGGCTGCTCTCGTCCCGTGCGGGGCCCTGAGCATTTAAAATAACCCAAAGGGGACGTTGGGAACTAAAATTTACGGCCGAGCCTGCCTGTCTGGGAGCAGCCGGCTTCGTGGGCACAGCTGACGCCGGCCGGGCTGCAGGGGCTGGGGAAACTGGACACCGGCGTCCCTGTGAGGGGGCACGACGCTCCCACTGAACCGCCGGCGTGGTGGCCGCTGGTGGCCGGCCACTCCCAGCTCCGGCTGCCCCTGGACGCTGCTGGGGCGTTCGACAATGCCGAGGCCTGGGCCACACCGCGGACCCAGCCCGTCTGAACCTCCCAAGGCGCAGCCCAGGCACTGAAATGCCTGTAACGCTCTGCAGGTGCTTTGAAGGGGACACCAGGGCTGAGAACCAGCAGAGACTCCGGAGCTGGAGGAGAGGGAAGGGGCTGATCCTGTCCCCAGGTCGTCCCCTCTGCTGGGAGGGGCAGGAGATGTGCCCCAGTGGGTGCAGGAGGGCTGACTGAGCACCCCAGCCCTGCGGGAGTTTTATCCACCCACGGAGGCCCCAAACAGACAGGGGGTGAGTCTGACGGACCCGTCTTCAGGGATGCGGCGTCGGTTCGGCAGCCATCCCACCCCTTCTTGCCCTAAGCAACCAGAACCCTTCGGATCCCGGCACCTTCAAAGGACTCATTTTAACCTGTCGATGACGTAACAAAGTCCCACAAAGGGTGTGGCTGGAAACTCCGCCAAGTTACCTACAGTTCTGTGGGTTAGAGACCCAGCCTGGGCTTCCAGGCTAGAATCAGGTGTCGCAGGGCCACGTGCCACCTCGAAGTCTGTTTCCCTGGCTTTTCCAGCTTCGGGAGGCCGCCTGCCCTGGTTGGTCCCTGGTCTCCTCATCCAATCACTGTGCTCCCCGCTTGTCTCTGGTGTCCCCTCTGACTCTGGCCCTGGTGCCCCTTGTCTAACACCCCTCGTGATTACACTGTCCCCGCCCCCCAGGCTAACCTTCCCACCCGAAGGTCCCCAGCTTAATCACAGCTGCAAAAATCCCTTTGCCATGGAAGAGCGTGGTTATAGGTTCTGGGGTTAGGATGTGGGCATCTCTGTTGGTGGGAGTGGGGGTGGGGGTGGGGAGGGGCATTATTCCATCTCCCACACCCCGGCAACAGCCACGTGGGTCAGATGTGCAATATTAGACCATTCGGCAGATGAGAAAACCGACCCCCAGCCAGAGCGAGGCAGCGCCAGGATAGCCATGGTGAGACTGTGTCCTCGTCACTCCCCAGCTTACTGACACTGCACCAAGGAGCCACCTCTCAGGATCATTCTCCAACCTGATCCTCCAGCCACGGGTCTCCCTCCTTCTCCCCTCCGTGAAGCCCAAAGTGACCCCTGCCCTTCTGTGGGGTTGGTTATTCCCACCCTCTTGTGTTGGACGGCGTCATGGGCACCCAGCTGCTGATGCAAAGGGGTGTCACAGTGTAATCCATGGCTGTGACCACGTCAGGCGTGTGTCACAGTGCGAACTGGTGCCCATGGCCCTTTCGGACCCCCTAGACTGGGCCATTACACCACAGATCACACCACACGCCTCTCCTCTGTGGCGTTTCCATCCTCGTTTGTGTACTTCCCTAATGGATACTGATCTCTCTCTCTCTCTCTCTCTCTCTCTCTCTCTCTCTCTCTCTCTCTCTCTCTCTCTCTCTCGGCTGCAAACACCCTGAGGACAGAAAACAAACCTGCTTTTGCTCACCAGCGCCTTGAGGAATACATAGCATGGAGGGGATATTTTATAAAAATCTGCCGAATGAAAAACTATTTTCCGGCAATCTAATACTTGCAGATTGGGAGCAACTACCTCTTAGCCTTCTAGACGCTGCGGGGGACGACACTAATATTCCCCCCCACTGACTTCCCCCTAGGAGGACTTCACATCCCATTCAGTGACATGTGACCCCAGGGGACAACTCCCTGCCCCCATTCCATGCTTGGCCGTGTGACTCGCTTTTTGGCGAATGGAATAGGAATGCCAAAGACAGAAGCCACGGCCGAGAAGCTTTAAGAGCGGTCCGCAGTGCTGCTCGGCCTCTCGTTCTTTTCCCTTCCCTGAGAAGACACAATATCTCAACGATAGGCCTCTCCTTCAGCCCAGGTCCCTGGATGAGAAGGTGCTCAAAGTAGAGCCACAGGGGCCACCTTGCAGCTCTCACATGAGAACGAGATTGAAGCTGCCGTTGCTGTAAGACGACAAGATTTGGGGATTGTTGTGACTGCGGCATAACTGAACCAACCCCGACAGACACAGAGTCTGTCCTGGACATCCCAGGGCACTTCCAACTTTCCTTCCTCCCAAGTGAAGACCATGGTTCTTCGACCTACAAGCTACGAATCTTGAGAAAATCGCATAAGAACTAGCTTATCGTTTGACACTTGACCTCTGTTCTTAATAAGACAGATTTGCACGTGGCAGTAGGATACCCGGGAAATCCCATTTTGAGTCCTACGACTACGTATTCCTGAGCCCATTTTTTAAAATCTCTCTCCTGATTTATAAAAGTCTTCTGATCTGTAAAAGGAAAATGTACTGGGGAGTACCTTCTAGCTCACAGGAGGTACTCAGTGAGTGTGTCCTCTCCTTTCTCATGCCTCCTTGATCAGAGTGAGTCCTCTGAGCTCTACTTCTTTGCATCTCACTTGCCCCGGATTTGGGTGCTTCTGCAGGGAGTGGTAACCACATCCTTGGATGGAATCCCATAGAGGTGTACGCAGATGTTCAAAGCAGCACTATTCACAACTGTCCAAAAGCAGGAACAACCAAGCTTCCATGCAATGATGAATAGGTAAATAAAATACGGCGTGTCCATGCAAAGCGGCGTCATTCAGTTAGTCACAAGAAGGAACAAAATGCCGATTCGTGCCACAGCACGGGTGAACCTTGAGAACGTTATGATAAATGAAAGAAGAGAGTCCCAAGTGGTCACATATTACGTGCTTCTGTTTACATTAAATGCCTGGATAGGTAAGTCCGTAAAAGGGGGTGGAGGCGGGAATAAAAAGCATTCAATGCTCAAATGCAAAGGCCTTAAAGATGGCGTGTCCTGGAGTTCACATTCCTTTCTCTAAAAAGCCACAATACAGGCCAACTCATGGGTCCTGAGTCCTTCCCACCCACTTAGCACCACCCAGGAAAACCAGCTGGGAGTCCCCTTCAGAAGGGGTAAGCATCCCTCTATCCCTCCTGCTCTGCCACGCTGGGCCTGGGCCCTGGCTGGTCACAATACAGTGGGAGAGGCTGGCAGTTAGGTTGTCCGTCCTCTCGGTAAAGGACACCTCCTCCTCCTCCAGAGCCAGGGACCAAGGCCCTGGTGGGTGGGTGGGTGCGTGGGAGAGAGCATACAGAGATGCTCAGCACCACCCCTTGCAGAAAGAGAGGCTGTTTCTTCGCCGTGCTCCACAAACACCTGTCGGTCAGCCTACCACTCAGGGCCCAGAAAATCCCAACGTCCCCCTGTGTAGGTCCTTCCCCTCATCTTCAACCCATCGATTCAACGATGACCCGTCTAGCCATCAGGGTGTCTTAGCAAAATGAAGACACGTAATCACTCTTTCCTGCTTTTGCTTGTGTATTTGTAGATAGTAAGATGAAATAATCCCTGACCCGGCCATATCTCTCTGTGTGTTATAGACCTGTCTGGCCCTGCTGGCCACGGCTACGGGCCACCTGGAGCCGACTGACTGGAAGGAGCCCCCATGTAGAAGGGAGTGGGCTCTACCAGGGGCAGTTGCCACCATCAGGGCTGTGGGTGGGGGTTCTTTACTTTGCCAGTCTCCACTTAGGGGTGCCGGCGTCATCCAGAGAGAGCGTAGAATATGGGAACACGACTTGTCTCTTTCTTCAGAGCTTTAGAAGCTTATTTACCAAGCCCTCCAGGATCTGGGTTGAAAGGCTCCCCAGCAAACCTCAGATACACTCAACACGATCCCCGGCCCCAGTCAATATTTATAACCCGGGGCTTCAGCTCAGGTGGCGTTATGAGACTGTTTGAGCTCCACTTAACTCCTGTCCATTGATCATCCGTGGGAGACCTTTTGCCTGCCGGCCCCTCTCTTTATTGTACTGCACAACTGGGAATACACTTGACTTTCAAAGGCTCAACGTGTGCCATTCAAAGAAAAACGTCCACCTCATTTTTAAGCCCTATCTTGTTCCCCGGCAGTCTGAGTCAACATTACTCAATAGCTGAAGTTACTTGAGCATCAATCATTTCCACTTCAAGGAGAAGGTAAAGGGAACAAAGATGTCGCAGCGCACAAAGGCTGAAACTTAACCTCCGCCACTGGGTGCCTTCCAAGCGCGTTCAGATTAGCTCTTCAGAAAGGAGCCCCAGCGAACTGACGTTACCTGGAGTTCACTGGGATTCTCTTTCCCTCGAGGATTACCCTTGAGCATGAAGCGAGTGGTTCTGGAAGCCCCGGGCAGGTGGGAAACTGGGCTGGTGTGAGAGTGTTTGCTCTCCCTCTCTCCCCTTTGGAGTAATTCCCACAAATGTTGACATTCCTGTTCTCTTTGATGTCCCTCCCTTGGATGAGTTTCTGGCCTAGCTCTCCACCTCTTCTTCCTCCAGTACAGCTCCTAGTCCATGAGCTCTGGGTCTCTCTCCTTCTTCTCCCTTCCTTTTCCTTTACCTATTCTCTAATTTTGTTAAAAAAAAAATCATCCTCTATAGCAAAGTCAGCCTCTGAGCCCTCCACGTCCTCTGATCTCACTGACCGACGCCCCTGTTCGGCTCTGAGATGCTAAATTCCCACTGCGTAGAGCAGGGGACAGTGGTTTCCCAGATGTGGCCTCGGACCACCTGTGCTCACCTCACCTGGATCTTGTTGACCAGAGATTCCCCAAACCTCACACGTCTCCCGAACCGGACTCTGGGGAGCAGGCCAGGCAATCTGTATGTTTAACGAGCTCCCCAGCAACCCTTCCTCCCAGCGAAGTTGGGGTCCACTGTGATTCAAGGTGGAGCATGGTTTTGAAGTAAGAACAACCCCGGTTGGATCCCGTGCTTTGCTCTTTGCTCGCGGCGTGGCTTTTTAACAACTTCAGTGAGAAATGACACCCGTGCCAGCGATTCTCCCATCGCTTCGCAGCTGCGATTCTTCGGTTTCGGGTGAACTCAGAGCTGAGCCGTCATCACTGCAACCGATTTCGGAGCATGTTTATTACCCCCAAAGGGAAACCCCATACCCATCAGCAGTTACTCCCGTTTGCACTTAACCCCTCAGTCCTAAGCAAACCCCAATCATCTGCTTTCTGTCTCCGCGGATTTGTCTGTCCCAGGTATTTCACATCAGTGGAATCCCACTCTAGGTGGCCTTTTGTGACCGGCTTCTTTTCCTCAGCTTGATGCTTCGGAGTTTCACCCACGTCGTAGCATGAGCCTCATTCTTCTTTGTGACTGAGTGATGTTCCATTGTGTGGACGTGCTCTCTTTGGTTTATCCATTCATTCATCTGTCCGTGGGCATTTGGGCTGTTTCCATTGTTTTTTTGGCTACGTGAATAAGGCCGCTAGGGACATCTGCGCACAAACTCTTGCACGAATGCACACTTACATTGCTCTTGAGCATACACCTGGGTGGAACCGCTAGGTCATGTGGTAAGTCTATGCAGGCCGTTCTGAGGACCTGCCGGGTCGTTTTCCAAAGTGGCTGCACCATTTTACATTCCCACCAGCAGTGTGCGCGAAGGTCGCAGTTTCTCCACATTCCTGCCAATACTTGCTTTGTCCCTCTTTATTATTATTATTATTATTATTATTATTATTATTATTATAACCATCCTGTTGGTTCATTGTGGTTTGGATCTGCATTTCCCTAATGGAAAACGCTTTCGAGCATCTTCCCATGCTCTCCTTGGCCATTCGTGTGTCTTTGAGTAGCTGCGTGATTTGGGAAGGTATGTAATCCCAAGCTTCACTTTCTTGCCTGTAAAGTGGAAGTAATTGGAGGGTAATTAAATGAGGTAATGAAGCTGGAGTCCCTGAGGTGAATGCACTAAGCCCTCAGAAAGGCTTACCTTTCCACACCATCGATTGGCTGTTAACCTGGCCGGGCTGGCACCAGGATTCCCAGAATTCCCTTTCCCGCATGGTTCTGGGTTCAGAGGGACCTCAGGGGATGTCGGTGGGAAGCTGGGAAGGCCTGGAGGAACAATAGCCATTTTGTGCTCTGAGGGTTGGCCCAGGGCGCTGGGCGGCTCACGTATGTGGTCACTGATTTTCTGCCTCACTCCGATGGGGAGGGGCAGCACCTCCACTAGCAGCTCCATCAGCTCCTGGTGGGTCTCCTCCTCCAACTCCTCCAATTCCTGGGCCTGTGACTCTGTGGCACAGGCACGTTTTCTCCGGCAGGTCCCCCACATCATCAGAGTTGCACGGAATGCAGACTTGGGGTCCAGTCCCCATGGCAGACTCCGGCTGACCTGTGCCCTCCTCAACCCCACATCTGGCTTTCTCTGCTCGCCGCTGGCCTGGCTGACCCAGTCGGCTTCGGACCCCACACCGGAGATGGCAGGCTCGCCTTGAATTTTCCACCGGCTTCCAGGATTGTGTAAGGCCCACCCCTTCTAATAAATGCCTGATTCCCGACCCTTCAGTGTGATCCTACTTCTCGAAGTGAATCCTGTGCATCGCAGTTCCCTCGGGCAGTCATGGTGCCATCTACAGAAACCAGGCACTGGGTGGGACTCGTGCGGGTGGCCTTCTCAGAGGACGCAAATGTGGGCGCCTGGAGTTCTTCCCAGACCAGTAACCCTAGGTCTCGCTGGGCAGGCCTGGGAACCGCTGCCTTCCTCTTCCGTGGGAGTTTCCTGTTGCTGCTGTGAGAAATCCCTATAGACCGCCTGGCTTAGACTCACGCAGATGTGTTCCCTTACGGTGCTCGAGGTCATAAGCCCGAACTGAGTCCCACTGGGTGAAAGTTATGGAGTCCTCAGGGCTGTGTTCCTTTCGGAGAAGGATCTGTGTCTTTGCCTTTTCCAGCTGCTAGAGGCCACCAGCATTCCTTGGCTCATGGTCTATCTCTCCATCTTCGACCATCTTCAAAGGAATAGCATCTTCGAGTCTCTCTCTTTCTCCCTCCCCCCTCTTTCTCTTTCTCTCTCCCTCTCTCTCAGTGACCCTCTTGCCCTCCTCTTATAAGGACTTTGTAATTATGTTACACCAACCCAGACAGTCCAGGATAGCCTCCCCATCTCGAGGCCCTTAACCATATCTGCAAAGTCCCCTTTGCCACGTGAGGTAACAGATTCACAGGTTCTGAGGGTGGGACTTGCATAGCTTCGGGGCTATCGCTCTGCCGACCACCCCTCTAGATCCACTCTCCTTACCGCCCCCACAGTCCCTGCGCAGGGCCCCGGGAGACTGACCCGTACAAGCTGTATCTAGTGGCCCCCTTGCTTCTGGTAGACTTCAACCAAAGGAAGCACCAGCCAAGATCAGCGAACAAAGAAGCGTGCCTGGCTCCCTCGCAGGCGTGGTGGTGAGCTGTGATGGGTGCATCTCTCTACCAAAGGACACAGCACAGACAGTCAGTCCCCCTGCACAGCCCTGACTCCCCTTGCTCTATCCCTTATGCTGTCCCCAGGCTTAGGGATGATCACGGTGCCCCTGCCTGCCTGGCCCCAAGGCCCTGCATCATTCCCTGGTGGTTTCCTTTAACTCTGCACGCACCTCTTGAACAGACCCTATCTGACATAAACATAACTGCTAAAACTGTAGCACTTTTAGGGCATCACATAGGGGTACGTCTTCATGATCCTAGATTTATCAGTGGATTCCTAGATATGACCAAAAAAAAAAAAAAGCACAATCAACAAAAGAAACAATAGATAAACTGGATTTCATCAAAGTTAAAACCTTTTTTCCATCCGAGAACTAGTGAGAAAGTGAAAAAGACAACCTACAGAGTGGGAGGAACTATTCGCACATCATATATCCGGGAGTCTAATAGCCAGAACGTACGAAAAAGTCTTTCAACTCAATAAGAAAAAGACAAACAACCCCATGAACAAGTGGAGGGGAAAAAGCGAATAGGCATTTCTCCAAAGAAGATATACAAGTGACCAAGAAATACGTAAAAAGATGCTCAAGATCCTTAGGCAATAGAAAGATGCAGATCAAAACGGTGAGGTACCACTTAGCACACACTCGTATGGCTGCAATCAAACAGAAGGAAAATAATAAAGTGGAGCCCTCATGCATTGCTGTGGGAAGGTAAATGGTGCAGCCACGAGGAAAGCAGGCTGGTGCGTCCTCACCAAGTCAAACATGGAATTACCCCACGAGCAGCAGTGCCACTCCTAGGTACACAGCGTAGAATATTATTTGACACTAAAAAGGAACGAAGTCCTGTCACATGCTTCCACATGGATGAACCCCGAGAGGCTATGCTAAGTGAGAGAAGCCGGACAGAAATGGCCAAATGGCGTGTGATTCCACGTCCAGGACACGTCCAGAACGCCGACCAGTGGTTGGCAGGAGCTGGGAAGGTGGGAGTGGGGATTGGCTGCTGAATGGGCAGAAGGCCACCTTGGGGTGACGACGAGCTTCTAGAACTAGACAGTGGCAATGGATGCAGCATCATGTGAACGTACGAAATGCCAATGAATCATATAAATGACTGAAATGGTGAGCTTGACGGTAAGTGCACAAAAATCCCTTTAAAAATTACCTCAGAAGTACCGTGCGACTCCTGCCGGAACTGAGTCCCCGGACTCCGCCTTTCCCACCAGGTGCCATCGCCTCCCCGGGGGACCCTAAACCTCAGCCCGCCCTACGCATTGCTGTTTACTTCCAGAGCCTCCTTCCTGCCAAAGCAGGCCTTCTGGAAATGCAAATACGCTCTCTGCAGAGGCAGGTCGGTTCACCTAGGCAGAAGCATGGCATGGAGACTCGAGCAGGTGGTTTGAGGCACGGATTCCAGAAGCTTCCTAAGCAGCATTGGAGGCAGGCCTGGACCACCCTGGGCACATCTGACACCTCCGCTGGGGAGCTGAGGACGGCCTGCTCTGTGCTCTCCTTCAGGGCTGGGGGCAAGTAACCAAGCGATCTCACACTGTGCCAGGCACCTGCCCGAAGGAAAGGTCATTTTGCTAGAGATGGGGCCTGGGCAGGAAGGTCAGGAGGCAGCCTCCGGCCCAGAGCCAGCTTCATGGGAACCTGTGTCTCGTCTGAGTTACGTGGGACTCCCTAGCCAGGCCAGCTTCCTCCACTCCCTCTCCCCGCCTCGAGGACACCAGGCCCTTCCTGGCAGGTGACCCAGGTGGAGGCCCTGGCTGCAGCCTGACATGGCTCTCCAGGCAGTGCCTTCTCCGTCCCCGCTCCTTCCTGATCCGCACACTCGGGACGACCAGTGTTAGCCTCTCCCCGAGGCTCCAGGTGAGGCCAGCCTCCCCCCGTTTATAACACGCACCTCCCTCCCTCCACTCCAGCCCGGCCCCCACTCGTCTCCTCCGTGTCATTTCTGACCTTGGCCAGTTGCATTTTCGTTTCCTTGCTCCCTGGCTACGAGGGGCAACCCCTCTGTTCCTTACCCACGAATCCTCCCGACCAACTTCGATCCGTGAGCAGAGAGAACACCTGCCTGTGGATGCTCCCACAGCAGCTCATCCACGTCTGCTGCAGAGGAGCCGATGAGAGCGGACGACTCGGAGGGGCCGACTGATCGCTGTCCAGAGCCACTTATCACGACGCGACACGGAGTTCAACGGGTCTGCCAGCTGGCCTATTTCTCAGTGTGCCGGATTGCTGGTGGTGGTGGGGGGTTCACTTCACATGCCTAGCGAAGCCTCCAATTCGTGGAGCTTCACATCCAAACAAGGTAGAAGGAATGGTGGCTGACCCTCTGTGAGTCCAAACAGGTTTTACCTGCAATAGGTAGGGAACATGGAGCTCACAACAATGGAATTTCCGATTTGGGGCCTGACGTTCCATCTCCTAAAAACAGGCAGCCTCCCGGGTTTCGGTCGCGGCCTACCCTCTGTGTCGTCTTTTTCCGGATTCTGTGTGCAGAAGCTTCTGTGCTGCGTGCCTGTCTGACTGCCACGAGTTCTCCATTCGGAGTCGCACACACTTCACATGCAGCGGGTCTCTAACCCACTCCATCCATCCATCCGCTCATCACCATCATCTCCAAACTTCCCTGCACCCTGACTTCCCCATCCCTTCCAGGTCGCGGCTGATCATAACCCCCCGTTGTCCACCAGCCCCCACACATCTCTGCTTCTTGGTTCTCCCTGCTCCTGTCTACCCTAGTCCCGAAGCCCAAACTCTCCGAAGCCCAGCTCCATGCTACCAGGCTACAAACCTTCCGTGTTTCATCTCGAAAACTCTGTTTCATTCGTTCTACATCTGCTATTTCTTGAATATCATGTTAGGGGCGGGGATTAGAACAGTGAACAGGACTCGTGGGCTCGTGATCTGACGGGGGAGACAGCCATGGCGCTGTGCTGTGGGGTGGAAAGTGCTGTGCTCTGGGGCCACACGCAAGGACACCGCCCCCAGCCTCAGTGGGCCAGGGGAGGCCCCCGGCCCTTACAGGTTCAAATCCGGATTCTGCGGCTAGGACCAAAGCTGGTCCTCATCTGGCCTAGATTTCCTTTCCTGACCTCTAGATGCCTCACCTGCTCCACGAAGCACCCACACGGGGCTCCCGTGTTTTGCACACAGGCCGACACCCTCCTAATTCTGTATGTTTTTCTGTTCATCTTCTTCCCCTCTGGGTTATCCTCGCTCCTCACTTTGACATGTCAAATTACTCCTGAGTCTTTAAGAGCCGTAGAAGCGCCACCTCCCCCCGGAAGCCTTTCCTAGTTTCCAGATTGACACAGAACCTCTCTCGTTGCTGCCCTGTGTGTTTGTTCATGGTACACGGGGGTGGCCTGTAGGCACCTTTGTGCCATTGAACTCAGGGGGCAGGCACCACACTTTGTTCGTTTTTGAGATTCCCCAAAGGACCTCCCTAACGTAATGCCCTACACTGAGGTGAAGGTAAAGACAATGGAGAAAGAGGCCCAAGAGGATTTTTTGTCCCAGCCACACCGAAACACGAACAGGCCACACCCGGTCGGTTCTGTGTGCAGAGAGCTCCTGTCCACTCATCCACTCCAGCACGAGTCCAGGACAAGGTCAAGGGCACATCACACCCATCCATGTGTGCGGGGGCCTCAGCCTGCACCTCGTAGGTTCCCACTAAACCTCCCCTGACCTCGACCAAGAGCAAATACTACTGATCCTTTCCCCTTAGCATCCCTAATCTCCAGTGTGCTCACCTCAAGGCCAAATTAAAGCCCTTGCAAATAGAACCACGTCTTTTCTCTGAAGGAGAACTTGCTTTTCCTCTGGGCTCGTTGCTCTCTGCCATCCTCGGAAATCCATCCTTCGCTGCTTCTCAACCCGTGGGCAGACCTTCCCTCCCAACCCAGCTCTATTTGAACTGGCCGTCAGCCCAGTCCCTACGACCTTCCTTCCCCTCTCTCCTCTTGCACTTGGGCCCCTCACCTTGGCTTTGCTTCGGAGAAAGTTGAAAGGTTGGTTTCCTCCGCCCCCTTGAATCATCTTCGGTATCGGCGTCAGCATTTTTATTTTGCGTTGTTAAGACATCCTGCCTTGAATTCTGCCTTTGCTGGGGGGAGGGGAGAGAGCTGGCACCGAGACTGTTGACGATGGCCACATTTTATTAAGTGTGATGGTCGCGGGTGAGACATGCAGTTTGTCAAGCTGGAGCCTGGGGGTGGGGGAGGGGGAGAAGGACACGAAATACCGTGAAGTCACAGAGCAAAATATTTTTCGAGGAGACATCAAAGCCTTTTTTCCATGATGTCTTGCCTTGACCCCGTTTTACTCTGGCCAAACACAAACTCAAATTAAAATAAAAATACCAGGCTGGCTCCATTTAGCCCGTTGGGCTGCTGGGCTAAGTGACCGGTTTTATTAAAGTCACCAAACGCAAACATTCCAAGATTTATTTTCCTTGCTTATAATTTCTCTGCCTTTCCACTGGTGGGCTGTTTATCCCTAATAATTTGGTAGGAAAAAACATTCGCTCATACCCGTGGAGGTCTTATATGCCAAGCTGCAAGCCAGAATGCACTTTATTGCAGAATAAAACCTCTGGAAAACAGGCTCCAGGGGGCCACGCTGACGGCAAGTTTACAAGCATAGCACAATTGACGCCGTTATAATTAGTTCCCCCCAAAAGTCTCATTTTTTAGGGCAGAGCTCTGCATCTTTCTCTTTGCACACGCGTATCTCCGGACTAGAGCAAAAACATTATGGAGGGTGAGTCATAGGCCGGCTTTGTGCTTTAAAGAGTAACGCAGATCCCATAAATCTAACCCACATTCTTTTACTGGGAATGACTGACTTTTATGAAAACCAAGGATTGTAAATCAGAAACCTAAATAGCTTGCTTCGCAGCAGATAAACACAGATTTATGTCGTGGCTGAGCCCTCGTTTAACCCTTTCATGGAGCCAGACAGAACCCGGGGCGGGAGGCTACACGTGCCGTTGCGGGTGCTTAGATCAGCCCTGGTATTTCTTCTTCGAGGCTGGAGGGGAGAGAAGAGACAAGCCGCATGTCTGTCTCCAGCGGACAGAGGTGGGTGACCCAAGGAGCATGTCTTTATGTGGCCACGCGTGCTCCATGCTAATCCATCTCGGCTGGATGCACGTTGAGCTGCCAGGACCCGGCCCCCCGTTAGGCCAAACAGGCCCCAGTTTGCTGTGCACACACGGGGCTCACTCAGAAGGGGCTTTAGTGTGGGCGCCTGGATGTGAGCCTGCTCCCTCCCTCCTGGGCTTCTAATCCTTAGAGGTGCGACCTCTGGCGAGGCACCAAACCTCCCTGGGCCTCAGCCTTCTCACCTGCAAAATGGTGCATCTGGCGTGTTGTAAAGGTTAAACAGGACGATGACATAAGCTGGTTGGAACAAGGCTGGCTCTGAGAAGCGCTCACTGCGGTGCCCAGCGTTGCGGTTACTACCAGGTCCCCCTGCTTATGGGGACCAGGCTTCTCACCCCGGGGTGCGGGCACCCGTCACCCGTCACCAGGGGATCTAATGAAAGGGCAGAGTCCAGTCCAGTGAGCCTGAGAGTCTGCGTTTCTAACAAGCTCGCAGGGGACACTGACGCTGGGTCCCTGGACAAGGCCCTGAATACGGCAGGTGCAGAACATGGGATGTGCCCAGCGCGCCTACATCCACTCATTCAGTTCTCATCACGACACGTGGCCATGGGGACAGGTCGAGCATCTTTCTTGTGGTTGACAATCTCATCATCGACGCGATTTGGGCAAAGAGCCAGGTTTCTCAAGCCTCCTGCCCAGAGCACAGGGTGGTCGCAGCGGCTGCCGGGGTCCCCGTGTCCCCTCCTGGGCCACCTCCCGCGCGCTTATGCCTGGGGAGCCGCTCGGTCCTCCCGCTTCTGCGTTTGAGCAGGGCGCACCCCGAGTTCCCACTCAAACTTTAAAGGGAAACAGGACCTGCCTATCCCCAGAGGGAGGAAAGGGGCATCTATCATTTTTATGTGGCATTTCAAAGCAGGAGGCTCCCAGGCCGCCTGAGACAAAGGCCGGCGCGGGTTAATGGAGAACCTCGGGTTTAAACATTAACGCTTAATACTAAAGCTGTCCGAGCGGGCCCCCCAGGCACTAGGCTCAGCCTTTGGAGCCGAGGAGGGGTCTTCTAGGGGTCAGATGGTGTCAGGGCTCCCATGGGTGGCCGTGGCGTTGGGGCCCTGGGCCCATCCTTGCAGACGGGGCTCCCTGCTGAAGCTGAGAGTGGGCAGATGCACCCTTGGTGTTCCAAGCACCTGAGACCCTAGAGAGGATGGGGATGGGGGTGGGGGTGGGAACCTAGGCGGCCGCGAGCTGGAGAACGGGATGCTTCAGACTGGTTACGCTGCCCCAGTAACGTGGGGGGGAATTATTAGCTCACTGTCCAGGCCAGACCTGAGATCCAGGTGAGTAGGCAGCCCAAAGCCACAGTGGCAGGCTGGGCTGGGGCGGGGGCGTGTCCCCAAAGGCAGCACCCCACCAGGGTGCCTGCCCCACACCTGGCCCTCTCAGCACTGGGGGTTTCAGCTCCTACGACGGCTGGCCTCCCAACCCCCACCCCGCCTGTCCACCTGCCTCCCTTGGGCAGGCACTCAGCGCCCCTCCAGCCCCCTCCATCCTTATCTCGTTTTAATCATTTACCTGGAGCTGGGAACGAGTGGCCTCCTCCAGTGTTTTCCCAAGTGCTTGGACAAAGCTTTGAAACCGCACAGTGTGAGAAAGTCATTTCCTTTCAAATTCTCCTCCAGGCCTGCTGAGGAGGAGGCGCTGGCCTTTGACCTCCCTGGAGCACCTGTTAGTCCTTCTCCTCCACCAGGCGGAGCAGACCCATCGTGCGCTCCCTGGGTTTCTCCTTATTTTCAACATTTCTTTTCCTTTCTTGTTTTTAATACCGAAGTTCAGCGCGCGTGAGTGGTGTTAAGCTGAGTGAATTGTCACAAACCGAACCACCTGTGAAGGCAGCCGTCAGAGCAAGACACAGAAGGTGCTCATTCTGAATTCAGGAAGCAGAACGTTTGGGGCTCCCAGAAGCCCCCAATCCCTGCCCCTTTCCAGTCCCTATCCCCCCTCCCCAAAGGCCGACGGCTCTCCTCCCTTCTAACAAACAGCATGGTCTGCTTTGCCCCTTTTCACATCAGTCACGCAGACAAAATCACCCAGGTCCAGCTGTCGTTCAGCATCCCTCGAAGATTCACCCGCGTCATTCTGTGTCGTCGTAGGTTGCTCATCCTCACTGCTGCAGAGCGGTCGTCGAATGCCCTTTTATGGCGACTCTGCATGTATGACACATGAATACGGGTTCCCATCGCCCTCCGTTGGCACCTTCGAGAATGACTAAATAAAAGAACAGGGTTTATTTAAAAATTAAGTAACGGCACTCGTGGAACTCAGACGTGGGGAAAGATAGTGAGGAGGGTGCGTGAACTGTGAAGAGGTGGCATTTCACGTCTCCTAATAACTCAGGGCGAGGGAGTCTCTGGCCCTACACCCATGCCCAGGCTGGGCCAGTGGGAGCTTAACAGATGCAGCCTGCACTCTTCACTTTCGGCTCCCGGGAGGCAGGCCAGGCTCCCGGATGGCGTCTCCCACTCAGAGCTCCCTGGTATGCCTTGGAAAGCACAGGGGCCCATAGAGCACACATGTGTAGGCTCTGGCTGTCCCAAGACCCCTCGGACACCCCCTGGACCTTTCTGGCCTCCCTGTGGGAAAATTCCCCAGGAGGAGATAAGATCGACTAGTTAGGGCCTTGTGCAGGGGGCCTCCTGCCTCAGCGGATTAAGGGAAACAGTTCAGATCTGGCTTAAACCGAGTGCCCCCAGGGCTCTCTCTCTCCATCTGGAGTTTCTGCAAATTCTGCTCCAGTTTCCCTGCTGAGGGGGAGCCCCTCCTGGAAATAGCACCCGGCCAGGATCCCCAGGGGGTCGGGAGAAACCTGAGCCCCTGCCTTGGGCTCGATTAGGTATAGATTTCCACCTTTCTCTCCCAAGGGAGGAAAAGTCATTCATAAACCCCAAGCAGGAGGTGATACTGACTTGTTTACCTTCAGATAGTGCTTTGGGGGCGCCGTGGGCTCATTAATCTCGGAGATGGGATCCCCAGCCGCGGATGGCTCACACCTAGGAGGCTGAGAAGCAAGGCCTCTGCGCTCTCCTGACAAACCCCCACCGCAACTCCAGCTCCCCTGTCCCTTCTGCTTCATGACCTTTTGTGAGTCCCTTAACCCTCGCAACCTTAATTTCCTGGCCTGTAATGGGGTGGTGGTAATATTGTCCTCGCAGACCCGGGGTGAGAATTACACGGGCCAGAGCCAACCGCGCATGTGGCGCTGAGGCTCAGCGGTGCTGGCCTCTGTCTGGAGGAAAAGGGGAACGGGGGGAAGTGACTGACTCGGAAGCCTGTTGCTTGGTTTGTTTGATTGTGTTCTCATTGACACACAGCGTTATGTTAGCTTCAGGGGCACGGCATGGCGATTTGATATTTGTGTACGTTGCGAAATGATCGCCGCGCTAAGTCTAGTTGACATCTGTCACCGTACACGGTCGCAGAATTTTCTGGCCACAGTCCCTCCTCCAGGAGAATACGGATTGGAGGGTGCCCCAGGAATCAGTCCCATCCCCTCTGTCTTCCATACGCCTCCCAGGGCCTTGGGGGTGGGGGATCCTATGTCTGGGTTGACAAAAGTCAGGTGGAGAGTGGCCGGGCTTGCCGTCAGGACCGCCAAGCAGCCAGTCCTGAGGACAGTCACTGCGCCTCTGTTTTGGTTCCACGTCTATAAAATGAGGCATTTTTTTTTTTTTTAACTCAGAGCCCTGCCTTCCAGGGCTACAGAAGATCAAAAAGAGAATGCTTAGGAGAGGCCTTGGCAGACTGACAAGCACCACGCAGAGCCAGGGGGCTGGAGCCGGCCTGACATTGCAGTAGCGCGTAACTGGCCTCGCAGGTTCTCTCTCTCTCTCTCCTTATTTTTTTACTGAAATCTCAATTTTAGTCACTTAAATAATTTTACAGACAGTTAAATGGACTCTTTGGGGTGTACATGGTAGGGGGACAACTGTGCAGCCACCGGTGCAATCAAGTCACAGAACAGTCGCCCCCAAATATTTCCTCATGCGTCTTTGCAGCCAACCCCCTGGCGACCACTGAGCTGCGTCTTTTCCCTGTAATTTTGCCTCGGCCTCACTGTTGCATACGTGGAATCGTATAACATGATTGTGTTGTATGAAAGGCGTGTGTGCGTGGAGGTTAGAGGTGGCGTCACACCGCAGGTGGAGCCTTCGAGGCTGGCGTCTTTCACTCAGCTTGAGCGTTCGAGGTCCATCCGCGCTGCGCATCAACAGCCCCGTCCTTTTTACTGTCCAGTCTCCGTCTACTGCTCAGACGCACCAGCGGTCAGCCCAGGGGATGTTCCCTGGGCGAAGGACCTTTGGATCATTCCCAGTTTGGGGTGGTGACGAATCCACCCGCTACAACAGGAGTTTGGGATGTGGTGTCAGCCCAAGTTTCGTGTAATCTGGGGAAACACCTAGGACTCGAGTTGACCCATCACACAGGAACATTCGACTGTACGAGACACCTCCAGGCCGCTCTCCAAAGTGGCTGCACCTTTGTGCAAACTCCCGGTGACGCATGAGACGTCTGGTGGCTTCTCATGCTTCCCGACACTTGGTGGTGTCCACGATTTTTTCTTTATTTTTTTATTGTCGTAGGTGTGCGTGGTCCTGTAGTTCGTGCTCGGGGCGGCCTGCTCGGGCGCTGGGCTGTCATAACAAAATAGCACAGATCCAGGGGCTTAACCGAGAGATTTGTTTTCTCACCCTTCCGGGGGCTGAGACTCCCAGCTCGAGGTGTCAAGAGGTTTGGTGCCTCCTGAGGCCTCCGTGCTTGGCCTGGGGGTGGTCTTCTCCCTGGACCTTCACGCGAGTTCCCTCTAATTGCATATTTCTGGTGTCTGTGCGTGGGTCCGAATGTCCTCTTCTTGGAAGGACATCGGTCATTGGAGGAGGGCCCACCTTCAACACCTCGCTTTAACAGAATCACCGCTTTTAAGACTCTCTCTTTCTCTGGAAATACGCTTACATTCGGAAGTCCCGAGGGCCACGGAACCTGTGCATTTAGCACGTGAATTGGAGAGGGACGGGATTCAGTCTCTCACAGGCAGCGTGGCTGTATCTCAGCCCAAACACACACAACGGGACACCAGCGAGCACATGGCCTTCTTGTGGGGATGGCAGAGAAAACTCCTTGAGGGTGGGGTCCATCCTCTCGGGGCAAAGGGCCCGATGCATCCTTCCCCCAGGAGTACGGGGAAGCCTGGGCTGTAGACTCACCCCAGCTCCGGCCCCAGATCTGCCATTCGGCCTTGAGTGGTGACCTCCTGTCTGAGCCACTCTTGCGTTCGGAGGTACCAGAAGGGAAACTATAACCGCCTCACAGCCCGGTGGTGCGGAGTGAAGAGGATAACCCACGTGCAGCCGTTCCACCAGCTGAGATGTGTGAGAAGGACAACTTCCTTTCTTATTATTTTTAATTCATTTTTTTGCTTCTCTTTAGCTGAGCCGTAGGGAAACTTTTGGCATGTTCCCCACCTCCTGGGGTTTGTATTAAAGTCCAAGTGCCTAATAGACGTCAGCATTTGGAGGTAAAGATTCTTGGTAACGCTGGCAACTAGGGCCTCGACTGTGCTTGTAGATGTGTACGTGATCAGAAAACTGTCAGGTGATGCAGAGAGTTAGCCATCGGGATTCCTTGCCGAGGTCTCAGATGTCTCCACCTCCCGCCTCTTCCCACGGGCTGCCCGAGTTCGCTCTGTCCACCCGCATGTCTCGAGGAACTACGAATACGCACAGGAATGATGAGCGAGACCCATCCTTGCCCCGGAAGGAGTCCGCAGGGACCAGGGGAGACAAGACAGCAGAGCGAGACGTGAACGGCCAGGGAGAAAGCATCGCTTCTCCCGTGAAAAACCAAGTCAGGTGGCGAGCGGCCTTAGAGGAGAGTCATTCTAAGCCGTACTCCCAAGCAAGAGGTGCTACCTGAGCATCTCTAGACTGGGGAGAGAATTCAAGGCGATGGAGACACTGCGGGCAACGTCGGGAGGTGGAGAAGGGCGGGCCATAGACAGAGAACCCTGGCTGGTCCGTGGCGAGCAGGGGAGCGTGAAGAGGAAGACCAAAGAGGAAGCTGTGGGCGGCCTCGGATGCCAGGTGAAGGACTCTGGACTTCCTTGGGCATTCGGAAACCACCTAAAACAAACTTTAGGTAGGAATTTTCCTCACCTAAGTTGAGTTTTGGGGTGAAAATGCCAGCATCTGGGAGGATGGGCCTAAAGGTGGTCCAGGTGGAGCTGATGCCAGTCAATCAGAGGGGAGCCAGTCTGGAAGCAGGTGGGGATGGAGAGCGGGGAGGTGGGGAGAAGCCCAGAGACCCTGGGCAGGCACAGCTGTTGGCCAGGGCAGAAGTGGGGGCGGAGAGAAGAGGGAGGAGACGAAGAGGTTCCTCTGCCATCACGTTAGCTTTCTATCGCTCTTGTTATCAATGAAAGCAAATGCGGTGGCTTCAAACATTAATTTATGACCCTGTATTTCTGTAGGCGTCCAACGTCTGACTGGCTAAAATCCAGGTGTCGCAGGTCTGCTCCCGGGAGGAATCCATGTCCTTGTTTTTTATGTTTTATTTTTTTCCGGCTTCTAGAAGTCACCCACATTCGAAGGCCCGTGGCCCCCTCCTCCATCGTAAAGCCAGCACCTCTCTGCACTATCGGTAGTTGGGGTTCTCTGGTTTGAAGGACTCATCCTGTGATTAGACCGGGCCCACCTGCATAATCCAGGCTAATCTCCCCATCGCAAGGTCCTTAGTTAAGTCACCTCTGCGAAGTCCAAGTTCCACGTAAGGAGGCGTAGTCGCAGGTTTCAGCTACCAGGATGCTAACGCCTTTGGGGTCCCTTATGTTGCCTGCCACAGTCCCGCAGCCGTGAGCTCTGCACCCAGGCAGGAACCTCTGTCCTGCTGTGGCTGACACCCTCATGCCGGGCCCTTTGTCCTTCCCGCGTTTTAGACTCAGAATTTCCTAAATGGTCCCTTTTTCTCCAGCCTCAGCCCAACACTGCCCCTCTGCACCCATCTCTCCACCTCTCCCTCCTCATAAGTAACTCAAGTCCCTTCTGCCGGGCTCCTGTGGTCTTCCAGGGCTCCCTGTCTCTGCCCATATTTCCTCCACCCCAGGTTGGCAGCTGCCTCTAACCCCCACCCCAGCCCACCCCCGGCCATTAGCCTTCAGATGCTCAGAACGCAGAGTGGACTTGGCTCAGCGAGCTCTGGGGACAGCCACGGGGAACCACTCAGGGACCTGCCAGTGCAGAAGGGAGGTCCTTCCTGCACCCTGCACCCTGGCTGCCACCTCCCAGGCTTGGGGCCTCAGCGTCAGCTGCCGGATTCGCCAGCACACGAAGAGCTCAACCACGGAGGCCGTTTCCTCAGAATGAGACCAGGACTTCTGTCCGGTCCCCGAGAAAGCCAGGTCGGAGAGTGTTTTTTTTTTTCTCCAAAACCTCAGGAGCAAGAAATGCGGAATCAGAGCCGCGGCACAGCTCGGGCCGCGCCATCGGACCGTGTTTGTCCACTGACTGCGCTCGAACACTCCCTCAGCTCGCACACCCGGGCCTGCCAGGCCCGCATTCCAGGCCCCAGCAGTCAGCGCCAGCCGAGGTGGCAAAACAAACACGCTCAGCGATTCTGCAGAAAAGAGCCGCCTGGGGCGTTTGGGCCCGGGTTGTATTTGCAGAAATGTGGGAGAAGCCATGGCACGGTCCCCAAAGTTCCTGCAGCCACAGCATTAGGACTAGGATGGGGACAAGCCTCCTCGCCAGGGCCACCTGCTATCTAGTTCCCGTAGGGACCCTTGGCTCCAAGCAAACCAGGCACCGTCACCACCCACGATCCGGACCTCCTCCCTCCTGCCCGGCTCTACTCACCCCTCCCCTCCACGCAGCTCAACACACCTCCCCCAGGCTGGGCACAGGGTGGGGTGTGTGTGTGGGGTACCCAGAGCTAAATAAGACACAGTGGGACAGCAGTCCTCACAAGCCAGCAGAGGAGGCAGGGCCTTGTACAGACCAGTGCCCTGGAAGCCACATGGCTGGGACACAGGCCCTGTGAGAGCTGCGCCCAGCCCAGCCTGGAGGGAGAGGCAATCAGGGAGGCTTCCTGAAGGAGGAGATCAGAAAAGAGTGCAAGGTTGGCCGAGAAGAGAGGGTTGAGGACGTTGTAGGTGGAGGCAGTAGATGGAGAGGACAGTGTCCTCCACCTTGAGGAGACCACAATCCCCTGGATATTCCTACCTCCCAGCCCAACGCCCAAATCACACTGCCCACCTCCGTGCTTGGCAGTGTTCATCAGGCACAGCCAGACCGTGTGTGTGTGTGTGTGTGTGTGTGTGTGTGTGTGTGTGTGAGAGAGAGAGTGAGGGGGGAGGCAGGGAGGCAGAGACAGAGGGAAGTAGATGCCAGTCCCGTCCACCTCCTGCGCCACCCGCAGAGCTGGCTGAGCAAACGTGAACGTCTGTGTATGTTTCCTTGGAGTGACGACCCCAAGGAAGGGGGAGTGAGGACGGAGACAGCCAGGGGCGCTCGTTGCCCACGGAGCCGCCGACTTCACTCGGGGAGGAGCCCACCGTCCTTGGATGTGCCGTGCGACCCTCTGGGATCACGTGGGGTCACATGCCACGGCTCCACTTACCGGGCACTTCGCGTCCTCGGGGCTTCACAGCCATTTTTATAGCTCACAATGACGCGAAACTCTGCTTGTTGCAAGTGAAGTGCCAGGGACCTGGGCCTGATGCTTCTGTGGTCCTTCGCGGGCCACTGTCCACCTCTGCTCGGACACCTCGGGCTCTAGATCACAGACACCTCTCCCCACCCCATGGCTCACCTCTCCCTCCTCCGTCCCATCCCCTTGAAAGTGCAAACCTTGTGTGTTCAGCTCAGGCCCCTCAGAGTGTCACAGGCAGACACAAAACCACCTCTGTGGTGGCTTCAGGACCGTGTGGCTGCCACAGCTGCCCGGGTGGACCCGGACGCTGGACTTCCCCTGGGTGAGAGGCACTCTGCTGCCCGGGCCCCCATCCTGAAACAGTGGGTGGGGAGCAGGGGACCTTCGTTGGGTACCTGCTCCGTGCTTGTCTTCATGCCAGGCTCCTACCACGTCATCTGTCCCACCGACGCCACCCCAGAGTGAGGGGGCAGACTTCACAGACGAGCAAACAGAGCCGCACGACTTTCTCGGCCCCACCCTCCTCTCCAGGGCCAGAGCCAGAATCCAAATGGGCCTCTTCTCTTTTCCAAACGTTCGAGCCGCCCCACAGAAAGTTCTCCATCCACACAGGCTGCTCGCGGTGTCATCGGGGTATATAATCTAATAAGGGGACAGAATCCTTGAAACCAGAACTGACCTGGCGAATGTCATGGTCGGGAAGCCGCTCGCTCGCAGGGCTTAGTGCTGGTCCTGACCCCTGACCCTCCCACGGGACTCCTGGAGCCTGCGGCCACCTCCAGGGTGGGGCAGGTTTCCAGCCTCAGGCTCTGGGGGGGAAGAGGGAGCTGTGCCCTTGTTCCTGCCTGGCCCCGGGACAGCGCTATCTGTCATCTCCTTCGTCCCTGTCTCACCCTCACTCATCCATGCCAGCCTCGTTTCCCAGCCCTGCTCCCCGCCCTGCAGGCTTCTAGCGAAGCACAGGCGTTTCTGGACCCTCTTTCAATTCTGGTTTCTCTGCAAGCTGAGTCTGGATCTTTGGCACAAGTCGCTGCTGCCACGGGGCTTCTCAGAGACGGGGAGGATCAAGTGCAGGTGTTCTTGCCGCGGGGGCATGTTCGCCATGCCATCTGCTGAGCCTCCAGAGGTTCCGATTCGATAAAACGACATCAGGGCCCAGGAATTTGAACCTTAACAGGCCCCCCCAGGTGACTGACGCTGGTGGTCTGGGCACGGGGCTCCGAGAAGCCCGGAATGACAGCGGTGCAAACTCTCCGGAGAGGAGAAAATGCTTTGCAAAAGGACGGGGTGCAGACCGCGTAGAGCCGTCGCGGAGGTGGTGGGGGCTGCGGGGTGGGCTGAGAACTAGCGCGTGGGGGGCTCCCAGGAGGAGCTGGCTCTCTGAGCTAGTCCATCATTTTGGGGCCCCACGACAGCCCTGCAGGGTGAACCTGATGAGCCCTTTCCACAAAGGAGAGAAACTGGGGCTCAGCCAGGTTAAGAAACACACTGACGTTTACCCAGGCTGACAATAAAGACTAGAATTTGAAGCCATCTCTGGCCGGTTCTGGAAGGCTTCTTTACAGATATGGCTCTGCCAGTGACTGAGTCGGTCCCCTGAGCCTGACCCCTTCAGGCAGGGCCACGCACAGAGTCAGTGTTAAAGGCGAACACGTCAGAGGAGCAAAGAATGAACGGATGAACGAATGAACGAACGAAAAGGAGTAAATAAAATAAGAAAAGTGCTCCGAGACTCGGGGATCCTAATTATAAGAGGCTCCCTCCATGAGCTCATGCTGAAACTTCCCCTCCCGCCGTTTCTGGTCTGAAAGGCAACCCGGCTTGCTCTGCCCAGGTGATAAGGCCAGGCCACTCACCTGCGCCTTTTATCTCTGCAACCTGAGTCCAAACAGGAAGCCGAGGCCGAGATAAAGGCCGGGAAGGCAGGGCCTGGAACCACTCCCGGACTGGAATGAGCCGTTTGGTTTGGGGTCTCAGGTACCTAGTGAGCACCTCCCGAGTGCCCAGCTCTGCACCAAGGCCCTGAGGACAAAGCGAGAGGGCAGGCAGTGGTGCCCTCGTAGGGCATGTGGTCTACGGGAACCTAGAGGTTAAAGGTGTAGCCAAAGGGATGAGAGATATGGAAAGGGGGGGAGCATGAAGCCAGGCGGTCCCAGCAAACCTCCCTGGGACCGTAGCCTTCAAGCTGTGGCCTTGGAAATGAGAAGGAAGGAGCCAGGAGCTAGTGACGGAGGGTGCAGTCCCTTCATGCTGCATCCACAGAGGCGCAGCGAGGTGCTTGCTTGCTTTTCGGTTTTCCTGTTTCCGGTCAAAGTGGCTTTCCACGAGCCACGGCCCATCTCTGGAGCCTGGGTCGCCCTCCGGGCCTGCCCCCCAGCTTTCCCTCGGCTTTGCCCCAGGAGCAGAGGCCCAGCCCCACCTGGTCACTCAGGACTCCCGCCTGCCGTCCCTTCGCCTCTCCAGACGGTGGGTGCCAAAGCTTCCTCGTGCCGCCTGCTGGTGGGGTCTACACTTTCGAGGATTTGGGGGAGCTGGCTAAAGAAAGGCAAATTGGAAACTCTGAGAGATGGGAACAGTGGAACAGGCATTACATCAATGCCAGAGGTAATGAAGACCCTGAATGCATTAGTTCCCGGCTACGTTTACGGGTCATCAGTGCTCCTGTCCCTGAGGATATGCACGTCTAAACCGTGGGCGAGGTGGGAACAGTACTTATCCCGACTCCACGTTTAGTGAGGTCGCCTCGGTGGCCTGAAACGGCCCCAAGGGAGGAGCTAGGCCACGGGAATTGGTGTGAGCTATTGTTTTGTTTTGCTCATGGTCTCGATTTAAGAAAGCGATGAAGTTAGCGATACGGGTGAACGTGTGTGGCCCCTGGGAGCTGGGGATGGTACCTACAGGAGAGGAGACATCCGTGCGGCGTTAAGAGCATCTAATTGAGCGCAGAGGCCGCTCGCAGCGCTGACACCGCACACCTTCGCCGCTTAACTCTCGTCTTGTGAAAAGACCAGCCGTGTGTGTTGCTGGTTCCTTGGAAATATGCTCCCTTGTCGGTGATGCGACTGACTCTGCGGATTCCAACCGCGTCCAAGCATTTATTCACAGTCTGCTCTTGTGACCTTATCGAGCTGCAAATGACAAAATCCGAGAGCGGATTCTGTAAGCGACGCGGTCACGCTGAAGTTCCAGGAGCATCGAGTCCACGATGAGGGCGATTCGGCTATTTTATCACCTGTAAATCGTGAGCTAAAATCCTTGACATCAGCTCAGGTGACAATAGACCGATGTGTATGCAAAGGTTTTGGGGAGCTGGGGTGCCCTGAGCCCTCGCTTTTCCCCCGTAGCCTGCAGCGTTTGGGGATCCCCCTCCTCGTTCTCACTCAGGTATCTACTGCTTTGCTGGGCGGTTCTCAATGCCTTTCCCATCTTCTCCTTCAGGAATTCACAAAAACACGTTTTCATGTTAAAGGCAGGCTTTTCTTTTCTCTACTCGCATCGTTTAAAAAGAGAAGAAATCTAAGTAACACCTGCTGGAGGCGCCTGCCCCATGAGACCTTCGGGGAAGGGCCGTGGCACCTGGGGAAACCTGACTTCCCCTGGATGCAGCCCTTCGGGGCCATCCTTTGTCCCTGCCCCCGAGGGAGGCTGGCCTGGATGTCTGAAGTGCTGAGACTGTGCCCCAGCCCCGACACCTGGGCCATCCTCTGTCATCGCCAGCTCATTACAGACGTCGTATCAGGGAGGGCAGAGGCGGCCATTCTTCTGCAGTGTTTGCTTCAAAGCCCAGCTCTCTTCTTTTAGAAGTTTCTAGAGGCCTCTAGAAAAGACCGAGAGGGTTTAATAGGTCTAGGCTCAAGGATGCCATTGTGGAGGCAAACCTCAGGTGAGCTGCACGCCACCCGCCGTTTATTGCCCTCATATCGCAGGCTTTCCCCCTTGTGATGTCAGAGTGCAGAACGGGGTCAGGGCTCCCTAGTGGCCAAGGTGAGGCTTTTACTTAATTCAGTGACTCTGGGCAGCAGGGCACTGATCGACCTATAGTAACTCCCAAGCACCCACGCTGTGCTCAGACATTGAATACGCTCCCCCCTTGATGCTCGCTGGCACCCCATGAGCTGGACCTTGCTCTCATCCCGGTAAATGGGTGAGGACGCTGGCGCTCAGAGTGGTCACACGACGTGCCCGGTTCCCACGCTGATACGTGGAGACTCAGGACACAAACCTGCCCGCTCTCCCGGTCCTGCTGACTTGCTGCCCACCTGGGCATAGCCCCTGGCCTGTCGCTCCTCCCGCCGTGGCCCAAAGGGCCCACCTGTAGGTACGGGGCCCAGATGGGACAGCCTGCTCGCAAAGACTCATTTTCCCCCCAGGATTAGAACACATGTTCGCAACACGAACAAATGAAAGCAAAGTAACCCATTTCTCTGACTTACGTTTTCCTGTCTGCAAAGTAGGTAATTAAGAAGCCTTGAAGGAGAAGATCTGTGAACAGTGCCTGGCACACAGCCCGAGCTAGGCAGGTCAACTCTGAAGACACACGAGGTGACGCCTAAGAGCGCCCAGGAGAGAGCCTGGCACACGCAGTGTGTTCACTCGATTATAGTGTGATCCCGGGCATGTTCTGTCCCTTGTTGGGGCCACAGTGAGGCTTGTCCTTCGGGGCTATCCATTTGCCGTGGCCACTCTGCCATTTGTGCCGGCTTCTGTGGACCCGCGTAGGACCCCAGCGACAGCCTTTAATATTACTTCTGGGGGAGGGGACATGTGTTCTGAGTTTCGAGTAATTGATTAATGCATTATTTGAAAATAACCATGCAGAGCCATAGAGGGATGAGTTCCTCGTGGTTTTCAAACACTTTTTTTTTCCTAGTTATAGAAACCTCTGTTCAAATAACATCCCCAAGATATAGAACAGATTTTACCATCAGCATCGCAGGTGAGATCGAGGGGACAGAGGTGGCCTAGGACCTCCTCCCAGCCCCTCCTCCGTACCTAGCGGAGTATAAACCTCCGGCCGACTTCTGAAGACCAGCTGGATTATGGGTTTATTGAGCATGACTCTGTGTCCACCACCTGGGACTGTTTAGGACGCATGCGATGCCTTTGGTTGCAGGCTTCTGTCTTATTTTAAATATGCCTCCGCTTAAGCAGAAGTAATCAGCTCGCGGTGATGGCAGGTTAATGGGGGACTCTGTGAAACCCTGAAATATTGCCGATATTACTTCCCACGGATCAAACAGGGCAGATCAAAGCCAAGATTTTCAAAATTCTCCTGTAGGAGGAAATTCCTCCGGGCAAACTGTGAGGTTTCCACAGTCCTGAAGACCAGCCTTGACTTTCCTTCTGGCCAAAGAGAAAGATCCTTTTCCTTGTGCCAAGCAGGAATCTGTTCTCAGAAACTGTTTTATAGATTCCGTGCCATTTCCTACTTTCCTTTCCATTCTTGTAGTAATTATCTCCCTTTAAGAAAGTGTCTGCACAGCATACAGTAGGCGTGTTCGGGCAGATAAGCACGGCGAGCCAAGCCAGCTGGGAGCAGCCTTCTGCATCCGTCCTGAATCCTGGGGCCCACGTGGGCAGCATCGCATTCAAAGAACCACAGTCTCACGGCCAAAAACGTAATTAAATGCATTTCCAAACCTTGCCTGGACTCCTCAGAACCGTGAAGGGGGTCCAAATTCAGAGTCTCCAGCAACGACTTCTCCTGGCGGCACGTCTCCTGCGCCCACCCTACCAGGTTTTTGGAGCATCTTTCTGGTCTCCCAAGCCTTTCTCTGCACCAGCTGTGAAGTGGCAGAGCAAGCACAGAATTACGTTGGGTGGGCAGAGACGTAGTGAAGGAGGGACACCTGAAAATCCCCTTATCATCTTAGGTTCTAAATTACGTCTTCGTCTGACTTTGTGCATTGGACAAATCGATCATTCCACCTGATGTGCTATGGTGCCTGAGCCAGCTGGTTCAATGGAGCAAGATTTTGTTCTGTTTCTTTACCATTTTCCCATCGCCCGCATGACAAAGAAAGGCTGACGCCCGCATCAACGACGGAATTATTACGGCCACTCTCCCTCACAGGATAAATGAGAGGCTCCTTGTGCACTTCCATTTGCACATGATGAATCTCTCACAATGAAGGTTACAGTAGCACCCCAAATCTTGTTAGTTTTCTTTTTTTCCAGTCTGTTTGTCCTTGTGGGTTTATATGGTAAGAAAATAAGTCTCTTTGTAATTATTTGAGAAGAATTTAGAAGGGAGAATAAGAAAACAGGAGCTCTTAACATCATCACCACCACCACCACCACCACCACCATCTCCACTGAGATGTTGCTTCTCCTCCTCTTTGGGGTCAGCGGCTCCCTGGACATCAGTCTGTTCGCTGGACCCAGTGTCCACTCACTGCGTTTGTCTGGATGTCAGTACTTGAAAGCAGGGCCTCAGTTAACCGCACACGCGCAGGAGTGCCCGATCCCCTTCTCACATCCATTCCTCGGGGCTCCCCGCATCCTCCGGCCTCCTTCTCTTCCACAGAGGTTTCCCCTCCAAATATCGGAGGCGTGGGTCTCCTGCAGGCTTGTTCAGTTTTAAATCTTTTCCCTATGGCGATCTGATCCATTTGGCTTCTTAAAGGAATTTTTCAAACTCCCTTTTCTGCTGATGGCCTTCTTTCTCATTCCGTAAACCAGTTATGATTTTACTATCACACTATATTTTTTCTACATTTTGTGAAATTTGGGGTGGAGCTGGGAATAGGTGCAAGTACTCAGTGAGGTGCCTTAACCATTCTTGAGGTTTAAATATTCAGACCTTCCTGTTTACCTTTTTTGGTGGTTAAGGGATGAGCTGGAGGTTTTGTCAAACTTGGAACCATCTGTACCACACCCAGATTGTTCACCCATATTTTCTTCTAGTGATTTTATGTCATTTTTTTTTCATATTTAAATCTTCGATTCATTTGAAATTTTATTTGGTGTTAGATGCAGAGAGGGAGCTAATTTAAAAGAAAATATTGAGTCATTTGCCCAAACATTATTGACTAGTTTTTTGATTTGAAATATATATTCTGTTCATTCATGCAGCTTTATAATATGCATTATTATCTTACGGTTAAGTTCTTCGTAGCTCTTTTTTAGCTTTCTTGGCAATCTGTACAAGTTTGTTCTATTAAACACATTTTTTAATAATTTGGGAAAGTTAAAAAATCCCATTAGAATTTGGGGTGTGCTTGAATTTATTTTTATAGATTCATTTAGGCAGCATTGGCATTTTAATAATTATAAGCCATATTTTAGCCTCTTGGATGAATCTAAGTTATCCAGCCAGCTGAAGTAATCGTTTATTTTAAGATGTAATAAAATTGTCTCAACATCTATCTCACACCTGATAGAAGTCTCAACACGCTACTCAGCCTTTCTGGGGTTTCCTGGCCGTGGACGGGTTTGGTGTTTATTTTTCTCCCAGCCAGCTCCATTTTCCTGCTTCCATGGAATTCTTGATCTTCACTCTGGCTCTGCCCCCTGCACATCTGTCCCTTCTCCAGTCCACACGCCCCACCAGACCATCTGATCTTTTCACTGGCACTGACTCAAAGCCATGAGCACACTAGATAGGCGGCTTCGGGGCGGCGTTGCAGTCTGAGCCCTGGAGTCAGGATGTCTGGAGCAACAGCTAAGACTCCATTTGCAAGCTGCACACTTGGTCAAGTTACTGAACTTCTCTCTCCGCCTGAATTCCTCATCTGGAAGGGGAAACGGGATTTTCGTGATAACTGGATGACATAAACTGGCAACGGGCTCAGTGCCTGGCCCAGAAAGTAGGTGCTCAATAAATACAAGCTGTTACCATCATCCCCGACACCAGCACCACCGCCAGCACCTCCGCCGCCCCCATCGTCATCATTATCATCATCGAAGGTCTGGAGGCCTCCAGACCGTCATACAAACAGGTCACATTATAATGAAACACAGCAAGGGACTTTAAATATTGAATATATTTTTATATATTGAATATATTTTTAAATATTGAATATATTTTCAAAGTCCCTAAGCTTGTCCTCTTACAGGAAGAAAGTCCTCACTCTCTCTCTAAGCTCCAACTGGACCCTTCGCTTTGATCTCTTCTTTTTCCTGCTTGACTCACCTTCAGCCCAATCTCGTTATCTAAATTCCAGTCTATTACAGCAAGGCACAGAAATTATCTTTCTAAAATTAAACAGCCCGCCACGATGTTTGGCTTAACAAAAAACGCTTTTCTCTCCCAAGAGGAATTCTGGAGTCAAAAGTCTTACAGCTCGAAAACTAATAATTATTTTTTCCCCTACTTCACAAAGTTAAGATAGCATATCTAAAAGGTACATCTCTCCATTTTATTGACTCTATTTTCCATGTAGAGGTTTGTTATTTTTTCCTTAGAACATAGGCCTTATTAGTTATTATATAAAAATTATCTTATGAATGGAATTTATTCATTATACTTTCTAATTGGTTATCATTAGCAAGAAAGTTATTACTTTTTTATATATTTGTTTTGGAACTGAGCCCTATTATCATTGTTTCAACTACTTTTCTCAGTTTATTCTCTTGAGTTTTTTTGTTATATAATCATTTTAGCTTCAAATAATAACAATTTTGCTTGCTTCTTTCAGAGACTTATACTTTTTATTTTGGTGTATCGTGCTGGCTTAGGCAGAGGTTATGTATCAGCGATGATAACGACCCACTGACACTGGTGCATTTTACGTGTTAATATTTTGTTTAGAATTTGTCATTGAAACAAGGTCTTCAGTTTTCTTTTTGGTCTATCTTTGATAGGTTTTGTGATAGTGTTTTTCTGGCTTTATAAAAACAATGAAAAGCCCTCCTTGTTTTTCTGAGTTCTGGAGCAACTTAAGTAATTTCTGTGTTATCTATTCTTTGGTGGTTTGAGCCATGTGGCTGCCTGGGCCTGCCTGGCTCCTTGGAGAAGTTCCTTTGTAATCGTCTCAAACCTTAATTTAGATTTTCTATTTCATCTTGATACAGAAAATTTATTATTTCTAGAATAATTGTCCATACCATCGAAGTTTTTAAATTTATTTCTACAGTTTTACAAAGTATTCTTTTATACTTCAAAAACTTTCCCCCGCATTTGTGCTTATCTGCCCTTTCTTTTGTCAAATTTAGATATTTGTATTTTCCTCCTTATTTTTCTTCTTTAAGGTAGATTATGACTTGTGCTTTATTAGTTTTCTTTGTATCTTTTGAATTAATTAATGAATTCTACTGCTTTTAGGGTTTCTAGTTTAAATTCAGTTTTATACTTTTTATGTTTACTTCCTGCTTTAGGTCTGATATTATTTCCTAGATTTTTGAGTTTTGTAATTATTTAATTTTGCTTTCTAATTCACAATTAGGAATTTATAGCTATAAATTTTCCCCGAGAACAACTTCAGCTTCGATACATGCATTTTTGTGTATAGCAATCTCAAAACTGTTGTTCTAGAAAATTGGTATGCAGAGAGAGTGGTATATTTTCCATGTTGTTGGGAAGTTACTGTTTGTTTCTACTGATTTATTTCTAGCTTTATTTCATTTGGGTTAGAAAATGTGATCTATCCTCTTCCTTCTATTAAAAACATACTGAGGTTGCCTTTATGGTATAATGTAGACTTTATGCTTAGTACACAATTAAAACCTATAATTATTTCATAAATACTTGAAAATAACATTCTCTAATACAATGTAATATATATGTGATATGCACATATCATATATACTATATATTTCTATACGTATATAATATACACATATATTACTAATTATACTATAAAGATCATCTCTATCTGTACATTTTCTGTTCCTGATCTGTCAGAGATGTAGAATTTGATTTTTTAACTTTATTCACCCCTCTCATTTTTCTGGAGTTTATTGTATAAGGAAATGTTTCTCAAAGTGTAATCCCTGGACTAGTATCAGCATCACCTGATTCCTTCATAGAAATGCCAAATCTTGAGTCCTCCCCTAGATCTACTGGATCAGAAACTGGGTCTGAACCAGCAATCTGTGGTTTAAGAGGCTCTCCAGGACACTTTTGAGGACCACTGCAGAAGGTATAAAGTGTGGATTTCTCTGTACCTTGCCTTGTCCCGAGGAATTATTCTTTATTCCTCCTGGTTTGTGGTACCACCATTTTCAACAACTTAATTCTGTTTCAGAAGTATCAATTCTGTACCACTAACCTGTATCATACTGCTTTAATTTTTATAATTAGTAAAGACAGGCAAATTACAACTAGTCATTATGGGTTTTTTTTTTTTTTAGGAAATTTACAAAGATTTAAAAACTCAATAACTTTCAGTGCTGACAAGATCTAATGACCTAGACACTCTCATACATTGGTGATGGGTATAAAGAGGTACATTTTTTTCCTAAAGAGAAATGATGGAGGTATGTCTAAAATGTTTGTTTCAATAATTCTACCCCTAGGAATTGATTGATAATAAGAACTGATGAGAAATTTATATTTACATTGCTTTTCATTTAATTGTTCATTCATACTATTAGTTAATTCATTGATTATTTCTAATGAAAAGAATAGTTTTTGAAAAAATTGTAGGTTTACAGAAAAATTGAACTGGAAGTACCAAGTATTTCCATATGCCTCTCCGTTCTAGCTTCCTGTTTCTGAAACATCTTGCATTGGGCTGTTGTATTTGTTACAACTTTTAACACAATATTAAGACACCACTATTAATTAAAGTCCATAATTTACATTAGGGGTCGATCTCTGTGTGGTATACTCAATGGGTTTTGACCAACATGACATGTACCCACCGTTATAGTATCATACGGCATAGTTTTGCTTCCCTGAATATCTCCTTGTTCCACTTATTTGCTTTTTTAAATAGAGAAGAATATAGATCACCTAAGGGCCCAACAATACAAGAATATCTAAATAAATTATGATCTGCCAACTTAGCAAAAGAATAATTATGTATGGCCATGGGGAAAAAAATACTCCAAAGGCAGGAGAAGACTGAAAGCTCTACATCAAAGTGCCTAGAAGGTCTGTGAGAGGCTAAAAGTGGATTGCAGGATTAGGGAGGCGGCCTCTGGCATAAGCCAGCCAGCCTGGGTCAGGATCACGGCGCAGTCACCTGAGAGCTGTGTGGTCTCAGGAAAGTTCCTTCTCTTTTTGGTGTTTATAAAACTATCTAAAACGAGTATGTGTTGTCTTTAAAATGGGAAACAAAATTAAACAGAGGAAATGATGGAGAAGTAAGAGTAGAGATAATGGGGCACTAAAGAAGTAAGTGGGAAATTTCCTACCGAAAGAGACGGAAGCAGAACAAAGGAGTTGTTGACTCGCAGAGTTAAGAAGTTTGTAGGAGGACTGGCTTGAGGCAGGGCTCCAACGATGGCCTTCAGAGCTCATTTTTTCTGTCTCTTAGCTCAATGCTTGGCTCTGTTTGGGCTATGGGCATCTTTCTGCAGTAGCCCTAGACCTCACCTGGTTTCCACATTCCTCTAGCTTCCCAGCCAGGGAAAGGTTCCCAGAATTCCCAAAGAAAATCTCATCTCCTCTCATTGGCACTGTTGTAGCCACAGGCCTTTCTCTCAAACTACACAGAGCCGCCAGGGAAAATACAATGTGCTGATTGGCTTACACCTGGATCACTCGACCTCCTGAATCCAGCATGGAGTCCACTTCCCAGAACCACAGGGACGGACGGCAGGTGAAGGGGTGACTCTCTAAAGGGAAATACTGGGTGGCGATAAACAAAAGATGCTCTTCGTCTCTGAAAGGAGGCGGCCGTACAACTCCTGCACATCTGTTCTGAGGGCACCTCTGTAACATCCTTCAAGTATAGTTGAGGGGTCTTTGCTTTTATGCCCACAGTAGAAATGGCTGTATTGATTTTTCCCGAACCAAGACCAAGCCAGGTGGTGAGCAACTGGGCCTCAGTACACTGAACCTCAGGCTTATTGTTAATAGCTCTCGGTTTGTGCTTTCAGCATTTCACATAAAAAGGATTTCATTAAATGCCCTTTCTAAACTGTCCAAGACTATTAACTGAGTGTCCTTGGGAGACATAGAGAAAGTACCCCGAAGCAGTGATCAAGAGATAGGGGATCTTCATTTTACGATAATTCAAACGCAGTGTCTGGGATGTCTCTGACGGCCTCTCCAAGAAGACAAAAGGCTGGTATAACAATCCTCTTGCCAATTTGCTGAAAAGTTTATCTTCCTTCGTTTCGCAGCTGGAGCGCCTCACCCCAATTCAATATCCTTGAGCTAAACAGAGTTCTCATTTTATGGCTCTTATGAAACTGCACTCTTGGAACCACGACAAACTCTGACTCCTCTAGAATCATGGCCAGTTGAACCCACTGTGTCGTTGGGGTTGGCAATAAAAGCGGCGTGGATGTTAAGCAGATGCACCTGCTTCTCAGGCATCTCTCAGGTGCCAAGAGATAGACTGATTGTGTGGACCCAGCTCCCTGCACTGGGAGGAAAGGAACGGAATTCCTTGGGGGAAGATGGGGCCTCAGGGAGTGTGGATCGAGTAAACCTCCCTTCTGAGCAGGGTGCCCTTCCCCCTGACAGTGAAATGACCCAGTTTTCTTGGACTATGAATATGGAGAGAACTTTAGCCCCACCTTAGTCAACACATGAAAAAGTATACGATTCTGGCAGAAACCCATAAAGAAGAAGGCTCTACTGGACCAGGCCATATGCACCTTGTCATTTCCTTAATAAAATGGGGTTTTATTACCTCGGCCCTGTCATCCTGTGTATCTTGCCTGCTGCCTCTTTCTCTCCATCCAGGACTCGCAGTGGGTTGCCCAGTTACTTGAAAAGACAGTTTTTCAAAGAAAAATACTATGTTACTACTACGAATGACGCTGTTTATACCACATCTTCACTGCGGTAGTTACTGTGCTGAGTTCGGTACATCATCTCGAATCCCTACTACTCTCCACAGTCGTTTTCTTAAGTGTCATTGTGAAAAAGAGGAGACTAAGGCTCCGTCTTGGATAACTTGCCCCAAGTCATGAAACCGGAGTTTTGAGACTAAACCTGCCAATGCTAAATATGGTGTTTCTCCCCTCACTGTCAGCAGCTGACGAAAGTGTGTTTCCTTCTAATTCGTTTTGGCAAAAGCTTGCTCGATCCCATTTTTATCTCTGCTTCCTACATCTAGCAGCCCCTGTGACATTACATGCGTAATCACTGGGGGACTGGGTGTCTGGGAGAACACTGTCTTCCCCATGTGTAACCGTTCCACAGCAGCCTTCCAGAACCTTCCACGGGTCTCCTTACCATGAGGTCTTGGCAAGACCATTTAAGAACAAAATGTCTCCCTTCTTCCATCAGAGCATCTTGCCCCACCTCTGTTTGAGCCTCTCCCTCGGCTCGGCAGTGCAATGACCGGAACGAGGGAGGCCTGTGGCTTGACCCCAGGGGGTGTACTGGTTCTCCGAGAAATGCCAACAATTGCTTTGCAGTTTTACATTTTGGTGCAAGCACAAGGCTGGAACCAGCTGTCTCGGAAACAAATAGCTTTAAAGCCCATTGTAGCCTCACGCAGGAAACGGGCTGGCTTTCTGCCCTCGGAGGGGATGGTGGTGGTTCCCGTTAGACAAGCCGCTCCTGTGAGCCGCGCGGGGGCTGGCTCTGGGACAGCTGTGGTGGATGTGCCGTGAGAGCCACGTCTGTTTGTAAACCTTAAAGAGGACTGGCGTTGGGTTTTCCCTTCTTTACAGAGAGAAAGAAAGAAAAGAAACCACTTCCTGTCAGTGAAGCCCTGTGTTTCTAGCTTCACTAACTTTCTTCCTGTAAAAGCAAAAAAAAACAAACAAAAAACCCAAACAAACAAAAAAAACCCCCACTTTTTAAGAACCAGTCTAAAAAGACCACACCTAGGATTTGGAGTTGGGCCTTGAAAACGTAGCCTCCAGGGAAAAACTCGCAAAGCCACCCATCACTCTGCGGACGGTTTTGGGCTCTGCCCCTTCTTTATACTTTGGGCACCTCCTCACCCCCTGTGCCCTCAGCTTCCGTGGCTCCCTCGTTTCCATCCTGCAAGAGGTGGAGCGTGTTCCGTGGTCTGTCACCTCAATGAAACACTTTAAACTCCTTGAAAAAGAACCTGATGACAAATGACAATTTCCCCACAGCGATTGTTCTCCAGATCCATTCAGTGACTGCTTCATTCATTCAACCAACAACTGTTTGCATCCCTACTATGTGCCAAATGCTGTCCCAGTTGCTGAGGGACTTGAAGACACAAGACCAGTTACCTGTATTCAAGCCCACAGTTCCTCAGTGGGGGCAGAGAAGTAAAAACCTGTGATAGGGCCTATGATGCTCAGGATGCTGGCAGCCCAGCCTGGGGGTGGCGAGCTTGGGAAGACGAAGGAGAGGATGGCCAAAGAGGGCTTCCTGGAGGAGGTAACCCCGATCTGAACTTTGAAGAACACAAGGAAGGTAGCAGAAGTGTTTACGACAGAAGCAGCAGCCTGTACAAAGGCGCAGGAGCGAGAAGAGGATACATGTGGGGCTGTAGCACTGCAGGTCGGGGACAGAGGGAGCAGGTAAGATAGGGGAGCAAGGCGTGGCGGGTCACAGTGTTGGCAGCTGTCATCATGGTCCCTGTGATAAGCCCCTCTCTTGGGTGTGCAGGAGCATCTCAGCACCCTGAAGCGTCTGTGCGTGAGTCTCCCTGCAGCCACGTTGCCCACTCAGAAGTATCTCCGTGGGCCTGGACACTGTCCCCTCGATGCCGAGCACCACTGTCTAGAGTACATTTCCCAAAGCACGCACACATGCACACACACACGCACACACACACACACACCTGCGCATACACACGCGGCTGGTTCCAACCAATCTGCAGTGATTCATCCACACCTACACCATCAGTTGGGTGTGGGGGTTTGGAATAAATCAGACATCGGACCCCTGGTCTATCAGTCCTGACCCATTCACAGGGAAAGGTCTCAGCAAGCAGCGCTTTGGGATGTCCTCTCGGAGGCCTCCCCACAGCCAGTAGGAAGCGCCCCTCACACACCTCTTCTCTCTCCCCTTCATGACTTCCAACTTTAAACTCTTCTCCTCCAAAAACGTCATCACCTCCCAGCTTATCCCAGCGACTCTCCCCACCTACCCTCTGCAAAAGGTCAGCAAATCGCTTGACCTGTCGGCCGCACAGCCGCCCAGGCTCAGAGGTGAGTGAAGGCCCTTCTCCCCTCAGCAGGTGTGGCAGGTCTGAGAGCTGTGTGGGAGCTACCGAGGATGATCATCTATTCCTGGTCCCACTTCTCTTGATTTTTCCTTTGACGATCCCCACTGCCTTTAAAATATTCACACATCTTACACCAGGAACGTGAAATTCCTGCCAAAAGGCTCTGCAGACTCTTTCGATGAGAGTCAGAATCCTCTCTGTCTGGGTAACTGAACTTATTGAACCAGACATGATTTATCCTTCTACTCACTTTTTTTTCATGACAAGCCCTTCCATTTAATTTCACACGGATAGAATTACCCCATTACACTCTCCTCCTTCTTCCTGATTGGAGGATTGAAAGGTTGACCTGCTACCACATGGCCGTATTGCTAGTCCCAAGACGTTCCATGCATTCATACCGACTGGGTTTAACCATGGGCTCGACTCTCCCAGGTGTTCCTTATTTTTGAAATGGATGAATAAATAAATAAACAACCCTTAACACTTGCAGGTAACCTATATGTTAGGGTAAGATTATCTTCAATTTTAAAAACGAGAAGGCTAAAACTCAAAAGATTGAGTGATCATTTAGGGGGCAAATGGTGGATTTTTGTTTCTAATATGGGCCTTTCTGGCCCCACGGTCCCTGCTTTTTCAGAGAACTTTGAGGTTGTTCACCTGCTGACCCACTAAATACAGTTCACGTCAATCGTGAGTGACACTTTCCGGGGACACCTGTTGCCATGGTGCTAGGCGATGAGCCTGTGGGTTTGGGTAAATCTTCATGACCCAAATTATCATTTTTTAGCTGCCTCCCTCCCTGGAGTTGTTTCCTTTGTCCCAGTGCGGCACTTCATTCATTCATTCATTCATTCATTCATTCATTCATTCATCCCACAGATATTCTGGAAGTGTCTACTATATGCTAGATACACAAGGATAACTCCAACAGTCCCTGCCTTCAAGGAGCTTAGAGGTTATCACGGTGTATTAGTCGCCTGCGTGACTATCTTAAGGACAAAGACAGAGTCTAAAGAGTATTTTTGTTTCTAGCACCCGACGAAAGACGTGGCTCGTGAGAGGCCCTCGGGAACTGCTGGATGAACTGGAGTCATGTGGTGTCTGTAACGATGGGCGCTTTGTGTGCATCTGTGTTCCATGGGCCACATCGTGCTTCTGGGGACATGGGTATCCATTACCTCTTTCAGATTGTTGAACTGTAATTTAATCGATGGCACTTGCCTTAAGAAGGAGAATCGCTAGAAGGGTTAGATTCATTTTCTTCCCTCACATTAAGAAGCAATCATGGTCATTCCTTATGCAACAAGCCAATAAGAACTCATTTAATTTTTTCTTCATTTTTTAAAACTAGATTAACGAAGTTATGGTACAAAACTTTAAAATCACAAAAGGATATAAAATTAAAGTAAGGCTCTGATCCCTGTCCCAGCCGCCTCGCTCTCATGCCTAGAATGAGGTTTTATCCCCAGAATTTTAGTGTACTTCCTGAGAACTTCTGTACATACGCAGCATATCGATGTGGGCCTATACCCGGACCCCACCCCTCACAGAAGGTGGTGTATTAAATAGTGTTCCGCCCTTTGTTCATTTAATGTTAAATCTTAAAGATCTTTTCATGTTATTACATAGGTCATATTCTCATTTTTAAACGGTTACTTATTGTTTTATTATATGGATTGCACCATATTTTAACCAACCCCCCCATTAAGGCACATTCAGACCATTTAAAAATACTTGTTTTATTATTAACAAAGCCACAGTGGATATCCTTATACATATACCATTTTATATACATACCATGTAATTGTTAAGATAAATTCTTAAAAGTGAAATTTAAATAATTTCAGTTTTTAAATTTAAATGAAAATGAATCAAGTTTAATAAATTAAATGAAGTAAATTCCTAGACGTGCTGGGCCAAGAGGCAGATGCATGTTAAAACAGACGTCGTCGCATTGGTCTCCACGGGAGCTGTGCCCTCTTGTACTTTACTGTCAAGATGGGTTATCAAAGTTTTTGATCTGTGCTAATCTCACTGTAATTTAAAGTTCATTTCTCTTATTATGAGATCTTATTTACTTTTCGATAATCAGTTTAATGTTAAACCAACGTTCTCACAATGTCAAAAGATACTACAACCACAAATTTTGTGCTCATCCTGAAACTAAAAAGATATTTAGTTTTATAAACTACATTTGTATATTGCTGCTCATCTCAAAATGAATTTGAGGCAGTTTAATTAAAAAAAAAAAACAAGGAAAACAATGAGAGGGAGAGAAAGAGAAGAAAAGGGAGATTTTTGAAAATCAAGAGAAAGAAAAATAGAGACAAAATGGTAAAATGAAAAAAAGAGAAATTTAGTATAACAAAATACATATGTTCAGCTCCAAAAATTTACTAATTTTGGTCCATAATTTCTACCCTGAGCTCCCTGAAGATCAAGACAAAAAAGGAAATGTAATCAGTTAACAAAATACTTTATTCATAAGAAAAAATACTAAAGAAAATCAAACGCTTTGGGATTTTAAATCTAAGAGAAATTCACACAGTTTATCATAAAAAGGACTCCAGATCCTATAACAGATAATCTCCTCAACGAGACTCCTTAAAAAGGAGAAGCGAACGTTTGGGCCCACAAAGGCCATGCTTTGGGGAGAGCATCCCCTTTCCTCTGCTCTGACGCTGTGGTCCTGGAGGTGCCACTGACCACGCCTCATCCTCTCCACTGGGGGTACCGCCTCGCCCCAAACCACGCCGGAAACGCAGAGGCGTGAGGGCATTGCTTCAGCTCATGGGACTTCGGGTGGGTGATTTAGTCCGGGCCCAGCTGAGCAGTGCTTCTGGCTGGCCTTGGCTGGATTCCCTCGTGAGCCCGGGCATCTGATCGCCGCTGTTGCAGGGCCCCTGGGGCATCTCGGCTCTGCCCCACAGATCTCTTGGCCTTCGGTATGCCGGCCGGGCAGAGCCCCGGGAGTGCAAGCAGAAGTGCACAAGTGCTGTGTCAAACCCCAGCGTCCTATCTATTAACATCCCGTTGGCCAAAGCGATCACATGGCCAAACTCAGAATCAAGGCATCGAGACGTAGAAGCCAGAACTGCAAAGGCTCATGGAAAAAGGCGTGGGTCAGGGAAAGGGTGCTACAATCTACCTTGGCTTGGCCAGACGATGGGCCAACCCAATTCGTTCTTACCAAGCCCAGCAAGGTTTTGATACGTCCTAGGAGGAGGAAGCTAATGTTCACACTGGGTTGCTCGGCTGAGGCTTCAAGCAGCCACGCTCCCCACTGCTTGCTGCAGCAAGAAATGAGACCAGCGTTTAAAGGGAAGCGGAGACAAGAGTGGATCTGTGCAGAAAGAGCCACGTGGCACGAAGTCCCTGCACCTCTTACTTCGTGTCTGCCAGCCGCTCCACCATCCAAACCAGTCCCCTGACCCCAAACATTCTCCCATTCACTGTATCAGAAGGTCCTCAAGGGCATGGATAACAGACCCAGCCTATCGGGGTTCAAATCCCAGCTCTACCACTGAAGAACTACGTGACAAGATGCTTCGTTGCTTTGGGCCTCCGTTTCCTCATCTCTATACTGAGAATAAGGACCGTCTTACCTCCAGAGCTGTAAAGCTTGAATATGTAATATGTGAAAGGACTTAGAACAATGCCTGGCCCACGCATATGTGGTAGCTATTTTCGTTGAGGTTAGTCTGCTTTGCGTTTTTGTCATGTGCAGCAGAAAGGTTCCTGGCCAGCGGAGTGACTCTTGTGGGTGGTATCTCATTTGGATTTGCCTCACATGGTAACAGAGCCTCTAACTGCGACCAAAGTCACGGCCCTGCCTCCCAAATGCCAAATCTACCAACCAAGAAAAACAAGCTGAACACTGTTAGCTCGGATTAGCCTAACCAAGGGCTGGCCCGGAGTCACCATACTGAAGGACTTCTTCCACGAAGGCCGTGTTCAAGGGCATCAAGTAACCCCACCCCCCGCCCACCCCTTCCCAGATGTGGGCAAGGTCTGCCTGGGCCCAGGACGGGCTGGGCCAGGTTGCTGGGTGAGTGTGGATGACTGGCTTCTAGATCCTTTCTGTGCAGCATCCAACAAGCCTCACCCAGCCCACACTGGGCCTTTAAAAGGAAGCACAAGGCTGCCGAGGGGCTGGACTTGCGGAGTCCCTGCCACCATGAGGGCCCTGCTGGAGTCCCATCTCCCCGCAGGCCGGCCATCCGGCCGCGTCTGCCCAGAGAACCCCAGTTTGCAGTTGGGCTGGCTCCTGCCTGCCTCCACCCGGGGAATAAAGCTGAGCATTGTGCTGGGCTTGCAACATCCTTCCCCCCCCAGAGCTCCCGATGTGTGCGTTCCCGCGGAGTCGGTCTGAATGTGCCCTTTGTCGCGAACCTTCGCGTGCTGAGGTGGGTTTGCCTTCTCTGTGCCAGTCCTGGGTTAAATAAATACATTAAGGCAACATACACGGCTTGACACTGGAGCCAGCCTCAATAACTCAAATGACTCCCGTGGCTGAAGTCGGAGCCGCCACAGTCTTGAATTCGTCTCGAGACCGATCTCTTTGTTCAGCTCCTTTGCGGGAGGACAATGTACCCCAGAAAGGGGCAGCCACGCTCTGGCCTGCCTGGCCATTTTTCTCCAGCAAGACCATCCGAGAGTGTCTAAATCCTGTGCCGATGAGCACGGAGCATGACCTCCAGCCAGTTGCAGGAGACCGGGCTGACATCACCACATAAATATACTCTCCAAAGCGAGCTCGGCGCTGAGTTTTATCACTTTTCCAGTGAGCCGGCAGTCTCCTTGCTCGTCATGCACCTTCACAAAAACCCATAATATTTAGAAATGTGCTGTGTTAGCCCCAGAGGCTTAAATAAACGAAAGCCTGTGAATGTTTGAATGTAATGAATTACCTTCGCGGTGAAATTATGACTCTGTGTGATACTCAATCCTGCCAGCATGGCTACACTCTGTCCTCTGGGGGCCGGGTGATGTTCCTTCTGAAATATCTGTCTCGCTCAGCCTGTGAAGAGTACAAAACAGTTCTATTTCATACCACTGCCTGTGTTCGAGGCATTAAAACTGGGTGCGATTGTACATGTTTTAAAAACATCCAGAATCTTCAAGGACTTCGTGCTTTAAGGCCAACAGAAGGAAGGGGGGGAGGCGCTGTCCTTGTAATCTGTAAAACCAGTAAATGTCCTTTTCTTTTAAAAGCAGAGGCAAACGATTTGTTTTCGGAGGACAGCAGAGATCCCCAACCAGGGGCAATTTGGCTTCCTCTGGGGGCAATTGACGATGATGGGAGATATTTTTGGATGTCACAACTGCAGGTGTGTGTGTGCGTGCGCGTGTGCACTACTGGCATCTAGCGGGTTAAAACCACGAAGCCACCAAACACCCTACCACTCATGGGACAGCCCCCTTCAGCAAAGACCTGTCCTGACCCTAACACCAACACTGCCGCAGATGAGAAACCTTGCGACAGGGAGCGTGTGTGCACGGACTCCTGTGTTCTACCGGGCTGGCTGGTCGTCAGCTTCTCAGATGCTTTCGTAAGCTCTGACCTCACCTGCCAGCAAAGTTTCTGGCTGCTCGAGAGCCTTTCGAAATTCTCGCCCCTGCTTATCTCCAGCACATCGCTACCGAAGGCTTTGTGGTGGAGTTTGCTGGGCTCGAAAGCCAGAGAGCAAAAAGGGCTGCTCGGGTTTTTTTTTCTAATTTTTTATTTTGAAATAATTTTGAACTCACATAGATGTTTCTAAACAAAGTAGAGAATGACTGTCACCCAGCTTCCCCCAATCGCATCTTGCACCACTCGGTACAAGAGCCAAACCAGAACACTGACAGGGGAACAGCCCCATGAAATAGCAATCTTATTTGGATTTTACTGGTTTGCTCAAGTTTTAAATAAAAAAGCATTTAAAAATGTATCTCCCCTACTCCCCCCAAATAAGCGGCTTTATTCCTCTAGAAGTGCTTTCTATGGAAAGCAAAACAAGAACGATTTTTCTGCTTCTAAATGACGCCCTTTGCCGAGGATGTCAGGGAAGGAAGTTACAGGTACCAGTAATCGGCTTCTCGTTTCCTTAACCAACCTCCACCCTCTTCAAAGCTGACTCAAATGATACGTCCTGGCTTTCTGTCCCTTCTTCTTATTTTTCAATTTGTCACTTTGCAAGTCACCCGAAATTCAAATATTAAACCTCATGATAGAATATAACCAATTTCTCAACCTTCAAGCCCCTGGCAAGGTATGAGCACTGTAGCTGCCTGCACGTACCCTCCAGGCTGTTCCTGCTAAGGTGCCCGCGGGCACGTGCACACACACATACCCACGTGCACACTCACACATACACGCTCACACATGTACTCACGCACGCACACACATACTCACACACACACATACTCACACACACACTTTTCAGAGTCACAGATAACAATAAAAGGGGAGCAGCCTGCCCCAGGCCTCAGAGGGAAGGCAGCGTCTTTCCCTCTGATGACCTTCCGATGCGCTCAGTGGTGAGCGTGAGAGAGACTAGATGCTGCCTCCACACTCAGCTTCCTCCAAGAGCTTCAGAGAAGAGGCTGGTGGGGGTGGGCCAGGCCCTAAGTGCAGTGTGTTAAGCTGTTCCAGCCACAGAATAAAAAATGGAGGCCTGAAGATGGCCAGAGAAGGCCCTAGCGGATGGCGCGTCCACACAGACTTGGAGAGGCTGCCCGGGAAGGCCAGTGTCTGGGGGAAGAGAACACCCCGGACCGTAAGTCAGCAGAACTGGGTTGAGATGGTGGCTCTGCCGCTTTCTGGCTGTGCATCTGCGAGGACTGGCATGTTTGCGCCCCCGCCCCCAAATTCACATGTGGAAATCCTACCCGCCCATGGCACAGCATCAGGAGGCAGGGCCTTGGGAGGCGATTGGGTCACGGGGTGCAGCCCTCATGATGGGATTCGCGCCATTATAAAAGGGGCCCCAGCGAGCTCTCTTTCTCCACCCTGTGAGGATACCAGTCACCTGCCTGAAATAGGCTTGGGCTCCCACCAGAACCAGATCGGGTGGGCACCTGATCTCACACTTTCAGCCTCTGGACATGTGAGAAGTCAAGTCTATTGCTCATCAGCCACCCAGGGTACACTGTTCTGTTACAGCGACCCCAGGGAAGACGGGGGCCTTGGCAAGGCACTAGCTGAGCTTCCGAGTCTTTATCAGTAAAATGATGCCATCGGTACCAACCCTGCTGCGCTCAGAAGGTGAAGGTCACTGACAAGGTCGATGTGAAGATGCCCTTTATAGGAGGAGAGATAAACCCAGCGAACGCGAATAGATCTGTAACCACTCGAAAAGATCTACGTCAGTGTGAACGGATCCTACAAATACGATACGGAGTGAGAAAAGTTGCAAAAGAACACGTAAGGCAGGATGTACCTTTCACGCAAACATGCCAAAGCACCCTGTACACAAGGCGTAAGGTCACGTGTGGATGTCGGGAACGCCTACAGCAAGTGCATGGAGCTGAGAAGCGGCCAGTTCAGTCGGAGTTACCCCAGGGGTAGGAGAAGGCAGGGGAGGCAATCGCCTCTGGCCGTGCAGGCAGTGTCGCCCCTTAAGGTCGGAGGGAAGCTGTGTGGCACCCCTTCCATTACTCCTGATGCGTGCTTGTGTGTCTTTAACATTTTGAAGTGCTCAAGATTAAAAAAAAAAAGTTGTTTTCATCATTGTCAAAAGCCTTCAGCGTGGAATACCACGTGCGGGTCAGGACTCCGGCTCTGGTCTGAGCAGGCCTCCGCCACTCTGTGACCTTGGGCAATTCGTTTAACCGCTCCAGGGTCTCTGTGCTTCAGGTCTCATCTGTCAAGAGCACCTCCTTCATAATTCCCGGGAGACTCCAACAAGATCATGTACTTGACACGTAATCACCTCTCAGTGAATGTGAGATTTTAGCTACCGCGGAACACACGAGAGCGGATGATCCTCGTGATGACTCGCTGATTGACAAGGCAGCAGCGCCGCGCATCCATCATAGAGTCTTTCATCTTCTGGCCACTGTAATGTGATTTTGAGAACACGGAGTAATGTTATTATTCCAAGCCCAGATTTATGAGCCAGGATCTTCCTTGAATAACGTGGGTCGCTCCTCGGAAAGATCTTGTGGAGAGACAGTTGCGTCTCTGTGTGGCTTCCTGCCAGGAGCCATAAAAATTCTTCACTACTCAGTAAGGTTATGTATTATAGCCATGTAGGCATCTGGCTCTCAGAACTTTCGCTTTTTAGGCCGTGCCAGATAGACTCGAACATAAGACACCGTCAACAGTTTCAAGATTTATGGCCACAAATTCCATCGTCCTGGCCCCGGGCCCATGCAAGTCGTGGTGCTTCCCACCACGTAGCCTTACCTTGTAGAGCCACCTCTCAAAGCAAGGTGCCCAGACCGAGGCTAGGCGTCCTTGCCAAAACACCAACGAGGTGGAGTCTGCTCCACATGTATGTCGCTACGTGCTCCAGCATTCGAGTCGACGTGGAGAAAGTTTTCTGTGCCATGTTGCCCTCGAGTTATTGTTAAAATTTAAGAGAGACTTGATATCTTAAAGCAGCTCAGTCCTCTGGAGTTGGCCAGCCGATTGCTGGCATGTCTACTTTCCAGGGAGGCCTGAGGGGAGTGGAGTAGCACATGGAGCCTCGAAATGGCCTAGAAAAGGTCAAAGTCACCTAGGCGTGCCACCTGCAAGGGTGGACATCCCGGGTTCGATCTGTTTTCAGAATGAAAGTGGCTTTCTATCCTGAGACAGCACAATCCTCCCAGCCTGTTCTGGGGCCTGTAAATTTACTTTTCACATGGAGGTCTGTGAAGTACGCCTTGGTGCTTCAACATCTGGAACTACTCAGGTGGTTTGTCTCTGCCGACTTTATGAACAATAAAAGCAAACCACTGGATGATTCCTGGATATTTAAACTCGGGGCATAGGCGTCCTGGCCTCGCTGCTGACAAACACAAGATTTTCATTTTCCTTGCTGGGTCCAAATGCAACAAATGTGGTTGTGAATAGAAGGCTGAGTGTTCTCCTCAAAAAATGAGCTACTTGTCTAAGATATAATTTTGGAACTGTGGGTCACATGTATCAAAATTTCCAGAGTTCTTACGAGTCTTTGGTCTGTTCCCAAACCCAAACATAGTCCCATTTTAAAGAAGTAGATCCAAGTTGATGACTTCCTGACTTTAATTTCTGCCAAAACCTAGAAGAAAACTATCAAACTACTGTAGAGACCCCCGAGTCAACCTCACGCCTGGAACTTTTTAATCAGCACCATTATTTTTTATTACATGGGGGATGACTTCTTTGAAGTGATCTCTGAGCTGTTTGCAGCCAATAGGCACATTTATAAATATCCTTAGAAATGTCATCAGAACCAAAGAGAACGAGTCCTTGAGGCCAAGTATGAAAAAGAAAGAAACCAACTGCACAGGGTAAATTGGGAAATATAGAAAAATATGTGACTTTCTTATGAGAATATCACCTGATGGTCGCAATGGATTATAAACTGATGTCATAATGTCATTAAGTTTTAAAATACGTGGTTGGTTAAGACTCTCAAAGTGATGTACCAACAGAACTCGAAGCACATGCCACCGGGGGCAAAGCTAGCCCGCTACACTCTAAGGAATCGCTTTTACTTTTGTTTTGTATCCCCAGGGCCAAGTTCCATGCCTGACACAGAGTAGGCACGTAGCACGTGTTTCATTCTGGAATGCAAGTGTTAGTGAAAGTTTGAGACTTCATTGAGCAGAGCATAACCGAAGCTACACGGTAAGTCCAATGAGGCGCCTTGACACTTGGCCTGCTCCACGTAGACTCCAAAATGCAGACCCCAAGAAGACATCGTGGTTTTTTCTTACAACTTACTGAGACCTAAATGAGCCCTCATCTCACACAGATTGTGTTCAGGGAGAGGTGACTTTGGAAAACCATTGTTTGGAACTGGGGCCCTCTCCATTTCACTCTACCCAGCAACTGGGGTGATCTCTTCAATAGGCAGATAATGCAGACGCCTTCGGGGCTCACTACTGCCCTTTTCCCGTGGTGGAAAGCCTCCTCCAGGACCCGCCTCCTGCCTAATCTGCAGCTCTGTTCCCTGCATCTCCCTCACCCCGCCATGCACCCTGTCTCCATCAAGCCCTTTTAAAAGATCAGCTCTGTCTGGTCACCCAGGCTTTGTATTTGAGCCTCCATCTGCCAGTTGATGTTCTTTCTCGCTTCTTTATATGATCAACTCCAAAATGACCCAACACAAAGATCACCTCCTCAGAGAGGCCTTCCCTGACCTCTCAGTCTGAAGAAGTCCCGGCCCCCTCATCACAAGGTCCCTGCTTTATAACATCATCCAGATTGTTCCCGTCGCAGAACTGCACAGTGTCAGAGTCAGGGAAAGAGCAGAGACGGGGGGAAACAGGGCTGAAAAAGTGTTTGGTTTGGGCCAAGTTTCACAAAGCCGCGGAAGTCAGGTAAGGAGTTCGAATGGGGAACAACCTGGCGTTAGATGGGGGAGTTCGAGGACTAGATCGCATTGCATCGTGGAGAGGGGGTGATGCTGAGAGGCCTGGAGGCGAGGAGAGTGTCCAGAAGCCTAGGTTAGGGTCTGCTGAGAGAAGGTGATGACTACAGGCAGTTGAGACACGATAAAGACTAGGAGACAAAATTAGTAAATTGCTGATGTCGGGGAACACACCCCACAGGGGGCGAAGGCCAAGCTGAAACAACCAAACTGCAAAGTCCTGCAAGGGAAGAACTTGGAGAGACACGTCTCAAGGAGGTGGTTCTCCATGAATGGCCCTACTCAGTGTCCCTTCCTCCCTCCTGCCGTTACAGCAATGGTTCATTAATTCCTCCTTGGAGCCTCAGGCCTCATCTTTTCAATTTCAGTAAAGTTGGATTTGACTTTTTTTCTGTTTTCCTACTGAAATAAGTCTTCCAGATTGTTCCTACAAAGTTTCAAAGTGAGACTTATGGGGAGCTAACCTTCAAGGCTCTTAAAGATCTAGCACGAACTCGAAAGAGTCTAAATTTTGGGGGAAAAGTATGCTATTCCTCAGTTGCTGAATCTTGTATAAAAGTTAAAAAGGAAAACAAACAGTTATCCTGAGCGCATTTCCTTTAACTAGATAAAAATGTGAACATAACTTGCTCTACAGATTAAGTCAACAGATACACAGATGGCAAAGGGAAAATGGAAAAGGCAGCAGAATAAATATCGTTGTAGATAACGATTATACATGCACAAGAGGCAAATGGCCAACTGGTGCCATTACAGCATATGGTTGAAATAATTGGCAAAAAAAATATTTTTTTTGAATTTAACTCTTAACTCTTATTATGATGATGTAGCTTGAGAGCGCTGAAGTAACCAGTCTCTGGAGAATTTTATTAACTGAAGCTCTATTAGATTCAGCTGCTAATTGCTTTCCATTCAAGGACAATTATGTCCCTAACAGCACCCTTGAACTGAGGTCGGTATGAATACATTTCGGGCTAACGGGAGGAGAAGATGAGGCAGGCAGTGGGAGTCAGGCAGGCCCATCTCTGACCTGCGACTACTCATTAGTGACTCTGGACAAGTTACTCCCCCTCTCCGAGCCTCGGTTCCCTATCTGTGAGATGGCACTAATAATAATATTTACATTCTAGGAATGGCATGAGAATTACATAAAATTCGTGTGATATGCCTTGTACATATATAAAGTTGCTCAATAAACAGAAGGTTATTTTTTTTCTCTTTGGGACCTGGCCGAGAGGATCATGCCTGGTGCCTCAGTTTCCCACTGTGCGAGTTGGCTGCAGGCACTGAGTTACTGTGGTTACCGTGGAAGAAATGCTGTGATATCAGGTAAAATGGGAACCAGGTTATAGTTTCTTTCCTATCCCTCTATTAGGGAATAATGTAATTGCCAGAAAATTTCTGGCTGTCATTCTAAAGGCCATGTCATGTCTATCTTTTCCAAAAACGAGGGATAAGTCAAATAAGCTCATGAGGCTTTAAACACGTTACTTCTGTAGAGAAAGAGAAAAACAAAAGAGATGATACAGTAATTAATTCAAAATTTTGGCTTAAGATCACCTGACACCTGCAGAGAGTATCGTGAAGCGAGAGAAATTTTTCTTGTGTCTAATAAGCCGAAGAGATTTTTCTGGCTACACAAATCATTTCTACTTAACACCAATTTAATAGGTTGGCAAATGCCTTTTAATAAGTATAAAGTCTGAAAAGTAGTGGGGGAATTTTTAAAAATGTGTGAGTTCATATACCTACCAAGGAATACCTCACTTTTTATAAAGTCCTTTGTAGGCTCTGAAGCACTTTCATTTGCATGATCTCATTGAATCCATTATGTTCTCTCCATCCCGTCTAACTGATGAGAAACCGGGGATTCTGAAGTTAAACCACTTGCCCAGCTGCTAAGTAGCAGAACCTGGTCCCCAGATCAGGCCTTCCCAGACCAATCTGATGATCCTCTCACTACCACAGAGTTACTGCTACACAACATCGAAAACCAAAATTAGAAAATGAAAACTAGCATGTTCTGAGCTGAATTGTGTCCCTCCCCGCCAGAATGTATGTACTGAAGGTATTCCCCAAGACCTCAGCCAGTGACTGCATGTGAGGACGGGGCCTTTAATGATGTGAGTAAGTGGAAATGGGGCTGTACGGGCGGCCCTGGTCCAATCCGACAGATGTTCTTATAAGAAGAGGAAATTTGGACGCGGAGAGTCACCAAGAATGTGTTCACACAGAGGAAAGGCCGTGTGAGGACACACAGAGAGAAGGCAGCCATCTGAAAGCCAAGGGGAGAGACCTCAGGAGAAACTAAACCTGTGGACGCCTTGATCTTGGACTTCCAGCTTCCAGAACTGTGACAAAATAAATTTCTGTTATCTAAGTCCCCGGTCTGTGGCTTTCTATTAGGGAGCCCGAGCAAACTACTACACAGTAAAACAAGATGAAAGAGAGCTGGCACCCAGACTAACCACCCAACGTCAACGCGTGAACTGCGGATTTAGCCATATTTGTTCCAGGTTAAAATCAATATCCGTGTATCTATCTATTTCTATGAGGCCACCTCAAAAAAATCATGGTGCACCATGCATTGTCTGTTGTAAAGCAGAGAACGGGGGGAAGAAAAGGGGAAAGAATCAAGAAAAGTCTTCTTCTTCTCCATGAATATATGTACATTTTTACCTTGAGATTTGTATCATTCAGGATGAAATCAGGATAAAGGACCCAGACAAGAAAAGTTGCACATAAAGAGATGTTAACCACAAGACAGGACTGGAATAGCAGGATTGGCTGCTGATGGAGAAACAGAACTCTAAGGAGTATAAAGTCGTCATGGACCCAGAAGGACTCCACCTGCACGTGCTCATCCTTATCTCATACGGCAGTACTTGTCTCAAAGCTCTATACCCAGCCAAACTCAGAACCAAAGGACCTGTCGATTCCAGGGGCAGCCTCTCCAAAGAGAGTCATGGAATTTTAAAAGAGCACAGGATGGAAATAGGGATGGAAGGGAATCGGAGGAAGCAGGCCACACCACGACCAACGCTGGGCATCCTTACCCGGACTCTCGCCTCAAGCAAGGAGCGTGCGCTCGCGAAGTTGCACCATCGATGCCGTGACCCAACGGCAGTCTGGTGTCCCTGGATTTCAATCTGCTAACCTTCCTTGTTCTCAAAGTCATGTTCGTCTGAATCACAATAGTTACAAGTTAAATATTTAAAACTCGAATCATCTCGGAATGAGCAAGTGCTTTGCGCCAATGTGTTTCTCAACTCGAAACTAGTCCGATCATTAACTTTAAATTAAAATCATCTCTAAAGATTTTTAATTATCGAGAGGAAGCACTATGCAAACCACTGTTCCGAACTCATAGGTTTAGATAATATGAAGTTAGTATATATATTTTTTGTCCTTCTAGAAGTTCTGCTTCTTCAAACAAGATACATCTCTGAGAAACTTGCCGAACATTTAAGGCTGATAATGAATAGGAACCATGAAAACTCTTCAACGTGGGAGGGAGGAGGGTGAGTTTTTTTTCAATTATCTGCCATAGCTCAATCCCTTTAATTAAGAAGGAAATGAGACCTAGTCCCGGTCCCCTGACTTTTCTGTGACCATTTAGAGGTAGACAGTCATCCAGCCAAAATGCATGTGTTGGGTTGCGTGCTCTCCCCATCATCACCATTGTCCCCCTGATCGCAGACGCCTGACTCCAGGCTTGAGAAATGTCAGGAGGAAGAGAGAGTAGGAGCTCATTACCATAAAGTCTCAGGACTCCATGTTCTCCGGAAAACTGGCAAGGTCTGTTTGCTTTGGGTTCTTTGAGAGAAATACTGTTCGGACACAGTGATCTTAAGAAAAAAAAAGTATTTGGGTCACAAATGCCCTGATTATCAAGTAGGGATGAGAATATCCCACCATTTATGCACTGAGTGTAACGATTGGTCATAACTGGAGATGCTGATGGGCACGGGAGGGGGATGGAAAGAAAATCCATAAAGGAATTCCTTTGAGATATGATGCTTATGACACGCTTTCTACTTGGAGATCTCGTGAGAGGCCACGGTAGCAGCCTGATGGTGTATAAAAGTGTTAAGCTTTATCATTAGGTCAAAGAGGGAAATCGATGAGTCTCCCCACTCCCCATCTCTCTACCTCATATATTTTATTATTTTTAAATATTTTATTATTTTTTTTCCATTTATTAGGGGTCGGGGAATCTTTTGGAGGACCGAGATTTAGTCTTCCTTCCCCAACACCCCTTCGCTCCTCCCCACCTCCCATTTGGGATTTGAGCTAATCATACAGGACTATGACTGCACTGGTACCTGGCGACACCTAATATTTGAGTGCTGCTCGTTGCATCAGGCTGCCTAAACAGGCCGGGGCGCTGATGGACTGCGGACTCTTTCTCTCCCCTCCTGGAGAACTGGGCACAGAACCCAGGAGGAAAATGGACCCAAGAAGCTTGCCCATCCAGCAGCTGTGCCAGAAGCACCAACTAAATCTAAAAACCACAGATTCAATTAACTAATCCCACTCTTAGAAGTGCCAGGAAGAAATAATCTTGTCACTACCCCCTTCACCATGAGCTCCGATCCAAAGCTCAATATGTTTTTGATTATCCTAGAGCCTTCAGAGAAAAAAAAATTGTTATTTCAAGGGCCACTCCCTGTTTTCCACATTCTTGACGGAGGTATGTTTTTCATACTCTCCACAACTCTTTACTGATGGGACAGTATTTGCTTTTAATTTCTGTAGTATTTTAGTTGGTCTCCTCTATGTTTTTATCGTTAACGGAACCTATAGAGCCTGATTGATAGGGGAGGGCATTGTGGGTAATCACATCCCAGGAATTATTTTCCTGCTGAAAAAACACGCCAGATTCATCTTCCCGTTCTTTTGTGGCCACCTGAGAGCCTCCGCGGCAGAGATATGAAATTCCATCTTGTGAAATAACACCAAAACTATTTAGCGACATTCCCTCTTGACCAATGCTACACGACCGTGTGTTTCCTCACAATAATCACTCCCTAATCACGGCTCACGACGCACATTCTCAAACAGATGGGCTCCACCAAGTGCTTTGCTATTGTTTTCACTTTTCTCTGTTTTCTTTTCATTTTCCTGTCGCATAAAAATTGGATCACAGGCTGATGTATCCCAGGGACAACAGGGCGCAACTTGCATCACATCTAGGATAGTTTCCCGTGACTTTTATCAATAATAACAAAAAACGTCAGAAAGTTTCTTATTCTGAAATTACCTGGATGGTGATGAGGAGTTTTATCGGTTAAAAAAGTTTAAGTGTGGAAATTGCAGCACGATGCTCCTACAAACACATGTTCTCTTTAGAAGTTTCAGAGTATTGGATGGATGCGGCGCCAACAAAACAGAAATGAAAATTTATGTCGGGTTGTTATTTTCTTAGGGAAAATGCTACTTATTTGGAGAGGTTCAGTCTGATTTTCAGGTCTAATGTGAAGAGAAAGGCTGTGAATTTGTCCACCTGCCTAATTCAGCTCAAATCAAGAGCCAACCCACTGGCTTATTGACTCCCAATCTCTGGGCCAAGACTTCCAGAATGTTCCCCAGGATGGTGGTCATAATGGCAGCTTTAATTTACCTTCCAATAGGATGTTTTGAGACCCTATAGAGAAATAATTCTAATTTATATGAAAAACTTTCAGGTTGAAATTGTGTGTAGGTCTTCAGCGGCTGCCAGAAATCCGAGCTAGAAGCAAAGCCTCTGCTCTCTGCCACTTGGGTTTAATAACAGAAAAACAAAGCAACCATATAAACAGACCCTTTTTAATGGACTATAGACCCCAGTTTCTCCCTTCTTGAAACATGAGTCAGTGAGACACAGAACTTATGCCACAACCAGAAACCGGATACCCTTCGAATCAAAAGTATCTCCAACACTAATTGGATTAAAAATCATGAAGCATACTCCCAGACTGAAGCATTCAAATCAAATTAGCCACCATCTTATTTTTAAAAAATAAAGAATTAGTGCCTTGTGTGTACGTTATCATCACACGTTAATGACTGGGGCAGCATGACGGGGGCCTCTCACGTTACCGGAACCCAGATACCGCAACACGCCCTCTTCATTTTTTATTTTTTTTATTTTTTTTTTTGTGCAAAAGCTCAGTTAAAACCTTAAAGTGCTACCGCTTAATTCTCCACTAAGGAAGTAAAGCAGAAACTCCTTACTTTGCAAATGAGATGGTGATAAGAGGAAGCCCAAGACCTCGCAGTGGTTTGGCAGCAGCACCTACAGGTAAGACGCAGGTGTCCTCACCTGCAGTGCTGCACGTGCTCTGGTTATATCCCCCCAGGGTTTCCCCTTAGGTGGAGGGACAGGTAGTGATCACTCCATGGAGGAGTGGAGCCATCGAGCATCCCTGGCACAGGCTGGGGTAATCTGGGGTCATCCTGGCCTCATTAGGGTAAGTCCCACCTTAGCTCCTCACCACGAGAAGCAAAGCGAATGAGCGGGACTTCTGCTTCCAGTTAGAATGTGGGAGGATGGGAAAGACCTTTGTTCTTGGGGTCACCACGAGAGAAGCCCGGGCTAAGGAGGGTGTGCTTTCATATCAGGCTACTCAGAGCAGTGGGATGCAAGAAACCCCTGGTGAACTGAATCCCAGAGGGAGGCCAGCCCTTCGTGGTGGGCAGTTTCCTTACTGGGGGAGAGAGCTGGATCCTGGTCTGAGAAGATGGAGGAGTCCCGCCAGAATTGGGGAACGTTAGAAGGACAAGGAAAACTCAGTCAGGCCTGATGGGACCGTGTGGGCTGGCAGGATGGATGGAATCTGGAAGCACCACAGACAAATCACTCATTCAATAATGCTCCCCACCTGTACGCACTGGCCCCACAAGGGGGTGGCAGCAGAGGAGGAGCTTCAGTTCAGAGGCCCAGACAGAGTTCAACCGAGAGGGAACCACTGGCCTCCAGAACCACAGCTTATGAACCTCTTCTCAACTCAAATACTGACAAGATCAGAAAGGCAGATCTGTAGAAAGAAATGAAAAGCACCTGAAAGGGTAAATACGTCAACCTGAAGGACTATTTTTTATGCGTTTAATTAATTTAAAAGTTGATCGGCTGTCTAAAGCCACCCAGTCCTGAGATTCTTGGCAAATTCACTTCTCTGAGTCTCAATTTCTTAATCTGAAAAATGGGCATGCTACTAGCTTTCTTTCGGAGTTGGTTGCCTAAGGAGACAATAAATGGTAAACCCTGAGCATAACGCTACCCCTAGTTGTTTTTGTGACATTATCACTGTGAAGGGGGCACGGAGGGGCAGGCTGACAGTGCAATCTCGAAAGGCCCCATGGGTGTGCCAATTCGGGCGGTGGTGGCAGAAGCCAGGGCTGTAGCCCAGTAGTAATGTCTGCGGAGGGACCTTGGCAAACAGTAGGAGACAGAGCCCAGTAGCAGGCAAATATACAAGTGTCACATGGACCTCCGGGAAGTGTCATCTCAGGCCACACAAAATGTCAAAACAGCAAAAAGTTTGCTTTAGTTCGGTTCAGAGCAAAGAACTCGACAAGGTTGGGATCGAATTCTATAAAACTCTTCCAGTTCTTTCTTAAATTTATGTCACTTGCTCAGAAGGATCTTGATCATGAAGAAGAAGTAATGAAACAGGAGACTCCTGACCTCGGTAGTCAGAACGGGTTGAAACTACCGCGGACCTCGGGGGATCTGGGAAGCTGTGCGGGTGGTGGATTCTGGAAGGCGTCAGTCATTCAGGACCCAGACGTCTAGCAAGCTCTTGCCTCTCAGACGTCTCAGAGTCGTTAGAAGTAAGTTCACGAAACAGCTCGGGGCTTGAAAGAGATGTCAGAGTAGACTCGCAGACACAGGAGGGAGCAGAGGAGGCCCTTTCTCTGACCCCTTGGCCAAGACTTACCTGTTTCTGCTTTACCCAAAGCTGTGTGGTTTCCTTCCCCACCCCCACTCCCGGGGACCTTGCAGAGGCAGGCGCAGCAGTTGCCTTGAGAGGTGTGGACAGCAGAGAGCAAAGGAGGCCAGAGAATGTCAGCACAGAGCAGACGTCAGACATCAAAGGGCAGCAGCCTGGAACCTTCCACGGGGAGGCACCAATCCCTTTCTAGGGCTAGAGCCTTGAAATGTTCACCTGGCAGCTCGCGATGCGGCCTTGCTCACGGGAAACAAATGCCACACAACAGCGACAAACAACACTGACGCGTGCAAAGTTCCTGTGGGACATTGTCGTCCAAAAGCCACGTCAGCTATTTGAACGACATCGCAGCTACGTCAGAGAGCACCGCACCCGGGCCACGCGCCACCGGGATGGGTTAGACTCGCAACTGGATGTCATTACAACTGTGGTGGCCCAAATACTGGCCCCCGAGGATACCCAGGCCCTAATCCTGGGGACCTGTGGTTGTCACCTTTTATGGCAGAAGCGGGTTGAGTTAAGGAGCTGGAGCTGCGGAGCTTGTCCTGGGTGACCTGTGTGGACCCGAAACGTGATAACGAGGGGCCCTATGGCACACGTACTTCTAGGGGACACTTGCGAACCTCAGAGGGAGCTTCAGCTCCAGAAGAAGAGAAGTCCATGATGAGCTGACAGAAGCAGTGGGGGAGGAGGAGGGAGAGGGGCCGAGGCCGCGCCGCTGGCTTAAGGGGGAGAAGGAGCCGGGAGCCAGGAGCGCAGGGGCTGCTGGAACCTCTTCCCCAGCCTCTGAGCGCTCCCCACTGAGCTTCTTTCAAACTCACGCCCAGCCCGGGCTTGTGTCGGACATCCTGTACACTCCAGAGGGTGTGGCCATGCCTGATGCCTACAACGAGAACTCCAGGCCAAACGTCAACATCGTCCTGTCACGTCGCACGTCTCGGGAGGCACGGCCCTACAGAGAACCCGGTGCGATGTCTCTTTCCGAAACGGGCTGCGGAGTCAGGAGTATCCCTTCCCCAAAGGCTAACTCCTCCGCCCGCCCCGCTCCCCACCAGAGCCCGCAACGACATTTTCTGTTGATTTCCACTTGCCAGTTCAAAGCAGCATATTCACCCTATAACCTTCCCAAGGAAAACTAAACCTCAGGCCTACACCTGGTTTCCTTCTAAACTCTAGTGCGTCTTCCTCTCCTCCAGACCTCCAGGTCTCCCTCGTCATTCTCACATCTCCACTCCGGTGGAAGACAACACCTGGATTTGGGGGGAGAACAACAACAAAAAAAAATAAAACCGAAGCTCGTGGTGTTCCAGGGGGGTCGTTTGAAGCGGCAGTGCTCATCCCCCTTCATGGCCCTGCTGCAGTCCCGGAGTCCCCGGGGGTGGGGGTGGCTGGGATCCTCCTGGACTACACAGAAGAAGGACTTTGTCCTCAGGCCCCTCCTGAGGGTGTGTCCAGGTGGCACCTGAAGGGCTTGCTTCGTTGCTGAGCCTCGAGCCTCTGCAGCAGACCACCTCCTTCCTCAGCATCCTCCATGTCTGAGGGCTCCTGCCTCGGCCACAGCCATTGGCGACAACCCCAATTCCCTCTCAGCCCACCCAGACATCAGGCCAGAGATGCCCGATACACACTTCCCCGGGCTTCCTGTGTCCCCACGCTGGGTGACTAATCGTGTCCAGTCACCTCACACCCCACCCGGCTTGGATTTGTGCGCCAGGCAACTGGCTTCTCCTCAAAAAGGTCTGACTGAGGTAGGTGTGGCCCTCCTAAGTCTCCCTCCCAGCACCCCCGGGCACAGTAGGCTGAGTGAAGAGTCTTCGCTCAACTTAATCTCTTTATTGTGACTTTCGCTCTTGAACAGGCTCCTGCAAGTAGGAGCAGGCAAGCTCTTGCTGCGTGTGGAGGCCACGTCCTGGTAACAGGACCGCATCTCCCCTTTGAAGAATAGCTCCTCTCCTCCCCTCTGAGCCTGTGACTCAGTCGGGACCATTAGCATCATCCTAGTCTCTGGCGACGGTGATGGCTGTAGGGGTGGGCTCAGAAGCCAGGTTCAGGGAGAAGCTAACAGGCTGAGATGTGCTCTTTCTCCACAGCCTCTACCCCGAAAGGCTTTGGGCCTTGGAACTGCGGGTCACCACGGGGACCACCAAACACAGTGGGAGAAAAAAGTCCATAAGAAGGAGCATGAATTGAGGGATAAAGATATTGTTGGACATTTTATGAGCTCTTGAATCGAGCCATGCCCAAGCTCAGGGTACCCCCCTGAACTTTTTAATCACATGAACAAATAAACTTTCTTGTTGCCTAAGCCAGTTTGGGTTTGCATCTATCATTTGCATCCAAAAGATTCCCAAAGGATGCGACCACTATGCCTAGAGACACACGGAAGCCCCAGGCCCCACTCAGCTCTGCAGGGGAAGTCTTCCTTCCCCAGGACCTAAATCTTTTCCAGGCTTCAGAGGATCGCTCAAGTGTTACCCGCACAGCTTTCTGAAGCCCCTTGACTCCTGGAGCTCCCCTTGCCTTCTGTTCTCACGAATAGATTTCCTCTTGTGACATGATAAGATGTACACGGTCTGTGTCCCCAGTTCCTGACACAGAGCTCCCCAAACCCTGGTGATTTCCTGAGTGACAGGGATGCTAAGCGCTCCTTTAGTTCTAATACTTGGTCTGTGATCCCAGTTCCTAAATCCCTGGGAATTTTCCTGGGTGGGAGGAGCATTTTTCATTCTAGTAAAGCAATTCCTGGTGGCTTCTAGGTAACGCCAGGGTGGGGGCTGATGATGACAAAGACCCAGACAGTTTTAGAGGCCTGGAACTTTCAGGCCTCTCTGCTGTCCAGGGAGAAGAGAAGGGCTGAAGATTGCATCAATAACTGACCATGCCTACGTGGTGACACCACCACAAAAATCCCCAAACTGGGGGGCTGAGAGTTTCTAACACATCCATGAGCTAGGAGGGTGGTGTACCCCAGCCCCATGAGGACAGAAGCTGCGGTGCTTGGGACCTCCCAGATCTTGCCCTATGTACCTCTTAATCTGGCTGTTCATCCTTTTCCTTTATGACAAACCGGTCAACATGAGTATTTCCCAGGTTCTGAGAGACATTCTAGCAAATTACTGAACCTGAGGAGGAGGTCATGGGAACCTCTGATGTATAGCCAGTCAGAAGCACAGGTGACAACCTGGGACTTTCGATGGGTATCTGAAGTGGGGGCAGTCGCGTGGGACTGAGCCCTTAACCTGTAAGGTCTGCACTAAATCTGGGCAGTCAGTGTCCAAATTGAATTGTCCGACACCCACTGGTGTCCACAGAGCTGGAGAATTGGTTGGTATGGGAACGTCCCGACACATTTGGTGTCAGAAGTGTTGTGAGTGGAGGCAACAGAGGTTTCCCTTCACTTCTGTGGATAGGTATGAGTATAACCCATAACTCTGAGTCTAACCCATCATTGACAGCTGTCCTGAGAGGCTCCTTAGAGCTCTTCCTCATCAGCTTCTTAGGGTAGGAACCAGGCCTTGTCTGTCTTGTACCTGCACCGCACACCCCTAGTAGGTCCTCGAATTACTCTTGAGGAGCTGTGGGCTCCTCAGTCATACACGGTGGTTATCAGTGGGAAGGGACAGGAGATGGATAATGAGCAAGAATTCCCCATTTCACTTCTGTATTGAGCTTTTCATAATCCGACTATGTTAAAGGGTTTATTTTGCAAAGAAAACCCTCAGTGTGAATAATGGAGGAGGGATGGTGAATTGGCCCACACTTCTGCACGGCTTTCCGAAGCCCCTTGAACCCATGTCTCCAGTGGGAATCCCACACTTGCTGCCTTAAGCAGTGACCCACGCACCAATCCAGGGCCTTGGCCTTGCGTGGGAAGAACTCATCGCCAAGACGCAGGCAAGGACACACTGCTGCATGGAATGTCTCATTTCCCAGAACATCCCAGCCCTCGCATCCTGGGGGCTGCCCAGACGCTTCAAATACAAGGATAAATAAAATAAATAAAAGAAAGTGTTGTACTCATGAGCAGTAGAATGCCTAGCAACCAAGAACAAAAGAGGACTGAAGGAAGAGAGGGGGCTTCTGCAGACCTTTGCGTGCAAACTGCAGTAAAAATCTTTTCAGTTTAAATAATACATTTTTTGAGTGTTAAGTTCAGAAGCTGTAGAGGACGCCATCAGGGAGCTAGCACGCCTAGGAGAGGTCAGGGCCACTTCGGCCTTTGTTCTCCTGACTGACATCCAGGGACAGTAGGTGTCCCCCACAGCTTTGGGACTGGGACACTGGGACCCAGGCTCAATTGAGCCCTTTAGAGGCCCTGAGCCCTAAAAAGATGGTGGTACAAACCCACACGTAATTTAAAAGAAAATATTAAGTCACAGAATAAATGTAAACGGTCCAAAGTTATTTTGTTATGACCCTTTTAGTGCTTTGTTAGAAATAATGAGTATAAAGCACATTACATTGTTCTTAACTTTTTTTGATGTAAAACTTCGAAACATATTCAAAATAGAAAAAAATAGTACGAACTTTAAGCTGTCATTAAAGTTCCATATTATTATAATCCAGCCACTTTTCCCTCATTGATCTTCTCTCTCTTGCTTTTTCTTTGCTCAACGACTTGAAAGCAAATCCAAGACGTCATGTCATTTCATCTGCCCGTACTTCGGTATGCACATCTAAAACCCATGGTCACATTCTCATGTAACCGCAAGGCCATTATCATGCCAGCATGAGTGAATTGGTGTGCGTGTCCTCAGCATTTAGGCCATAATCAAATTTTCCTGTCTCAAAGAGTCTTTTGCATTTGGCCTGCGTTCTCATATTTTCAATGCCCCTTCTTTCTCAGTGGCCTCGGCCTAGGCACGTTTAGAAGGACTTTTGGAAATATAGTATTATTTGTGATATATTGGAAGCAAGGGGAAGCAAGAAAAAAAACAGAAAAAGAAAAAGCAGGAAAAAAGAAAACAGAGCAGTGGTGTTTTTCTAAGACTCATGTGAGATCTTGCTTGTTGTTAGCTTTGCCCACAGGAGACGCCCATTTGGGTAGAACGGGATTAAACTGCCTGGCCGATAAAGCAGATATTTTCCCCGGCGGCTTCTGAATCTTGAGAGTTTCTGAAGGTTTGGTGCAGAAGGTGGATAAGGGGTTGTTGTCATTGTCTGTCACCATGGCAACTCTAGCCGAGACTTGGCATTGCTAGGGTTTTTCCAGCAAAGTTTGAAGCCTGCTAACCCTAGGTCGGACTGAGCGGGAATGTGGGTTTGCAGACGTACAGCTGCACCCTGGCACAGCTTTCCCGAAGAAGGAAATGGGGTCTTCAGAGCCAAGGTCAGTAGCAAATGCGGAGCAAAGGGAGAGGAGCCACTGGAAGCTCAGTATCTCAGGAGGCTTCCACCGGCCAAGCCCTGGAAACTCTAAGAGTGAAAAACCGCGCATACCTGTGACCTGCAACCCCACCTCCAGGAATTTATTCTAAGAAAAAGCCAGAGTTGGTACGAAGATTTATTTCATGGGAGGATGTCCCTTAGAGCATTATTTATAGTAATAAAAGGGGGCGGAGGATCACCTTAAGGCTCAGTAACTCAGAATCGGTTTAATAAGTGATGGCTCATCCCTCCGAGGAAAGACCAAGCATCCGTTCCAAACGCGTTGTGGAAAAACACTCCGTGATAGGAGGAAATGTCCAAACCACATTCAGTGGGAAAAAAGAGGTTAAAAAAAATCAGTCTGACGTCAGTCTTATTTTTTAAAACATAAAAGGAAAAGAAGGAAAGGAGGGAGGGAATGAGAAGTCTATACATTAAAATATTTTAAATGCACACATATAGTTTTTTTGCCAAGTGGTTGGGTTTCTGCCATTTTTTTTTTTCAAATTTCTTATGTTGAACTTGCACCAATTTATAATGAAAAAAAATTTTATAGTAATAGTTAATGAAATAGAGAGCTAGAAAAAAAATGGGAAAAGAAGGGCATGGGTGAGAGGGGGAGAGAAGGCAAAACTGTAGAGGAAAAAGAAGAGAAAAAGGAAAATAATCCAGGCGAGTGGGATTTGAGAGGACCTTTCCAAGGTTCGTTTGGGGTTAAAAACAATTATTTTACAAGAAAATAAAAAGAAATCAAAATAAAAAGTCTAAGCAATTATTCAATCAGTTGTTGGCAAACGCACGTTGACTGGACAACCTCAGGTCAAAATTTCTGTTTTGCAGAGAACATGGTTCCCTTTCTTTATGAGACTACCTTAACGACGCACCCTGACTCTGTAGGCTGTGAAGGATTATAAATAATTCATAATATTGTAGAAATAAATTGCACAACGATCCTGACTGATCATTAGGTAGCCATGCAATTCATGGGGAACCTGGCATCGGGTTTCGCCCGAGTTCATTAGCTCAGGAGGGCCAGGCTGGGGGACTCCGGCTCATTAAAATAGTGATGACAAAGTTGGGTGACGTGCGCCCGTGAAGTTTTCCACTACGGCCAGAAAGTTCTCTCCGCGCTTGACTTAAAAACAAAAATGTCCAGTGCCTAAGGACAGCCACTGGCCAGCGAGGGGGTACGGTTTAAAGGAACATGTTTCTTGGGGGAAACTTGGCCTGCGTGGCCTGTCAGCAGGGGCAGTGCTGACATCCTACCTGTTGTCCCTGACTGTCCGCAGCTGCTGGTTTTGCGGGGGCTTTAGGGCTGTGGGAAGGGGCCCTGCCAGGGCTGGGAGACATTGCCACACAAGGGTCCTGCAGGCGTTAGGACAGTGTACACCGAGCCAGGCTGATGCCACGTCCGTCACACCTCAGGCTACAGGACACACTCGGCTTGTTCTCAATTGGGCCACATGGTCAGCGCGTGCTCTCAGAATCCCACTGTCTTCCTCTCCCTGCCCTCGGTCACCTGAGCTGCGTCCTCGCATCGCCACGCATTACAGCCGGGGAGACAGCTGTAGCAGGTGCCAAGAAAGGGCCTTCCGGTCACTGCCACGCCAAGTGCCTGTCACCTGCCACGCTCCATCCTCGGCGTTTATCAGACGAGTGTGTATGAAATACCGATCTGCACCAGGGCAGATTCTAGGCACCGACGACATGCAGCAGCGAACAAGACCAAGGTCACCTTCCAGGTAATAAACGAGGAAAATAAGTAGTTAGTGTGCCAGATGGGCCAGGGCTGCAGGAGCAGCGAGTGGGACAGGATGTGTGAAAGGCTGCTATCTAGACAGGGTGGCCCGGGCAGGGCCCGCCGAGGTGACACAGCCACGTTGCCCTCTGCGAGTGGAACCGCTGCCCCCAGCACAGGCGGCTCAGGGGCCCCAGCCCGAGCCTTCCCTCGGGCCACCCCTCCCTGTCAGCATCTCCGCCCGGGGCTCCCACTCTGCAATCCTCTTTCCCGCTAACTTTAACTCCACTTGGGCAGATGAGCAAGAATAAATTGAGAACAGAACAGACGAGGACGTGTGTCCAAAGCAAAGACCGACGCTCCTTCTGGGGCCAGAGCCCACGAGGAAACTGCTCCTGCTCAGCATTTTTCATTTTCTCACAGCCCGTCTTTTCCAGTTTCTAAATCCCAAGAGGAGCCGGTAGCAAGACTGTTCCCAAGTCTTAACGTCGGAGGGAAATGACCCCTGGCAGCAGACGGCCTCCCTGCCTCGGATGCCACGGCCACCACCCACTACTTGGGGTGAAGGACGAGAGAGCAGAATGCCGGCCCTCCCTCCCTCCAAGGGGAATAGGGTTGCAGCTCCCACAGGCCTGTCCGGCTGCTGTCAGCAAAGCTGGTCACGTGTGGGGAGGACACCGCAGACGCCTTGCTGCCTGCGGAGGCCTCAATACCTGTGACTTCAGGGTGGCCTGGCCGGCTCAGGCCTGGACACTTCTGTCAGGTCGTCTTTCCCACGGCAGAGAGGACAGTGGACTAGAGGCCAAGGTTGCTGTTCAGGACGTCAACCTCAGGCACTGGCCCTCTCACGCCCTCCTGGGGGCTAATGCCATCCACAGGAAAGGCGAACGACACAGTAGTCAAGGGGCCGGCTTTGGGGACAGCTCAGTCCTGGGCCAGATCTCGGCTCCTGCCTCGTGTAACACCCTCTTATAACACACTGCACTACACTCACCACCCACTGTACCACACTAGACACAACACGACCTGGCGCTATTTTACACTCCAGTCCACCGTGCTGCACCGTGACACACCGTACGACACCACCCTGGAGTGCGCTGTGCCACACGAGACCAGGCTGTATCGCTCGAGCAGCGCCCAGCATTCAGCAAGGACACACGAGTGGCAGGGGCCACCGTTATTCGACGTGCCCGCCTCACCTGTCCATCTGGCAAACCTGCCCCACGTCCCTCTCAGCCCCAGGCCCACTCAGACCCGCATCCTCTCATCCTCTCCTACGCTGTCTCTCGCACGAAGCCTCACCGTGGCGCCGACCACAATGCTTCTTGATTGTCTGCCAGCTCTTCGACAGTGGGGGCTGTGTCCTTCCCCCTTTTTGTCCCCAGCACCGATGGCGGCGTCTGGCTGAGAGGAACAGTCCACAAATGCTCGAAGAAGGGAGAATGTCGCCGATGGGCTCCTGTGCTGACTATGCAGGACCTCACTCACCAGTGAGGACCTCGTCGTTTCTTGGGGTTCTGTCCAGCCCCAGCTCACGCCTGGCCTACAGGCAGCTACGTGCGTTTACCGTCTCACAGCTGGTCTCCTTCCAGGGTCAGGGACCGCTTCTTCTTCACGGTCTAGATTTCTGGCCTTTGAGCGTGCCGTAGTCACCTGCTTTGCACACTTGCCCACTCTCCCTGGGTCTTCATCGTTCCAGACGCAAGGCCACAGTCTGTCCTGCCTGCTCGTCCTCACCCCAGCCCTCAGCCTCTCAGTCGCTCCCATCCCCTCTCTGGGTCTGCGCAAGTCCCCCTGGCGGAGCACCGAGCCGATGTGCGCTCAGAGTCCTTACGCCTTCACGGGCTCGGCCGCCCGGGCTGCCTCTGCCATCTCCTCCTCCCCTCCTCGACCCTCCTGGGCCCAGCCAGTTACGGAGGCTTCAGTGGGGCCATTTCAAATGATTTCCAAGAACCATCATCGGAAAAAGCCTTGCAACCATGCAACAGTGCCGATCTTACAGGAGTTAGCACAAATCCAGAGTCAAACTAAGCCCACGGTGCTAATCTCATCACCATCATCATCATCATCATCATCATCATCATCATCATCACCATCATCACCATCATCATCATCATCACCATCATCACCATCATCATCATCATCACCATCATCATCATCATCACCATCATCATCATCATCACCATCATCACCATCATCCAGCCCAGGCCCACAACGCAGGCGACGTGGACATCGGGGGCCGAGTTTCTGGCGTGTGTGAGGGAGGCTTTGGCGGTCAGTTTGCTGGGAGATCAGATTCACCAGGGGCCACAGCCACAACGGCAGTCGCACGTGCTGTTGACGTACTTTGCCCCTCGTACTTGCTACAATCCAGAGGGGCCCGGGGTGCAGCTGCTCCGAGTCCCAGGGGGGAGCCACAGACTCTGGGTACCAGAGCTGCCACCACCCCAGAGGAACACAGAGGCCACGCAGTGTCCAGTTTGAAAGGCTTTTCTGTCTTTTCCCCTTTCTCCGTTTCTCATCTCACTGTCTTTCTTCCCAACAACGTTATCATGAGATGGAACTCCTCCGCCGCCCAGAGAAGGAAAAACAACTTTTTGCTGGTGTTTTCAGCCTTTTAAAAACAGAGGCACTGGTACAATCCCAAGCCTTTGAAACAAATTTCCAGGAGTTTTTCCAGGTATTGCCGGAGGCTTTGGAAACGAAGAAACAGCCCTTTAACGTCGCACAGGAAAAGGAGCGAGCGTCGTCGTTCTGTAAAGATGCCACACCGCGCCCTCGGCACTTGTCGCAGGCTCAAAGGCCAGCGCGTCCACGTGCAGTACTGCAAAACAGGGCCAGTCTCCTGGGCTGGGGACCTGGGACAGCTAACACACGGCCGGCCTCCCAGGGATCCGTTAAGTACCACTCTAGGGGGCTGGCAGATTAGAGCTGGAGGCCTTCAGCTTTAGGGTGTTCGGGGGCAGGGAGTGTTTCCTCCTGAAACCAATACTGAGAACAATGACAACACAAGGAACAAAGCAATGACCAGGAGCCCAACGCATAGAACGCACAGAACCTTTCCTAACTCTCCATCCCATCGCAGCAGAGCCGTGGCCGTGGTTAAACGGGGCGAAGGACAGGAGGGCACTGGAATCCGGGAGCCCTGGGGGGGTGCAGTGGGATGGTGGGTGGGGAACGTGAGGAACAGCATCCTTTCCCGGATTCGGCCAGGCCTGGGCCCGCGAGAGCTGGCCAGGTGACAGATTGCAAACCAGACCTGCAGATCTCACATTTTCGGACCCAAAAGATAACGAAGTAATCAGCGCAGCAGAGGCCGCCAGCGAGGACTCTGCCTGGCAGAGCTGCCTGCGTGAAAGCAGCTCTTCGTGGGTGCCCGCTCAGGCTACGAGCGGGGATGGCACCCCTCCAGCCAGCCAGCACGCAGAGGAGCAAGCTCTTTCCTTCGGGGGCCCCAGCATCCCAGCTCCCAGGGCTGTCACCGAGCCCGTCACATGCCGGGGAGGCCCATATGGTCAAGCGGTTGTCGCCAGAGGCACGGAGCGTAAATAAACCCTGGGAGTACAGATGGGAGGCCGGCCAGGCTGGCTCCGCTTCCTAATCTCATCACAGGGGAGTCTGTGTGGCAGCCCTGGGAGGCACCTCAGCCATTTTCCAGGCCAGTGACTTCATTTGTCAGACGAGCAAGGCGCCCTCCCCTCCCAGAGGTTAAGGGACTTGCCAAAAGTCGCATAGTGAGGCAACTGCAGAGCAGGAAAGGATGGGGGCTAAGGACACGGCATGTCTTCACGCCCTTGGCTGTGGTGCGTGTGGGGTTAGGACCATCCCTTTAGGTTCTCAGGACCATCAAAGGCACGTGCACGAAAAGCCCACGGCTGGTTCACGATGGATGCTCGGTGGATGCGGCCGCCACTAGTCGTCGTGACTGCTAGCCGCTGGACATCGGTCTCAGGGTCTTCCCTGCTCAGGTCAGGGGAGCAGGGATGAAAACACATGACCCCAAGTTTGAATTTGGGCTTCTATTTTTGTGACTTGGGACAAGGCACTCAGCCGTCCTGAGCTCTCCCTGTTCTCACCTGTAAAGTGGGGGCAAGTGACCCCTGTTCCCCGGCTCACTGTGAGGATCAGATGCAACAAGGTGACAGCGCTTACGGCCTTCCCCCGCAGCTGTCACCATCGTGGCTAATCCAAAGCCCCTCCCGCGCAGCAGCGAGGACGACCACGTTCAGCGTGAAGAATGGTAAGTCGACGCAGGGAAGGCGCTAAGCGTGTGGCTGCGGCAAAGGCTGGCAGGAGCAGAGCCACCAGCTGGCGGATGGCATAATTGGAAATGGACCATATGTTTAAAATTATGAACCCAGATGTTAGGCCCTGGCGCCCAAGTTTCACTCCATCAGACTCAACCCTCTAGGTGTCTCTAATGGCCTTCCAGCCTCCAGGAAACTTGCATTAAAATGCAAATGAGCTTCCTGAGGAGGGAAATGTATAGAGCTATCCTCTCGGTAGGTAGGTCGCTGAGCTGGCTTTATTTGGGGGAAGCGGAGGTGAGAGAATGTGGAAGGACAGAGGCAAGAAGAGTCACCTCTCTATGGCACATGGTGCTCTGTCCGCTGAGCTCAGGGTGGGACCAGGCGCTTCTCGTAAGAGGTACAGCAGGGACTCGCCAGGGGACTGGGCGTCCTGGAGGAGAGAGGCAAGAAGCAGAAAAGTTGAAGCTTTTTATAGCCTTAAAATCCGGTTCTGGCCCGAAACGCAGAGGCGTAAATTTTATCCCAGTCCCCTCCGCGTGAAGCCAAGGAATTGTGAAAAGCTGGTCCAGGTGACGGCGCTTAGCCCAAGCCTGAGGGGTGCACACGAATGCGGTTGGGCCCAGGAGCTACCCCTTGGGAAGGAGGGTCTGTTTCTTCTGTGTGTCACACCCCTTGGTGCTTAGCTCCCTGCCTTCTGCAGGCTGGGGCCCAGTTAACGTTTGCACGGGAAACGATAACAACTGCAAAGATGACGAATGGTTACGGATGGTAAAGGCTTGTTTTGTCCCCAGAGATCGGAATTCATCCCTCAGACGTTACAGCATCCTCACCCTTAATGCAGTCTCCCCTGTTCTTGCCGCCTTTGGATGAGGAGGAAAAAGCAGAGGGGCCTTTCTCTTTGGGTGGGGAAGAGTCAGGGTTAGAATTTCTATTTTTCTTTTCCTTTAAGGCCATAATTTCAAGGTCTTTCTCTGAAATCTAGAGTGTTGTGCCTTCAAGCGGGCAATAGGAATCGCCTCGTATGTACAGTGTCTTTCTGTATGAAGGAGACAGGTCAGTAGATGTTTCTCTGTAGGTCAGTACTAAAGATTTAAACTTTTTAAGGAATATGGGAGTCATGAGACAAAGATCGGAAATAAAACCGTGTTTGTACCAGGAAGGCCTCTTCTGGGCACTTCTCTTAGGTTTGGAATTTCTGATTTCTAGTGTGAATTATCCCACGGCCTTAGTCACCCTATAATCTCCAAGTTGATAAAATAATAATGGTGGCTACCCCTCATCGAGTCCTTATTTGTTGGGCGCTGTGCTCATCTCTTCCATTCTTTACAATAACTCCAAGCAGCGGTCCCCAGCCTTCTGGCACCAGGGACCAGTGCTCCTAGGAGGTTCTAACACCTGATGATCTGAGGTGGAGCTGAGGCGGTGATGCTAGCGCTGGGGAGCGGCTGCGGATACAGATGAAGCTTCGCTCGCTCACCTGCAGCTCATCTCCTGCTGTGCATCCTGGTTCCTAACAGGCCACAGACTGGGAGTTGGGGACCCCGGACATAGGCCTATATTGTCCCTATTCCACAGATCACAAACCGAGGCTTGGACGTGTTCTCAACGGGCTCTGAATCATGTAGCCAGAAACTGGCGGAGCCAGAATTGGAACCCAGGGCATCAGGCTCCCAAGGCTGAATGCTGGTGACTGGCCGCTTAGCGTCTGGGCTGCCACTTATGAGGTGACAACATGTGAGTCCCTGTCTTCACATCGTTGTGTCTCTGAAATATCCCTCAAGCCAGGAGGGAAGCCGTGGTTGAGGAAGAGACCACTGAAACCCACAGGGCTCTGCGAACGCAGGAGTGGGTAAGAATCAGAATGAGGAAACGTGGATTTAGGGATGTAATAAGAATATTCCACACTCCCGCCTGTTGGTAAAAAGTACAACAAAACACTTCTTAAAACTCTCTACCAGGAAGACGTAGCACACAGACCCTTTCAGACATGCCGCATGCCCCTCTATTATTAGCTCCATTTTGATTTATTCACTGAGTGATAAGGATTTTCCAGGAGACCGTCCGCTCGAAGAGCCAGGAGTGTCTCCCTGAAAGATGTTTAGCTCCAGAAAGTCAGATAAAGCGTTTCTCACAATGACTTCTGACTAAGCCGAGTAGCTCAGGTTTGGGCTCCACTGCCCACTAGCTGTGTGAGGGCCACCCTGGGCCTCTCCATTCTCATCTGTGAAATGGGGAAACAGGTATGGGGTGAGGCATAACAGTGCGGGGCATAACCCCCGGGAAGTGGTCTCTTCAGTGAGGCCTGGTTTGACGGTTCTTCAAAAACGGTCACTATTTGGGGGACACGGGGGAGCCCTGACAAGAGAGAACACCCAGTCTCACTCCCTGCAATGAAAGGCCTCTCAGCCTTGGGATCATACAGCATCCAGGTGGCACGGGCCAGACACACTCGAGGCGGCAGGTGCCAGGGACAGTCCTAAGCTCAGGCCGGCCCTCTCAGCGTCAAACCCGAGGGCTGGGAGTGGAGGCAGCGAGTTCTCCTCTCCCTGTGACTTTTAAAATCCTTGCCCCAACATCCGGCCTGCCTGAAGGCGATGCCCATTCCTGCTGGGGAACCGCTGGGGCCGGGGGCGGGGGAGCCAAGCAGAGTCTGGGAGCCTTGACTCTGGATTGTGTGGCTTTTGAAAGACATTTCTGTCCAAGCGACGCTTTTGTCCTTGCGGAAAGGAGAAACCTCTCCTCCCTTTTGCACGTGGCTACACAAGCTGCCATTCACGACGTTGCCAGGTTCCACACGTGTGCACGAGCCCACGCATGTGCGCACACACACACACACACCTGGATGCTAGCCCTGGCTCCCTCTGCAGCAACCCATCTCTGCGTTCACGGTTAACAACGGCTCCGCACACGGATAACCGAATGGCATGGAACCCCGAGTGCCTGTCCCTGTCTCTCGGCATCACGTCTATGCAGGTTGATGGGATCATTCCGGGCAGGGGTAAGGCACGTCGCCACGGGGCAAAGGTTCTGCTTAAAACAAACGCTGCTTGCTTTCGGGCCCTGGCAGGGAAATGAAAAAGAAACCCAGGATGCTCTAGGCTTCTGTCCTGGTTTCCAGGCAACCAGATGCTGGGTGCAGGAAGGGAGAGGGACTTGCTTCTGGTGCCAGACAGCATGGATAGACGGTGGGCTCGCTTCCCTAGCCAAGGAGACGGGGAGGGGCATAAGCCTCATTACCCTAATCGACCATAGAGTCGGCCCACTGGCAGGGAGAGCTAGAAAAGGAGCCCATCTGCAGGGGCTGTGCTGGGAAGAGATGCTCTTCTGCATTCTACAAAGTCTCGGCTGCAACGAGCATCAGGATTCCCGGGAACGACCGTCTTGGCAGCGAGAGGAGGGTGTGTAATTCAGGTGGGCAGAAGGAACCTGGCGACTGCCTCCTCGGGGAGACCCAGAAACTATTCTATGGCCAAGGGCAGAGGAGAGACTGGGACGCTGCTGGGCGTTTCTCCCCACAGCTCGATTCAACAAAGATCCTGCGAGGCCATGGGGGCCACCACAGTGCCGAGCGAGGGCGGAAAAGCTGGTTGGACCAGTGGGGGCATCTGGCGTCTTCCTAGTCGTCGCACTTGCATTTCCGACATGGCTGCATGGCACACGTGATGCCGACGACGTGCGCATCATGGCACGCGTGTAGTGTTTCATAAAAGTCGCGGCATCATGCTCACAGCCAGAAATTATTATTCCCATTTGGTAGGGGAGGAAACCAAATCGCAGGGAGGGTACGGGTCTGTCTGCTGGAGGTCACAGGGCTGGTCCACCCTGAGCCGGGGTCTCTATCCCAGAACCTGCAGGGGAAACACATTTGCTAAATGGTGCCCCGGCCCTGCCTTTGTCACGGTCCCTTCCTTCTCTGGCCCCCAGGGCTCTCCAGAGTGGGCCCTGGGACTCCCTGAAGGCCTCAGTGCAGCCGCCTCCACGGCCCACCCGAATTACCCTGCCTGTCCTCATGTCATCATGTCGTCCCCACGCCGACATGGGCCTCTCATTCTCAAGCAGCGTCCCCTGTCCTCTCTCCGGTGCCTGTGCCTCTCAAATACACGAAATCGCAACCACACCAACCAGCAGCCAACACAACCAGAAAGGAGGCGAAGCCCCAGGCTTTCGTCCGGCTCCCACGCTGACAGGCTGTGTGGCTTTGGGCAGGTCTCTGAAATTCCCTGAGTCGAGCTCGGGTTTCCTCACCTCGGGGACAGAGCCCAAACGGCCCCGACTCTCGGCCAGTGTGCGATGGAAGTGACAACATGCAGACCGCCTGTGCGGCAGAGCACCTGGCTCTGATGGTTAGCAAGCAGCACATCTTCCTGCGGGAATTCTTCCCGGAGGGCTGCAGAGGACACTGCTCCAGGCTCGTGTGATGGGGCCGACGTGGTGAGGGCTGGTGGGAGAGGCGGTTAATAGCAACAACTAGCACTTTCTGGGGACTTACTGAGGGCGCATTGGGCCCTCTTCTGTGTTCTTTATGGGGTTTGCCTCGTGTCTTCCTTCCATTAACCCTGCAAGGGAAACCCCATTGGTGTCGATCTCATTTTACGAATGAGAAGACGAAGGCCCGGGGAGGTGAGGGAACTTACCCAGAGCACCCAGCTAGTGTGCCCCTGCGTGTCGCCTTTGTGTCTCCCAGCCTCCCAGCCCCGTGCACTTTCCCTCAGCCTGTCTCTCTTGCAGTGACACTTGGGACCCAGCCCTTTCCAAGGGGCTGTAAGCGAGGAGGAAGCCCAGAGCATCTCAGGATGAACGTGAGAGGGACCTGGCGTCCTGCCTTCAGCTCTCAGAGGCCAGGCCTTCTCACGGGGGGGAGGGGGGCCGGGGCTGTGGGCCGACGGCCGACCCATCCTCCTCGCCTCACATGCACCAGATCGACCGCCTCCAGTTAAATAAAAATATGAAAACCCAGAGCACGCGTCAGAGCACCTGGGGATGCACGCATCACCGAGCTGTCATCAGCGCGCACGCCCCGCGTTCCCGGCGCCTGTGTGCAATGCACACGGGTCTCTTGGCGCTGGGGTGGCTGCTCCCCTCTGACCCAGATGATCGCACTTCCCAGGCCAACCTGCAGGCCTGCCCCGACCCTCCTACGGAAGCCACGTCCTGATCCCACTCTGCTTTCTGGGTCTTTGCACTGACGGCATCCGTCGCCTACTCTCTACCGCACCACGCGAGGAACGGAGCCCTTGCTCCTCCAGGCCCTTGCGTAACAGGAGAGGATTTGAAAGAGACGGGCGTGTTCCAAAGTGGCTTTCTGGGGTGAGCTCTGGGCTCTTCCACGGCCTCCTTGGAGGCAATCCCGTGGGGCTGGGTGCAGGGGGCGGACAGAAGGAGGGACTTCGGGCCCCTGCCCCACTTGGATCTGTGTTACACTTCAGAGCGCTGTGTGCAACTTTGGTGCCCAAACACCCAGTGAGTAATTCAATAATTAAATGCATAAATCTGTCAAGTAAAACGGCTGAGCAGGAGGCTCTCTCGGGTCCCGCCTGGCGTGATCGCCCTCCCCGCGCCATCAGCGGTGGATGCTAACGATGGGGATAGCTGCGCAGAGATGAGTACCACGCTCGCTGTCTGCACCGGTGTTTGCTGGGGTCAAAGACAGTGAAAGACGGGACCAAGAGCCTTCCCTGCTCCTGAGCAATGACCCAGGCGAGGCCTGGGGGCACAGCTGGGGGTTGGAGCCAAACTGAGGCCTCCCCACACCAAGATTCTCATTTTCTGCAGAACCGAGCTCCCGAGTGACTCTTCCAAGTCCCAGTGACTGTAGGCATGACGTGGCGGGGAAGGGGGTGACATCCAAAGCTCGTTGATGGGTTCTGACCACAGAGCCGTTGGGAAGGACCTTGCACACACACACGGGGCTATTCGTTTTGGCAAAATCGTGGCTTCTTTAGATGATGCCTTATGCTCCTTTCCACACTGAGTCCAAATTGGCAGTCAACCATGTATCCTGTTCCGTCCTCTGGCCTCCGTTGTGAAGATCTTTGGAAGATGAAGACACACACTACCGCAGTGAATAAGGAAACCTGGGACGGGCGGCTTAGAGTGGGGATAGAGATAGACTCCCAGGGTCACGAGACGCTCGGCATCCAAGCACGCGGGCCCTTGGCAGAGCACATTTGTTCCTTAAGCCGCACTAGGATCCAAGCTCGTTTCCATGTTGTTCTGGAGGAGGCTGTGTCCCTTCTCAGCAGTGGCCCTTGAATTTATGTCATCATATCGCCCCATTTTAGTCACAGTATTTTTTTTTTTAACCTTTTACCTTATTGCTTGTTTGCTTTCCTTCTTCAGAAGAGGAGGTTGTTGACAGTAGGGACCCCGTCTCTCTTGTTCACAGACATAACCCGAGGTTAGAACAGTACCTGGCGTGTTGTAGGGACTCCACAAGCATCTACTGAATGGATGGATGGGTGGGGGACAGGTGGGTGGGGGACAGGTGGATGGGTGGATGGATGGATGGATGGATGGATGGACAGATGGACAGACAGACAGTATACAGCCTTGCCTTCTCACTCAGTACAAGCCTGGAACAACCGTGGTGCAGCTGAGATGTCCTATCCAGGACATCCAGTCTGCGACCCCACAAGAATCCCTAAAACTAACTTTCCATGCTCGCACCTGGAAAGCGAGTGTCATCTCCACCCGATGGAACTGTGTGTGAGCCTGAGTTTAGTTCACGGATGAAAAAAGTTCCCACGTTACCTGGCACAGGCTAGGAGTCTGCCCGGACACCATTGAACCAAAGATGCCTTCTATCATTTCTCCCAAGTCAGGGGAGGATAAAACTGAGGCTCAGCAGTACCCAGAAGTGGCCAAGCCAGGGATATGCCCGTATCTGGCATTTGCAGATCACAGCTCTTTCTGCCGCTTCATGCCACTTTTCCAGAATAATCTCTCTCTCTCTCTCTCTCTCTCTCTCTCTCACACACACACACACACACACACACACACACACACACAAGCTCGGTGCATGTTTACGATTTAACATTCATTAATTTAAACTGTAACATTTCCACAAACACACTCTTCATTTTTCTACTCAACCAAGACACATTCCCAAGTGAAGACTTCAAAGAGATAGACAGATGGAGCGGGGGACAAAGGTCATTCCTACAGAGGGTGAGCTTGGCTCTGCGCCTTCCCCTCCTGGTGGCTCTGGGTCTGTGGCTGTTTCCACAGCGAAGCAACCTCTCCATCAGGGCACACGGGACAAGTCTTGAATCAGGGCACACGGTGGGCCCCCGGGACTCCCCCAATCCTCCCCTCCCTCCTGAGTCCCCCATCCCCCAGAAGCGCAGCTGGATCCTCCAGGCAGGATGCAAAGCGTCAGGACCATGAGCCCCTGACCCCACTCCCCATGCAGGCCCAGTGGGGCTGGGACAAAGGGGAGGAAGACTGGGCAGAGGTTTCTGGGCCGTGTCGCCCAGGGTTTTGATTTACCTCGCGATGAGAACAGCTGTGTCCCAGAGGGGAGACACTGAGTCTCCTTGACGACCTGCCCCGTGTTTTGATAAGAGGCAGGGGCAGGGGGAGCAGACCAACACGGGGAATCGAGTTTCTCCCAGCGGCTGCACGCCCGGCCACGGGCTAATCTCCTGCAGATAACCAGGACCGGGGGCGGGGGGCTCCCTGTCTCCCCACTGTCTGCAGGTATTTTCTGTCACCAAGGAGGATTACAGATACTGAAGCGGGTCAAACGGACACAGCCTGGGAGCTGAGGAGGCAGCTGATGGAAGCCTCTTGGAAAGGGCCGGGGCCCGAGGAGACAGGGAGAACCACAGAGGCGCAGAGTCAGGGGGACGCGGGTTCGGATCCTGCAGCAGTAGCGGTCAAGGTCGTGGTTCCCATGTCTGTGCTGAAAGGGCTCCCAAGGTCGAAACGAGCTGCTGTGCAAAGGGCCGTTGGCCATCTCAGGAGAGATGAGCTGAAAGAAGGAGTAAGCCCTTGGTCCTGAGAAGGGGCAGACACAATCTGTCGTCTCAGGTCGCAGCCATGGTCAATGAGCTCCCTGCTCCTCATCCGGCCCCTTTTGGTTTTCACTGTGACACGATTGGGCAGCTTTCCCGCACTGACTCCCAGTTTTGCTAAGCATTTAGCCTTCTCTGTCCTCAAACACAGAGCCAGGTGCGTTGAGGGCCGATCCCCCCGCACACCCCTACATATATACTTGCTGATGATAAGAATCGCCGTGAGCGCCTGTTATTTAAAGGAAAACGAGTGGGGGGAGGAAGGCAGAAAACCCCAAACGGACCCAATTAGAAAGGCCAGGGAATGGCCCGGGAATCTGTATTTCTAACGAGTTTCCTGGGGATTCTTGTTAGTAAGTTTGTAAAATACACCTCCGAACACAGCTTTCGCGCTTTCTGCTTTTTGCCCAAGTCTCACAGCGAGAAATGCATGAATGAATGTGGTTTACGTGGCAAACGAACATGCACATGTGGAAACGACCGGTTTGAGGCTTCACGGAACGCTACTCGCCCTCGCTACCCGACCCCATCATTTTCCTTCCCATTCCACTCCCTCTGTTCTATTCGGTCAGCGTGACCACCCCGGAGGGTCCCAGAAACCAGTCTCCCGACTCACAGCTGAAGCATCATCAGGGTTTTGATACATGGATAAATTTCCAGGCCTCGTCTCCAGAGATCTGATACCGTTTCGGAGAGAGGTCAGAACCAGAGTGCCCGGGGGGGCTCTTCGTGTCACCTGGCTGGAGAGTGAGTCCAGGGAGGGGGAGTTTCTGATTGGTCCAGATCGGCCAGAGGTCACCTCTCGGTCAGAGAAGGGAAGATGCTTGGCAGGCAGTTCTGCCAACACAGCACCCCAAAGGATGGAGAAGAAAGGGGGTGAGAGCCACTCTGGATGGTTCGTGTCCCATCAAAATCCACATGTGAAAACCCTCCCCGCCACCAGGAAGGATGGCGTTAGGAGAGGGCGCCTTTGGAAGTAAGGCCATGAGGTGGAGCTTTCGTGGTCGGATCGGTGCCTTTGTAAGGTAGACCCCAGAGAGCTCCCTCGTCTCTTCCAGCATGTGAGGACGAGGCAAGATGACAGCCCTCTGTGACCTAGGAAGTGGCTCTCACCAGACACCGGGTCTCCCGGTGCCCTGATCTAGGGTCTTCCAGCCTCAAGAACTGTGAGGAGCAAACCTCTGGGGCGTGTCAGCAGAGTGTCACGTGCTCTTCTGCTCTGTCAGCCCCGATGGACTGAAACGGACCCCGAGCAGGGAACGCCAGCGTCATCAGTGAGATCACCCCAGATCTCCCAGGTAATGGCCACGAAGCTTTCCTCTGCTGCTTATATTCACCTCGCGCTCCCCAGGGTACCCAGGTGGCACTGCGTGCGGGTGGCATGGAAGCCAGGGCACAGGTGCCCTTCGACTCCTGGTCTTAGTCACAAACGATGAGGATTTTGATCCCTGCTTCACGTGCACGAGTGAAGGCAAACTCCCTGAGTCTGGCATTCGTGGCTGACAACAGCCTAGATGATTCGTGTTTATTTTATTTGACAAACCCTTCCCATGTGCAAACTGGTGATGGGAGAGCTTTCCAAACGTTCCCTTCTCGTGTCTGCATAAAAACAGGCGGGCAGTACTATGGCACGCTGGGAGTCAGTTCCAGCGGTGTGCCCGTGTTCTCGCTCACACTCACATGTATCCTGGAAGCAGCAGGGCTTCATTTTCTCTGGATGAGGAGGCGCTGCCACTCGGAGATGTTATATAAGTTGCCCAAGTTCCCACAGTCCGGACCCGAGCCGCACGTTGAACCCTAGTAAGGAAGCGTGAGCACCCCAGGAGAAGCTGCAAAACGGCATTTAATCCTAGAGCCATCGGCTTGCGCATGCTAAAGACAGTCATGAGTTGAGATGGGCCAAGTCCTGGGACAGGGGGTGGGAAGAGGCTCCCTTTTTTTACAAATAGAAACAGAGACACAAACCCAGGTGACTCACAGAAATCCCAGCCACGGGCAGGACGCCAGCAAACGCACGACTCCCCAGGACCTGGCTGAACACTTCTATAGCTCCGACGTGTCCTCATTCTGGTAAAGTGGGTGACAAGGAAATTCATCACTGCTTATATAACTTTTTTTTTTTTTTTCAATGAGAAGAAGAAAGGTTGATTCACTCGTGGAGACTGGCGTTCACACCTCCAGCTCTCTTTCAGTTTCCCAGTAGCAAGTGTGACCGTCGGCTGCGCTTTAAAACGATGACTCCAAGCTCCCGTTCGCCGGCCCCGCAGTGACAGTGTTGTCGCAGCTGACTCATACTGGCTCTCGGTCTGTGTGGCTAACCAGGATTTTCTGAGCAAACGATGACTCGCAAGGTTGCCCCCGGTAGGGTCTGGGCTGGAAACTCTTACTCTTCCTTTGGAAGGAAGAGAAACAGGCCGTCTTTTTCTCTAATCGAGTCTGTCTTGCTTGGGTCTCCTGTTATGTCCTCTTGACTCTGCTCGTGAACTAAAGAGTTCTTGTTTGGCTCAGCTCTCTCTTCACGAACACGGTCATATATAGCTAGCGGAAGCCTGTTGGTACTTTAATATTCTGTCTGCAGATTTCCTTGCTCAGACCTATGGCTTTAGTAGGTAATTTTCTCTCTTTAAGTTACCTTGGATGAGTGCTTGGACTGCTTTGGACTCTCATCCCATCGTTACGTAAGCTGGGTTGCCTTTTCTCCAGGTTCCAATAGCAATTTCCTCACCTTCTTCCTAGCCCTCCCCAATGTTCACCTCCTGGTCCACAGCCAATGTCATTAAGGTGAGGTTTCTGTTACTCCGACACCTTCATCTTCAGATTCCAGCTGTGCTGGTACATGTTACGTGTCAGCTGGACTGGGCCACAGGGTGCCCAACGTTTAGTCAAGCATCACTCTGTTTGAGTGTGTCTGTTGGGGGGGTGTCTCTGGGTGAGATTCACATCTGAATCGACAGACTGAACAAAGCAGAAGGCCCTCCCCCTGTGTGTTGGCCTCATCCAAGGCCTCGAAGGCCCGAGGGGAACAAAAAGGCTGATGCTTCCAGGAATAAAGACAAAGTCCTCCTGCCTGGTTGTTGAGCCAGAGCCTGGGTCTTTTCTCAAACTAAAACATAGGCTCAGCTTGGGTTTGGGGCTTGGAATTGACACCATCCACAAGAGCAGCCCCAGACAATACGTAATGAGTGAGTGTGGCGGCATTCCAATAAAACTTTATTTACAAAAAGATGTGCCTGGGCAGACTGGGGCCATGGACCCTGACTTAGAACCAGGATTTGCTATTTCTGATGACTGTGGGTTGACTGGGAAGTTCCACTGGTCTTGCCTGGGCTGACGTTTCATTGCAGGCAGCAATAGTCAGCCGGTGGTTCAGCAGGGGGCGGAGGGACTAAGGTGACCTCACTGACGTGTCTGGGGCATTGGTGCTGGTGTCAGCTTGTCCTTTCTCCACATGATCTGTCAACGTTCAGTAACCTAGCCTAGGTTTTTTTATGCGGGGACTGGAACATTCTAAGAGAGTGATAGAAGAAGCTGCAAAGCCACTTAAGCCCAAGACTCCAGAACTTACACAATTTGGCCACATTTTACTGGTCACAGCAAGCCACAAAGCTGGGCCAGGTTCAAGAGGTGGGGGAGGGGGGAAACTGATTCCACCTCTGGAGTCTTGAGGGAGCAACCCAATGTCATCGCCATAATTTTTTAGTCTCAGAAATAACCAGGATGGCTTTCTTTGCTTTCACGTCTTTTCCCAGCAGATAGAAATTCGCCAGGGTCTGCGAGCAGTTTAGGCCCCTCGTCACCAGCACGCGTCCAAGGCAGCCAGTTCACACTCCTGAAACGAAACTCCCTTACCAGCCTCCCCTATACCTTTTGACAGAATCTTAGAATCTTGGTCTAAATATGATGGTAGCCCAAGGTCAAAAGATATACTCATTGGACCCTGGAAAATGAAGACAAAGAGACAATAGGAGATACCGATGTCTGTCCAGAAGGGGGAAAGGAGTGTCCTCGTGTCCTGTCCTTTCATGACCTGCCCTCTCACCCACAATAAAAACTGCAGGTTCATAAAGATGGAGGCCCAATATCTTCTCCCCAGTCCCATCGCCTTGACCTGGAAGGGTCTACAGCATGATACTGAACATGGTGGAGCTTTTAAATTTTTAGTGAGATCACGAGCATCTCCTGCAGGTGTTTCAAATTCTCAACCTTCTCTTGTAATCTTCTCTGAGCATTCTCAGGTCTCTTTTCTCTCCAGAGATGAAATCAGCGCAATCATTTTTTTTTTTTAATGAAAAATTAAAATTCCTGGCTAACCCTGGCCATCAGATGCTTTCTGTGGGATGATGATCTTCTCATTTTTAAATAAAATGTTTTCGGATCAATCTACTAACAGATGCACATATCGCTGTAGCTTGTCTTTGATGCCTAAGCCAAAAGATAAAACATTGACTGATGTTGTATATAATGCATTTTTATCTTTAAAATAAAATTTCGTATAAAAACATAGATGAATTAAACATATATCTCTAGAGGCTAAGAAAGTAGCCAGTAAAAAATGTTTCTCTTCCTCTCCCTAAACTATCTTTTCCTTAAGTAACCATTTTGAAAGTCATCATTAAAATGCATGAAAATGAAACCTCCCAAGGTACCAATCATTCCTCCACAGAGAACACAAATGTGGCTGATTATTTGCCTTTTAAAAGTGTTGGATTTTTATGACTCTTTGTTTAAAGCCATTTGTCATTGAAAAGGCCATGCAAAACCAGACACAGAATTCTCTTTCAAAGGTAACTCATGCCGAAGGGTCTGCAGGGGTGTTCTCGGCCAACCATGTGGACTTGGGAACCTCAGGCCTCTGAGAAGGTTTTAAATCAAAAGTGTTAAGTGGAGTTTAAGCCCCATGTCATTTTAAATTCCAGGCTTTTGATCCATGAAGCAAGAATTGTATGATGGAAATGACGACTGACCCTCATCTGTAATAGATACAGGAAACTAACTTGGTGGCTTTCTCAGTAATTCTCAGCCAGTCTTGAAGGCAGATAAGGTGCAAGTGACTACAAAGGCAGGCGTAGAATCAACTGGCCAGCGACTTCGGAGGGTTTACCCGCTGTCCCCCCCATGCTCAGCTTATATTCCCGCCTGCCTGCCTTTCGGTAACTTCTACCTCATCTTTTACAACAAGTTTTTCATAATTTACACAATAATGAAGCAACCGGCAGTTACCATTGATCAAGGACTTAACATGCGTCGTGCACCGGGCTACAGGCTTTGATGCTTTAGGTCATCTGATCCTGATAACCACCCTGAGGAGCACTGAGGATGCTTTTTCCAACTTTAAAGACCAAGAAACCAAGCTCAGGAAGTTAAATAATCTTCCTGAGGGTGCACGGGGCATAATAAGCAGAGCAGAGCTGGGATTCCAACCCAGGTCTGTTGCCCCAGAGTCTGAGCTCTTGTCTATTGCCATAGTCGAACTGTTAATCACCCTCTTGTGTTGCTGTCTCCCTAACCACAGCAGAAGCTTCTCAAGGAGAGAGACACATTATATAGGATTGCGTCTTCCAGGGTAAGTGATACAAAAACCCAATAAAGAGGATTTATCTGCTGGCAAAAATAAATGTATATACTTTATATATTTTATATGCAACATATATATTCTATATCATATATTATAAATATGGAATCTATAAATTTCATTAATTTATATTATATAATTTACATCTTTTATATATAAAATTTATATCTTTCATATATAAAATGTATATCTTTCACAAATATAATTCACATCTTTTATATATAAAATTTATGTATCTAAAATTCACCAGTTTCCAACATCTATCTGAAAAGCCCACATCTTTTAGGGAATCTTTCAATGCCAGATACAAAATATTTTTGTTATTCAGTTTCAAATTAGTCCACTTAAAACGCACAGACTAACAGGCCATGTTTTGAACAGAACTCCGAAGAGGCTGAAACGGTAGGGGTGCGAGGGGCTGGTCTCCCCGAGAAAACAAAGGAACGCACCAGAACGCATCGATCATGCGGGGCTTCGGATGCTCAGCGTCCCCTTGGATGGTCCCGCAAGGCTCTGGATTTGCGAGGAGTGTCAGCCTGAAAGCTTGATAAAGTCCTATTCATCTAACAAATTCCACTGTCACCTCATTACACAGGAAAAATAGAATGCTTTAGGACACTTGGAGATATGTTCGGTAAAAATAACATTTTTTCTCTTTACAAGGGAACTGAAAACACCGCCTAATTGTATGGCGAGCGGTCACGGCAGGCTGCAGAGCCACTGGGGTCAGGACCAGAGCACTCATAGCATAAACTGTCCTCCATCCCACGAGCGTTTCCTCCCCAAAGAGGAATGGCTGTTAGAACCTTAATTGAGAGGTCAGTGGTCTTAGGACAGGCAGGAGATAAGCCACTCGCTATGTGAAGTGATGGGGACTTTGATCTGCCAGGCCTCTTGGCACAGACAGAGAGCCAGCGATGAGCCAGCGGCCCTCTAATCTGCTTAGAGATAAGCTGCAACTGTTTGGCTGGGGCAGGGGGATCCAGGGCAGGGCAAGCACTGCTCTCTGTGCACTGTGGCCCGACACACACATCAGGGCGGCCTGACATCGCCGCCAGGCTCTGTAACCACACTCCCAGAAGGAGATGAGACCGGCCCTACGGGTGCTCGACCCAAGGAAGAGTCTCTGGGAGTTGCCACCATCCCCTTCCCAGGGCTGCTTGGGGAGGTGTCCATCACGCGGCTTCCCCAAAGAATCCAGCGTCCGCAGAGAGCTGGTCAACACTCTACAGGACAGAAAGCCAAGGCGTTGGGGAGAGAAGAAAGGAGGGAATGAGGAAGGCATTGAAGACGTGAAATTTTTTTTCAGTCACTGGGTTATTACGCTAAGTAAATGGAAGTTGAAAATGTCATACTGAAAATAAAAAGGTGGGTAAAAATGAAAGGTCCTCTTTGGAGGATCTCAAAGTATCCGAAGATTTTAGTGGAATAAAAAAAAAAAAAACAAAAAAACAAAAAAAACAAAACTAGTCAAAACTCAGGATCCACTCCACAGCAAAAAAAAACAAAAAAACAACTGATTTAATAAAAATTAGTGAGCCACATCTGAGAAAGAGACTCTATCTGCTGGGACAGACAGTTATTCAGAAGTTGATAAATGCTGCCTTGCATCCCACAGACTAGGAAATGACCAAAATGACTGATTCTGGGAACCAGAATCTCCACAGGCTGCACACAGTGGGGCGACTGACTGAAGGGGACCTTGAGCGGTCTCAGACAGAAGAAGGACCAAGTGCCCTGTGATTCGTGTGACCCTTCTGTCCATGCCTTTTTATAAAGCCTTAACCAAACGAGGCAGACACTTGGGTGCTTTGTAAATGGATGAGCCAAGATGCATTTGGAAAAGAGCTTGGCCGCAGGTAGCACTATTCGGGGTGGACACGAGCCTTCAGACTCCGAGTTCAGAGACAGTTTCTTCTGTCCAGTGAGCACCACAGCCCCCGACCCAAACGGGATGCATGCCCCTCCTACGCCATGCCCCTTCACAGCTAGGAATGACGATACAGCAGTGCGATCCCACTATGTTCCAGGAAAAGGGGAGAGGTGGTGACTGCCTTAACGGCCCTCCTGGCGCCCCATCTCAATCCAGGGTGACGGGTTTTCAGAGCTGATGATCCATGTGCACCGTTCGAGTCTGCAGGTCTTAGGTTTGAATTTGTTGGTGTCTTCCTCGATGTGCTTAGCCAGAAATGTCACCTGACGTTTAACTGGAAGAATGATGTTGTCTTGGTGTTGCTGGAGAGAAGCAGGCCATTGTGGACAGGCCTTCTTCTGGAAGAGACATCTCAGAGGATTTCAAAGATGGACAGCAGACCCAGGGAAGATGCCCAGATGAGGATGCTGCTCCTTCTGGGAGCTCTGGGGTCGTAAACCATGGGCAACATGCTCCTCCTTTGCCCCTGGCAGCAGGGACCCCCCTCCCAGTCTTCCTTTCTCCCAGCCACCTTGATCCCATCAAGGGGACAGAAAGAGGAAAGAAGAAACCAGAAAAGACAAGGAGGATATGTGGGGCCTCCTGCGTTCCACCCAAGTGTTCTCGGGAGGGCAGCTCTGTACTTTTGAAAAACAAAAACCAAACAAACAAAAACAAAGAATGTTTCAAAAAGAAAAAAGTCTTCTGTTCTCCAGGAGACACAGAATTTCCAAATAAACCAAAAAAAAAAAACAAAAAACCTCACAATCGGGTTCCTCTCTTCCATCTGGACTCTCTGAGCACACTCCTCACAGCAGGCTGAAACAATGACCGCTCAGAAACACAGAAATGTAATCATAATTTATTTCTAAGGATCCAAAATTCCTGAAAGAGACCCAAGCTGCCCATTTTAATATTATTTATCTCCAAACTATGCTTTGCCTCCTCATCACCATCCATCAGATAGTTTCCCAAAGGAAAAAATTAATTGCCCACCAGGAATGCTCTGCGGTGTTTACATGTGCTTCTCTGCATGAGCACAAAAGTGGGCGTGGGGGCGGGGGCTGTTTATAAGTGAGCGGAGTGTTAGTAAACGCCGCTGTGACACTGATAAGGTTCATCTGAAAGTCACCCCTGAAACGGCTGCCCACACAATAAACAGGATCTCTTGGTTCAAGCACGCCCCCCTGGCTTAAATACCAAATTACAAACGGCAGAAAGGCAACATGCACAGAAAAGAAGGCTGAGTGATTATTGTGCTCAGCGCGGGGTTGAGGGAGGAACACCTTTTGGTGAGATCCAGGGTCTCTCAGGGGCCTGGTCTCAGCTGGGTCAACTGTGGGCAAGTCACTCAGCATCAGTTATCTCTTTTCTTTCTTTCTTCTTTTTTGTAAAACGGTGACAAAGTAGTACTTCTCCTATAGGGTTTCTGCCAGGATGAAATGAGATGAGACTCGAAAGCCGCCTAGAACAGTCCTGGCATAAGTGAGCCCTCAATAGCTTGATGAGCAATTACTGTTGGCAAAGGGAGTTTGAGCTTTCACATGAGGCAGATGAATTGTCGCGATGCTACATCAGGGTCTTTCTTCAGCCAAGAGGAGGCCTTGCCATCCAGTGCTCAGGAGGGAGGGATGGAACACAGGAGGCCCCGGACCCTTAGCCGTGATGTGGGGGGTGGTTCGGGGTCTGCCACTAACCACTGGGTCATCTCGGACAGGTAACTGCGAAGCACCTGCACCTCAGCATCCGCATCCTAAGAACGAGAAGGCCGACTGTATTTTGGACCACGACGGAACCTGCTCTTCTATGATATCTTACCAAGAGCTGAAACAGAAAACCTAGGAAAGCAGAATTGCTCTGGTGTCAACAGAGTGGGGAGATAGAGGCCTGCTGGGGGAGGGGACCCTCCTTCTCCCACCTTCATGCCACACACTTCTCCAGGAACAGGGTCCCCTGGGTTTGTGCAATGCAGCCGTCCTGGGTGTCTTTCTCTGTGGCTCTCAACGTGGCCTCTTCCTACAGCCGACAAGTGTCCGTGGACATCTCATCTACTGGGTTCCCCCATCTGCGTGGGAGGGTCCCAGTGCTCCGCCTGTACCATGCTCGATGCAAGATCACACATGGAAACCAACTCTTTGGCCCTCGATGAATATTTAAGAAGAGCTGATCCTGGGCTAAGCACCAAAAGAACCACAACCCCAGTCTCTGACCTCACCGAGGATCATTCTAGAAGGGAGCGTATGACAGTGGTATGAACCTGGCAAGCTTGGGTGAGGACCCTGGTTCTTCTGCCAGGCTCGTTACTATTGCAAGAGCTTCAGGCGACATTCTTAGCCACCAAGTCCACTTCAGCTGCAAAACGGAAATCGGAAGCGCCACTTTCTGCACGGCTGTGGGCCGGCACCAGGTCACTTCCAGAGAGCACCCGGCACAGAGTGGGCGGCCTGCTGGTGCTCACGTAGTGCAAGTCCCTTTCCCGGGCGCTGAGTGGGAAGAGTGTGCCCGAGCGTTTAGGACACCGTCTGCCTTTAGGACCACCCTGCCCCGACCCACTTCTGGGAGAAAGCCTGCCCGGCATTGATCACGGGGCTCCTGAGTGAGGGGTCGCACACACTGTCGCGACCTCTGGACCAGGTCATTGCTCCATGTGAGCCATCGTTCCAGCCTTTTCTCCACATGGGGCTGGTCTGTAGCTAGGTCTTCCCTCCCTGGAGGCTGCTCTGCTCAGGTGCAGTTGAGACTAAAGCCACATTTGGCCCCGACACAGTCTGCACAGTGAGCAACAAGCTGGAGCTCCAGGGTGGCTCTTGGGTCCCAGATGACAGGCCAAGCCCTGCCGGACAACAGAGGCGAGATAATGCCACCCTCCGGTGGGCGGGCAGCAGCAGGAGGGGAGGCCATTAGTCACCTACTCCATTGTTACAGCAGTCAGGAGGGAGAAAAGCATTTACTTCTTTTCTGTGAGGCCAAAAACTCTTAAAGGGAGAAAGGAGCCTCAGGGTCTTAGTGGCTGCGGAGGCCCCCCTGCCACCTGACCCATGGCGTGTCCTGTCTACGCTGCTCCTGCACAATAAAAACTGAACTCGATTCTACCAGCCAGGGAAGGTATGCATCGGACAGAGTCGTGTCTCAAGCTCTTTGTAGTCACTGCAGTTTGCATCCTTGTAATCTCCTTTCTCACTCCCTGGGAAGGCACCAAGAAATGGCTTTGTGTCCCCAGCAGCCAAACCCGATTTGAACAAGGGGGAAGCGCTCTCTTTTCCTGAATGTGCTAAGGCAGCATGGCAGCACGTTTTATTGGGGGAAGGAGGATGCCTAAGCATCACCGTAGTTTCCGTTTCTGCTCGGTGCAAACATTTGCTCCCCACCCCTGCGAATCTCAGGCCCACGCGAGCGGGTTTCACCAGACTTAGCCATCGTGGAATTCCTCAGGCTTGTGTCTGGCTTTCCTGTTAGCGGGAGCTCCAGGAGGTCACAGCCTATATAACTAGTTTATTTCCATTTTTCCTGCAATACACAGGAAGGGTGCACAGGAAAAATTCAATCATGCTTTCTGAGTCGCCGGAATGAGACCAAATCAGAAGACCCTTCCACCGTTATGTCCTGCAAGGAAAGATTCTCTTCCCTTCGATGTTCTATGTCCTAAGGACGTGTCAAACAGTCGAGCAGGTATAGCAGGTACAGGCCCATTTAAGCAGGCCACGGTTTTAAAAGAACAAGCAATAGTGAAATCTTGGCTCTTCGCAGCACAAAGAGAGGACTTTGGCCTTAACAAGGTGTATTGTTCTACTGCGAGATGGGTTTCTGAGTTAATTACTTGGGGGATTCTCCTTATTTTTAGCAATAAGCCTTTCTGAATGAATCCAGACCTAGCACTCCTGGATAAATCTAAAGAATCACAAAGTACTGTGGGAAGTAATTACAATTTGGGCCTTTTTAGTCTCATTTCTACATCGCAAAAGAGTGTATGTGCAAGGGATTGTGGATGGATCAAAGAACACAACAGCAGCCTGAAAGAAGACCCTGGCTACAAAGAGGCATTCAAGACCTAATTTGTGCTGTTGAGTGCTTTTCCCAAATATCTCAGCAGAAAAAACAGGTTAAGTTTTAAAGGATGCGGACAAGACCACGGGGCTCTTTTGCTTTGCCAAGTACTTTTATTTGAAATTTTTTTAAAAATAAAAATAAACAAAAGTTTTTGTTTGTTTGTTTGTTTTTTATAAAACTGACCAATGTAGAAATATAAGATTATGAAAAGGTTGCAAAGAGATGAAAGCATTTCCGTTTTGCTACCCATGTTGGTGCTGCCACGTGGGAAGCCCAGAGACAGCATGCTGGCCTCGTGGGCTATGCCACTGAAACTAACCTCGGCGGGACACACGCGGGGGCCAGCAATCACACCTTCACATGTGTGGTCAGTGCGTTTTGTGCAGTGGACATGTGCTCGGCTCTCCCACTTTTACCGGCTTCATCAGAGCTGTGCAAAGACTCGGGGACGTTGGATGGCAAGGGGTTCCCTCCTCCCTCAGAAGGGGTGGGGGAGGAGAGCCGGGATTTATTGGATCATGTACCTGAAAAGACCTGTGTGAGAAGACGAGGCACGGCTAGATCTAGAGGTGCCAATGATCACGGCATCCGTCTCACAGCAACGCTCAGCTCTGTTCTCCAATGCGGTGATGCTCAAATTTATGCGTCAACCTGACTGAGCCCCAAGGTGCCCGGTCACTGGTCAAACATCCTTCCGAGTGTGTCTGTGAGACTGTTTCTGGGTGAGATTCACATGTGAATTGGTGGAAGGCCTCGCCCAGTGTGGGTGGGCCTCACCCAACCTGCTGAAGGCCTGAACGGAAGAAACATGCTGACCCTCCCAAGGTTAAGATGGACTCCTATCTGTCTGGAGCTGGGATATCAGTCTTTTCCAGGCTTCAGGCTCAGAATAACGACTCCTGCTGGGTTCCCAGCCTCCTGGCTTTCAAACTGCAACTACACAACAGCTCTTCTGACTCTCCACCTTGCTGTCTGCCCATCTTGTGACTCCTTAGCTTCCATAATTACACAAGCCCATCCCTGGACCAGTCACGGTGGCTGATGCTGCAGAAGGTGCTGATTGACTGGCTGAGCTGGAGAGAATGCCCACCCTGGGGTCAGAGTACGAAAGGCCCCATGAGAGCCACACAAACCAAGAGAGAGAAAAAAATGATCCCCAATAGAGAGCTAGGGTGCTATACCCTAAGACAGAAGGAGATGGTGAGAGGAAAAACAATGCACATTACAGAGCCATACTCCTGTTGTTTGACTTCATAGTGACCTTGTTGATTCAACCTCAGAGCCGGGAACTCTAGCCTGCAAATCACTGCCATGCCACTTAACAGGTCATCTTGGGCGATACCATTTGCTAAGTCTCCACGTCTCCATCTATACCGTAAGAATACTATGTAGGCCAGGCACTGTACATGTAAGCACTCAGCGAAGTACCTAGGATATAATGAATAGGCCGGCATCATCAGCTGACCTCATCCTTTAAGATATGAGGGTTAAGAAACAGTGGCCGATTCTTTTAGCTATAAAATTCATTGGAGCTCGTAATTCTCAACTCTTATATACCCCCAAGGGAGCTAAAGAATACTATATAACCCATTCATGAAAGTCGTGCACCCTGGCAGTGAGTTGGAGGGGACTGGTCTCCCGTAAGCTGTGTGTCAGAACCTCCAGGGGACGTTATGTTGAAAAAGTCCCCCTGCTGATTCTGAGATGCGACTCACCCTTCCACCCGCCTTGGGAATCACTGATAAACCATTAAACGGGCTTATTCAAGCATGCCATAGCAGAGCTCTCTTTACATCACGTCTCCAGCCAAAAAATGATTTTAAAAAGAAAAAAAAAAACTTATTTAGAATCAATGTGTCCTCCTCCCCTGCCCCCTAAACAGCAGAAGGAGGATAATTCACAGTTACGTTTAAGATTCCGATCATAACCCATCTCTCTTATAACCCTGGCGGCTAAGAGCATGCCTGCGATTTTAAGTCAGTAATTATTTTTTAATAGTACTATCATTTCTTTCCATGAAGTCTGTGTCAGTGACCTAGAACTTGGCCAAAAAAGAGTGAAAACCCATGAAGTCGAAGTTGACTGATAACAGAAGTATGCCTTTTCCCCTTAATCTCTGATACCAAAATGAGAGGGATAAGAGAAACCAGGAAACACAACAAATGACAACTATTAATTTAGTGGTAGCACGATTTGCATAGCAGTGCAGGAAATGTGCGCTGATTATTGCATTTGCTCTATCATTAGAGCCCTGAGAAATGTTCTGAACTTGACTGCATTCTCCACCAGCTAACATTTTTTGAGAACGAAGCCATCTTCATGGTATGAATTGGTCTGTCCGTCCAAATCGGCAACCCTCATTCGGAATATTTTCTTTTTTAAAACACGTTAATTTCCCCTATAAACACACATTTGAAAAAACATATAGAAATCATGCCAAGTCATATTACATTGACTTTGGTTTTATCCCATAGATTACGAAGCACCTTTATTTTTTTTACTTTTTCGTGCCACGTTTCACAGATGGTAGACTCAGTTCACCTTGGTAACCGAGAACCCAATTTCAGAAATTATGTCCCCTGAGTCCTAATTTTGGAAAGAGAAACCTAGCAGATAATTAAGAAGTCAGAGAGGGTGGGTGGAGGAAAAAGAAAAAATGCCCCAAAAAGGGACCTAAATTTTTGGAAATGTAACATTTTTCTTTAATTTAGTCCAACTTTTGGGTTAATTTTATACTCTTTCTACTTCTGCTCTCCTAACCTTCTTATTCGCTGGTCGACCCAGACTTCTAGCACCACTCCTTAGTATTTCTTGCCTCTCCTTATTCTGTCTCCATATCTTTCAGGATTTATCTTCCTATTTAGTTCACCCCTATTGTCAGAGGCCAGTTAAAGTCCCAGACCCTCCAGGCAGCTGACCTTGATCAACATCAGCCGATGGACTCACTCTCTCAGCTTCTCCAGTGATTTCACCCATTTAATACCCTGTGGAACCTCTACTATTATTATTTTGTTTTCTCTTATCATCTCTTCCTGAATCCTTGAGTTCATTTAACACATGTTTACAGAAAACAGCAGATACCGTAGGCACTGACAATACAGGATGGATTGAAACAAACAGGCTCCCCGCCATCAAAAAGCCCCTTGATTGCTTTATAGTAGAGTGACATCATACACAGATTCAATTATCGGCAATCATGGATGGGGAGGGAAGGTGAAGCCGAGTGGATCAGGGGAGGAAAAGGGAAAATAACAATTTAAATAACCCAGGCAATTCTTCTTCAATGAGCAAGAGCCTGAGTAAACGTGAACTTGGAGATAAGAGTCTATCTGGTCTGTCCTCTGCTGCCTCTCCCTTCTCACCCCTCTCCATCTCCTTACTGTGGGTCTCACGGGATGAACCTCTCGCATATCTAGTATGTATTTTTGTAACATGGCCCCAGACACAAGTCAGCTATTTCATTCACTTCTCAACAGAAGAAGCAGTGATCCGCTGCAATACAAGAGTGGATCGGAGTGTTGGAGACACTGAAAGATGAATTGTCAGTGAACATCGGTCTCCAACACAATGTGTCCCTTAGTTCACGGGGAAAGTTGAACACAGGAGACTTTAGTCACAGGGGCCTCTCTTCCTGAACCTATCATCTGAAGGAGAAGCTCCTTTTGGGGGAAACTCCCTAAAGGCGTGTGTTTTGGTCATTTCCTCCCTCAAGGCTTAAGAGTACCGAGCAGTAGCCAGTACTAACAATTTCCCAGGCTCACAACAGCTTGAAGGCCAGCAGGGTCACACCAACAGTTGGGATGAACCTGGACACTCCTGAGAGTGTCAAATCATTATCTGATGTTCAATCGTGATAGCTAGAGACCACGGAGAAGAGCTGGGAGCACAATGTCCGGATCCTGGAGCCTGAGTGGATTGTTTTGCAAGAGAAGGGCAGGGGAGTTATTGGGCATTAAGCCTTCGGCCCAGCTCCAAGTTCCCCCTTCCTTCCCACTCCTCTCCACAAAGAGCTTCTTTCAATGAGAGGAATTCTCACAATCTAACTTAGCTGGAATACTTTCTTCACTTGATTCAGGTCCAGGGCATTTTCCCCAAGGATCTCTGGCCTTGTCAGAGGTGGCCCAGAGTTGGTGAAAAGAGAGTGGTAAGATACTCATTTTATTACGTGTTTTCCATGCATCTGGCCAGGGTCTTATCTCGTCTGTAGCTGCATTTTGCTCCAGCATTGAAAAGAGCAGAAAGTAGAAGCCACAAACAAATTTCGCACAAGCCTGGGATTCTACACCCAGACTGAAATCCGCCCAAATCTATTTTTATGTTTGGAGTAAGTAGCATGACATATGGCCGTTACCATATCAAAGAGGCATGTGAGTTGATGACCCTGACTCAGGTGGCCCTCCTGTGGGAACCTGAGCCAGCGAGGGGACAACTGGAAGACCTCGCCCTGGAGACGGAGTCTCCTAAAAAACCTCTCACCAGCACTACCTAATTTTAATACTTTACCCATAAAAAAGGAAGTTCTGAGAGCAGTTCTGCTACTTACAGAAATAAAAGTCAAAATGGATCTATTTTTATATTGGAAGGAACCTTTCAAGTAAGATCCAAAGACAAAACTCGGCCTTGAACAGAAATCAAGACTTCAACATGAGCTCAGCAAAACAGCATAGGAATAAATCAATCATCTGTGTTACATGTTTCAACAAATATGCCAACAATAATAAAATTTAGGCGCGGTCTTCAAGAGCCAACGCTTCATATATTAAACTCCCTGTAGCACTTTTGAATTGAGTTGAATAACAAAATAGAGCAAAGCAGTTTGTATATTTATGGGATTCTTTTTTCCTTCAGAAAACTGTTCAACTTCAGTAAAATGCATCCCATATGTGTGATAACTAAACTGCATTTCCATGAGGCATATATTTTCCTTTAACACCATGTTTCAGTTAATAAATGTTTCAACGGACAGTTTTCCAAGTCCTCATCTCGCTTGCCTTCGACGAGATGTTCAAAGGATAAAAAACTAGGAGGAAATACTCCAGCTTTATTTATAAACAAGTGTAGTTCAGACGGAAAGTGGAAGTCCATTCATTTGCTTCTACCAGCTCCAGTCCAAGTAAACAATTCCCGGAGCTTTTCATGATCTGATGTTTAGACGTGAGAGTTAGAGATCAACAAAGAGGGACCTTTCGTAAGATGGCAGGCCCTGAAGGATGTCAAACACACACACACATACACACAAAGTTCTTAAATGACACCACTTTCAGGGGAAAAAAATCTTCTAAGAGGAAACAAAACAAACAGCTCTCAGCCATTTTTTTCTGTCCTCTGGCCCTACCTGTGAAAATACTGTAAACTATGCATAGATTTATTCAACAAACACTTGTTGGGCATTTACCACATGCCAAGCACCTGCTGGCCCCACAGATGCAGTACAGAAGGTGGTTTTCAGCCCAGAAGAGTCTGGGAGACGTGCTCTGGCCCCTGGTTTTAGGGAGGGGAGTGTTAGGGGACCCCCTGACAGACCTAATATCTGAGCTTAAAGACAGTGGGAAGGTGAAATGAAGAGAGGGAGGCCAAGGCACAGGCCCATGAGCTAGCAGGGTGGAGAGGAGAGGAAAGGAGAGGGTGAGGTACCTTCTCCATCTTCAGCCCCAAGCAGGTGGGGGCGGAGAACCAGCAGGGCCAGACAGCCAAGGCCTCACAAAGGCAGCACCAAAACTCAGGCTTCATTCTCCAGGGAATAGAGGATGCCACTGAAGGGTTGTAACTGTGCTGTGACAAGGTGGCACCTGGCTTTTCATCAGGGTATCTAGTTCAGGGTTGTGCTTCTTAAGAGTGGCTTGAGTTGTTGTGGTTCAGAGACTGGATCAGAAAGGGCCCAAAAGCTGGAAGGCAAGGCAGCTGTGTCGTGCTGATGATGTGAACCTCCTAGCCATCCCGCAGTGCCCGCTTCTTCATCACGTGGCAGTGTTCCAAGATGAAATGGCTCATGTGACAAAATGCTCCCCCTCCCCAAAATAGTACAGTCCTCAGGCAGAAACTGTAGGGAGGTCCAGCTGACTCCCCTGGACCCCAGCCAGGGCTGGCAAACTAGTCACCCCTGAAAGGCTCATGAGTCATTAAACACTGAGCAGCTTGGAACTGGTTGTTTTTATATTTTTAGGTTCCAATTTCTTTATCTCTTACAAAAGTGAGATGTTTATCTTTTAAATAAAACTGAGTACAAATAATATTTGGAAAACTGTGAGACTCACAGTACGCAGTGAGACACCTAGATTTGTACCTCCTTCTACTCTTAGGGACTTCCAAGCCTGAGACCACGGCAAAAGCCTGTAAAAATAATAATTACCTATTGGTTTTCTTCAGGCCTCTATCGCCAGAGATAGTGTGCCAGTTAAGAATATTATGGAAATATCCCAGAAACATGGGTGAGGCACTTAAGAAGAAGAAAAAATCTTCGAAGGTCTCAAACCTGCACTTAATCCTGAAAGCATCACATTAAACACTGGCCTCCACTCACCAACCTGGGGTCAAAGATCTGTGAAACTCTTCAGAAGGTGGGATTTTCTTTTATTTTTAACTTCTAAAGCTCAGATGTGAGAGTAACATGATAACCTCTTCATCCACCAGGACAGCACGATCCGGGCTAAGGATGAAATGATGCTTACACTGATTAAGAGAAACTAACCAGTCTGCACATTTGCCTTAAAAGTTCCCAGATACCCTGAGAAGTGACAAGAAACAGAGACTATAAATAAAGTAAAACACACCAAAGAAAGAACACACCAAACTGGCTTTGCTCTGTCCTATGGAATAGTTCTTTTTCATAAGATGTAGCAAAAAAGTTTGATCTTTTCTTTTCTGTTTTATCTGGTTTACCAAAACGAATTCCAGATAGAACTCTCAAATCTTTCCTTCTTGCATATATCTCTAAAAATGTAAAGCTTTGCAGAAACAGACTGCACTGGAGTTGAATCTCATTACTGAGAGAGAGAGAGAGAGAGAGAGAGAGAGAGAGAGAGAGAGAGAAAACAGGGATAAAAAAGAACTAATCTGAGCCAACTGGTGGCCTTTGTGGTTATCATGGGCCCTAGCTCTGTATCTTTTGCTTAGAATATTAAATATTTTTAAGTGGATGTTTAATCTTAATGCCCACAGTAAATATTTTTGATTTAAGTTTATAAAATTCAACACTTATCCTACCTCAAATAAACCTAGAATGACTCATCTTTATAGAAAATAAATGGTGGATGGGCTGCAGGAGCCTCTCTACCTTCCTTGAACATCCCAGGTTGTCTGCTTGGGGAACACACACGGATTCTTCCAGGGCGGTTCTTATAGGTCCTGAGACATACCCTGAAGGTCAACTGATGAGCAGAAAAATTAATAGCATTTGGGACCTTTGATTTTTAACGTACCTGGAATACCCCAACCAACGTACCACTCTGTCATAGAGAACATTTGTTGTTCTAAGGCCTTCCAAGATCTGGTGACTTGTCTTCTATTCATGCTATTTTTATTTTCCTGTGAGAAACTCTTCTTTCTGCACCATCAATCCATGTGCTTTCACGGAGCCAACTCAAGGCCTCTACCTGGAGGAGACCCCTGGCTCAGGCCTGTCCATGAGAGGATCGCTTTCTCCCAGCACGGACGCTGGTCTAGAGGATGGAGATGCAGTCAGAGACAGGGAGAGCCGATGGCTCTTGCTGAGAGAGACTCACTCACTCATATTCCTACTGAACTTGAACCCAGATCATAGCGAGGTTTGGGTAGCCACCTTTCCACCGTGAGGTGAGTGTGAATTTGCTGAGAATTGAGCTCACACTCTATCCAGAGTATAGGAGAGAGATGGAGAGAGGAAAACTGAGTCCAAGGGACACTGAGCTCCTGAATCAAGCAACATGTGAACTGACATGTCCCTGAACTTTCCATTTTTGCACAAAGAAATGGTCTACATAGTGAAGTTAAATCAATAGAAATGATTCAATCTGAACAATAAAGAAAAAATTGGAAAGAATCAATTAGTACTGAGTGACCTGTGAGGCAATATAAAGTAGTCTCACATTCATTTGTAATCTTAAAAGGGAAAGAAAAAAACAAAAAGGAGAGTAGAAAACATATTTGAGGAAGTAAAGTCCCAAATTTCTCCGAATTTGGTGAAAAACATTAACTTATAAATCTAAGAAACTCAGAAAATCCAAAGGAAAATTAATATAGAAGAAAGAAGATCAAATCTAGGTTCATTACATTAAACTGCTAAACAAAAAACGAGGAAACCTTGAAAGCAGCTGGTGGGGCAGAGGGACATGATAATCAGAGGGACGATAATGTGAATGAGTACTGACCCCTTAGCAGAAACGATGGAGGCCAGGCGATAATAAAACATCACCTTTAGATTGCTAAAAGGAGGAGGGGAAACACTGTCAGTTGAGAATTCTATATTTAAATGCTGAGAAATATAGTTTCTAGCAGATGTGATCAATGAGAAATGCTTATAATCTTTAGCCTAAAGGAAGCCCTTTAAGTGAAAGAGAAATGACAGTAGATAAAAATTTGGAAGTACAGATGGAATAATATACAGTAAACTAAAAATTCATACCACTGTTCTAGAAATTTGAAAAAATGGACTTAAATATGAAGTCTTTTAAAAAATTCACAAAGATTTTAAAACCATGAAAAAGCCAATAAATGTAGTAGTCAGAGGAAAGCAATCCAGCATAAAAATAAGTGGTACCCCATCATAGAGAATACGACTGAAGATAGAGATGCATTTAAATATATAATGTATGAGGATATCCCAAAATAAAGAAAGATCCAAATCCGCTGACTGAGTGTCAGAGCACGTGGTGTTCTGGAAAAATCTGGAGGAAATGTCTAACATTACGACCTATTCTATTTATTAAACTTAAACTATAAAAACATAATTCTTCAAGCAAAAAATTTTAAAAAGTGCCTATGGGGAGAAGAAGGTCAGGTTGGCCCCAGGATTCTCCTTAGCAAAATTCAGTGCTGAAGACATCAGCACAACAACAAATACCCACAGAAAAGAAAGCCGCCCAAGGAAATCTTGCCTACACTAGATCTAATTCAAGTACAGAAGCAATGTGGAGACAGTCTCAAACATGAAAACCCAGTGTTTTTTGAAAACGCTGCTTCACACAAAATCCAACCAATGAGAGATGAGCCAAAATAGAGACGTCGGGAATGGAGAACCATCTTAACATGACAGGCAGTGTCAACACTATATTCCTTTTTATGTCAAACCAACAGTAAACAACTATGGGAAATATGATGATAAACGTGAATGTCATAAACCTGGATGACGCAAACGTGGTAATCATCGAAACCCGGTATCTCGTAGGGAGAGATAAGGGGAAACGTAGGATAACGCTCATGCTCCTCTCTTTTAGAGCAGGAAGTCAGGGAACATTGTCAAAAACTAAAACAAGCAGCTCCGCGAGAAGATGCAAAGACGCCAGTCTCCTGAAAATTCCAGCATCCCCGTTTTAGCATAACGTAAGTGTGGATTTGCCCCTTGCGATGTTTGCCACCAGCTGGAGAAAGCTGGTCTGAGTTTGAATCAAACCAAAAGAAAATAGGGCACGAGATAAGGGTGAAGGGAGAGATATAGAAACCCCAAAGTCTCATTGCTATTTCTGGATCCAGCTGCATCTGGAATTAACACTCCGTCCTTGGACTTTAAGGGTTAGGAGCCAATAAATTCTTTTTTTCGCAATCAAAACACACACACACACGCACACATACACACACACACGTTTTAGCCTTGGAAAATTATTTTAGAAAATAATCTTTCATGATATACAAGAAAATGGTTGTCCAATAGAATCGTCTACTTCCCTTCAGATTTTCTTTTATGAAACTCAAAGTCAAATTTAACTATTGGTCATTAAAGGAATATGTACCGATTAAATCCATCTTTTAAACTGTATCTCTCCACCTAGCGAAGGTCTATCTAGATTTTTATATGTCTGTATGGCAGAAATGATGTTCACTTGATGTTAAGAATTTCTGTTTCTGGAAGTTAAGATTTTATGTGAAATATTTTCACTGTGTTTGTGCTATTCTGCCTGGAGTATATATGAGTTTTGCTTGAATTTGAGCATGTGTCACATTTACCAGATCGACAGCATGATTTTTCAGAGAGGGCACAAGGAGAGAAATAGATACCGGATACGTACGTCTGCCTATTAATTTGAGATGAGAGAAATAAAATTGCTGCGACTTTCCTGTTTTTAATTTTGTTTTATACGTCTCCAAAAATCATTTTTAGAAACCCCCAGGTAAACCAATTAAAGAAAACAAACAGGAATAAATGAACAACAGCACGAGGGTGGAATCTCGATGCATCGCAGATGGAGGAATCCCGCCCCCAGTCTAGATCAAGTTCAACGTCCTGTGACGAGGATGTGTGAACAGGACCCAGAGGGCAGCACGACCGTGACAGAGGGGACGGCCAGCCCTAGAGCCCTCGTCGGTTAGCCCCCAGCCTTTAGATTTCACTTTCTCAATAACCAAGAGTTCGTTCGATTTTCCTGCAGATTTCACGTGGCTGAAGCTGACTGTGAAGGGCCCGCGCTATGCTGGGGTGCTGTGTGTGTGCGTGTGTGCATGCGTGTGTTGTTTTGTAAAAGTGCTTGAAACGCGGGTGAAAGCTTTCTGACAGAGCCCTGATTGTTTTGGGGGGAGGCCATGCTCGCAAAATTAGGAGAGCGCGCAACATAAAAATGAGGTGAAAAGGGAGCTATTGTTCCTATAACTAATCTTGACGTTGAATCTTTCCTAGCAAAGGAGCGGATGTGGCATCGGTTTCAGCTCTATCAAAGAGACCTGGCATTTTTGCGAGGAAGCCAAAAAACACACAGATTATAGAAATCCTAACCTGCCACCTAGTCACAGAGAGTATGTCCGTCACAGACCCTCGAAACCAGCAGATATCCTGGAAACCAGTTCCCCCACTGGCATCAAGAGAATGACTACGGAGTAAACACACACACGTGCGACGTGTATCGTCAAAGCCAAGAACTACAACCAGCCACAACCCATCACGGGTTTCAAACACTTGGGTGCTAGACCACAGACCGTCCCGTTATGAGAGAAGCAGAGAGAAAGGAGGATTGTTTTCATGTACATTTCTACAGCCTAGGACATCTGTGTTTATCCCAATCAGCCATCTAGATGGACATTTTGTCCCGCTGAATGGGCTTTCTCCCCCAGGGCTGCCCAACTTCTGAGATCGAACAAGAGTGGAGAACATCAGCGGGTTCACAACAAGGCAGAGCTGTATATGGACCCAAAGGGCTCAGCAGTTGGCTCTGCAGAAGTCGAGATGAACCTGACACCAAGGCCTTTGCATCAAGGGAGGCTGCAAACACCAAAGCACCATCTCGGTCTGTTAGAGCTGGCTCAGCGTGCCCCGGAGGAGGGCTTGGTCCTTCTGGGGCGTCGCCCTCACCTGCCCTCCAGGGAGTGCGGCTTGTTCCTTCCTGGAAGCAGTCACTTTCCCTGATAACGTTCCTATTGTCCGTGATGCCTTGTCCAGGACAGAATAAAAAGAACTGCAGGTCAAAGTAAAGAGCTGAGGCTGCGGGGCTGAAGGCCAGCAGAAGTGATCTCGTGAGCGCAGTCATAACAACACGGATGCGGCGCCTCCGTATCCCAGGGCTTCGTGGTGAGTAAGGTGCTGTGCCTGGTGCTTTTCCCAAATAACCTTATTAATCCTCACGGAAGCTACAGAAGGTGGAGACTGTAATTGTCCCCGTTTTGCAGATGAGAAAACTGGGGCTTGGAGGAATTAGGTAGCTTGACCAGAGTAGCTACACTAGAGAGGAAAGGACCAGAAGGAGGACCCCTGTCCCACTGCCCCTGCCTCCTGCTCAGGAATTGCTAGACACTGAAGGTTTGTGTCTTCCATATCCCAAGTTCCTGTTGAAACCTACCTCTCATTGCGATGGTGTCTGGAGGCGGGGGCCTTTGGGAGGTGACCAGGTCATGTGGGTGGCTCCCGCCTGAATGGGATTAGTGTCCTTAAAAGAGAGGACACAGCCTGAAGATGGTCATTTATGAACCAGGAAGGAGGTTCTCGCTGACACCGAATCTGCCGGCATCCCGACGTTGGACTCACGCCTCCAGAACTGCGAGAAACACGTGTCTGTTGCTGACAAGCCTCCCTGTCTGAGCTATTTTTTGTTACCGCGGCCTGAACAGACTAAGACGTGGAGCCAGGGAGCCCTCTGCCTTCCCTTCCCACCTGCCCCGCACCACTGTTCCTGCCCTTCACCCCCAAAACAAAACCCCCTTCCCCTTAGGAAGGGCCTGTCGTCTATCGTTTATACCGAGATCATACGCTTTGAATCAACGAAGAAGTGCAACACCTGTCCCAGGAGAGAAACTTTTTAGAAATTCTCTCACGTGGTCGAAAGGATGTTTTGCTGCCTCCATTAAGGGGATTTCAAGTAACAAGTCACCGAGGCTGTGCGTGAAGGCAAACTCTGCCGACCTATGACCTACACTTCCGAGGGTGATGGGCAATGGTGTAGGTGTGATGCACCAACTTCGGCGTGTTCATGAAGTCGAGGAGTTAGCTGTCCATCGTTGCTTGCCAGGAGCGGAGGCTCCACAAGAAAGGCCGCATTCCCCCTGCTCCGGTGGGGGAACAGGGGGTGCTGCGTGGTACAGCAGACGTAGCTCCCACACTGAGTTTTCTTCCTCACTTGAGAATTATACGATGAGAAAAGTGGACCAAATGATCTGTAAGGGGTATTTAAGCTGCACAATGTTAAAATGTGTATGGGAAAGCAATAAAGACTCCGTGAAAACCTTAACATTCAATGTGGCATTTCTCCTTCGTCAGACTGGCACAGATGGCAGTTTGAAACGCGTTGGGCTGATGTAGGGATAACAAAACAGGTGCACTCGGCTCACTGGTGGGTGAGTAAACTGGCTCAATGTCTTTGAATATCTATAAAAATATAATAATAATAATAATAACTAATAATAATAGGAATAATAACAACCATGACCATCCTCATGAATTTCGATGCGTATGCCCATTGCCACTGCTAACCTGCACCAAGGACGTTCTCCTAGAGATATACTTGCGCATGAAAGATAAACAACGGTGCTATTTATTGTCGCGGAAAGCTAGCCATGAACCACGTGCCCTGTGGTGCGGGCTGGCGCATTAAACTATGTGACATCCAATTCTGAGCACTACTCAGACGTTAAAACAGAGCAAGGTGGACAAAAGCGAGCTGTTAGAGAAGGGTCTCCAGCATAAATCACTAAGACAAGGAAGCGGAGCATCGCATAGCAAGCGCGCTGCCGTTTGGCCTAGCTGCGTGGCTTAAGTGTGTGCGCGTGTGTGCGTGTGCACGCGTAGAACTGGCCTGAAAGGGTTCACTTTGGAAATGGCTGTTAACAGCCGTCACCGGCGGGAGGGGGCTTGGGGACCCAGGATGAAAGGGAGAATTATTTTTTATTGCAGAGCTTTTGTACTCTTTACATTTTTTTACTTTGTAATTTTTTATGAAATAAAAGGACAGTGACTCTGCCAGCACCTTGCTCTTGGACATCGCAGCCCCCAGAGCTACGAGAAATAAATGCTTCTGGTTTACGAGCCACCCTGTCCGTCGAGTAGGACAGGGGGCTATTAGCCTTCTCTCCTCACCCTCCCCCTAGTTCAAAATGGTTTTCCGTCCATCCGAGGTCAGGACAAAAACCTAAAACATACAGCAGGGAAGTTATATCAACTATGTCATAGCATTACCCAGCCACAAACACCCATCGCTACGTATAGTGTCCCATATTACATACGTCACGAATGTGTGGACTACCTTTACATCTAAGGGGTAGGTATGTGTCACACGTAACATTTATACCTCATATACATTAAGTGTATCACACGTAACATTCGGAAAGGGTGTTAGCCCAGTTGGTCCGAAGTAACAAGCTCACGAAACCCTGTTACCTGTCCTATCCCAGCTTGGAGACGTTGCTGTCACCCATAACCACAGACAGCGCTTGAAGCCTCAGTCAGCCGTCGTGCACAGTGGACTCTCCAGGATGCTGCCCCCTCCCTCCTTTTGGCCCCCCATTCGATGCCCAAGCCTCTCTCCACATCCCTGTGAAGTGAAGAGCACAGCCAGCATCCCTCCCTGCCTGCGCTCGGAGGACACGAGCAGAAAGAGGCTTCATTGTAAGCCACGTCGCGGGCACACGGGCCAACACTTGCTGGCCGTGGCCTGAAGTCTCCGACGGCCCACGGAACAATAAAACATCTCTGATTCCCGTTTGTTGAATGTTCTCAAGCCCTGAGAGAGAAAGAGTCAAAAATAGCATGGAGTTTTGAAACCCGCGAGGAAAAGGCACTCTTTGGCATGCTTGTTTTTTCAGCATTCAATGAACAAAAAGGTTCACTGTTTCGACCACCAAGAGAACAGCCAAGTTTTTAGAAATGCAGTCACACTTTTGGCTGACATCAGGAGATTTTCCAACTGGGCTTTCATACGCGTACTTACGGGTGGTCTGCCCTACCTACCACAGGCTTTCCTGTGCCAGCGATTTTGTTTGTAAATCTCAGTGTAATAACAAAGCTTGTGTACGCACTGAAAGCTGGATGCTCAGGACGTTTTGTGAAAGAGGGGATACAAAAGTGCATTTCGATGCCTCTCCTGCAAAGAAAACCTTTACTCTTCGAAAGATGTAAAACTCACTTGAAACGGATCCCTTACATCTTTCTGGAGAAGTGTAGCTGACTTGCAGTTCCTTCTTACAGAAACCCAAGATTGATTTATTTCCACCGGGCAGATTAAAATACACAATGTTTTCATGTGGATGACGGGACTTCATAAATTTGTCACTGCCTGGCCATGTGCAGCCTTTGATCCTTTCAGTTGGGCCCTGTTTGGAGCTGGGAACGTTTAGCTGCCTGGATGTGACATGTGTGTCTTTGCTTCCATCCCCGCTGCATGTTGAACTTGGCCGTCCTCATCAGAAAGAAAGAGACAGGGCCAGCTCTTAAAGAAGGGCCGCCCTGCAAGGGTGAGCCGTTTCCATTTTAAAGGGAAGCTGCTCAGAAGCCCCCAGACCAACTGCCCTTATCCAAGAGCCAAGATGACTTGGCTGCTGGGTCTATCTTCTTAATCACTGGGGCAGATTCTGCAGGTCGGCCTGGTCCGGTCGTAATATCTTTTCTCCCATCCCAATCCCTTCATGCTCCACTCAAAGAGGACCCCATCTCCCAAGAGAAATATTGCTCAATCCAAACCATGCTACTCACTGAAGTACAACAAACAGCTACTGAGCTTTCTACAGGACAGACCCAGTGCTGGTACCAGGAATATAAGCGAATAAGGTGCCGCCTGCCCTTCAGATGTAATGGCATCCCCGACTGCAGAGTCAGGGCAACACCACCCCTACTTCAGAGGCGGGACAGAGGACCTGAGCAGGAATCAGGACATGCTGCGTTTTACCAGGGTGAGGACACTGGACCTCATATTTCGTAGAAGGGTGCAAGAGGGACTTCAATCGCAAATAAATATTTTTACTAAAAGCCCACGAATTCACCTACTTGGTATTTTTATTGATCATTTGCTATGTGCCCGGCAGCTTGCTAGGCCCTGGTAATACAGACATGAGTGACACATTGTCTCTGCCCCCCCCCCACAGTCATATCAATAGATCAAGTAAATAACACTACGTGATCATTGTCAAAAGATGCTGAATTGTCAATCAATAAAATATGGTTCTTGATTTTGGTGGGAAAGATTCTGAAAATAAGTATAAAAGGATATCGTCAGAATAAGGCCTATCTTAACCCAACGACAACTCTTAGTAGTAAAACACTGGAACCATTCTTACGAACATTAAGGAAAAGATACAGTTATTTGGTCACTATAGACTCAATTAATCAACACGGGTTTGAAAGGTCTAGCCAGTACAATAATGCAAGAAAAAGAAATAAGCAGTAAACTAGAAAACAAGATACAAAATTCCTCCCTACAGAGACAATATAATTATGTATCTAGAAAAAGCAAGAAAAGCAACTGATAGTAGAAATGAATGTTCATTAAAGTGGCCAGATATAAATACACGAAGATTATCGCTTTTCTTTAATACTAGAATTAACTAAAAAGATAATAGAAGAGCCAGTTCGTAAGAGCGATGCTTAGAAATAGTGTTCATGAGAAAAGGATGTGAAAATGATAAAACCTGAGAGATGAAAGGAGGTCTGAGTAAAGAGAGAAAGGTATCAGACAAAAGCACTATAAAGACGTTAGCTCTTTCCCAATAACTTACAGGCTGATGTAATGTAAAAGATAATTTTAAGAATCTTCTAGAAGAAGGCATGAGGAAGAATAACAGACTATTTTAGAATTTAAAAATGATGCATATCTTCTCCTATCAGAATTTAAAAGAATATTCTACTGGAAAAAGGACCCATAACAAATCAAATAGAGCAGATAACCCCAAAATGGACTCAAAAAAATATGTGTGTGTATCATGGTAAAATAAGCAATGAGCAGCATAACTTAATGGCTAAGGAATCATTTATTATTCAGTAAACAATATTGGAAAATTTGGCTATTAATCCAAATTATCATCAAACACCAGAGTAGCTATAAATGGATTTAAGTTTTAAATGTGAAATAAGGAATGAAGAAAAGAAGGGGGGGAGGAGGGAAAGGAAATTAGAAAAGAAAAAGAGGAAAAAGAGAGCGAGGGGAGGGAGGGGAGGAGGAAAAGAACTTTGAAATTGCTTGTGTCCCGTGACTCAGTAGTTACCCTTTGAGTGATTGTACTCAGGATATATTCAGATTTGCAGCCCAATGTTTATCTGTTTGCCATGGCATCGTTCAGGCTTTTTTTAAAAGGAAAATGTTAAGAAAGCGAACAATGGTTAAATGAATTGTGTTGACTGTATCAGAGACTGTGATGCAGTGTCTACAAATTCTGTTTCTAATGAATATTTAATTACATGGGACTATGCTACAATGTTGTGGAAAATAGGATATAAAATTAAATGCAGTGCATATTTACAAAGTTTATTTTCAAGTGTATATCACTTATACCCGATGCACAGAAAAAGACTAGAAGAATAAATCCCCAAATACTAACAGTCATCATTGCCCTGGCGGAGGAAAAAAGGATGATTTTTAATTCTATGTATGTACTTCTTTATATTTTCCAAATGTTCCATAATCATCTTGTTTTGCTTTCATATTTAGAAAACTAAACAAGAAACATTACTTTTGAAAGTAAAGGGGAGACCATATGATCGAGACTCACTCATGAATAATATAAAATTTCTCTCCAGGGTTAGCACCAGGATTTTCAGAAATCTTCCACAAATCCGTTTTAAAATTCTCCTCGAGGTCTGATGTCTCTAAGCACATTTCAGAGGCCCTTGAAACTGTTATTTCGGATCCTCTAGAGGGTCCCATAAGATTATTCCGGCCACAACTTCACATGTTTAAGAAAAATGAACAAATAAGACAAGAGACCGCACAATAATCAACTCCGAACCAGGGTTTTGGGAGAAACTGCTAAAGAGCTGTCACGTCTCAGTGGCTCTGCTGAGTGTCATGGCCATCTGCAAGGACCAAGCAAAGCACCACGCCCTGGGATGAAAAGAAACGGCAGCGGCGTCCGACACAGCCTTTTCCCCCTAGTCAAGGTCTTGGGTGACATGTGCCTCCTCACGGCCTGCTTGGGAGGGGGACAGGCGGTGCTTACGCGCGAGAACTGTCACAACAGGATGTGAAGGCCACCAGAGCCCACGCCGCGGACAGAAGAGTGGCCCAGACTGCACGGGCGCCCAAAGCCCTCAGGCGCTTCCCAGACCTTCGGGCGAGAGGTCCAGGGTCAGACGAGAGCCTCCCTCCCCATCCCAGACAGTCGCTAATGGACCTCCAGACCGGTTAGCACTGTCCTTGCCCCCTGGCAGGAGGCCGCTTGCTCCCCACTGGTGGGTCGGGGGAGGCCTATGCATAAGGTTTTTCCACTCTGCCCCCCACAGCACCCTGACCCCATCATTCGGCATTCTGACGTCACAGTGTCACTCACCCATGAGCTTCAGCCGTGCCATGAGCGTCATCTCGCCGGCTTCGGGCTTTGCTCGTGTGCTCCGCAGGTCGGTGCTGCCTCCCCCTAGACACGAAATGCGAAATGGAGCTGGTCAGTCAACTGAGTCATCCTGATCCCAACACAGCGAGCGAGTCCCAAAGGGGCGTCCCACTCCATTCCCTCTCAGATGCTTGAGAACACCAGAGAGCGACCCCCTGGGCACCCTGTCCATGTGTCTTGCTCTTTTACACACACACATAGTCACATTCACACACACTCACACATACACTCACACACACACTCACACCCTTAATGTTCATCCTTTAAGAACAGGGATTCTCAGCTCCAGCGCCCTTAGCACTTTGGGTCAGACAGCTCTGCAGGGACTGCTGTCCTGTGTACCGTAGGGTGCTTAGCGGCACCTCACCCGTGTGACACCCCAAAATGTCTCCAGACGTTGTCACATGTCCCCCGGAGAGCAAAATCGTCTGATCGCAAACCATGTTGCCTCAGACCTCACAGGGGCCTAGACAGCCTCTCTCCTGGCTCTTTGGGGAGCCAAGAGACACTGAAAGTTGAGTGAGGTCGCTCACCTGTCACATTTCATTTCCCGGTTAAACACGCCAGGACGTTTGAGCGGCCGGTGGAAATTCAAGTTCATCTGAGCGAGAAGCCCTCGGCCGGAGGGGCCCGCCCGGCATTCCTCGAGGCTGAAGGGGTTAATGCACAGCGCAGGGAGGGGACTCTGCGACCCCCGCCCCTGCATCTTCCTGGCATTTGGCCAGAGGTCTCGGGATGGGGAAAGGTGGCCTGAAAGCCCCTGGTGTCTCCCCACGGTCCCACCTGCTCCATCAGTATGAGCCATACCGCGGCCAGCCTCCCCCACTGCGCCAGAACAGGGACAGAAACGGAGAGTTTTCACCAAACTAATCACTTTTGTCGGCAGGGAGAGGAACTGGAGGACAGCGCCTGGCTGGGAGGCCACTGCATGTCGCCTTCCCTGGGCTCCCTGACCCCCTCTCTCGGCCCACGTAGCACTCCGAACCGGGAGCGAGGGTCTGTGGCCCTGCTCCCTCCCTGAGGACAGGGGACCGCACCGCATTCATATGAGCACTCTCAGAGCTGATCCACTTTTATTTTAATAATCGCTGATGCCTTCTGGATGCTTGCCTGTGCCAGGCAACAAACACTACACGTTTCACACACTTCATCCCGCGCAAACGTCCCCCAAACTTTAAGAGACGCCAGATTATTTCCCTTTCACAGAAGCATTGACAGAGGGTTAGGGGACAAGCGACTTGGTCAAAATCGCCCGGCCCGTGACAGAGACAGAAGCAAGTCCAGGGCCCAGGCTGTCCAGACAAAGCCTCTTGATCCCTAAACACCACCAGGCACTTGGCCAGGGACAAACTACTGGGCAAAAGCACGAACTGATGTGCCCGCAGCGACTTTGCCAGTCAGACAATGTTCACCGGACTGTGGTGACGGCCAGGTGACCCTCGTCTCTCGTTGGAGGGAAATTCAGAGAACTGAGATTCTCTCACCTCCCTGCAATGCTGAACGCTCCCTGAGAGTAAGTGGAAAAGTGTCCCTTGGGCCTTAGCATTTTCCCCTTGAGGAAGGAGCAGTCGCCCCTTGGAACTGCTCTCCCTGGGTCCACATCCGTGACTGTGCCCCCTGCTAGTGGGTGAGGCGTGCCCTTGGCTACGACTTGGGGAAAGTCAGAGCAGCAGCTGGGGAGCCAGCACCTCTGGCCAGCGCTGGGTCAGTTTCTTTCAGCAAATACTTACTGACGACAACCCATCCTGGGCTGGGAAGCCTGCAGTCCGTGGCCCTTGTCCTCCAGGCCCCCAGGACAGCGAGGGAGGGACATGAACCTAGTGAAGCTAAGACAAGCTGAGTCTGGATAAATGTCATCATCCAGGTCCGAACAATGAGACGGAGAGGAAGTGGTTCGTTCTACCCAGAGAGACCAGGGCAAGCCTCGGTGGGGAGGCTGGAGGCAGTGAGGTCTGAAGAAACGATGGAGGATGGAGAAGCACGAGTGGAAGTGATGCCAGGTGAAGGAGGCTCGGAAACAAACCCATGGTGGTGGGCGGGCAGCGAGGACACCAGAGACAGCTGTCGGGCTCTGGGGTCGGGGAGAGGGAGGCCGGAAGCCAGGCTGGGCCCAGACCACAAGTGCACACAGTTCTCCGTTCAGTGGAGAATTCTGCCCACCTTGTTCCAAACACAACGCAGCGGGAGTAAGTAGTGACCCTCGTTCCAGTGTGGATTCCTCCAGAAGCAGACCCCGAAACAGGTACTTGGGTGCAGGAGGCTTATCTTGGGGGGTGATCCAAGGGAACGTCAGGAAGGCTGTGGGGACAGGGGCAAGGATGCCACCACAGGGCGTGGTAATGAGCAGGTCACCTCAGGGGTGACGGGACCTCAGCCCCACGGGCAGGGACGTGCTGCCGTGGCTCAGACTGACCCACGAGGGCCGACTGCGTGTGTCTCTCCCCAGCTCTGAGTTCAGTGCATCTGTCGGTAACTCGAATTCCAGCAAAACGAGGCTATTTACACCGTAGAAACGGACATGCTACAGATGAAGGCTCTTCCTGCACCGACCCCCTCCCACAGGGCCTGTTTGACGCATGTCACTGCCTGCTGGGGCTTCCGACAGAGGATGTGGTTTTCCTGGAGTACAGGGGCTGGGGATTTCTCCACCAACATGCCCCGGCCACTGGTGGAGCTGCTCCTGGAGGGTTACCTGCCCTGCCTCCACCACACCTGCCCTGGCACGGGACACGAGCACTTCCAGCTGAAAAACACCCTCAGGTGCTGTCTTCTGCCATCTGGGCCGCTATGACACAAACACCACAGACCATACATTTATTCCCACAATCCTGGAGGCTAGAAGTCTGAGATAAAGTCACCCGCAGATTCAGGCCCAAGTCCTGGTTTATAAATGACCATTTTCTCGCTGTGTCCTTACCCGGCAGAAGGAGCGAGGGGTCTCGCGGGGGCCTCTTTCATAAGGACACTAACCTCATTCGCGAGAGCTGCACCCTCGTGAACTACTCACCCCCGAAGGCCCAGCCTCCAAGCATCATCACATTGGGGGGTGGATGTTCAACACACGGATTCTGGGGGACACGTTAGGGCTTAGACATTTAACACACGGATTCTGGGGGACACAAATGTTCATTCGGTCTCCAGCAGGGAGGGACCCTCGGCTGCGCGTGGTAGAAAGCCATCCGCATGAGGAGAGCCGAGGCACTGTGACAGCGCCTGCTGGGGTCTGAGCCACCCAGGGGATATTACAAATACAATATCTCCTGGAAGACACTGCCAAGTAAGTGAGCGGAACCCACACACTGTCCGCATCGGCTGGCTGCCTTGCCTTTTCCCCACATCCACATCTGTAACCCTCCGCCCGATGGCAGACAACCAGTTCACACAGATTCCGCAGATCCACTCAGGGACTCACGCCTCCTGAAGATATTTTTTCTCGAACGGGGCTCCAGAAAGACAAAAAGCCCTCAAGGCCTCGTAAGGTGTTACAATGGCATTTCAGGAGCAGATCGTTTAGGCTAACAAGTCCCATCCCGCACCCCCCCCCCATGCCCAGTAACTGAAGGTAGCTCTGCTCCCCAAAGTGTCATTCCACATCCAGGAAAAGCCTGTAGCCTGGCAGGTGACGCCTCCCTTAAACAATTAAGGACACGGCCTGGACCCTCCAGAGATCTGGTCTGGTTAATAGGCCCGTCCTCCCCATGCCCCGTTCCGCCATGTGGGAAAGTTCCTGAGGACGCTGTGCGACAGAGAGACTGTGGGGTTGGCTCTCACGTTCCTCTTGCGAACTCTGACACACACTGTTTCCCCACTGCCTGGGGACTCCGTGCGGGAGAAGGAGGTTTTCTGTCTCCGAAGTGCTGAGAGCTCCTTGGAAGCATCTCAGCCCTGGAGCGAGATAAGGGAGGTCGCTCAGCAAGTCTCCTGTTACTGGGTTTTGGAGGAGCCAGGGCCACAGAGCCCCGGGTGCGGGGGGTGAGGACCGGCCACCGGTGCCGCGTGTTCTCTTATAGGACCTGGGGTAGAGAAGGGGACATGAAGGCTGGGGAAAGGGGCATGGGTGACAGAGGTTACAACATTTGACTTCCAGTCTGCCCAGGCCGAAAACCGGACGATTGCGTTCAACGACCCCCTTGTTTCTGTAAAATCATCCCTTCCCAGCTTGGGTCCCAAATAACTAATACAATAAACCATGTCTCCTTTACTCAACACTCCAAAAGCAATCCTTTTGCTTAACCACAATTCGCAAAACACAATTTCTTCATTGTAAGTAAATCCCTAGACGCTGCACGGTGCCCCGATCCAGGAAAACACAGGAACATATTTTATAAGCTCCGTGAATTTCCAAACAAGGGACACTGTTTCGCCATAGAAACGCTATTTGGAAGAATCCTCCTGACAGTCAACCCTAGACAGCGACCTCCGGGTGGGAGGACAAAGGCGGCAGAAAAATGAGATGTCCAAGGGAAGGCGAAGCTGGGAAGGGAACTGGGGATGTTTGTTCCATCTCTTCAGCCCGGCACCCAAGGGTCTCAGAGCGTGACTTGAGGCTCTGGGGCCCGATTGGGAAGGTCGGGAAGCATGACCTGCCCGGAGGAGCAGGAGGCACACCATCCGCCATAACAGCCTCCAGGGTGGGGATGGGAGGGTGCTGGGGGGGACATGCAGACAGGCTTCCAGGAGTCAGGATCAGGTGGGGTGCCCGTCCCTGGTGCACCCACCAGCAGCCCCAAGTGCGGCCCCTGTCAAAAAGGCCAGAGCCACCTGCATTGTCGGAGAGGACAAGCCCCTCCTCAGGGGCAGTGGTGGCTTTGGTCGGGTAATCGAGGCCCTTTCTCTGCTCCCTCTCCCCACCAGAGTCTGTTCACCAGCACGCCACTGCCTGCCGGGGACCTCTGAGAGACTCTGGCCGATGAAAGTAGAGGGCAGCGGTGAGGGCTGCTCCCGGAGGGCCACCTGCCCAGCATGCAGCCTGCCCTGGGGTGCTGCGAGCACACCCCCAGTGCAACATGCTCAGGCTGCGACCCTCAGTCGCTTAGAGTAGCAAACTATGGGCATGGAAGGGGATGCAGAGAGCTAAGGGGTGACAGCCAGGGCCCCAACCGCATCCGCTATGGGTCTGAACTCCCACGGGCTCCACTGAAGAAAAGGCCCCAGGTTTTATTCCTGTCAGAGCCTCTCCTGAGATGCGACACACACGCCGCTGCCCCACAGAAGACCTTCGGAATCTAACCGATGCCTTTTGCGATTGCTCGGTTACTGTGTCGCCCACGGGAAGTAAAGCCAAGGGGGACCCTGTGATCTTAGCCCCTCAAACGGTGCCCGCTCAACCATGCTGTCCACTGAGGCTGATCAAAGCTCTCCACCCCCTCCCCATAAAGTGAGGTTTATAAATTATCTGTCACTTAAGCTCAAGGGACAAGATGGACCCTCTGCCTCGGGCCACCGCTCTTCAGCAGCAAGGGAGGGGGACAGGAGGACAAGGACCACTCCTCAGAGATGTGCCCAGCGCTCAGGATGGACAGGCGCGGCGACACACACAGAATGTCCTGCTGCCCCTGCACTCACTGTATCCGCCTCTAGTTCCTACGTGGTCCGTCTCCTCCTGCCACTTGCCCTTCCTGCATATGACTGTCCCAGCCACCCCAACCCAATATTTCTATTCTCCTGCCTCAGCTGTGAACGTGAAACCAGCCGCCAAAGAGACAGTGCCAGGGACTCAGTCCTCTTTGTCTTACACGTAGGTCTCAGTCGACAGGCCGTATGTTTGGGGGCCGCACATGCTCTTGCTGCAAATCAGTAAGAAATCAGGGATTAGGGACATTCGGATGACGTGTGGGTGAAGGTAGCTGCTCCGTGTCTGCCCGTCCGACATGCAGTAGCACCTCTGGCTCCCATTCGGACCTGCTCTCCCCCGCCCTCAGACCACGGCCTAGGAAGGAACTCGTGACCCAGGCCGAGTCAGTCCGCTCTTCCCCTTCCCTGTCCTTTGGCTTCCTTGGTGGTGGTGATGGTGGACGGCCGGGCTGGGGGGAGGGGGTTATCTAGTCTGGCCCAGTCAGAATCATCTCGATAGCTTTTCTGGGCACTTTTTTCCCTCCTTGGCTGGTGCGAGACAGCTGACACGCAAGAGCGAAGCATGGAGCCTCTCAAAAGAAGGGAGGCCGGGAGAGCAAGGCCTGAATCAAGCTAAATGAAGCTTCTTGATGACCAGCTTTGGATCTTGATGATCAGGAAGGAAGGGTGGAAGGAAGGAAGAAGGAAGGAAGGAAGGAAGGAAGGAAGGAAGGAAGGAAGGAAGGAAGGGTGGAAGGGTGGAAGGGAGGGAGGACGAAAGGAGCAGATCTAAGGAGCTCCAATCTCAGTTTCTGGATTCAACACCCAGCCTCCTTTGCTGCGACTCCCACCTGGCCTTGTCCCCAGTTGTGACCCCAGGTGCCCCCTGGTTCTCCGAGCCCACGCCCCTGCCTCCATCACCTGCCCCGTCTGCTCTTTACAGGGCTCCCTGGATTCAGGCCTGCTCTTGACCCCTGCACTTCCTCCCTAGCACATCTTCGAGTGATTAAAGTTACTTATTACCGTCTGTCTCCCTCAGTAAGAAACATGTACCGGGAGGACAGTGTCTGTTTGCCTTTTGTCCCTGTTGGATCCGCGGGACTCCAGCTAGAGCCTGCTCCCCTTCCCCAGACGCTCAGTGCCTGCTGGTGAGGAACAGTTGCCTGGACACTTCCAGCCTCTCTGGAGCTCCCCAGTGCTGACTGCTCTGCTGACTGTCCCCAAACCCTCCAGAGGCCGGGTCCGGACTTCCTCTTCCCCTTGCCAATCCAATCCCCCTGCCTCTATTCCAGACTGCAGGAACTTGACCTTTAATGCCAGCTCTGGTATTAATATCAATCTCAGAAACGGGCACAAGTCCAGACAGAATATTTATCGAGCACCTAACCTCTGCCAGATCTTTCCTGATGAGAAGTGCTCCAGAACAAGCCATCGCAGAAACCACCTTTGAGAATCGCACAGAACAGCAAAGAAAGAGATAACCACCCTGAAATGACAAACCACCCAATTCTGAAGCTACTGCTATGGGGTGGGGTGCAGGGGAAAGCAAAGACAGGAGGATCCAGTCGCGTCTCCACCAGGCCATTGTCCTGAGCAATGGTCTCATCGATAGCCCACCCCACACTGGAGCAGGTGGAGGGGAGGCAGCGAGAGCCCATGGAAGAAGTCTGGGATGAAAGTAAGGAGCGTGAACAAGCCTTGACGTCTCATTTAAACGTAACTAATGAATGTCCAAGTCCAGCAAGGCAGAGGCTCCGGCTCAGATGTTGAAAAGATTTTAGAATTTGGAAGTTCTGCCTTTCATCTCTGGTGCGGGTCTGCCTGCCTGACTTCACAGAAGGGCTGCCGGGAGGAATGCAGGCCGCATAGGCGTAGGATCCAGTCCTCCCAGGCCCTACGTCTCCGAGCCTCTTCCTCCGATGCCAAAGCACTCGCTCAGCTGGGAAAATTGCAAAACAGTAGTAAAAAGATCATGCAGCCCTGAAGTTAATTGACAGGCGTCAGCCAGGCCATGGAGTCAGCTGAGATGGGGGGAGGGGGATCGTGGGGCAGCCAGAGGACCACAGGCAGGTGACATGGATGAAGTGTGTCACGTACCTCACTGGTCATGCTCATCCAGGGACTCCCACTTGGGGGGCTGACGGAATGACATGTGTGGGACTTGGCGTGTTGGTCCAACTCGCAAGCTGACGTTAATCCTTCATTCTGGGCCTTGGTTGTGGCTGACACAGTGTTTTACTAATGCAAGGTGACCTGCCAAGCCATTTTGGCTGAGCTGTGCTGGAAGCCAGAGAGAAGACAAAGAAGGTTATATAAAAAAAAAAATAAAATAACAAGGAAAGCAGAATGCCTTCCCTGTCCCTGTGAAATGACACCAGCTAATTTCCCATGAAAATAAAGAGGGTAAGGAATTGGGGGTGGAGGGGGAGGGAATAAGAGGAAGCCCATCTGTAAAAACAGGAGGTTTTCGGTAGCAAAAGAGTTATTATATTATTCTGAGGGGATTCAAAATTCTTGCAAACGGAGCGAACTTGAAAGTGAGTTGGTGCTGCTTTGTTGTTCAACCAGCATTAGGAAATGCGACGTGAGCCTCCAAATCCGTTTTCAGAACTGCGCGTCTGTCCTCCCAGGCGAAGGGGGACTCCGCGGGCTTCTACCATCATCCGGGGAAGGAAAGAGTGGATTAAGGCAGTAATTTTCAGTAGCTCAAAAAAGAACAACAAAGGCGCAAGTGCTACCAATTATGTCTCAACGCAAACCAGTGCCTCCTAAGCCCGGGATGCCGAGAAGGCAAACAGTTTCACTGTCAACCGGGGTGTGCTCTGGGAGGCCTGGGAACATGCCGGGCGCATTAAAGGGGAGATAGCTCGCATGTGCAATTACTCAACACATCTTGAAAACCGTAAACACTTGTTCACATGTGGAGAAGTTCAGAGCTGAGCAGGCCTGGGAAGCCCACCTGGCAGGCGGGCTCCCTCGGCTTCTCCCCGGTTGAGTAACAGTTCTCGGCACCCTCTGCGTCTCCGAGGGCCAAGCACAAGGCCGTGGAGAAGTCATTAAGGAGCGGGGGGCAGGAGTTCATGCGGGTGCTATTTTTATCCTGAGCACACTGCCTTTCCCCCCTCTCTGGATCGATCCACTCGCGTAAACCTGGCCTGCATCTCCTCTCCCACCCCACCCCACCCACCTGGCTGCAGCTGGGCGCCTGCGCACGCAGACATGCCATCTGGCTCGGGCTGGCTGCTTTCTCCACCTTTGATGGGCGAGTGCCGCCGAGGATGCTGACATTTCCAAATAGCCCTGGCGGAGGATCGCTGCCCAGCTTTGGTGATCGAAACAGCTGACAGCGCGGCCTCAGAGAGGAGAATACCCACCGCGCGAGGAGTGATCGTCCCTCCACGTGCTCAACAACGAGGGTACAGAACTCAAGGGTGGGTCGGTTCTGTAAAGCCAGGCATGACAGGGAAAGGGGGCAAGGCTCGCTCTCTGCCGTCAGCCTGGCTCGCTGGAGAACCACACTCGTACGTACGAATGAATCACACACCAAATGCAGAAAAGGCCCGTTAGATCACCCCGCTCAGCTGGCTGCCCCACGGGAGGGCATGGCTGTTTCCTCCTTTTCCCGCATGATGATGGTACGTGTCTCCAGCAAGGAACCGATCGTTATGCTTTTCTGATTTAATTTGCTATTGGGAGGCCACTGGGGAGGGAGCAAAGCCAATCCCCTGGCCTCTCAGACCCACACACACACATTCTAGACACCGGAGACAGATTCAGAGGTGACCAAGAGCTCTCAGATCAGAGGGAAATACACCCGGCCCTGGAAAGATGGCAATAAATCCTCGAGAAATTAAGACTTCACTGGAAGTGGAAATTTTACCATCACCAGAATCTGCCACATTTTGGATTTGGGGATTGGTAAAGAGGTTTCCACAGTGAAATGATGTCTACAGGCTGTTCGTTTGAAAGGACGTAATATATAGTAAAAATGAAATAACCGCCCCACCCGAGTAGGAGTTAGTTCTCCCCCAGCAGACCTTCTCCAAGCTCTCATACTGTCACTGTTAACAGGGAAAGCAAGCAACTAGGTAGTGGCGCCTAGTTGCCACTAGGTAGTGGCACGGAGGTCATTGCATCAGCACCAGGCTGCCCAGGTGCTCGGATGCAATTAGCCGTCCCCAAAACATCTCCCACATCGGGCAGCAAGTACGGCCTGGGATGGGGAGCTGAGTGCCCTCGGAGGAGAATCCACCCCAGCCGAGGACAGGACCAGGCCTGGAGGTCCAGCTCTTCACCAGGCCAAGCAACTCCAGCGTCTCAAAAACCTCAAGAAGGCATCACACTTGGAGAGGCAACGAAAGGAACCACAGAGTCACATACGAGAGTGTCACAACGTAGTGATTCAGAGGGACGATGGAAGTTATCCGGGCTCTGAAGCCATCTGTCTCATCGGGGTTTGAATCCCAGCCCCACGCTTTGAGCACGTCGCCAAGATAATTTTGTCTCAGTTTCCTCATCTGCAAGATGGGGATAATGAACTCCATCTGAGGCCTAAATGAGTTAAGTCGTACAGACTCCTTAGAAGAGTGACCGGCGTGGGGTAAGCCACGTAAGTGTTCTTCTCACTGCATTAGTTGTTATTCCTGTCACGATGTGTGTATCGTGCTTTATTTTTACATCAGGAATGAATGCATCGTGGTTTCCCACAGTCATCCAGCCACAGTGGTGCAATGAGCAGAGTAAAAGTAATGGTAGCAATAATTAATAATAATAATAATAATTAATAATAATAATAGCTTCTACTTAATGCCGACTGTGCCCAGTTTTGACCCTGATGCTCTATAGCAGAGGTATGTATGGCCCACAGGTCAAATCCTGCCTACCACCTGTTTCTGTAAATGAAATTTTATTGAAACTCAACCATGCCCATTTGTTTACTTATTGGCTGCGGCTGCTTTGGGCCATGATAGTAGAATCGAGTGGTCCCTGCAGACCCTACAGATGGCAAAGCCTAAAATATTTCTATCTGGCCCTTTGGTTAGCTTCAGTTACTTCTCCAATAACCTGTGAGGTAGGTTTTACCTGTTTCCTGTTTTCATATAAGGAGACTGGGACTCAAAGAAGGTCAAGGATATTCGTAAAATCTGTCCTCCAAATGGGCTGGACCCTGTTTGACTTCAACACCTGCCCCTTCCGGCCACGCCCTGCCAGGTCTAGGAGCCCAGGGCACGTTCCCAGTGCTGTGTCCCTCACTGTCCACCATGTGGGAGGTGAGCGGGATGCAGCCCGGTGGGCCACTGCTGAGGAAGGCACACTCCTGATCCATGGAGGGAAGGGTCATCTGTAGAGTCGAGCCATTCGGGGCAGTGAGGCTCCCAGTTAAACACTCTTCCCTCCCACACGTCATAGTCCCTGCTGAGGCTGCACAGTGCAAGGCACGGCAGTGGTGAAGCAGGTGTCCTGAGAGGTCTGTCCCCTGGCTTGACTGGGGATGGTTTCAAGGCTACGACAAGGAATCCACATGGAGTTACTCCTCAGAGACTGGTTGGGAACGCTCATTTACCAAACGATGTGGTGATTACCCCGAGATTTTAAACGAGTTCAGAAAGTAGAAGTTATTGCTACCACATATGGCGGGTGTTAAGATGCGTTTTTCTCCTTGGAACAGTGCCCCAGATTTCGAAGCTTTTGAAGATGAAAGGATCATCGCAGCCCACCTGACGTGGCTGCCCATTTACGGGATACCCAGCACCGCAGGTTGCAGGTGCAGAGGGCAGGCTGGCCGTGCTGGGCTTGGAAGGGGGGACACTCCCTTCGTCAGCTGTGCGGGCCTGGCCTAGCCACCGCCCCGCTCTCCAGTGATAAAATGATCCGTATGATCCTGAAGTCCCCATGCTCTACAATTATGTTCCATGATGGCGAGTGTGACAATTAGAGGAGCATGTGTCCTTAGAAATTGTATCCTCCAAATCATGCCCTCGCTCTGCTGTGTGATCTTCGGCAAGTCACACTACTCCATACTCCTTTCTCATGCAGGAAATAGTGAGAACTGAGGGACCTACCCCTGACGTTGTAATCCGATTTTGGAACTTAAACAGACAACCCAGTGTCTGGTCCACTGGGATGAACACCACACATCTATCTTGCGTGCACGCACATTATTTATTTTTTATCGGTCCCAGCAACATTTTCCTACCTGGGTCAGCTCTGAGAGGTCATTGCATCCCATCAGAATCAAAGTCACCAAAAACCCTCATCCTTCTGCAGAATCGTTCTGTCCTTTCTGACTCCAACCTACACCATCTGACTCAGAGACTGAGCATGAAGGTTCTGAAATCCAGCTCAAGTTCAAAACCCAGTTCCACCACTTATCAGCTACTCCACTTGGGGGACGTCGCCTCCCAATGCCTCGGTTGCCTAGTCTGTTAGTCGGGGCTAGCGATCCAGTCAGTCGTGCTAGAAAGCTTGTTCTGAAAACACGCGTTTGTTCAAATGTGATTTAGAATATGCTAGGGAACAATCTGAGCGTATCTCAGCAATCCCAGGTTTGGCTGTACGTAATTTCAACCGTGAAACACACAAACGAACAACAAAACACGACACCAACTGAACAAATCCTGTAGGAAAACACAGATGCACACACATACGCCTCACATGTGTCCCCTGCCGAGGTCAGCACCTGGGTCAGGGGCCACACCCTCCTCATGTGGTGTCACGGTTGTTGTTATTACTAAGTGATGTGCCCTCTCAAAGGGCCGCCTCACCAGCTTTGTTGAGAATAATCTGTAACAGGGACGATGGGGAGATGAGATTGGATTCGACGGGGAAGGTTTATCTAAGGAAACTGGCTGATGGATTGGGTGTGAGATGGGAGAGAAAGGATGACTCCGAAGATTTTGGCCTGAGCACTTGGAAGGGTGGTGGTGCTGTCCTCTCCGATAAGGAAGATTGTGGAAAGAGTAGGCCTGGGGGCGATCGAGTGCATTCCTTCGGACCTGTTCCCTCTGAGATGCCTGTTAGCCATCCAAGGGGCGGTGCCACAGGGACACCCATTCTCTACATTCCTTCCTTCAGCATCTCTGGATGAGGAGGCTGCCCTGCCTTGAGACCCCCATCACCCCGGACTTCCTCCCTCCCAGCGGTCCTCAGCTTTTGTCACTGTACTTCTTGCTAAAATAAATGAGCGGGTCGATGTAGAAGCACCACTTCTCTTTACCCAGCAGCTCTACCCCCTCGCCACCCCCAGGAGTGGCTGTATCCTGCCAGCGGGCTGGACCACCAGCCAACCAAGCATCCAGACTGGGATGGGGGAAGGAACCGGCCAGATCCAGTGCTCCTCGGCGGGGATGCTCCTGGCGTTTGAATGAAATCTCTCTTCTTACAAGACCCTTGGCATCCCAGACCCCAGAGAGTCCTATCAGAGTCACTCCCTAGTCCCTGTGAGAACCCAACACCCCTGGAGGAGAAGCCCAGATCCAGCATTTATTACAGCCATCACCATTTTGATTGGAAATGTCTGAAAAAGGGTGTTATCACCAACAAAGCGCTAGGTTTCTACCGACAAAAACACACAGGGGAACCAAATCCTGTGTTTTTTACTAATAAAAAATATTTAGAAAAGTGGGATAAAATCGTGTGCCATGAGGTGACCAGCTGTCCAGATTTGCCTGGGACTTTTCAGGTGTGAGTGTCCCAGGAAATTTCTCAGTCCCGGGGAACCTGGATGGTGGGTCACCCCGGGAACCAACCTGAGCATCAGAGCATGAGTGCATTTTCCCAAAAGCTGACCCACGGTCCTAGCCGGTGGAGACCCTTCCCGATGCAGATTTGAGGATCAAATCTCAAAGAGGCGAATGACTCTACCAAGGTCCCCCAGCGAGGGTTTTCCATGAGAGCCATGTTTCACTGGTAACACCAACGTCCAAAGCACAATAAAAGTTTAGTGCAGTCTGCCGTGTCCTTCCATCTCCTTAAGGAAACAATGCACTCTTCATGTACCCTTGACTAGCTCCCGGCTATTTCTGGAAGCTGAGAGAGCATGGCCGAGGGCAGGAACTGCGAATTGAGATGGGAACCAGGGATCGATCCTGTGATCTGCACCCCATGGCATCTTGGGTCGACAGTGAAGTCTTGCGTGGCTGTGATGAGATGAATCTGGAAAGATATGGCATTAGCCAGTTATATTTCAGGGACTTTTGTTTGTTGCTAACTATGGAATGAATTTAGCCAGATTGCACATTGAGGTGTTTCCAAAAGCAGGGGAAGATTAGCTATTTTTATTTCAATTTTTTAAAAAGTAGGAATCAATGGATATAGGCCCTCCTCGCCGGCTTCGGGCACATCTGCCTATCGGGTTACCTTTAACTCGGCTGTTCAAATACAGACAGGAGCGCCTGGACGCGGCCACATGAAAAGCACCTGAGAGGCTATGTCACAGTTGGCCGCTCTCCACAGAACAAGGGGGCCTTTCATGCAGGGGTGCGGGTGCCCGGGGAGCACCTCGAGGCTTGGGGCATCTCAGTGTTCCAAAGCGGGGCTTCATAGCACAGTCACTCAGGTGGAAAGGGGCGTCCTGGCCTGTCCCCGCTCTGCTCCCGCCTAAGGTCACAGATGAACAGAGCCCGACTGAAGACTGGAGCTGGCGTCACAAGCAGCAGCTCGATGATGTGCAGGGGAGGGTGTCCCATGTGAGATAAGGCTGGAGTCGGGAGGCTGTGGGGTTCCTGGGGCGGTCAGGCGACAGCGATGGAGACAACGCAGCATTGTTGAGAAGAGCCCGCTCGCCCTGGCGCTGGCCGAGGCCAGGGGGACAGCACAGCTCAGGTGGGTGCTGATGGGAACTATGTCTCCGGCTCCCTCCGGGAGACTTAACTTCCAAGAACAAAAGGCTGGCCTTAAATTACACTCACACACGGGTCTTGTGCCCTCAAATTGTTTTCCATTTTAACACCCCCCAAAATACTACCCACCATTTGCTGAGTGCCTGTGCCAGGCAGGGGGAGGGCAGCGAGCACAGTGGTTAATAGCACAGGCTCTGGGGGCAGACGCCGGCTCCTGCACATAGTAGGTGTTCAGTTAACAGTAGCTACTCTTTATTTTACATACAAACTGTGAGAGTAGCAGCAGCCGGTAGCAAACACACCTCTAAAGGGAACAAGCAAATCAGTCCACTTCTGCAGTGGAGCTCGACCGGCTGAAAGCGTCAGCCTGGCGAGTCTGAAGTCTTTGCCCACAACACTGGGTGTCCCTGGAGGAGGGACCCCCCCACACAGAGCGGCTGCCAGGCCCAGATCTGCTCTCTGCCGCCAGCCAGTGCTGTGTGATTTCAGCAGGCCGCCCGACTTCCCTGGACAGACTTAGTTTCCCTGCCTGTGAAATAAGGGAGGAGGAGTCCCTTCCTTAAGTTTCTATCAGATCGAAATTTCTGAGACTTCTGGTCTGTATACTAACTAGTTGCTTAAAAGCCAAGATTGTGCATTTTCAGCTCTGCATGAGTATATAACACAGATACGTAAGTAATAGGAAATATAGGTTCCTGAATATGACATTAATGTAAGACATTTGCCATTTTCTGAATGAAATATTAAATAAATAACGTATATCCTGTCATATTTTATAATGCAGTTACACATAGACAGCTATTATGACAAATATTTTGTGTATAAATGTGAATATATGTAGAGGCAGATGATATATTCAAATGCGTAAGATTTAATTTGTAAATTTAGTTGCATATGTGCACTTACATATGCCTCTCCTATAAAACGGCAGATTATTTTCATTAAATAATTTCGTTTGAGCTCTTCATGTGCATCTGGACATCAGAGTCTTTGACATCATTAGAGCCAGTTTTTGAGTCAAGGGACATATTTCTCCAGAGCCGTCGCTTTGATTTTGTCTCGAGTCATTTGAGAGCTAGCCCTTCACGGATCCAGTGATTAGCATGGTCGGAAAGGACACACATGATCAGGTCCCCTCTGCCTTTATCCCTTACCATCCTCCTCATGTTGTTTTCTCTGCTCAGTCATCATGGCCCGTGGTATTTCTCCATCACTTGGAACACATCGTTACCTCCTATACCCTCTGTAGAGAGCACTCTTCCCCCTGAAATACGTCTGGTTCACATCACTCAGGTCTCTGCTCAGATATCACCCCATCAAAGAGAGAAAACCATATCCGCTTCCTCAATCCCTGCCTTTTTTACTGCTAAGCAAGTGTTGATTATAACATCACCCCAATTCCAGGAGCAGTTTCTTAAAAAGTAAGCAATGCTAGCTGCTACAGCAGAAATCTTAGCCGACGAACAAGATAAAAAATTGTGTCTCTGTTATACAAAGATCAGTGGTGCTTGGAAATCCCTCCTGGTCCTTTCTCCTCCATAAGGTGACGCAGGGATCCAGGCTTCTCTCTCTTGGATTCGTAGCATCAGTGTCACGGCAAAAGGTGAGAAGAGGGCTGGAAGTTTCATGGAATGTTTCCAGGGTCCATCCCTGAACATGGCTGACACCACTTCATACACATTTCTTTGGCCAGAACCAAGTCATGGGGATAACAGCTCACTGCCAGGAATTCTGGGAAATGTGTACCTCAACTGTACCTCGTGCAAGGAAACTCTGGGGCCAGTGCACTGTCTCAGCCACGGGAGTGACATCCGCATGGGAATCCTGCCTCTGCCCACTGACTCGGAGCTCTGTGGATCTGCTTCTTCATCTACAACTTGGAACTAACTGTGCTTGACCACGAGATTGGCAGAATGTCATAGACGCAGGAAGCGTTGAAGAAATGTTTGCTTATTCATAAATTCAGATTTGTTGGGAAAACAGCATAGGTCTAAATGCTTGGGTTAAATTCTATGATTATCAAAATATTAAGCAAATTATCCCTGAGTCTATAAAATAAAAATTTATACCAACAGGACAGTTAAATAAAACAGCACTATCAAACATAAGCAATCATCGACAATTCAGTGTCAGTGTAATCTACTCCTTTTCTACTTTATTTTCACACTTGTCCTCCTCTGCCTCCAGCAAATTATTCCTCTCTCCTTATAAAATCAGAAAAATGTGAGGAATAATTTGCAAATTTTTCTAATTCTAATTGACACAGTTTGCTATTAGAAGAAGACACAAATTAGGCCATATATTACAGTGGAAATCTCTTAATAACCTCAAAAGGCGTAGGGTAGAAGATTAAGAATTGATGAGTCATCTATAAAAAGTTTCCACAGGGATTAACTATGCCAGGGAAAGGCGGTAGACAAAATTTAGGAGCGCGTTTCTCGATGAATTACAAAGAAGCTTTTCTTATGCCAAAAGATGACGAAGGGCAGAAGAAGGAGAAACCATGAAGGAAACCGAGAAGAAACCCACAGACCCAGGAGAGACGCCCTGAGACCGGTTTCACACGAGCCAGGGGAGTGTTCGAGAAGCGATCGGCAGCGTCCGATGACTCAGACCTCTCACTCGGGGTAAGGATCAAAGAGAGAACCGGGCATCTAGAAGCCTATGGCTGTCCTCGCCCAGAGCATTTTCAGTGAAGCGATGGGGACAAAATATCAGTTACAGCATGAGAGGGATGACAGGTTTCGGGAGATGGCCTATGGCGTCTGCTTTTAAGAGGATTATATGGGAAATGGAGTGAGAAAGTCAGAGCTACGCCTGGCCAGGGTGGCAGAGTCAAGGGCAGTTTGTTGTTTGTTACGTGTGTCTGCTGCTTGGTTGTCTCAGGAGAGGGCGCGGGAGCTTTTGCAGAGAGACTGAGGGGAAGAGGCAGGTAGAGAGTCAACAACTAAATATATAAGGAGGAGGAGAGGGTCTAACGAAGCCCTCTTGGGTGAACTGGGAAGATTGAATGCAGGGATGACTGGAGAGAATGGCCAAGGGGGAGCGGGGAGAGAGGGAGGGAGTCATGGGAGGAGATCTGGATAATTTGGGGATGATGGAGAGGAAGAAAGGTTCCAAACAACATTAGTCGAATCTGGAAATTTCCCTATCAGTATATAAGAGGACTTAGCTTGGGAAGAAGAACATGAAAAGCAGAGGGTTTAATTCACCCAGGGCTGGAGACTGGTTTGGGGGGCGGGGTGGGGACGCTGAAGATGCTGCATAGAAGTCACTAACCATGAGGTCTGTGCCAGGTTTAAAAAAAAAAAAAGAAAGAAAGAGAAATGGAGAAGGATCCTGCTGCACAGATGGATGCAGAGGGCTGGACAGAAAATAAATAAATAAATAAATAAATAAATAAATAAATAAATAAATAAATAAATAAATAAATAAATAATGGTGGAGACAGCAATATTTATTTTCTGAAAGAGAAAATAAATAAAAGGTTAAGAGTTGGCTATTGGTGCTTCTTTGAACCAGGTTTTCAAGGACTTGAGTACCAAGTCTGCAATGTCTTAACAACTGCAGGGCACGACTTGGGGTGACTGAGACAATAGCATCCCTGCCTCTGACCTTGCGTTTCAAGTCTCAGTCTTCATTGATGGAGACTCACGTTGAGTCCAAAATCGCCAGCGCTCTGCCTGGAGCCTCGCCTGTCTTCATGGTGGAGACAATGCTGGGGGGAGGGGAGAGCTGCAAACGGAGCCGTGAGCTGAACCAGCAAACTGTTGCGTGTGTACACAGGACACCGGGGCGGTGACAAGCAGATCCAGGGAACAATGAGCTAGGGGCACGCGATTCTGGAAGCGTGTGAATGTTTAGTTCTGACTTGCTTTCTTGGTAATGAAAGCGAGGCAGAGAAATGCCAAGAACATGAAGCGTTTACGGTCAGTGCATTTTTAACGCGACTGTTTAGGTAAAATTTGAATCAAGCCGTAATTGCGGTTGGGAAATGAACACATGGGCACCTGTCAACAATCTGGCAAACTCCAATTATCCCCACAAACTAGAAAGAGCACCGCGTGGTCCTGGACCCAAGTTCAGAACTGAAAATGCGCTTCCTCGGATGAGGTTTTTCTGCTGCTACATCACATTGTTTCAGTCAGGTCCTAAGCTGGGGTATAAATGCCGTGGGATCTGAGGTCCCATGTTTTGTCTGACTCCCTCTCTTCGATCACTTCATCAAGCAAACATTAGCCTCTGCTCGTATACCTCTGGGGAGGGTGAACTCAGTACCTGCCACAGAAGTCCTCTGAGAAACTGGACTCTGCCTCCTGACAAATTCCATCCAAGATCTCAGCTCTGTCTCTCAGAGCGACACGTTTTACGTGTCATTTTCTCCCGTTTGACAGATTTCAAACACGTGGAATAAGATGACCTAGAGAGGGACTTCAGGCTCAGGCTCCGTATTTAAATGGGATGTCTTAGATTGAGTTGTTGGAGTGGAAAAGTCCCTGAGGTGAAGGGCAAGCGATACAGTAAGGTTTCAGGAGCAACAAGTAAGAAAGGAAGGAGGAAGCCAAACAAGTAGGAAATGCCAGGCGAAGCTCTGCAAAGCCCTGGAGCTGAGTAGAGCTTCAGAGCTGCCCCACCCAGAGCCAAGGCTGCAGACCCTTCACAGGCCCCCACCGAGAGGCTTGGGTCCAGCACCACCCTGGGCTGGGGAAGCTCCTGGCCATCAAAGGTCTGTACACATCAGCAGAGTGTTGCAGGACCCTGGGGAAAGTTCTCCAGGACAAAACACAGGTGCCCAACGTCAGAGGCAAAAGCATCCGGTACCTAGAGAGGGATGCACAGAAATGGAGAGGGGGAGGCAGGGGATCTAAAGTGGGACTTTATGAAGCAGTAACATTATTGGCAATAATAATAATAATAATAATTAATAATAATAATAATTAATAATAATAATAGTGATAATAATAATAATAATAATAATAATAATAATAATAGTAATAATAACAATAATTGGAAGTCACATAGTGGACCAGGAAAAGCTCAGCTACTTTTCATCACTCGGCAACGAGAAAACCTGACAGCGAGGCTCATGTCTCCCAGGTAGAAGATGGGAAGGAACCTCTCTGGAAAACTGACCATCTCCACAGAATATTCCTGAAGAGCTGAAGACTTGGGGTTCCCAAATGAAGAAGCTCAATCCACCTACAGTAAGTGCACAAATAAAGAACACACACGCACACACACGCACCTCACTCTTAAACATAAACAGTGAAGGAGTGCCAGTAACTTAAAGAAATCTTGTAAGCCAGAGATCAAAGCCAACAAAATAAATAATAATAATAATAATAATAATAATAATAAATGTGTGGGAAATCAAAGCAAGAAGAAGAAGAAGATGACAACAACGACGATGACTATAATTGCTATCCTCAGATATTCGAGAGAAATTATTTTACCCATGAAATAAGACTCAGAGGTTATAAAAAAAAGGGCAATCATAAAACAGAAATAATAAAAAAAAATCTTATAGTTGAAAAGCAGAAAGTAGAAATGAAAGGTTCAGTAATAATTTTGGAAGATAAAGTTTAGGAAGAAGAGCAGAGAGGCAGGAAATAAAGATGGAAGAAAGTCAGAGTACAGTTCCAGGGGGTCAAACACCCTGGAAAACAGGTGTTCCGGAAGCGAGGATGGAGACGAATAAAAAGAGAGAAAACCATTTCTAAAATCTCAAGCATCAGACTGACTTCCCAAACTGCTAGACACGATTCTGAAGAGGGATGATTTCCAAACTGAAATTCCGTTTCTAACCAGACAGACAACGAAGTCGGAGGGCGGGATGAAGATAGCTTTGGATCTGCAGGTTCTCCGGACGGCACATCTCACGCGTCTTGTTCTCAGAAAGCTTCCGAGCATGGACTTCACGCCCACAAACACGGGAGTTACTAGGCAGGAAGGAGAAGTGGGATCCAAAAAGCAGGGTCCCCAACATGGGAACAGAAGGATGACCAGGGAGATACAGGACGACGGTGCCAAGCGGCACACCCAGAGGCAGGCAGACCTGGTTGGAGAGGATGGAGGGCAGCAAGAGCAGTGAACGACGTCCCCAGGGAAAAGCATAAAACCGAGACACCCGTTGATAAGTTTGAACAGAGGGAGAGAAGTTGACACCTCCGGTGAAATTTCTGGGGATATGTTCATGATTCGCACTAGAAAACGAAGCAAACACACAAAAGAATTATCGGCTCTAGAATAAAGAAAAAGCTGGAAGAGAAAGGAAACGTGACCATAGCACACCACGTGGCTCAGCTCGAAAGGCGGGATCACGACAATGTCCGTGTGACATGTGGAACATTCGAACGGGTAAGTTAGGAGGTAGCTGTTGGGGAGGCTGTGAGAGGAGAAGGGGGCAAGGGAGGGAGGAGGGTGTGGGGCGTTCGGTCTTGACCTTCAACTGCAGTAAGTCAGTGTCTAGAACTAATAGAGAAATCAAGGGGAGGTGTGCGCTCGTTGTCTGTCCTGCTGTGACAAAGAACCAAACCCAAACACACAATTATTCCCCGACAGCCCTGTGGGCTGGCAGTCGAACAGGGGTCTCGCTGGCTAAAATCAAGGCGTCTGCAGGGCTGTGCTTTTTGTTTCTGTTTTGAGGCCTTTAGGTGAGAATTCACTTTCCTGTGTTCCACAATCCCAGAGTTTGCCTCCTCCCTTTGGCTTCCTTCCTCTCCTTTTAAAGTCAGCAATGATGGGGCAAGTCTGGCTTCTAACTTCTGCCTCCTTCTTCCACTGCTAAGGTCTCTTATAATTGGACTTATCCAGATAATCCTGGGTCATCTATGTATTTTAAGGTCGCCTGGCTAGCAGCTCTAATTCCCCTTTGCCACATCGCCTAACATACTCACAGGTTCCAGGAATTTGAACATGGACATCTTTGGGGGTCATTGTTCTGCCAGCCACAGAGGGTAAATGTGTGTCATTTATTTTTTATTTATTTATATTTATTTATTATTTATGCCTACAGCACCTGGTCTTCCTAGGTGGTCTCCCATCCAAGTACTTAGTAGGCCTGACCCTGCTTGGCTTCCGAGATCAGACATTGGGCTTGTTCAGGGTGGGCTGGCCGTAGTGAGAAGAAATGTGAGAAGAAACTATGAAAGAGGGGAGAATATCTTCTTTTGGGGAGAAAAACTAAGGTTAGGGAGGGGTAGGGCAGAAGGCAGCTGTTTTTCCTCATAAACTAGTACTACTCTTTGCCTCTAAAAAAACTATGTTCATCTATAACATTAATCAAAATAACAAGTAAATTACAAAACAAAACTGCCATCGCCAGGAAGGGATCTTAAACAAGGAAAAGACATGATCAGATTTACCTTTTAGCAAGCTCCCTCTGGAAGCCGTGTGGAAGGTGATTTGCAGGTGAGGCTGAAAACGAAACTCTCCCACCAGGGATATGCTTGGGGATGCGCCTCAGTAAGCTTAAAAAATACAAAAACTACCTCGACCGATGTCTGGATGGTGTGATCCAAGCCCCATGGAGGATATCCGAAAAGAAAAAAGAACTCAGAAGACGATGGATTTAAAACCAGCATCCAGAGTCCTGTACTTAACATCAAGGACCCGATCGGATCTGCCTGGCTTCCTACTGCAGCCCAGACCCCCTGGGGAAGGCACGAGGCCCTCATTATGGCCTGGTATCAACAAGCACCCATGGTAAGCCCTGGCACAAACAGCGACCCACAGTCTTTAAACACACACCCCTTTCAGGTCTCCCTGAAGTTCCCATGACTGCCATGGTACCACCAAAGGACGTCTTTGTTGTTGTTATCTTGGCTATTACCTACTAAATATTTCCTTAACGTAACAGTAATGCAAACTGCAGTAGCAAGACAAGCAAAATTATACCTGAAGAGTTAATGGTCCATCGAAACCAACCCCGACTCCTTTCCCTGGCATTTTACATTTTTGTACCGTAAAGATAATGGGCAATGATTCATTCAACCAAGAAGGAAATAGTTCAAAGAGAAATTCTTTGGGTTCAATTCCCAGCATAAATGGTGCGTGCATGCATGTGTGTGCGTGCGTGTGTGTGTGTACGTGTGTGTGCGTGTGCGCATGCTGGGGGCCGCATCAGCATCTCTCTGGCCCTCTCTGCGTACCACACTGCCTCTGGGGCAAGGGGCCTCAAACCCTTTCATCGGGCAGGGTTTCGGAAACACCAGCTGGAGCAGAGCCCAGCTTGCAAGTCAGGGCAAACTTTTTAGCAGAAAAACCATGACGCTGTTGGGTGGCTGTCATGGAAATCAGTGTCATGCAGGAAGGAACCAGACACCTCGAAACGATGAGCCACTCCCCAGAGCTCTGCCTTTCATTTGCTTCTACTGACTCCTCTGAGCTTTCATTTTCTGGCAAAGAAATTTGAGGGAAAAAGACCAATAATTGATTTTTTAAAAATCCAGTGCATTTTATAAGACAGGTGACCATGCACACAGCTGAGTGACCAAATACCTTGGTCCAAGTCAAGGCTCCTTGGACCCCAGGGAAATGGGGTCCAAGACAGCCACCTCCTCCAGGACGGATACACGTAGTGACATTAGCAGCAGTGTATTCGCTGACATTACCTCCATTTTCTTTAAAATATTTGAAAATGAATCAGGAGAATGCAGATAGTATTAATTGCTCCAATTTCTGTAGCTGGGCAGGAGCTGGCAACTCTTTCTGTGAAGGGCCAGACAGTAGATAGTTCAGGCTTCGTGAGCCGTACAGTGTGTCACCACTACGTTACTCTGTCACCGCAGCCTGAAACGAACGCAGCTGTGCGCTGATCAAACGTTACGGACACGAGAAGTGGACGTTCGTAGGATGTTCACGGGTCACAGGATATGAGTCTTTTTAATCCTCACCCCACCACGACCATTTAAACATGCAAGTACTATTTTCACTCAGGACCGCACAAAAGCAGGCAGCAGGATGGATTTGGCCCTTGGGCCACAGCTGGCCAACTCCCACCCTAGATGTCAGTCTGCCCTGTAAGTAAGGTCTTGATTTGCACTAGGGGAAGGACAAAGGGACACCTAGGGGTCACACCAACACTCAAGTCGCATGTGGCTTCTACACCCAGCGTGAGCGAAAATACCTCAGTGTGGCCTCAGAGGGGCCACAGATAACTCCTCTGGGAATTTTTCTAAGGGAAAAGGATAGTCATTCATGCAAAATTGTTGCTTTGGCCTCCAGAGTGCTGACCAAACGCATTGCTCACCGGCGACTCTGGACTATTTGACTCCCTAGCAGCCTCTTTCTAACCCAGGAAACAAGCTGCACCGAGCCGTACTGTCCATTGGATGCTCTTTTTACTCCCTCCTGGCAAGGAAGGGCCCCAGAAGTCAACACGAGGACTTGAGGAGCCCACTCTTTCTTAACTGCACCCACGCAGCATTCGGATCCGCGGCTCGTGTTTGGAGTCAGCCCTGGTAGTGATGGTGTGAAGGGCTGAGCTCCCCTTATCAGACTTCTCCCGGAGAGCGCGAGGCCCCTCCCGCCCAGCTCTGGGACACTGGAATGACAAGCATGTGGCTTGCACGATAAAGCCAGCCTCGAACTGACACCTGTGCCTTCTCACGGGTACCTGGCTGCAGGTGTGGTGTCTGTCTTGCAGGAGACAGCTCATTAATTGACATTTATTCCTACTTTCACTCACGTTGGGGGGAAGAGGTCAGGAGTGAAATCTTTTTTATAAACACAGAACAATTCCCACACGACAGCACAGCATTGAAACATGACATTAGAAACTCGTCCGTGGCCGGGGTGGGTGCCTGCTGGGTCAGCTCCTTCGAAAGGGAGCTCTAGGGGCAATTTGCTACTGTTTCGTACGGACAGAAGCGACGGAAATCATAGCCTTGGAATGAATGTCACATGGGGGACCGAGCAGAGCAAGGGAAATGGTTTACAATACAGCACCACGCTACCCTGGACACATTTTGGAAATTGGGTACAGTAAACTCAACCCGGCTGAGGACGCCCCATGCGATATTTGGTGCCTTTGCCCAAACGTCCAACTACGGCCTTTTCTATTTTACAGACGCACAAAATCATCTTCTGAATTCTGCCTCTGACGTTTCCCTAAAACTCACTCCCACGGCGTATCCTAATATATATGTGGGCTGATGGCAACCCCGAGAGCATCTTGGGAAGACAGAAAGACCCAGGCTTGACAGCAAAGCCCTGAGTTCGAGCCCCAGTTCTGCCCCTAACACCGAAGTTTAGAGAGAGGTTTCTCCGTCTCTTTGAGCACCGTGATAGTCCCCCATTATGAAATGAGGGTAGCTTCATTTTAAACCCCCACGCCGGGGTATTTGTGAGGGTTAAGTGAGAGGAAGGATGGAAGAGGTGACTTCGAGTGGTTACTTTCAGACCACTGACCTGACATTTGCAATGCTTTCTAAGTCTGCAGTCCTAGTAGGTCTTGTTTTCTGTATTCATTGCATAATGACAGCAAATGCAATTATCTTGTCTTAGTACCAACCGACACAAGGACATTATGACCACGTGGTCCAACGTACGAGTTCCTGCTTTGTTTAGGGATATTTTAAAGTTCAGCATTTGGATGGTCAGGGCCAGCAGTGACAAGCCCGACAGCTAGACAGTTATCTCCTGGGGCTTTTGTGATCTCAGTGGTCCCAGGGGAGGGCCCTTTACTCTAGGAAAGTCAAGTAGGGGGTCAACAGGTGTATGGTTGTATGGTCTCAGTGTCTTCCAGCAGAGGCAAATGTCCTTCAGGCCACCCCTCCTTGCTCGGGTCAGGATGTGGCCCTCAGGACCTCCATTTAGCGGGGTTGTTTAGTTCCTACAGCTGGGAAAACCTGGGATTATGAACTCTTAGCCACTAAACTCACAAAAGACTGGAGTATAACCAGATGCCAAGGTGTGGGTTGGTGAGAAGGAACGGTAAACTGTTGGCAGAGCGGAATAATCACACTGGCAGGCCAGTGCATTCCCTCCCAGACCAAAAAAAGCCACATTCAGATTGAGGACTCGAGTTAAAACAAAGGAGCACAGGTGTTCTTAATGCATCTTTTTCACAAAAGATGCTCTGAGTCATTCTTCTGCTTTCTTGAGTTGCTACAGAACTCTGGAGAACCCTGTAGCTTGACTTGTTCGGCTAAGTCTCCCGGACAACACTGGGTACCCAGTGGTCATGTCCTACACCTGCCCCACACCTGCCCCCTAAACAGGTGCTTGGCAACATCTCCACTCAACCCTCTCAGCGATGGTACGAGGAAAGGTATGTTGTCGCCGCGTTACATAAGCCAAGGTCTAAAAGGAGTTGCCTGCCCAAGGACATGCAAAGTGCCACACCAGGACTCAGACAAGGGGAGCCTGACCCATGGTCCCAACTGTGCAGTTTAACCACCCAGACTGGACTAAATTACTACAGCCGGCCTCTGCATTCTTCTTGGCAATTTTGGTGTCCTTGAAACTCCCTGGGCACAGTCAACTAACTACTTATAAAGTTACTGATTAAAAGGATGCCTTCGTTGCCTGATCTCCTCTAAGATCTGCTGATTTAATGCATTCAGATTAATTATTAAAATTAAAATTAATTAACTCTCTCCTCAGTGTGCTTCCTACAAGAAGAATCACAGCCACAGACCATTAAAGCTGAGACTGACCTTCAAAATCATGTGATCCACATTTACTCTTTTATGGAGACAGAAAATGAGATCCAGAGAGGTTAGGTACCTACCTCGCTCAAGGTGATTCTTAATGTAGGACTCATCAAATGTCTATTGAGTGCCTACTAGGCACCGGGTATAAACCACACGTCATCGCTGGGGTCAAGACTCACACTTTTATTCCCACAGCAGCAACTTTCTCCAAAAAGGCTGAGAGTCATTGTTTTTTAAACCAAGATGTAACCCTTCCCCTGATAACGCAATGTAAATTGTGCCTTGGGTCTAATTGCTTGTCACTCCTTGTCATCAAGTTAAAATTTTGACCCCTTGAGCTATCTTGGGCTATAACGGGATCACTCTTGCTCAATGCTCTGTGCCATATGGATGTCGCCAAAGACAGATCCTGGTGGACCATCCTGATGCCATGTGGCAGGGAGGCCCAGGAGGGCCCCGATGTGACCAGTAATTCCTGACCATATTTCTTAACCCTTTCAACAACTCTGTGAAACTAGCTGCTGAATGGTTAAGAAACTGAAAGATTAACGAACTGCTACGCCGCCCCCAACGAGTGCTTGAGGGATCCCAGTTAAAAAGCCCTCTAGACTAAAGAGCCGTTGTGGCCACCAGCCCGGAGGCAGGAGGCCAGTAGATCGTCCTACCACACTGCACATCTGCATGATGGAGCAGCAGCAACGGTCACCTAGAACTCATCAGCATGCTAAGTCTCAGCTACGTCGGTGCCCCATGACCCACATCCGCCAGCCTTTGGGCTCCGCTTTGGGGTAGGGTAGTGGGATGGTGACAGAAGAACATGAAAAGGCCGTGAAAATCTACTTGCCTTGAAAACGAACAAAATCCTCGTTTCATTGGAACTTGGTTTTCTTGTCTTCACCGCAGAGTGGAATTCTGCTGCCACCCCGATGAGGTTCGTTAAGATGCACCGAAGATGCAGCGGAGACCCGTGGCAGCTTTCCAGGGCAGCGTGGGCTCATCGCCACACACCTCTGAGCTTTAATGTCTCCCGAAAGTCCAAATCAATTTCAAATCCTTTCTGCCTCTATCTTCCATGGCCTGAAAACGGAGAGAAAAGAGAAACGAGGTCATTCAGTGTTCACCGAGTGGGTCTGTATCGAGCACCTCTCATACGCGAGGCAGAAGGGTATAAAGATGGACAAGCACAGCCCTTCTCCCCCCAAGATCTGAGCCCAGGTCAAGCCTCAGGACATTCACCTGTAAGCCTGCTGTACCAGAAGAGCTGTTCTGTGGGTCACAGGGAAATGACCCCCTCTAAGAAAGCAAAAAAGAAATATGATGGGATGATGGGAGGAGGTAGAATAGTTGTAAGTGCTGTCTGCAGGCTTCAGAGTCAGCCCTCTGGGGTGCGGGGTCCCAGGCCCACGCATGACGACCTGTGTGACTGGACACAGACTGTGGCCTCTCTAATGACCCTCAGTTCCATCACCTGTAAAAGGGGCTGAATGCCCCAAGGCTTATTCCTACAGCACTGGACAATACCTAGCTCGTGGAAAGAGCTCAGTAAATGCTGATCATGACTATTTTTAATGATTAACCTGGACTCTACCTAAATGAATGAACATTGCATGGCAAGAAAGTTTGGGGGAGACAGGAGGAAGCAAGGAAAGAAGACAACGTGCTTCTCTTCGAATTGTTCCTTAAGGAAATAGGAAGTTAGAATAAAATCCAAGTGGGAGGGAAATGCATAATGGATGCAGGATCAAAAACAGAGCCTCCTCTGCCCTCCTTAGCAGTGGCCCCTGCTACCCCCTTCCTGGACCCATCCCGGAGTCATGGCACCTCTCACTTGAGGTCAGGCCAGTGGCCACTTGGACACCACGTGCTGACCTCTCACTTCCCCTTCCTCTCTTCCCCATAGTCAGGGAAGAGTTTGTAAAAAACGAAGGTTGTTTTGCAACCGAAAGCTCTACCAAACTGCACAGGCCCTGGGGGCACGGATGCGAAACTCTGCCACCAGCCAGGGGACGCCCCATGACCTGGGCGGGAGGCTTTGGTTCCAGGATGACTAACTGATGCTCCCGGGCAAGTCCAGATCGTGCACAGTTAAGAGATGTATTGATTGCCCGTGTGTTCAAGTTAGTTCCAGGGTTGGAGGCTGATGGTCTCTGCCCTCACGTCCAAGTGGCAAAGCCCAATAGCAATCGAGTAAACAAACTCTGAGCTGGAGTCATGAGTCAGAGGCGCCACAAGCCTCTATTTGCGGGAAAAAGGGGAAAATTTTTACTACCAAATGGATTTTTATCATGCAAATTCTCAGAAAAAATCAACATTTCTTCAGGACAAGTCTTTATTAACCACAATATTATTAGTAACCCCCTCCTCCCAGCACCAGGTAACCAAGCAGGTCTCATAAAGCCACAGGGCACGTGCAACCCAGAAAAGAGGTCACCTCAAACGTGGCATCAAGTTGATAGCATCAGCTCTGTCTACACCGCGGGCATCACACCCTGGTTCCAGCTTTCACCTCATGACTGCAGAGTCCCTGGGGGACAGGGCTAGTCTCCTAACTGGTCACCCCACTTCAGCTCTTGCCCCTCTCCAATTTACTCAGTACGTGGTAGCCCAAGCCATCCTGCTAAAATGCACCCTGGATCACGCTGCTCCCCTTCTTTAAACTCATCAGTGGCTCTCGCTACTCTTCATCTGAAAACAAGAGGCTTCAGCTAAAACACAGCCGAGGCTAGTGTTCAAAATATATAACACCCCAGGCCTAACCAATCAGCACGCAAGTCAGACATGTGAACACACAACCCCGACATGTGTCCATTTACTTTAAAATAATCCGCATACACTACCGGCAATCCACTTATTAAGCATCAGGAAAATGAAATCTTTTCTCATAATATTAATGCGAATATAAGTTCTAGTATTTCCTTTCCCAGGGGACAGGCATGTTTATTCCGTCCCGAGCACCAGACTTGGAGACTACTGGTTCAGGCCATGAACCAGGAACTCCTGCTGTAAACGCACAACATAAAAACTAACTAATGGAGACAAAAATGTATTCTCGTTGCTGTTGACAGCGCGCCTCAGACCAGACACTTGGACCTGGAAATGTCATGGAAACCGAACTGTAGCAACAGAAAGTCTATTGTAAACACAATGAGGGAATCTGGCCATGGACAGGCGTCCCCTTCAGGCATCTCTTTGGTAAAATAAATAAATATTGTGTCATTAGATTAGTTCAATGCAAATCCAGGGTTGTAAACTCCTACAAGGAATTCTCTTCAAACCATCTATCTCTGAAAATGAAGCCAACAACCCAGAGACTCAGAAAGACACATAATTCTTGATCATTCCCAATCTAATTTTGCTGTCACTGTAGAAGGAGAATTGAAAGAAATGACCCTCATAAACATTTTCAAAGTTTTCCGTTACAGCAGATGTCATCGGTGTGCTCTTTTAAAGACGAGTCGCAGACATGGGCAGGCAAATAGGCCAGGACAGTGATCCCCAAATCCAGAGGGCAGAGAAGGCCAGACGTAAATGCGCTGCCCCCTGTTCTCTGAACACTGCCCCCACCCCTCCCACCTTCTGGCTCCTTGTCTATGCTGTTTCTGATAGAAATTACCTTTATAATTAATTACAAAATTAACCAATATTCTCACCCACATGCTAGTGGCCAACGGTCCACCTGAGAACCTATCCCAATGAGGACAGCAGAACCTATCCCAGTGCAGACAGGGGCTGAAATCGGAGCCGTTGCAGCCACTGGAGGTTGGACACCCCGTCTCCCCTTCTGCCATTCGGAGGTCGCTCTCCAAAACCAAACAAGATCCTGACCGTTCAAACTTCAAAACAGCCATTGCACAAAAGTCAAAGTTCCAGGCGGTTGACCATGAATAATGCATTTCTATTTATAAGGCAATGGAATCAGTGCGTAAACCTTAATTTTAAGTTAAAATTCAACCCAAGGAACAGGTAAAGTCATTGTTAGTCTATGCATCCCTCAAAACTCTGATCCAATTATTACAATCTTATCAACAGGAATTTGTAAATTAAAAGGAAGAAATAGGGCTTCCCCTGAAAAAAGGAAACAGATGAGGAAAGAAGAAGAGGCAGAGGGAAGAGTTCTAATAACCTAGACAGGTCTCTTTGTGGTTAGCTCCCTCTTTTTAGCACTGACATTTTCAAGTCTTTTGTGAGAAGGAAATTTTAAGAATGTACTGAAATCACCCTCTCAGGATCAATTCCCTCATAACTTGTGCTTTATTTGGCTTTAAAAAAAAAAAGCAAAAAAAAATTATAATGATAATAAACTTGAGGCAAACTGAAATAAAGATCCCTGAATATATATATATATAATTTAAAGTTAAAGTTAGCTGTTCACCTGGGAAAATTTAAAGGCCAAATTTATTTTTGTGTCTAAAAGATAAGGATATGTTTAAATACCTCAATATTACCACACCTAAAAAGGATTAGCAATAATAATTTTTATTATCACCGCGTTATCTAGTCCATATCCTAGTGTTCAGATTTTCTTATCTTAAAACATATTAAAATATTCAAATTAGGTCCATATCACGTGGCTGGTTGTCTCTAAAGTCTAAAATTTTTTAATGTATAGTTTCCTTCTCTTCTCTCCTTTTTTATATCCTTGCAATGTCTTGTGGAAGAAGCAGAGTCATTTGTCCTGTAGGGTTCCTTACTCTTGACACGTTGCTGACTGTGTCCCCATGGAGTAAACATGTTCCTGTGGCCCCTGCACTTCTGTGAGTGGTAGTCAGGTCTTGATCGGATTCGAGTTTGATTTTTTCGGCACTTCACAGGTGAGTGTTCTCCCACCAGTTGGGCTTTTTCTCTTTTTGTGATGTTTGCGGCTTTTGAGGATCATGGCCTAGATCCATTAATCCACTAGGGTTTGCAGAGTGGCCCCTTGGATCCCAACCTGTGTCCCTAGGTGGCGGCGTCAGAAGCTGAGGCTTGATTCTCAGTGACTTCCCGACTCCTGTCAGTCCTCGTCCTTAACATTCTCCCAAGAGAAATGACCTCTCATCGACTCTTTCGTTGCCTCAGGTCCAGTTCGTATAGAAATGGCAGGATGAACGCTATGCTCTTCATTTGCCAATTTTCAAAATAATGGGTTATTTCCTAGTATTCTCCAAAGGTGACCAGTGATTTTTTTCAGCACCATTTTGAACTCCTGGATTCAAACAGACTTGATGTGTTTCAGTTCCTTTTCGTTGTTATCTTTATTGATGTTAAAATATTTGCCCTGTGGGAGCTTTTGCAAGCTGGCTCCTGAGTTCCTTGGACATGTCGCTTCTAGTCTTTGACAGCTTCCTTACTTTCAGCTATGACAAGTTGCCCCAGGCACACCTTGTTTATTTCCTTCTGAGACTGGAAGCAACCACCTTGCCAAAAGCCTTGGAAAGTAGGTCTTAGCAGAAGCACAACCTGGGTGCTACCTGTGCCCATTGCTACTGGTTAGGGCACTGGCCTTTTGAGTGAACAGAGCTTTAAAAATCTATCATCTATCATCTATCTATCTATCTATCTATCTATCTATCTATCTATCTATCATCTATCTATCTATCATCTATCTATCATCAATCATCTATCAACCATCCGAGTTCATACTCCTAATTCAAAACCAGGACCATAAGATTTTAAATGTCTTGATCTTATAATTGTGTCTACTTTCATGCCAAAAACCCCGTTTCTCAATGACATTAAAACAATTATTCATTTGCTTAATCCCACATCGTACTTTCGTCTCAGAATAAGAACACTAGCACAAGCACCAACAGTAGGACAACTGAAAACAGTTTAAGATTCTTTTCGGCACTTCTTTTTGTCCTTCGAGTGTTTGCTCACCAGACACACACAGGCAGGTGACCGTATTTAAAAGGGATTTGGGAGTTCCTCAATCTTTGCTTATGTCACGAACTTAATACCTAGTTAGGTTTATTTGTTTTATTTTATTTTTAACTTTTAGAGATTGCTCCTCAATTTTTTCTTTTATAATTCAGTTTTATAATTATGTAAAATATTTCCATGGTTCCAAAGTCAAATCTACAAACATACTCAATGAGGCCAGTTTTCATCTCCATCTTCTCTACAGTTCTTCCCTCCTTCAAAAGTAGTCATTTTTTTAAAAATGTATAGTTTATTTTGTTTTCCCAATACAAGTGAATAACATAAATGATTGATAAAGAGCAGCCTACTATTCTTTTCTCTACCTTTCTTTGTTCACTTAACATCCCTGGGGGATCAGCCTCATTCTTTGTTATAGCTGAGCAGTAGCCAGCTATGTGGACGTCCCACAGTTTGTTCAACTAGTTCCCTGTTGATGCACATTTGTAGAGTCTCCAGTCATATGTTGCTCTCATACATAGCACTGCAGTGAGTAGCCTTGTGCACGTGCCTTTTCTTATTTTTGCCAGGGTGTTTTGGAGATTCCTAGAAGTGGAATTGCTGGGCCGTAGGGTTGATGCACGTGTAGATAACGCTAAAGTCACCTCCACAGGGAGAGTCACATTTCGCTTTCCGATGAGCATTATGTGGGTGCCTGTTTACCCACAGCTCTGGCAGCAGAGTGTGTTGCCAACCTTTTGGATTTTGGCATCTTAGATGAAAAAAACAAAATGCTATCTGGTGTGGTTTTAATTTTTATTTATCTTATTATAAATGAAGTTGAGAATCTTTTCATGTTAAGAGAGATTGGTATTTTTTTCTGTCAATTTTCTGCTTATATTTCTAACCCATTTTTCTATAAAATGGTTGGAATTTTTCTCTATTTTTAGTTTTTTTATACCTTAGGGCTACTAACCAATTTCTCTTTGATGTAAGTTGCAAATATTTGCCCTACTTGTCTGTCATTTGTCTTTTTATCTTACGCATGGTGTTTTGGAGGGTGTTTGGTGGTTGGGGGGTTCTTTGATTTTTTTTTTCCATACAAAAATCGTTTTTATTTCTATGAAACCAAATTGATCAATTTTTCCCCCTTATTCTCAATCTGAGTCATAATTCAGAAAGTTTCATTCTCTCCAGGGTTAGAAAATAATTTGCCAATATTTTCTTCTAATATTGTGTATAGTTTTAGTTTTTACATTTAAATCTCTTACCTGCTTGGAATTTAATCAGATATATGTTAGGAAGGATGAATGTAATTTTGTATTTCCCAATGGCTATCTTCTTACCCTAAGACCTCTTGCAGAAAAGTTCTTTCCTCCACCAATTTGAGATGCCACCTTTTCATATAGTAAGTTTCCATATGGAAATCGGTCATATTCTCAGTTTTCTACTTTGCATCATTAGTCCGCCTATTCATGTGTCAGTGTCAACCTGTTTTGATTATAGAGGTTTTCTGCTGTGTTTTGACAGGGTGTATCTACCTCATTGCTCTTCTTTTTTAGGGTTTTCTTCGCTATTGTTGATTTTCCTAATTTGTCTAGCTTCCGATTGGAATTTCTGACTATCGGTTAGTTTTCTAAAAACTAAAGAAAAGCTGTTCGACTCGATTTTCTACGTGAATTGGCTGTTGTCACAAAGTCTGGGAGAGAGCAGGTGCTTAATAAATGTTAACAGAAGTGAAATGCGTTGAGGTACTCTGCTCGATAGCCCATTCGCAAAGGCTAGCCTTAGACAGGGGACTTATGATGATTTTAATCCCAATTATTTCAGGATAACTGAAAAGACTGGGTTAATAACACTTAGGAAATGGAAGAAAGGGACAAAGGGAGAGAGAGATAATGAGGAGAGGGAGGGAAAGAGGGAGGGAAGGAAGGAAGGAAGGAAGGAAGGAAGGAAGGAAGGAAGGGAGGAAGGGAGGAAGGAAGGAAGGAAGGAAGGGAGGAAGGAAGGAAGGAACTGGTCACCTTGATGTGCTCCGATGACGGGAACTGAGTCGACCTCAGACACTGTGGCGCCCTTTGGAATGTTTTGAATTTATGCTACACATATGCATTAGCTGCATTTACATAATTAATTACCCAGCCAATTTCATATTCATTAATCAAAGCCACTGCGCTTCAGTTAGTTCAAGTAGAGAATTTCCTTCGCGTGCACTCTGTATATATATAGAGAGAGAGAGAGATGATTGTGATATTTGGCACGTGGGTAAAATCGAGAACCTCAGGCTCCTATCTGGGGTACGCTGTGGGTGTCTTGGCTTGGGCCTCAGTCTCTTGGCTTTTGCACTGTCTTGCGTTTTTTGAGGAACATACCGTCCTAGGAAAACAAGGGCAAGAATGTCTCCTTTCTTTAATAAATAATTCAAATGTTGGAAATGTGGAAAAGAAAATATGGCACAGAGGAGCACATTTTCCAGGTTGTTACTTCGCTGCTGGAAAAGGCCATGTCGACCAGCTCAGCCCGGGCGCCGGAGGACCTGCCCTGGGCCCACAGGGCAGATCTCACGAGCCGGGTCTGAGACGTTGACCTGAGTCAAAGGAACGAAGCTGTGACAATCTGGGCTCACGCAAAAGTCCAAACGAAAACGAAAAGGCTCAGGTCACTCTGTCCAGACGTGTGCTCTGCTGACAGACGGACACCCGGGTTTTACCCTTCATTATCCTCCTGATGAAACAAAATGCTTCTGAGAATGGCAGATGTGTCAGTGCACCATGACCACCTGGGGATGCTCGGAACTCGCTTCACCGAGGAAACACTCGGATGCAGCAAAAACACTTTTAGTGGAGGCCAGGATATGAATCCTGCCTCAGTTTACCAGCTGATAAGCTTGGGCCTGTCTGAAACTCAAGCTGGAGAGTACACTCAGAGGAGTAAATAGGAGAAGAGGCATGTAAATGCTTAGGATGGGGCCCAGCATTAATGGTAATTAGTGTAATAACTCTGAAAACTCTGCCAAAAGCGCTCTCTAACCCAAAACAGAAAACAGACCCCTCTTTCTCCGACTTGAACCACGATCTGGCATCATTTCCAGCTATGAAGAAAGAAGCAGAGTGGCCTCCCCATGTGGCCTCCATGCTCACAACTGATAGTATTTTCGATTGTGTCTACCTGGGCATGGGTGTGAAAGGCCCAGCTGGAACTGGCAACGATGCATCACCCTATTCCATCTACTTATTCCAAAGGAGCAAAAATTTGTTCTTCCCCGCAGATGACTGGCGCCCTGGTACCTGCATGAGGAGCCCCCAACCCCACAGAAGCCCAGCTGATGCTCACATGCACAGATGTGGCCTGAGGAGGCTCCACCTGGAGAAGAGGCAGCTGAAGGCACCAGAGGACCACGCTTGGCCTCCTGGGCCTGGCCTTCCCCACTCTGCGGTGTGTGAGTATCTACCGTGCAGAAACCACTTCTCAATTACGCATACTTGAGTTGCAAAGAGATTATTATTCTTTGCTGAGACTTGACTTCTCCTCCTGCAAGCAGATTTTTCTCATTTGGGGGGCGGAGGGAGAAGAGGGCAAATTACATTAAAATCTGGTGGAAAATTTTGGTTGGAACGAGGCACAAAAATGTTCCTTGTAGTGCAGATGCTTCAGTTGTCATCTTTTAACAAAATCGGGGCTCGTTTTGTCAAAACAAACACGACCCAGGCACGTTCGCTCTTTCTTTGGCATGTATCGTTGTGCTAAATTAGACTTTTCGAAAAGCCTCACCAGCGGCCCCCAGGTTGTATGTGGCCGTTGCTGACTCTACAGTAGAGGAATTAAGGGCTAAACTCGTTCTGCTGAGTGCCTGGTTCTCTGCTTGTGCAAAGGGCATTGGGATTCATTTTAGAAAATCCTGGCGATTACAGGCAGGCTTTCCTCCAGAGGGGACATTAAAGAATTTAGGAGACACCCAGGCACAGTCTTAACACACTGAAGAGAATATCTGATGTCCTACGGGGTGCCCTAGTGACCTGGAATAGGTAAAACGCCGCCCCAGGAAGCACTTTTCTGTAAGATCTTTTGCTTTAAGCCGTGTGCCTCTTTCCATCTTCAAACCCACGAAAGAAGAAGCACCACTTGAGACTCTGCCATGGACTGACACCTCCGTGAGTTGTTAAAACACTAACAGAAAGGGTCCCAGAAATCATGAAGGTGTTTCTTCCACCTGTTGTTGTTGATGCTTGCCTCCTAGTTCTGTCATGATTTCATAGGAGGAAGAACTTGAGGCTTAACATAGAGAAAGGCTTGATTTCAAGACCTTTACCAGGGCTCTGACATTCCTATATTCTGCCTGATGAGGCTCTAGCTTGTTTTTGTTGTTATATTAGTTTATTTTCTCTTCTTTTCCTCCCACAGCTCTGGAGGGCCGTGTTTGTACCCCAATATGAGAAAGGCAATAACCAGATGATGTTTTAATTATTTTGGCAACAGCTGTCCCTTGCCATTTAGAGCAGACCATCAGAAGACTATTTTGCCACAAAGATGAATTTTGAAAATAGCCCTGTATGTTATAATATTTCATTACAAAATGCAGGGGTATAAGGTTCTATCCAAAAGATGTGCTCTAACTCTTGCTCTGTTGATTCAACCATATAAACATGTGAGGACAATGAGCAAGGACACAAGCTCAGACACCCAAATACACGCAAATAAACACATCTCGCACGCACACACAGAACAGAGACAGGACGGGGCAGGAGGGGACGGGAGGTGGGGGTTGTATAGGGCCTTGGGCTGAACAAGCTGCTGGAGAATAGGAAATAAGGCTAGAAGCAAGTCCTAGAAAGTCCAGTTGATATTTCATAAGCAAACCAGAGGGAAGAAACGATCCTTAGGCAACACAGGATAAAACATATATTTTTAGTACGGGGTCTTAAAAAGTTTTTAGAACACTGAGGACTCTTTAAAGAAATCTGGTACACATCAGTGAAAATAATTTTGAAAACCAAAGAAAACTCTAAGGCCAATAAAAAGGAAAGTGGGGAAAGGCTGAGTAATTGATGTGTCTCCTGGCGGCTGTGCACCTGTGCGGGGTGGGAAGGGGGCTGGGTACTTATCTCACTCTTCCCTTTTCAAGGCACGTTTTTCCTTCCTTAGTGGTCCTCGGCTCCCTCCTAATGACCTCTGATAGCAGCAATAGCTGGTTATCAATAGTTCCCAGGATGCTCCACGGATTCCACCCGCAGCCTTATTTTAACCTCACGATGACCCTAACAGGTTCAAATTATTGCTTCCCATTTTAAGGCTAAGGAAACTGAGATTCAAAACATACAAGTCTCCTAAGATTGCTACCAGTAAGTGACAGAGCAGAACCCCCACTTCTGTGTGGTGGCTCTCAACTTCAAACTCTCCTTCCTGGGCCATACAGCCTCCCTTGGCCTAAAGTTCTGTCTCGAAAGATGCCAAACGCAGGGAAGAACCTTCCCATGAGTAAAACTAAATATCTATACACAGTGTCCACGATGACATCCAACACTGAGCTCCTGCGGTCCAGTCCTAGAGACGTGTCCATCGTTCATTCAGCTGCTCAAAGACAAAAGCAGATTGGAACATGAATAAAGTTCTTGACTCTCTTTTTCCATATTTGTATTTTTCTGACAATTTTAGTTTTGTGATTGGAAATGCATTCATTAGTGGGTCACCAGGATGGGGAGCGGGGAGAGGTTGGCGGGATGAACTAAAGATTATCAAGCTGGACACCAATGCATCATACCAGGCCTCATCTTTGCTGGAGATTTGTTAATCTGGTTTGCAGCTTGAGGTCTTGAATCCCACCTTATTTCGTGTCTCTATGTGAATAGGTCTGCTTTAAGCCAAGGACTATTTTGCTCAATTTTAAAGGGGAAAAATAATCATGAATAGGGAGGGGAAAAAAAATAAAACCATGGGCAGCACATATGATTTGAATTACAGTCAGATAATCACCATTCATGACCAGTCCAAGCTGGAAGCAAAGCTTGAATTTCTCCTCAGAGACATTTCTCGGCTTAACTTTTAACAAGGGCTACAATTGAGTACGGCCTTTAAGTGAAAACTAAAGAAGTTCAACCTATTTAAGGCCTTTACTGACTTCTCCAGCCTCCTATGAAATTAGTCCTTTTGGAAGAAGATCATTTATGAGTTTCATTGGAAGTGGTAAAAATAGCCCTCCCACTCACCCACCCCCTCAGCAAATGTTCTAAAGAAAGGTTTTTGGTGTTTTTTTTTTTCAGACATATGTTCCAAGTGACATCGGAGGACTATAGGCTCAGCCCCTTTCTCTGTTTGGAGAACTTAAATAGAAATCTAAACATTTACTCTCTCTCAAGGTTTTCTTTCCCATCGAATTCCACGATGACCAGACGCTCGTCCCAACCTGTGAACATTTGGGAATCATTTTGGCACACACACAAAATGTATGAAATGAGGAATACATTTCGTGGCTCCAAATCCCAGTGACATACACGCTTCCTCCAGCTAGAGTTCCTTTGCGGAGCCCGTTCACTTCTCAGAGACAAGAAGAGATGAAAACCAAAGACTCATCTTCAGGAGAAAGCATCAAGCTAGGCGTGATTCCTCCGAAACAGTGCTTGTATTCACGGGACACCCAGTTTAGGTTCCCAGTCCCTGTCAAAGAGTCTCTTAAGAAACAACAACCACAAATCCTGATGCCAACCGGTCCCATCGGAATCTCTAGGGATTCCACTATTTTAGGGAATGGATTTGGGGCTCTGGTGCCGGATAAATCTCTGATTTATATCTCATTGTTTCTGTTTACTGGTTTTGGGGAAAAGTTATTTAACTTCTCTGAGCTTAGATTCCCTCCAATATAAAAGCTAAAGATGCCTACTCTGCAAGGTAGTGAAAATGGGATAAAATACGGTTTGTAAACATATTTCCTAGCGTCAGTGATCCATACTTGTTTAACGCCACAATGTTTTGCAATATTTAATAATATTTCTCATCAGAATTTCCTTCTCTCACCTTCAACTTGCCTTTCTCTTCAAAAGCTTAGATAATTTGAGGAAGGCAGATGATTAATTTTAAGATTAAGGAGTACGCTTCGTGAATAAGAAAATAATATCCCTAAGAATAGTAAAGGACTTCCTGGAGGCCAGAAGAGTCACATAAGAGGATAAAAATGAGGAGGGCTCAGGATAAGGACTCTCATTCCCTCTCTACTTTATCCCCCAACACAGTGCTAGGAAGGACTCAATTCTTAGGTAAGCTTGTGGGATCAAAGAACAGGGGACATCATAACCTGTTTCTTGGGAATGGCCCCAGAAGGAAAGAAATGACACCATGCACTTTCTAGGTAGATGGAGACTTAGCCTGAACAATTTTCTGTTCCTTGAATGCTTTTGAAGCCACAAAATGACTCCTATGAGGCAGGAAAGCAGCAAAGGGAGCCACAGGGCCTGAGGTGGCCTTGTAGATGAGAATCCAGGTAAAGCAGAAGAGAGCTACACCTGCTAGTGACCAAGAGAACCAGCTGCATTGGGAGGGAATCAGCAGGTACCAATGTGGAGAGAGGATATCCACAGCTGGATATGTCCACCTACTCCCTGCGACACTCCATCAGACCCCTCCCACCTCCTTAGACAAAACCCGGGGTAAAAAGATGAACCCAGAATGAGAAAAATAAAGAAACTGTATCACTCACACCAGATTTTGTGACTTGAGCTTCATAACTGCTGTCAGTTTTTGTTTCTGTGTTTGTTTGTTTGTTTTTAAACCAATTTTTAGGGTATAGCTCCCACATTATGTAACAGACCCCAGGGGAGGAGACTTCCATTATCTTGGTGTAGGAGTCAGGGAAAATAAGATTGATAAGGTAAACTGTTGCCACCACATGAGGGCCCACATATGGACTGGAATGAATCTGATCAGCAGTAGCTGAGCCCTGTTATGGTCTCTGGGAGAGCTAACATCCAAGACACCATGGTAGACCAACTTACAACAAATTGACAACATGAAGAATGGACAACTGGTCAACCAAACAGGGAGTTTTGATTACAAAACACTACTTAGGCCTGCCTACTTTTTTCCCTCAGTTGATGTATTTGACCGAAGCAAGAAGCTCTAATTCATCCCCCAAGGCTCTCCGATTGGCCCTCCTTCTAGGCTATAGGACATACCTCAACATAATGTATAAAATAAAGTTGCATACTAAAGTTAACAACTTCTGAAATACAGCTATAACAATTATGTGATTATATGTTATCCTGGATTAACATGTGGCCCATAATCCTTTGATATTACAAAACTCAGCTGTGCCGTGGGATCTAACGAGTTTCGTTTAATAGAAAGAGTTACTTGGGAATGCTACACACCAGTTCGTTGTTCAAAACATTTATTGAGATTTAACACTACGAAGTAGATAAACAAGTGTTCCCCAGCTGCTAAATCTCACTTCATATATTTTATACGATCCACTGTGCTGCTGATTTCTGAAATGTGAACAGACGTCATCTCCAATGCACATTTTTAAATGTGACTTTTGAAGCTACATCTGCTTCACATCTCTGTTCAAAGTGTTCCATTTTCCTCCAGGGTTCCTTAATGATCACATTAGAATGGGCAAAAGTCAAGGGCTGCGTGCATTTTCTGAAATGCAAGCCTCGATATTACACACTTACCTTCGGAGGAAAAAAAAAAAACCACACACACAAAAAGACATCTGAAACCCTGGCAGACGTGTCAACCAGGCAGTGAAACGGCGAAGATTAACAAAGTCAAATTTATAAAGTGCAATAAGGCCGTCTCATGAAAGAGGGAGGCAAGGCGGGACTTTGTCCGCTGTGTTGTTCCTCTAACGTGCCTGGGTCATCCGCTGCACTTTGTGCAATTTTTCAAGCTGTTCTGAAATGACTAATCATGACATGTAGTGTGTAACACACTGAAATGTGTTGAAACGCTGGGTAACGTTCCCAGTCTGATATTTAAAACACTTGGTCAGCTAGCAAATGGGACAGAGCCATCTAACCACCCTGCACTTCGTGCTTTCACAATCTCCACCTCGCTGCATTTCCAGAGCATGGGAATCATCTCTCTCTCCCTCTCCCTACTTTTCAAACTGGACCACGTGTCTCCCCAGTGTCTTCTACAAGCAGGAAAATTAAAGCGAGTCATCAATATGAACGTAGTTCTATGGAAAGACAGGGAGTGGCGCGGTAGCTGGCATCCTTCCTGGTGACCTCGGACTTGTCCTCTGCTTTGGTTTGCTGAATCCACTCGCCGCCCGGGAGTCTGGCAACATGGTTACGATCAGGAAAAAAAGAGGATTAAAAAAAGTCAGCTTGTATTTGTGGATGGATTCTAGAAGCAGATGCTTGAGATAGTTATTGTCCTTTTGCAATTATGCAGAGTGTGTGCCCCCAAGAAGCCTAGGCCTCCCTGGGAATGGAACAGAGGTGCTGTCGGCTTGTCAGAAAGGAAAGGGGCCATCTGGCAGGAAGCCAGCCCGTTTGACCAGTGTAAATAATGTGCTGGCACAGCTCGCTCTCTGAAAATAACCCGGGAAAACTGCAGACTGTGGTCAACCTCCTAAATATTATGGAACGCAGGAGAAATTTCTGGAGCCTAAGTTTGAAATATGGCAGTTAAAGAAGAATTCGAGACCATTCCAGCAACAGATTTTCCTCTGAGTGACAGTTGTTCTAAATGAATGAAACAGTTGTTCTACAGCAACGGGCAACACTGGCTAAGAGGGAAAATGTTCTTAACTGGTGAGGTAGTAACTGAGGAGAAATGGCTTGTCTGGGGAAGAGGTTCAGTAAACAGCGACTGAAAGAATAAATGAATTTTTTCAGCATAAATCTCCAGAACGGGCTAATGAATCCCAGAGGGAAATTGGCCTCCATATATTTTGATTTAACTCTATTACCCAGGCTGACGACCACCTCATCCACCCAGTTTGACTCTTCGTGGCGTTGCTGGGTCCCCCAAAACCCAATGACTCATCAGAGAGCTGCGTTGGGCTCCCAGTAAGGATGACTTCAGTGGCATAGATGCTGAAGACAACTCCCAAGAGGAAATGGCTGCTTCTTGGGAACAAGTAAGCCCTGACAAAGGTTGCAATTTTTAGGAGGTCGAAACCCTTTTGTAATGTGGTTCTTTCAAGTTGTATCTTGCCCATTTACCACTGAATAAAACTGTCCTCCACTTTGTAAGAGGAAATTCTCCCTCGTCCTCTCTTTGAAGCGTGGCACTCCTATTAGCCAAGTACAACCTGTACCCACGGCCTACCTTCCTGCCAACCAAATTACACGGACCACGCGTTCCACCCTCCCAAAGTCTGGCCCAGTCCCTGTTTCTCAAGCCACAACCAGCTAAGAGCACTAGGTATTTAGGGAGAATAAAAATGGGAGGGATCGGAGTCAATTGTATATTTTTAAAACGGGTCTATGTGCTTGAGAAGAGAAACCAGGTGATACAAAATTGTGGAAGGTGGAAAGCAATATTCTTCCCTAAATGTTTTCAATCAGGACTACTTTTAAGTTAAATCTTATATGGAACCCCCAAATTTAATACATACCTAAGCAGAATCACTCTGGTTGGATTCGAGCGGGGGCAGGGGCAGCCTTCACCCTTCAAATCCGTGTCTAAAACCACTTTATTTTGTCAAAGATTCGCTTCCCTGGCAAACAGGATCGCCTCTGAACTTGCTTTATAATTGACCCAGGGACATTGTATTAGCCTGGGTAATAATCAGCACCAAATTGCTCTGCCTCGTAGAGTGTCGTAGCATTTAAATACTTGCACAGAGAAACAGTATTAGACTCATGGTGTTATTTCTCTTACATGAAAAGTTTCACAGTCAATCATCTCTAGTCAGGAAAAAAAATGAATCAATTAAAATCTAAGATGGAATCATCCCCCTGGATAATTCTAGCTTCTGACTCTGCGTATGAATTGGACCATTCCCCCAAAAATGAAGTTATTCAGCAGAGACAGTCCTTTTATTTGCTCCGCACTGAAGCTGCAAATCCCCGGGGCCAAATGTTTGGCTGGTATCATTTAAGGCAGAGTTCTCAGATTTCCACAGGGAAATAACAATAATCTCACAATCGCTTCAGAAATAACATTTAAGCTTTTTGTTAAAGAAACAATCAAATCAAGCCCTGACAAAATTGTTGCTGGGGGGAAACATGCTTCTGACAGTCCAGAGATACTGCCCACTGAAGACCAGGAGGCTGAAGGAAACCAAAATTTTGCCACCCCGAAGCTCCTTTGGGGGATATTGATTTTGAGCTGTTTATTGAGAAAAAAAGACAGAAACTTTGAGCCTCAGCCTTTTCCTGCCCAAGAGACTCAGACAGGAAGGAAGCCTTAGAATGCTGCCTTAGCCTGATTTGAATTAAGGATGGTAAATTAAAAGCCATCAGGCAGGGGCCTCCTAGCCAGATACTGCGTGTCCCATTGTTTCCGAGTTGACCAGCAAGGGCCTGCCTGCCACGCATGCTGTCCTCCTCCCCAGGGACCTGTAAATTGTCCCTTCTCCCTTCGGAAATCTGACCCCCTGCAGTCCCTCTTTTCTCCTTTGTCCAAAATGCCCTATATGCCCCGTGTTGCCTCACCATCTTTGGAATTTTCATGCCTACATGAGTTCCCATGTGCTTGGATTAAAACTTTGATTTTCTCCTGTGAATCCGTCTCTGTGAACTGGATTAGCCCAGCTAGAAGAATCTAGAAGGTGGGAGAAAAGTATTATTTTTTTTAGCCCTCACCAAGTGCAGTGGAAATTATGGATCCGAAGACTTCACTAGTGACCTGGGCCATCCCAAATCTTTCACGGTTAACGAGGGGGTGACCACAGATGCCTCCTCTGGAAGCTAAGAGAATGAATGAGCCCATGCTCATGTGTTGGCCTGTATTTGCAGGCTTTCTGTAGACTGTGAGATGCGATGCCCCCTTCCTATACTGAGATCACTCCAAGTCCAACCCAGCACACCTGTGGAACCATCAGCAAGGGTGGAGAGGAGCCCAGGAATCTGGACGGGCTGCATTAGGGCAGCACGGTTCCTGCTTTTGCCTGAGACCCACTCCCAGAGGGAGCCGTGCTTGGCACGTTCCTTTCCTGCTGCAGCCAAGGGTGGAGGTGTCGGCTGGCACCTCGGCAGGGTTTCACCTTGGGCTGCTTTCAAAATGGCAGAAAGAGAAGAAAAACGAACCGCAGCAGGTCTGACCACGGAATTCCAAGCAGACAGAGGAACCAGGGAACAAAGCTTCCTTTTTGGAATATAGAGACCCCAGCACTTCATTCAAGGTGTTGAGGGAAAGGCAAACACTGGCCGCAGAGCTCGTACGGCACCAGGCCTGGCAGAGGCAGAAGTCCTGGGCCTTCATGATGAGCATCACCCAGGAGGTGACCGAGTTCGCGGTGTTTCATTCCCCTGGATGAGCTGTGAGCTGGGTGGGTTCAAAAAGTCCATTCATATCTTCTCATCCGGTTCACTGTGAGAAGGAAAATGTCAAGAGTTGGCCTGATGAGGAGACAACTGTAATGTGAAGCTATAAACCCATCGGCCACCGACAGGAGACCTAGGAATGAGTCCAGAAAACGTGGAGCCTTTTGGGCCTGCTGCTGCGTCCGCATGCATTCCCCGGGAGGAGAGTAGCAATCACCTGGGTTAGAGAACTTGAAAGGAGACGAGTATCTGCTTGGACTGGCCATCGATCTAGAATAACGTTCATCACGAGACATTGTAATTCTTTATGTGTCCACCTTCTTCGACAGTCTGCGCAGTCCTTACAGCAGAGCAGCCATCTTCACATCTAGCACAGGTCGCTTGGCACATGGTAGAGGTTCAATAAACGTTTATCCAAAAAGTAGTAATTTCTGTTTAAAAACTGTGATCGACATAACCTCTTCAAATTCCTTTCCAGCCCCCGAATTCAATGACGGAAGGTTAAGGTGGAGAAGAGGAGAGAGATTCCTTTTACTGCATCTCTGGGTTAAGATGAAGCTATATTAGTAATGACGGGTGTCGCTGAACTTGGTCACAGAATCAGGCCATCAGAGTTTTGCTTGGGCCATTTTCTAATTCATCTGTGTGGTCAAGTTAAGGCTCGAGTGGACCATTTTATGTTCCGTTGTGTTTTGATGGTGGCCTTTGGGGACTGTGATAGACCTTTTTAAGGGTAGCCTCCTCCACTTTCCCTGGGACCATCCATCCTCCCGGGTGACAGTGAGTGTTTCATAATAGAGCCCTTCCAACCAGAGCCCAGATATCAGAAAAGGGAAAATCACGGGCTTCCGAGATCTCTAAAGAACCACTTCTTTGCTAAGGAGTAATCCAGAGGTAGAAGGTGGGCAGACTGGTCTGGGTGCTGCTCCTGCTCAGGGCACCTCGCTGGCACCGGTGTCCCTCTCGGCTTCCTCTGGGCTGCACAAAGACCACTTTTGTCTTTGTCAATTATGTGCCTCCCTCATGGCTCTGCTTTTTCTCAGCTTGTTCTTGGCTCATGAGCACCTCAGCCCTCATAGTCATCACGGCACAGTGGTCTGTCCAAAGTGGGCAGCGTTGTTTGTTTTGAAGTTGTTGGATTTGGGTTTTTTCTTTTCTTTTCTTTTCTTTTTTGGCATATTGAGAAAGACACGATTTTGCCCTTGTGCTCCCCATCATTCCCAATGGCTGACACTGTCCAAAGAGAAGAAAGGCCCTGGCCATCCAGAGAAGCCCATGAGGCACTCAAGGACAGGACTCAGCTTGGGCACCACCCCTGCCCCCAGCTGGTAAACAAAGGGCCCAGCTTGGCTGGCTGTCCTGGGCACTGGCCGCGACGTCCTGCAGGAAGCCTGGACAGCACATACGGGCCTGCCATAGGCTCCTTCCCTGAAAGGCTGGGGCCAGCCTGGGGCTCACCCTGGCAGCACAGGAGGCCAGCAGAGTGACGGCAATCAGCACAATGCAAGGCCCGCTGTGCGGGGCATGAGGTCCTGTCCAGCCTACTGAGGGCAAATAGAAAGGAGGCGACTGTGGGAATTTGCTGAGTTTTCCAAAACCCAGAAGCTTTGAAGGGATGGCCACGGAAATGATTACAAGCCTGAGCTATGCCTAGCTTTTCCAATCCAGGTGGCCTAAAGGGAAGAGCATACAAGTAGCCAGCACCTGGGGAGGGGCCTGTGCTCAGCCCATTGGTGGAGACACCAGGAGACGCTGAGCTAGTTGCCCCAGGCACCCGCCTGTTCCCGCTGCAGCAGCTCAGTGTTAGGGCTTTTAATAAAAAGGGCAATAAAATAAACTTTTATTCAAAATGCGTTGGATCAGCTTCAAGCATTGTCCCCCGGACTCCCTACCACATCCTTGGATCGATATATCAGAGTAATACAGCTGGATTCATTTAGCTATTTCAACAGGGGCTTCCTGGAACCAGTTCCTTGGGTCAAAAGTGATTTTCAAGACATTTGGGGCAGGTTGTCACTAGAATACCATTTTACAGGCCCAAATTACTAGCTACTAGAGTCTATGGTAAAGCGTTCTCCTTTAAGTAAACTTTCTTGCTTCCTCTAAGACCTCAGGGAAAAATAACAATTCACAAAGTTGTTTTTTTCTAAGTTATTTCTACATTGATGGTTTTTAGTGCCAAAAACCATTTGCTGTGTGCGAAAGGCTGTGAAAGGCTCCGGTGCCTTATCTAGATGCTATCTGGCAGGCTGGTTGCTACAGGATAAAAGGACTGTTTTCCACTTAACTTCAAGAGCTGGCCCAGCCTATGTTACAGGAGATAAGAGCTAGGGACAATGGGACTCGCCACAGTTGGGGAAGTAAAGATACAGACGGCAGTCTCAGTGGCTTGCCCGGGGTTCTTTCAGGAAATACTGAAAGCCCGGGCATTTGACATGCAAAGGTCAAAATTCCTTTTCCATATTCCATATCTACTATTTTGTGTGCATTCTTCGTCATCCCTCTATCCAGAGCTTACATCTACCTGAGACTCCCTCACCCAGAACCACTCCCTTTCCTTGGCTTACCCAGGCTGTCTTCATCCTTAAGCCCCATCAAAGCTCTTAATTAAAACTGAGCAACCTGGTTGGTATCCCAGCCCTGGCAATGACCAGCATTTGCCTTTGGGTGAGTCACTTTTACCCTCTGAGTTCCATCCACAGAACAGGTCCATCATCTCTGACCTTGAAGCGAATCATGAGGCCAATAAGGATAAGGAATGATGCAATGCTCTGAAGACTCCAGAGGGACACAAAGGCAGAGTCACACCTCGTCCTCCAAACGCAGAGCACAAATGTGTGGACCACCCACTTAACAAGTAGCCTGGGCTGGTGCTCCATTCCTTTTGGGGGAGGTGGGAGGAGAGGAAGACACTTGGCATTGAGTTTCTCTCTGTCATGTGATTTCATGAGTAATGAAAAAGTTCCCAGAACACAAAAATACTCATGAACAAACTGACAAAATGAGCTATTTATAAAATTATGGAAAAAATGCCATTGCATTATCATGTATATATCCTGCTAAACTCGTGATTAAATTAGAACAGGTCCGATCACAGCCATTGTCACTGATGGGTCAGGAAACGGTAGAACAGGAACAGTTAACAGTGAAAGAAAAGAAAATCTAGAATGTAGACGAAATAGGCACGTCGGAGGCAGGAGCTATAAATAGCCAAGAATGAAGAGAGTCCAGGAGGAAAGAGAAACGGCCTCTTACATTTTTTGCCAAAATGACCTTCACGTGATCTAATGCTGCGAAGGTCACGTGCGAAGGGAAAGGTGCTGGCACAAGACAATTTTGTTAGAAAAAAATTATAACCTCAAATGCTCCAAGAATTGATACTCTTTGTCCTCACTAAGAAATCAGCAGTTTGCTGCACAGTGACCTACATTCTGCTTACGGTAACATAAAGCAGGCCCACTCGTACAGTTTTTAGTGTCTTTGGGGGCTTTTTTGCACTATGCATTATAGCAATTCCGGTCTTGGTTTTAAACGATTTTACTTTTTCTATTTTCTTTTTCTGATGATACCCCAAGTATCATCAGATACTGAGGCCCTACCCCCGACTGCTTGGCGTGCCCTTCCAGAGAGGCTAGACCCGGACCAAGGACTCACGATGTCTCCGGAAGGACGCTGTGAGGAGAACGATGGTGATTTTCAGCATTGGAACTTTCCAGAGTGGTGTCAAGCATCTCCTCAACTTAATTATTTTAAGGTGCTGAGTCAACTGTACATCACAGATAAGGCCTAGCTATCAGGCTGGGTGCTCTGGTACCCTCCTTCACCACCAGTCTTCTCCCTGCCACCCCCAAATCCCCCATGAAACAGGAATAATGATGCTGCAAAGGGAGGCTGTGAGACAGAGGTGCCAGGTCCACACAGTTGTGTGGTGGTTAAGCTCAACGTGGTATTAGTCCTCCAAGAGGTGGTGTCAGTCAGCCACAGGGGCCCTACCCCCACACACCGCACACTTGCACCCCGTCTTTGCTAACTCGCGGCCGTAGGTGAAGGAGGTCGGCAATAATCCGAGGTGGCCTTCAAAAATAGTCAAGGCCGGCTCTTTGGTTTGGAACAGTCATTCTTTATCATTTGCTCATCCCCCATCTCCTCATTTTCTTTCAAGTGAAAACAAGATTCATTTCCAAGTTCCTTTCACAAATGATTTAAGAGTAAAGGAGTCAGAGGAATGGAGTCACGTGATATGCTTTAGTAAAGAAACAAGTCACTGCCTCAGAAGGGTTTGCCTTTTCCTACCAGCTGCCGTAGTGTTTCCTTTAAATACCCATACATTTCAACTCCAACTTAAGATTATAAACCTTGAAAAGAGAAAAAAGAAGCATGCAAGCCAAGTATTTCTTTATCCTAGATACAGAATATTATTGAATCAATTCTTATCCTGTCAATGCTGGAAGGGAGGAGAGATGCTTGAATGCGATCAGTTTCCATACGGAGTCTGATGTCTGGAGACAGGGCATCATCTGCCCAAGATTGTCTACAAATCTGGCTTTTAAATCAGAAAATGACACATTTGTTCATTCAATTTTTATTGAATAAATGGCCAAAAATACGTCCTACAGAAATGACAGGGCAATATCTGTGCGAGGTTGCAATGTGTTTGTAGCCTAGTCTAGGAAAGAGACACCTGGGGTCAGGCCAGGTGGGGTGTTATGGTCACGAGCCTTTTATTTATTTATTTTTTTATACCTATGTCACCTGGTCTTCTTAGGGGGTCTCCCATCCAAGTACTAACCAGGCCTGACCCTGCTTAGCTTCTGAAATCAGATGGGATTGGGCTTGCTCAGGGTGGCATGGCCATAGACCACAGACTGTGGCTCCACCAGGGTGTGAACCCGGGAACGTCTGAGTGTAAAGCAGATGTGCTCACTGCCACACTATGGAACCATGTCCTTGGTCATGATTCTTAAAGGTGATGCCTCACTGGGAGGCACCAAGGGGGATTCAGGGGAAGAATTGCCAAAAATGCCTTCTAACTCGAGAGAGCAGATGTCCGAAGGCCTAGCGGGGAGCATTTTGAGAAGCTGAAATGTGCAAATGGTGGAGTGTGAGAGCAGAATGCGAGGTGGAGAGGCTGCCAGGAGGCGAGAGAGGGAAGCAGGGCCATGCAAGGCTTCATCACGAGTGTTTCAGAAAGACCAAGCTCGTGGAGGAAGGATTAGATGGGGGCAAGAAAACCATTTCAGAGGCCATCGCAATAATCCAGGCCAGGAATGGGGACCTGAGACAAGGTGGCTTCCGGGCCAGGTTGAGAGAGAAGAGATGGCGGAGGGAGACAGGACTAACACAGATGGTGATGACTAACCGACACCACTATGGAGGTCAGAGAAGCGAGGTGTCAGGGACCACCCCGCGTTTCTGGCTTGGGCTACTGGATAAGTGGCACTTAAGTCACTGAGAAAGGGATTGAGAGGAAGGTTAAGATTCGAAAGGGGAAACAAGCTCTGCTTAGGTGAGGGGTTGGTATCCCATTAGGTTTGAAGCGGCCATAGGACACCCAGATGGAGAATTCAAGAAGCAATCGTTTAGAGGAATGTACCTGGAATGTCCTCAGTTCTCCTCTTTGTCCCCTCTCTAAAGCCCTTTCCCCAGCTCCTCCAGGTAAAGTTATTTGCTTCTCTTCCCAGACTCCCTCAGCCCCAATCGTCACACTTTCCACTCTCATGATCTGCTTACTTGTCTGTCCCACCTTTAACTCTGGAAGTACAGACATGTTCCATTCACTTTTTTTTATTTAACCCCAAGTGCCCGGCACATAAACAGTACTCGTGAAATGGCTACAGAACGAACAGACTATGTTTTAAAGTAGGATTTATATAACAAGCCTGGACAAATGCTGCCACAGCATCTTATTCAAGGAAGGATCATTCCTAATTAAGAATTTTTGTATAAATAAAGGATCGTGAAGGCAGACTCCATCACTAAGGAACTTCAGAAGGTTTTAGGAGTTGCTCACACTCATTTACCTATTCCACAAATATTTACTGAGAACCTATGATGCCCCAGGTGCTTTGCCAGGCCTGGGCATCCAGCAGGGAACAGAGCAAAGCCCAGCCCACTGAGTTTGCCTTCAGGGAAAAGGGGACTGGGGAAGAGTTACACAATAAGCAAATAGACCGAAAGTCTTGCAGTATCTAAGACGGTAACAAGTACCAAGGAGAAAAAATAGGCCAGGTAAGGGAATGGGGACAATGGCCAGGTGTCAGTGGGTAGGAGGGAGGGGCTGCTATTTTAGAGGCAATGGTCAGGGACGGCTTTAGAGACTGGAGTACCTATGAAATACCTCGTAATGAAATTCATTATTAAAGAAATATTTCTGAGCACCGTATCTGGGCTGAGCAGTGCCAAATACTTTCTCTGCCCCCACAAAACAGCTTTGATTTCACCTGTCCGGCCACATCTGCAGGTGTGAACAGGCAGCCACTATGCTGCCTCTGCTGACACCTGAGGACCCTGAGGAGGATGGACGGAGGATACTTCTGGAAGGAGCAACCCTACCGCAGCCCTGACTCTAGGTCTCAGCCTCCTGGTGTCTCATGGGAAGGAAGAGGACAGAGCACCTGGGACAGACTGGCTCCGCGTTGTTTTCTGCTTTGAAACAAGTTATTGAGGGCAGAGCTCAGGGAAGAGTCAGCGGCCCTCTAAGGCAATCTGAGGATGTTTCCTCATTTGTAACATGGAGATTTTAACACCAGTTCTGTCCCCACCCCGTCCTGGCCAGGGGCAAATAAAGTGTTTTAAAGATAGGCTATGAAGCAAGGCACAGCATCAGCATTGTTCCTTTTTCTTACGGCGGGTGTGTGGAGGGTTCTCGTCCCCTCGTGGCCTCCACACTTCTTGCCAAGTCAACTCTCACACGCCCCATGGTCTTCACACCTGAAAGGTGCTTCCCTTTGATGGCCTCACTTAATCCTTGCGCCCGCCCAGGGAAGCAGGTCTAATTTACAGATCGGGAGTCTGAGACCCAGACACAGGGAATGACAGGTGATCAGTCAACCCATGACCAAGCGAAAATTCAATTCAGGTTTTTTCATTCATTTTCCCCTCCACAGCTGCCTTTTCAGCGTGACCCACCACTGTAGGCAAACACAGAAAACTACACCACACTGGGTTTGCGTCTTCAAAGAAGGCTGTGAGCATATCACAGTTACCTTCGGTCCTGCTACTCTTGTTGATGAGTTCGATTAAACTAATCCTATATGTAGATCCAAGGTGAAGTCTCAGCTTAACTTATCGATTTGGATAAAGGGAATTTTCAAGGCATAAAGATTCACTTGATACAAAGCTCAATGCTGGTGAGTTCAAAAAAACATTTTCAAAAATCCAACTTTTCTGCATCTGATAAAACTCTAATTAGGCAGTAATTTGGACAGATAGGAGCCTGGCTTCTTCCCCGACTGAATTCTGGTGCTAAGCGCTAGGGAATGATGCAAATGTGGTGAGTGGCTAGTAATTAAAGGATTTAATTAAGCATCGTCTGGGAACGTGTCTAGTAGCTCAGTGTGTATGTTGGCAGCTCCCAGCAGTAGGGTGGTTCCAGGCGGGGAGGCGAGCATTGTCGAAGGCAAAGGAACTGGTTATTTGGGGGAGATTTTTCTAGTCCGAGGGTAAAAGAAATACATGTTAACTATTGATGACACACATTTGGGGCAAGAGTTTCAATGAAAATGGTAAAGACATGGGTCTTTAATTGTTTAACATCCTGTCATTTGCTGTCGTGAACCCGACATCTAGCATCTGCGTTGGCAGATGGAGGACGAGGCGTCTCCCGTTCTTCTCGCTACTTCTACACCTGAACGCGTTGCAGGTGCTCAGGGAAGGCTCAGGAATGAAGCAGTAAATGAGTAAATAAGCACTAAAAAGCATCTTTAAAAGCAACCAAACTATCATGTAATGTTGAGCCAAAAAAATAAAATGGCATATAAAATCTATACGTCGTATGATTCAGCTGTGTAAATAAATATATGGAAAAGAATCAAAGGGAACGTCAGTATTTGCTTCTGGTGGATGAGATCAAAGATTGTTTTTTCCTTTCTGATTCTTAACTTTTTTATATTTTTAAACTATAGACAAATATAATATTATGTAATTTATATAATTATATGTTATGTATATATGTATATATAATTATTATAAGTAATATAATTATATACAATATAAATATTAAATATATTTATTTTAAAACTCATAAAAATAGAGTTGCTATATATCAAAGAGAAAGAATATGCTGCTTTTTTGATGAGGTATCAGACTCACAACGGATGAGACCTTTGGGACGAGCCATTCATTTATCGGGTCAGTGAGTCAACAAACAGCTTACGGGGCACCTGCACCTACTATGCCTGGCAAAGTGGTCCATGTACTTACTATATGCCATCTCTTGAAAACTTTTGCATTTATCTCAGTTAATCCCCATAATCATCCCTATGTGGTAGGTGATATCATTGTTCTAATCCACAGATGAGGCATCTGCTCACGGTCACACATCTGTTAAACAGGATCCTAATCAAGGCATTTAACCCCAGAGCTACAGCTCTTAACTGCTCTTCCAGCCAAGTCTTACCCCTCCAACTGTGATGATCCCCACACTTCTAAACTCTATCTTCCTTCACCTTTAATTCACTGGCTTTGTTCAACCTTCAGGACTACACAAAACAAAGGAACTCATCACCCACTGAATAATCGTGTGTCCTCCTTAAGCCCTCTGTGTTCCAGACTAAACATTCCTAGGTCCTTTGAGTATCTGTCTGGGATTCCTATGACCCAATACTCCAGTACTCTCCTCTAGACTGCTCCCATTTATCAACGTCCTTCGAATCTGGCTTCATAGCAGAACCCCACCTTTTAGTTCGACCATGCAGTTATCCGTATCCCACGCTGCTCTGTGTGGTCTGATCAGCACAGAGGGTCAGCCCTCTTAAGCCAGACACTGGACTTCTGTTATCACAGCTCAAAGGCGTGCTCATTTTGGCTCCTCTGCATATTATTTTTTTTTTAATTGAACTTGCATTCTTTAGTACATAGCATACATAGATTAAGTCTTCTGTGATAAATACTAGACTAGAAGCAAGTCCCAAAGACTATATTCCAAAAACTCATTTGTAAGCCAATTATTTGAAATCAAAATATTAACAAAACACTATAATATGTGATGATTATATTTGCAGGTCAAACCACAAAGTCTATAGCCCTTCCATAATTAAAATTCATTTTTTTAAAAAATAATGTATAAAACATTAGTAAGGATTCATATTTGTAAGCACATAAAAGCCATTTAAATGTAGAGAATACCCAATATTCTCTTAGTAGATATAGAGTCATTTCCTGGCATGTTCTTATTCTGTTAATTATTAGAGCAAAAATAATGAATATGTTTTACTTACATTAAACTACAAAATTTGAGGTAAAATAAGTCCAGCTCCTCCATTATGAACTACCACTTCCCAAAAGAAAATCAATTTGAAGCAGGAGCAATCTTCCTAAAATGTTTCTTTTCATGAAGATGCTTTACCAGAACTTTACTTTCTCTCAATAAAGTCATTAGGTTAATGATTTTAAATATCTGGATTAACTCTCCACCTTGAGCTATTCCATGAAACAAGCATGAGACTAACTAGGTATAAAATGAATATAGTCACTGGGAGGAAAAAACCATGGTGAGTTGGTTGAAAAGATTAACAAAATCAAAGGCTTCTAGTCAGCTATCTAAGAATAAATAGAGAGGACACAAATAACTAATATCAGAAAAGAAAGAGGGGGCATCCCTACAGATCCCATGGAAATTAAAAGTATAATAAAAGAATGCTACGAACAATTCTGTCTAAAAATCTGATAGCTGAGATTAAATGAACCAATTCCTCAAAAGATGTAATCCACCAAAACTTACACAAGAAGAAGTAGGTGGTGCTCTTAGGCCTATGTCTATTAAAGAAATTGAATAAATAATTAATAACCTTCCAAAACTAAAAGCACCAGATGGGTTCACTAGTAAATTCTACCAGACATTTAAGAAAGAAATTATACCAATTCTCTGCAATATTTTTCAGAGGATAGAAGCAGGAGGAATACTTACTAACTTATTCTATGAAGGATTACCTTACCACCCAAACCAGACAAAGACATAAGAGAAGAAAACTACAGACAAATCACAGCTCTCATGAGCACTGATGTAAAAGTTCTCAACAAAATATTAGCACTTTGAATCAGAAAAGTATAAAAAGAATTATATATCACAAATGAGTGGGGTTTATCTCAAATATGCAAGGCTGATGTAAGAATCAGTTAATGTAATCCATCACATCAACAAACTACAAAAGAAAAATCACATGATCATAACAATAAATACAGAAAAAGCACTCAACAAAACCCAGTAACCATTCATAATAAAAACTCTCAGCAAACTAGGAATAGAGGGGAACAGTCCTGGCTTGATAAAGACTATCTCCAAAAATCCTAAAGATAACATTATACTTAATAGTGAGAAGTTCGAAGCTTTCTCACTAAGATCAGGTCCACAGTTCCCATATGATGGTCCAGTTTGACTCTCAGCCACGATTCTCAATTTTTTTTCTCATTATTTCCCCTACCCAAGGAGCTACTTAAGACATTTTTCTCAATTACTTCCCATGACATTTATAATGCCACAGGTCTACTGCACTATCTCTTTATATACTGAATATGTGTCTGTACATTATCCATTAAAAGACTAAAATTTTTTCATCTTTCAAGAACTAATTTTTGTCCCCTTTGGGACAATATTCCTACAAACATGCATTGAGAAAACTTGTCCTAGACCATAAAGAGTCATCAAAATAGAGCAAATCCCAAAAACTAATGACCCTGTAGTCAAATAGTCCATGTCATAGTAGGCACGAGGACAGAGAAAAATAGGCAACAAAGTTTAAAAACTAATTACAATCAATCTGGGTATGTGGGGACACTAAAGAAGCAGAAAGATACCATCCCCACCTTCAAGAGCTAGTCTCTGAATGACTCTATTTGGAGACCTAAGGAGAGAACACACAGGCTGTTAGAGAACAATGAAGTCCCTGTTATGGTGAGGATTACAAGTAGGATCATAGGAGACTGAGACAGAGCAGTCACCACAGGATGGGAGGGGACAAATCAAGGATCTCTGGAGGAGCTGGCCAGAAAGACCTCAGTGAGTAGGTGTTTGGATGCATTTATTTAGTAAGAAATTATTTAGCACCTACTGCATATGGCACCGAGCTGGGAACTGGGCTTCCGAAGATGTCAAAGCATGGATTCTGGTGGAAAAACAGGTAAATGGGACTAACTCTCCACACATGAGAATAAGTGCCAAGAGAAGGGATGGGCCACATGGCAGGGTGGAAAGAGCAGATGTTGGGGCCAGAAAGACCTAGCTTCAAAACCCAACTGAGCCACCCCTCAGCTCAGCTTCCTCATCAGGAAAATGGGGAGAAAATGGCCCCATTTCCCTGATGAGGAAGCTGCTATGAAGTATGTTAGTTTGGAACTTTGAGAAGTGAACTCCAAAGTAGGGTTAGCTGCAGTAGAGATTACTGGGGGAGTCCAGGGAGCTGGCGGAGGCCAGGGGGTGCAGGGAGCTGGCAGCAGGTCACCATGCAGTTCTGCCCTGTGGCGGAGACCAGGAGAGAAGGAAAGGTAGGTTGGATGCAGAAGAGTCTGCACCTGCTGTGCAGATGTAAGAAAGTTTTGGAACGCTGGTGGGGCACCCTGGAGTCACAGTTGCACATGAGAGAAGAACCACATTCCTCCAAAGTCAGCCACTGGCTAGAGCAGCAATGTAAACGGGGCAGTGAGCTGACAGCACAGCAGCTTGAGCGAGCATCAGCTACGCTTCCTGCACTGTATTCTTGAAACTAATAAAATTGAAAAAGAAAAATAAATAAAAAGGAAAAATTTTATGCGTGGATCTGAAGACCTAGCATTTAAATGGTTTTCAACTTGAGCCCCACTTCGACAATCCCGTCTAGTTTGGGAGTGAACTATTGAAAGAACTTGAAATTCACATTTAAAATTTGAGTCCTTCCTGGGTTGATATTTATCCCTACTCAATAAAGGTGCCCTAAAACCTAGGCAATAACACCCCCAAATGGGATTATACAGGCAGAGAGCATGACAGACACAGCATCTAGCTCAGCGTTCTCATTCCATGGATGAGAAATTGTAGGCCTAGAAATTCCATGATCTGCCAAAGGCCTACAGATGGCAAGAGATGGCCAGCACTGAGAATGAACTTGGGAATCAGACCCTGTAGTGGAATGAATTGTGTCCTCCAAGATAATAGGTTCAAGTCCTCACCCTGGTACCAGTGAATGTGATCTTATCTAGACATAGGGTCTTTGCAGATGTAAGAAGTTACGATGAGGTCATACTGGATTGGAGTGGATCCTAATTCAGTGAGTGGGATCCTTACACGAGGGAAACTGGGATACAGAGGCACGCAGCGAAACTGCCCTGTGAAGGGGAAGGCAGAGATTAGTTACTCCACCCCAAGCTAGGAACAGCAAGGATTTCCGGCAGCCACCAGCAGAGAGCCGTGGAACAGATTCTCCCTCTGTTCAGAGTCCCCAAGAAGAAGCTAGCCCGATGACAACTTGCTTTTGGACTTTCAGCCTCCCGAACGGTGGGGGGATCTGTTCTGATGCGGCAGCCATGCGCTCTGTGGCACCTCGTTATGACAGCTCAAGGAAACCAACATAAACCCCACGTCTGGTTTTTTTGGGGGGGTGAGGGGGCCTTCATGAGTTTCCAGAACTAGCATCTAAGGGTAAAACATGTACTTCTAACCAGTGTCCTTTCTACCACCGGAGGGAGGAGGAGGAAAATGTGACCACTTCACACAATCCCAGTTCCGATGAGCACAGAGATCGGAAACAGGGAAACATCCCTTCTTCAGAAACAAGCTTGAGAGACTTGGTGAGGTCGGATCAGTGTCCAGGCCTCGAGCACTGCCGTCAAGGGATACACGCTCTGGAAGCCAAAACACAGTGGTCATCCTCGAAAAAAACTCCGAAAGATAGATGCCTGCCCAGTTTCCCAACCCAAAAAATGAGTAGTCCCAGGGGACCCTGTAATTCTATGAATTTCCAGTGTGACTGTGGAGTCACGTGACCTGCCACACATACACTGTTGGAACTGGCAACGAACGCCCGTGTTCCAAGAATATCAGCATCCGGGCTGCCAAGATGCTTCTCCACGGAGCTCGCAATCACTGAGGTTTGAGATAATTGTCTTCCCCTAATCAGATCATCACCGCCACCCAAGCAGTCCCAACACCCAGGGTAGGGAGGGGCTGGGAGGGAGTCTCACAGAAGGATGCTCTCCAGCCTCCCCCGGCGTCTCCCCCGACAGGAAGCGTCAAAGAGAACCCCTCGGTGGGGTTTCGCATTTCCCAAGGTTCTTGGTCCGCATTCGTTTTTCATCTCACAACTGTTCTGAATAATCCAACATGTGTACGGGGTTGTTCAGGCTGTTTGGGGTTCTTTTGTGAAACTGTCAAAACAATGACCTCATTTGGAGCCATCTGCTGGCAGGCAGGGCTGGCATGGAGCTTGCTTGACTTATGTCGCTGAAGCAATCAATTCAAGACGGCCAATGCGGGCATGCGGGCTGCTGAGTGATAGGGATGCTGATAACGGATTGCTCCATGTCTTCCTCAAGTTACCAAACGAGTCAGCGCTCAGGCCGCCTCCACCAAAGGCCGCCTGCCAGGCAGGGCAAAGGGAAGACATCGTCCGCTGGCCTAGAAACACACACCCCTCGACCTGCCTGGACGGGGGTGGGAGGGTGAGCTTCCCCCCCATGTCCCAGCCTGAACATCAACTTCCAAAGCAAAAAGAATATGATAGGATCAGAGAAAATGTTGTCTTTGGAGCAGAAAGCATGTGGGCACCATCGGCGTGTGAAGGCCAACGACACAGGATGACCTCGCTTAGAGGCGCTGTGGCTGGACCCAGCTCCCGCAAAAACAGCAGAGTCCGTGGGAAAGAATCACTCTGGGCAGATCCAGTCTGTGATTATGTGAAGAGAATGAGCCGGGACGTTTTGCAAAGGCACAAAGCCTGTAGGTATTTTGGCATCGGGACTGAGGTTGCTGAGCGCAGCGTTTTCCGTGGCCTGTGCAATTAGAGGGCGGGCGGGTGATGAAACGCTCACCAACAGGAGACTCCGCATTTTTTTTTTTTTATTGCCTGCATCCCCGTTCCTCATGTCTCTGGGAGAAGAAACTTATGAAAAATGCGGAAAAATTATTTTTGACCCAATTTGTTGTTAGCGCCAATGTGCTTCCTGAAGTGGCTAATTGGGCAAACTCAGCAGAACATTCTGGTTTTTGCTAGGGAGCCAGTTTCAGGGCATTTCTGTGCACTCTCTCTGCCGAGAGATAAAATAGTGACACTTTTCTCAGATTTCCTAGTGTTTATGATGTGATAGCCATGACCTGCCCTGGGGCCAGGGCTGGGGGTGAGTGAGGGTCTTCTCACACTTGAAAACGAGCCACTCGACATTTTTCACAAATCTGAGCCGTCGCAGACTGCTCGAGCATGCTTTCAGTCTGGTGTGAGCCAGTAATTGTAGCCAAACGAGGTATAATTATTTGAAACTTGGGTCCAGTGGGCAGCAGGAAGATGCAAGAAGGTCAAGAAGGTCACAGTGACATTATTGACGCAGAGGAAAAGGCAAGTAGGGTGGCACCTCCACACATAAAAGGCAGCAACGAGAGAGTTGTGAAGCAGAGAAAGGGACCCAGATGAGACAGGGAGGGTGCAGAAACACGATTGCCATCCGCCTGGAGGACTCACTCGGAAATTAGCCAGGTCCCACTGATAACAGCTGCCCAGACACTTTCACCAAGGGGTGAGTTTTGGATAATGTCTCTTCAACATGAACCAGGCCCCCACGGGCAAAGCAAACCTTCCAATAATAAAAATCACATATTTGGCAGGAGTGGGATGAGATTGTAAAAAAAATAAAAGTAAACTCGTGAAATTACTCCTTAACATCTACCCACCCCTCGCCCCCTGGAAGGGTCACAAATGTCCAGGGGACCCCATCAACAATCCAATACCAAGAAATAGCTCTTTTTACATTTGGAAATCCACTCTAGCTTTGTGATATGTGCACCATTGTATCTTACTTTAAAACTCACATTTTATTCACGCTTTTGTTTAATAAATCATCTAGCCGAGTGCAGTCAAAGAAAGATACGACTCAACCACTATAACACACTGAAATTGGGGCTTTGAAATAAGCACAAATGCAAATTTTCAGTGCATTTAGCTCTATCCCAAGTATATAGTGAGGCCAAAATCATCTTTTTACCTTGTACGATGATTGTTCATGTTCACCATTTAAGTGGACGTGTCTTAGATTCAAGCACCCCCAGTAATTATGATTAGTGATTCCTAGTTTTAAAATCCATCCAAAGTGGTGTCAGGCAAGGCACCGAATCCAAACTTTCTTTCTTCTACCGCACCTAAAGCCAGGTGGGATGCTAGCAGCGGTTTCATCTCTTGGTGAAGTGTGGTAACAGGGTCATCTCTGTCACCAGTGTAGCTCAGCCCCTAACCTAACCCACTGAGGGAATGATGGGTCAGGCCTCTCCAAGGATATGGTCCAAATCTGAGGTGACCGTGGGTCCACCCCCTTTGGCAGAGCCGGGTGTCAGGAGCATCTCACTGAATACACGAGGTTTCAAGCAGACACTGGTCACTCTGTTGAAGCTGAGATCCTCGTCTTTCAGGGCACTGGAGCCCCAAATTCCAGGTAAGGAGCCACTGAGCTCTGGTGAGGTGGGGCAGGTAGTCTCCTCGACATGCATTCTACCCTAGGCCACCCCCACTTCCAAATCAGTCTGTGACCTCCCGTTAGAATTTATGGGCCCCTGGGGGCAGGGGGCTCGAAGACTGGAATGTGGGATGCCAATCTGCAGTGAATATCTATGCGGTCAGAGAGGGCTCCATTCAGATTCATGTGTCTGTCTGTCGCTTGCAAGGCTGTCACCATCGAAAACAAATTCCTTCACCAGCTCTTTGCTCCAGGGAGGCCAGACTGCAATGACCAACGACCGCACCAGCTCCAGAAACGGAATCTAATTCTTCGTCTCCCACTCACTGTGATGCTGGCAACTTTCTTGACCTCCCCAGGTCTGTTTCCTCATCTGCAAATGAGCTCTGGTGAGGTCAACGCTACCTGCAGAGCTATGTGCAGCACCAGGGCCTTTGTCACTCTCCCTGGCTTCTGCCCCAAAGCTGCTGAAGCTGGTTTCTCCCTGGCTGGCTTGCTCAGGTTTCTGCTCAGATATCTGTTCCCGGGAGAGCGAGGCCCTGCTCAACTGCCCCAATGAGACGTCCTAAATTCACTGTAATTACCCCATTCTAAATCATCCAGTTTGTTAACTTGCTATTGTCACTCTCCCTGTTCCCGCAACCCCCCCACACACACACACACACTTCTCTCTCTCTCTCTCTCTCTCTCTCTCTCTCTCTCTCTCTCTCTCTCTCTGTCTCTGAAAGCTGGGATCTTGCCTGCTTTATTCACTGCCATATTCTTAGAGCCTCAAACAGGGCTTGGCACAGGGCAAGGGCTCAATGAATCTCTGCTATTGGATGAATAAATGCATGCAAAATGTTTGCCAAAAAGAAAAAGAAAAAACCACATCAATCAGACGAATTAATAAAAAGAGCTGGAGAAGTTTCTAGTTCAATGACATATATGGTGTTTCAAGAACCCTGCAGGTCCCCTGGCCTCAGGCTCTTCGTGCCATCTCCCTAAAGTGAGATGCAGGATCTCCTCCTGTTACCTGTGCGTGAGCAGAAGAGGCAGAGGGACACTCAGAGGCTCTCCAGCCAGATGGACATGAGTCTAAATCCTGGCCTTGAGCGTGACCTTGGGCCAATCATTTATCTGGGTTCTCCTTCTGCAAGGATGAGGTAAAGGACAAAGTGTCCTTGAGCCGATATGAGGACTAACAGACACACACACTGTCCAGCAGGGCCGGCTGCAGTCAGCAAGGCCCAGGGCAAAGGGAAGCTGTGGGATCCGACCCCTGGTTCGAAAATTAAGAATTTCAAATTGGCCACGGCAGAGCACTAGACGGAGTGCAGGGTCCTTCCAAGCACAGGGGCTGGGGGGACTGCATAGGTCACATCCACGAGCCAGCCCCGCCGCCCGGCCTGGTGTCTGGCATGTGATGGGCTCTAACAGATGAGTGTCGTTTTCCCTTCTTCTCTTCTCATTAAAAACCTGATGTAATGAAATGAGACAGGCTGTAACTACTGGCTGAACAAAGGGATCCTGGGCAGTGGAATTTGTGGGAATGCTCGCCACGCAGGCTAATTATCCAGGCTGTGAATTATTCAGATACTTGGTTGTCTCTCTTCTTGTCCTTTGAGTTATGTCGCTGCTCACGACTGCTAATTCAAAAAGAAACTGCTCCGCTTCCCAATTTTCTCTTGTGCCCTGATACATTTAAAGAAGAAGCTGAAGCTACAGACTCACATACTTGGACTGAGAAATCCCTCGCTGTACTGTCCCCAATGCACTCACTCGTTGGACATGTGCTTATCGCCTTCAGGGGCCAGTAAAACAGAAAGTCCCCAAGACAAAGACCCGGCTGTAAGAGACAGAAACCACTGCGATGAGTTTAGGCACGAGAAGGATTTCTTGACTGTGAAGTCTGGGGTCCAGCTCGACTACAGCCAGGACTGGTCCTGTACAATCACCACAGGCAGGGATGGGAGCCAAGACCAGCAAGATCTGGTCATAAACTCATATCTGCAGCCGGAGGGTGGGCAACCGACAGCTGCCGAGACCTGCCGAGGATGAGGGGGAAAATGCCCCATGGGAAGAGTGGTACCAAACACTAAAGCAGAACAGGGCACCGCGGCTGGTGTTAACAGGATGTTTTGAGGACTGGGATCCTCTGAAGCAAATATTTCTGAAGTTCCAAGTTTTTTTCTCAGCAAATATTCCAGGAAAGAACGACGAAAAGCCCTGTTCTGAAATACTCTGAGACTACATATGATTGTAAAAATATAAAACCTTTTCTTCTCTGCTGTTGTAGCCACAGAGACTGTCTCCATGATTCCAAAAATCTGGAATAAAAATACAGCAAACATGTAGGCAGCCACCAACACGTTGCTAAACACCCAGAGATTCAGCATCATTTAGTCCCCGTCACAGGATGCAGGAGCCCCCTCCAGTAGCAGAGCGGGAATCACCTCTCAGAGCTAGGTGGAGAGAACAGAGATACCTTCTCTTGTGCTGGTTCTTACAGACGAATTAGTCCCACCCTCATGAGAGAACTAGGTGTGGCATGTAAAAATTAATAAAAGGTAAAGGTAAAGGAACATTTCAGAAGGTAAAACTGGCGATCTGCTTCCCTAGCCTACCCGAATTCTGTTGTAGGAGGTATGAGGAAGAGTGCAGTAGATCTTAGATCCTTCCAGGCTTGGTGGATGTTGTAATGGAGAGAACATGGGACAAGGGGTTGGAAGACCTCGGTGACAGTCTCATTCCACCGTCCTGGAGCTGTGGGCAAGTTTCTTAACCTGCCTGGGGCTCTACTTCTCTTCCTGCAATAGACAGGAATTGGACAGGGTGATCATTCAGGTCCTGTTAATTCCACCACGATTATGATGACAAAGTGTTTACAGAAGCGGTAACACTGACACCCCACGTTTTTACAACATTTTAGTTTATGAAGCATTGTCATGCGTGGCCCATTTGATCCCATAGTAGCTCCGTGAGTGGTACATTCCTCCGATGTGGCCTCTCTGAGAAGTGGCAACATGTCTTATATGAGGCTACACAGATAACAGGTGGTAGAGATGCCCCCAAACCAGGTCTTCCTATGCCAAAACTCCCTCCCTCGCCTGCATTATGAAACCTTCATGACTGAGTTCAAGTTTTAGCACAAGTTATTAATGTCCTTTGGTACGCCTTGACAGATTCCAGGTGCCATGTGATAGGTCGTCTAGTCTCCTAGCTGTTCGTTGATAGTGAATCTGAAATTCAAGGCTAAAATGATGACTTGATGCTCCATAGTGACTCCCATTTAAAAGTTACTCCATGACTGTAGGCCTGGGACAGGAACGTACAATGAGCCAGGAACATCTGGTGGTGCCAGAAAGTAAGGCAGTGCTCAGAAAATGGTAAGAGCTTATTGATGGAGCTGAAGAGCCAAGGCAGGGAAGCTCCTAATGGCCTAAGTTGGAATAGCTGAGCCACAAAATGAATAACGACAGCATTGGGTTATAACTCATTGAAAAGAATAACTATCTGGAGTCTACGTAGACTTACTTTACTTTTTAATTAATGAATTCATTACTAAATGTGTATGAATGTATTAATTAATTAATCAGGGAGAAAAGACAGCTCTTCTTTAGAATAAAATTCCAATTAATAAATGTAGAAGGGAAACAGGAAACCTCAAGGTAAATAATGGGCAAACTCGTAGTAATAATTGATGTGGACAAGAGACAATTACAGATGCTAAAAATCAGAGGGCGAAAGGTAGAGAAGATACAGAATGTGCTTAGTCTCAAAGTATCTCCCCCAAGATATTTATTAACTACAAAGGAAAAGATAGTGAAGAAAACCGGCAGACTCCACCTTAACCAAGTGATCAAGGTCACCAGCGACAAGGTATGTCAACATCAGGAACCCCAAGAGATGATGCCCTGAGAAGGTCATAGCATCGCTTCTGTGGGATTCTTACAAATATTTATAACCTCATTCTAATCATGAAAAAACATTAGGTAAGCCCAAACAGAAGGATAATCTACAAAATCAGATGATCAATAATCTTCAAAAGTGTCAAAATTGTCAGGACAAGAAAAAAGAGGAACTGACAGTTTGGAGGAAACGGAGGATTTCAATGCAATGTAGGATTCTGGGCATTAGGGGGAAGCTCTGTGTGGTTCAAATAAGGTCTCATTTAGTTAATAGTATAGAATCAACGTTAATTTGCTCATTCTGATAATTAGACTATCATTACATAACATGCTACTGCTAGGAGAAACTGGGTGAGACACAAACTGAAACTCACTGTACTATATTTGTGACTTTCTGAGAGTCTAAAATTAGTTTGAAAACCTTTTAAGACATCTCCCAAACCATTCTGACAGTTTCCTGAGCTCCTCCAAAGCTAAGTGAACTTGCCTGAAATAGCCTCAGAAACTGTGATCATTTACCCTGGCTCATGCTCCAAAAAATGGCTCTTCAGAGAGAGTGAGATCCATTGGACCCTAAAACCGCACTGTGACCTTCCCAGTTCACTGACAATCCAGCTATTGGAAACCATTCTGTGTTCTGGACCACTCATCGTGGCCAGTATTGCTGAACTTACCACATCTCTCGGGACAATGCAAGCTCTGTCTCTTTGAATGCAGGAAGAACCAGCCAAAGAGTCCCAAAGATATTTCATTACAAAAGAATCTTCTTAATTTTGATCGCATTTATCCTCATTCTTTTCACACAACTTCAAAAGCAAAAACAACCAAAATTCTGCTACAGTCGAATCAGTCTTGAGCTCCCCACTCCAACTGTGCCCACCCAGCAATTTCCCTGCCATCAGGGTCATCGGCGGGTGGAGAGCACAAGTTCTAACTTAGTGTTTCCGACATCTTTTTTGGTTGTTGGTTTTTCATAAAAATACACAAATCTAACTCTGTTATGCATTTCCTGAGAGTGTGAACTGGCAGAAACCTTTCGTTTCAAGCCACATACACAACTGACCATTTTGTGACATGACTCGGTTGCACACAAAGCCGCATAGCTGCAGAGCTGAGTGCCACTACCTAACAGTGAACCAGCCTCCTGGAGGTTTTATTTTGAAAACTATACTTATGTTCATCTTCATGAGCCACAGCCCTATGCTGTTAGTGGGGACTCAGGCAGAGAAAGGGGCCTCCCTGAATGTCTATCTGCCTCGCACCTAGTTAGCAGATAGACTCCCTTTATTTGAGCTTGAGAGGTTGGTTTTAAGAGAAATAACAAGACTGAGTCCCTGGCCACAAGGATCTTACAGTCTGGTATGAATTTAAATTGCCAACCTTAAATAATTAAGTCCTAAATGAGAAGTTACTACATAATATTTAGGGTAACTAGAATCCAGGGGAAGCAGAGCTAAATAGAAATAAAAACAAAAAACTTGTCAGGAGGGGGATTTCAGCTGCCATTAACACAATAATTCACACAATTTGTTCATTTTCTATGCCAGGCACTATTCTAAGTGCTAGTGTCCCAGTAGGAAACAGATAATAAAAACAAAAGCAAATAAACAAGTTCATTTCAGAGAGTAAGACATAAATTAAAGAAAATTAAATTTAAAAAAATAATAATAACTCCGGTGGAATGTATTCAGTTGATCTACAGACTTAAGCATGGAACTTCGAGCCAGGTAAAGCCAATGTCACCGCAATTTAAGTTCAGGCTTCTGGAACCCCTACTTAGGACCCCAAATTGAAAATTGACTTAACAATTTTGTACCTGTGTAGACATGATGTTTCAACCCTACACAGAAACAGGACTTAAAGCCAGTAAGACCCAAAAAAGGTCTCATGTCTGGCAGTTTTCTTTTAAAATCCCAGGATTCAAGGGCCATGGCGATTTTTTTTTCTAGCATTTCTAGAAAGAAGAAAATGTGCCCAAGACGGGAAACACCATTTTCCATGGATCATAGGCCTCTTTTAGCGCTTCCTTGGCTAAGTTCATCTGAACCCATTCATTCAACAGTCAGCGATATGGAGTGAGTAACCTACTATCATAATTGTCCTTTCAGCACCTCGGACAGTGCCCGGAACACAGTAGGCGCTCAATAAAGGTTCGTCACACTAAGAGTCGCTTAGAATTTCAGTCTTAACTGCATTTACCATAATATTGGATATGAACATGTGATGAGGCTATTCCTTTTACATAGCTTTTATACATTTACGGATCAATTCATTAAAGTGACAATGAGCTTTAAAAATAGAAAGTAGAGCCTAGAAGCAAATGCCCATGTCATTATTATGTATGGAAGCTGTAAGGTAATGCATCTAATTGCCAAGTGAGTTAATGAAAGTGTCCACGGCAGAGAAAATGATCCTCGGACACCCACGGAAGCCCATGCTACAGTATCAATTAATGTCTTTAATAATGAGCATTAAAGCAAGGCTTACCAGTCAAAAGGAATTGCTGCAGCCTTGCAGTTTAGCCAGAAAGCCCGCCCTCGCCGTGTTCCCCTGCCCAGCCTGCTGTGGTGCTAGATATTTCTAACCAGTGAATCCATCTTTGAAGCAAAGATACTGTATCCTTCAGGCCTGTGCTAATTGTTAGAACAATGTGCCTGATGGGCCCTGCCAACAGAAACAGCAAATCTGATTCTCACGTTACACTGCCTCTTCTCATGTGAGAAAATGGTACCCCAATTGCTCATGCCCAGAACTTAAGGGCCATGCATGATTCTATTATCTCCCAGTTTCTACAAAGTATTTCTCAAATCCATCTATTCCCTTCCATCTCACTGCTGCAGTCATACTCCACCCTCTACACTGTCTAGCCTGAGCCGGTCATCGTGCTCCTTCCCCCAGCTAGGAATCAATTAGCCATGAGCATGGGATGCAATTCTGATCAATGAAATGTGAGCAAAAACCTGCAGAAAACTTCGGGAAAAGGCTTCCATACTCCCAAGAAAAGCTACTTAAGAGAAACTGGACTTTGTCATTTCTAGATGTGACTCCTATACATGGAATCCATACACCCATCTGGTCCTCACGAGAGAAGCTAGTCTGGTGCAAAGCCAGTGCAGAACAGGGACAAAAAGAGCTAGGGTCCTGATGATGCTGATGACACCATTGAATAAACTACCCCGAGAGCCGCCCTACACCTGGGCTTCTTCAAAAGTAAGAAAATAAATGTCATTATTATTTAAGTCAGTTTGGGCTGGGAATTTCAGACACTTGTAGCCGCTGTATTTTAAGTGATTCAGCCTCAAAGGGCTTCTCTCTCCTCATTTTGCCCAGCTCTAAACCATTCTTCATGCTTTTAAAAGAATAAATCTGATTACGTATAATTACCCTGCTCAAGACTCTCCAATGGCTTTTCTTTCCACTTACAAAAATTTAAGTTCCTCGACGTGGTATACCGAGCTGTATCAGTTTTCCATTGATGCTTAACAAAGTGCCCCTCGAACTTAGCAGCTCACAGCCACCATTTATTATCTCATCACTTCGGGGGGTCAAGAATTCAGGAGTGGCATAGCTGGGAGATCGGGCTCAGAGTCTCTCAGAAGCTTGTCATCAAGATGCTGGCTAGGACTTGACCGAGGGTGGAGACTCTGCCTCGAAAACGGCATGCTCGAAGGCTGCTGGTGGGAGGTCTCGGCCACGGGGACCACCTCACAGGGCTGCCTGAGTGTCTTCACAACACAGCAGCTGGCTTCTGCGAACGCAAATCGTCCAAAACCGAGCCAGCAGAGAGCCGCAGTGTGTGTTTTTCCGTCTTCATTTCGGACATCACACTCTGTCACTTCCACCATATTCCAGTTTTTCACCTGTCTGGACACTTAATCTCTAGGTCTCCCTTTAAACGTCACTTCTTCAGAGAAAGGCTTGTCCCAACTGCCCAATCTAAGGAAGCCCCCCTGTTATTTTCTTTCATGGCTTTTTCTCTATTTTTCCTTCTGTCATTTGTCACAGTTTCAATTATTTTATTTATTTCTTTACTCTTTCAAGATGCAAGGGAAGAGATGATGATTTTAATCCCCCCAGTATCTCCAGAGACTCGAAAAGTACTTGGCCCAGAACAGGCTCTCAACAGATCTTTGCTGAGTAAGTGAATGAAAAAGACAAATGTGTCCTCCTCGAACACACACACAGACATGCTAGCTGCAAACTGGATACATAAAGTCATGACGTGCCACCTCTGGGCAGGACACTGAGCCTAAGCGGAATTGGGAGAGTATACGCTGTGTCATACTCTGATTCTGAAAGAGAAAAGCAGAGCCAGGCTGGGGAAAGACAGGAAGTGGGTGTCACCTGGGACTTGGTGGAAGTGCCTGGGACAGGACCTGGAGCCGCCCAGCAAGGACAGGCTTCCGATGTGGCTGGGCTTGCTTTCACCTGCTGGGCTCTTCCTCCTTTTCAGTCCTGTCTTTCTGCTCCTCAGAGGGGTGATTAGGTGTGAAAATGGACAAGGGTGGCACTCTGCCACCAGGCTGTGAGGTCGAAGGTTAAAAGGGGCAGCATTAGGAGAGCCTGAGGGAGCAGAGTGTTCTAGAGGGTGGCCTTTCGAGAGGCGGTTTTGGCAACAGACGACCTACGGACTTCTTCAAATGATCAAGGGCTCCATTATCCTCCCCAGCTGAGGTTTCTGTCACCCGACAGTGCCGCACTCAGAAAACGCCTGGCACATGCAGAAATCTGGCAAGGAGCCGGGCAGGTCCACTCAGCCCCCTCGGCCTAAAACTTGAAGGGCGTCTCTCAGCCCCGGGGGCCACAGGAGGGTCCACAGGGGCCCTGTGTTCCCGGTCAGCGGGCAAACACCAGGCTGGGAGAGCTCGCTTCTCACTCCGGGATGACAAAGAGTCAGAAGCCACCTGGAGTTCTGTCAAAGATTTCACAGTCCTATGTAGAGGAAGGCACACTTGTGAAAAGATTTCTTTTCTAAAAAACAGAAGGAAAGGTTATGCTCTAAATCAAATGGGAGGCAATGGATCCCCGCGATTTCTCTCGTAGAACAGAACTCACTTTAGAGGCGTAGCCCAGTCAGACCCCGGCTTGCCAGAGGGGAAAGACAGACGAACTGGGGAAACCAAGCAAAGGTGAGGGCCAGGGCATAAAACATTCTCTTTTGAAAATAAATACCTTAAAACTTCGCTTTATGAACTTGTAACGAATTCCACAGATTATATATCATAACCGTGCACACCATTTCAAAAATCAGATCAATGTACCGCTCTAACTGCCATATAAAGAGAAATAAAAAGTTAAATAATTTATAATAAAGTAATCTGTATTTCAATAGATAAGGGCTGGATACATTAACCCTCAGGATGTCATGGGTTATCAGATGCTTATGCCTTGAATATATTTGGATTTAAGGGAAGGAGTTTAACAATTTAAAATCAGAGCTCGACAAACACATACATAGTGTACGTGGAGCTGGACAGAACACAACAGCTCTGAACGCAGACTTCGGCGGGGTATTGTCGGGGACAGTGTCGTGATGGTCGACATGACTTTCAGAAAAGTCGAATGACTCTCGGGAAGAGTCCTGAACAACAACAACAACAACAACAACAACAACAACAAAGTGCATTGTCCCTCATTTTACCTGCTTAGCTGCATTCCTTGATAAAGTTCAGTGCGTATTAAACCCTCGCACAAAATCCTTGGTGTTTATGGGTGACGTAGAGTTCTATTTTAGGTTCAGAGAACTGTCAGGGGGCTTTTCGCCTCCGTGGACTTCCCATAGGATGTGGGCTCATTCTTCATGGTGAGACGCCTTACGTTCCAGGTCATCTAACATCCCCAATCCCCCATCCCCAGGACCAGTGGTGGCCCCATCTCATTGTGACAAACAAAACCACCCCCTGGGCAGCGGGCAGCACCACCCACTGTTGAGGACCGCTGAGAAGTACAAGGTTTGATATTATGGAACCAAACTCTCAAAGGCTCCATATCTCTTCCTTAGCAATAGACGAGGACCTACTACGTGCCAGGCTCTCTGCCAGGCACTAAATGAGGGTCAAATGGTAAGTCCTGTTTTGAAGGTGTGTCCATGAGAAATATGATAAGCATGAAGGACGAGGCAGCCCCTCCTTCAGCTTAAGGTTCACAGCCTGTAAACACAGGCCCTCTGCATCCTCATCTTTGTAGCCTTCATTCCAAACTCTTTCAACCCCCAGCAGCGCCCCCTCCATCTTCCCATGCTCCTAAACTTGGACTTTCGTTCTAGCCTTGAGCCTCACACTGGACCCTTCCTCCCAATGCCAAATGTCATTCCTCTGCTACCATCATTACCTCCCTCCTCAAAGTGGCCTTGGGTCCAGCCACCCGTGGTTATCACTCATCCTGGTCCAGCCTTTTCTCTGGGAGCCTCCACCAACCTCTGGGAGAGAACTCCTCCCCCGGGTCTTCACACAGTCCTGGGAAAAGCATAATAATAACCAGTAAAAGTTCACTGCTAGCTCACGTCCAAACTTTGTCTGAAAGGGACAGTCCGAGAGGGCCTGGAAAACAGTTCATTTGAATATTTCAGGTCAAAAGTAGAATATCTGTGCTCATGGAAGCCAGGAACTAATGGGGAACTGAGACCCCAAGACTGGAGTCTGGGTCTCCTGTCTGCCTATTCACCTGTTCACCCAGACGCAGGCCTAGGACCAGCTCTGAGGAATCGAGGTTGTGCTAGTCGAGGGACAAGACACTGCGGAAGGAGATGGGAACCCCTGAGGGACTGGCCCCCACTCCTCCATCCTCCACTTCCTGTGATGACTTACTGCTACCTGCTGCACCTTCGGAAGACGGGCCGCTGGCCCAGCACCCGCCCTCTGCCCTGAGCTGCCCCCTCTCCCTGGCCCAATCTGCTGGATACAGGAGCCCCAGCTGAGGCATAAGGGGATGACTGGGCAGCAGGGAACTCTTGTGACAAACTGCAACTCACATGAGGGTCAGATTGGTGATTAGGATTGCATGGAGGTAGGAGGTTTCCAGAACCTGGTGGGGAGCTGCATTTGAAGACAGCAGAAAGAGAAAGAGCTTGAAGCTGGGAAGCCAGGTAAGTGATGAAGAACGAAAAGCAAGGACAGGTAAGTTCTCATACTCAGAGAGGCAGATAGGAGATGGGTCCTAGAGCAGAGCATATGGTCAGGCCCGAGTTCTACACTTTGAGGGTGGCTCTGGGTGGCCAGCGAGCAGGGGGACCACGGATGTCGGGAGGCGGAGACTCTGCCTGGGCATCACCCAGGCCCACGATGCACTCAGCAGAGTCTCCTTTGCTCCCTTACTGCACTCACGCTCCAAAGACCAGATTTCCCAAACTCAGTTCTTAAAACACAAAGATCCGGGCACCTCTCTAAGGTGGATATGGGGGAATTTTCCCGAAGTGAGAGGATGATATCACACCTGATCATCACGCTTTGCTACGATGCGGAATACATTCTGCCGGCATCTTTCCCTGACTTCGAAAGATGTTTTAGGTAAAGCCAAGTCGAACTATACCCCTAAGTTTTTATAGCCATCGTTCCCAAATTAAAAAGAATAATTTGACAAGTTTAATGAACTGTTCTTGGCTGCCTTTAGTTAATCAAAGTATAAAAGAACACGCTGTTATATAGCGTCTTTGAGCTTCAGGAAATTAAACTCCAGACAGAAATCTACTTCCAAAAAGCAGAAATAGCGAAAAGCTTCAAAAAGCATTGTGGCTGGCCGGCCTGCCGGCTTCTCTTCACCAGCTCTTACGAAAAGAAACAAATATTTGAGAATGTGTGTGATTGGACAAGATGGGAGGTTTTCTTACCCAGCACCATGCTCGAAAGTCATGCATTTGCTACTAATGTGTGCGTAATAATTACTATTGCTTTCTAGTTCCATTTTTTAAAACTTCAGTCTTAAAAAACTCATTTCCTTTGGGTTCTTTGCCTAGAATGAGCAAGCTCCACCAGGTGACAGAGGTGGAGGCTCTCTAGACAGGCTGCGTGATAGGGCAACTGGGAGGCATAGGCCTCGTGAGAGATTGAAATATTTTACCACTCATGTCATCTTTTATGAAGATAAAGGCAAGTTACAGAAAAGGTTTTGACATAATTTATACTGTGACGTTTAGGGCCTTGGGAATAACCAGATCCTGTCCTGCTAGTAAGCTGTCCTCCCCTCTGGGCCCCTCTTTATTGTCCCTCTTCCCATTGGTCCAACTTCTCATCATCCTCCTGTTGGCCCCATCCCAATTTGGCCCCCCAACCATCCTCTCCCAAAGACCCTGCTCCACCCCAATGCCCCCTCCCCATCAGACCTCTTACCTACTGGACCCCTCCCCTTTATCCATCTTCTTCCTCACCAGCTTTCCTCCTTTCAGGGTTACTGAGTAACCGACATATAAAAGCAGCAATGGCAGAATGAAGATGCAAAACCTCTTAACTATGCACACAGTGAACTCCCCCTACTGAATCTGGACCAGTCAGGGACAGACGACTGAGGGTGAGGCCCAGATGGGGCCCCTATTATTCACTTCTCCATTCCTAGGATCTTCCAGGAGGGGGAAATATCTAGAATTCAAATAGCAATTCAACTTCTTTCCCCACCTGCTCATACAAAGAGAGTTGAAAGCAAAGAATCTGCAGATCTCCTGTGTATCTTAATACATACACCTGTGTGGCTTGCCCAGCCAAGGGGGTGAGCAGAAGCAGGCCTGGGACAAGAGAGGAAGCTGAAGGGTGCCCACCCATGCTGGTAACCCCAAAGAATCGAGCATATCGACCCTGAAGAAATGTATTTTTTTCCAGAATATGTCTATAAGCTAAAGTTCTGTTTCTCAGATGTTCTCTCTGGCACTGATGCCAGCATGCTCCCTGGCCCCTGATGGGTGGGACAGATCTGGGATTTAAACTAGATTTTTAGCAAAAACACCAGGCGATTTTGCAGGAAGATTTGGAGAGAGACGAATCCTGGAGTACAATTTGGTATCTATTTTACTAAGGCCTAATCATTGATCATGTTAACTATTTAGTGAGGAACTGCTTCATCTGACCCTGGTTTTATGTCCAGAGTTGATTAGCATAACCCAGCTACCTGATCCCCCTTCCTCCGATGGAGAGAAAAGCGGTCAGGAGGTAGGCTGGTTGGCTGGTCGTTCATGATATCAGGCAGATGTCCTATGCTGCTTCCATTTTCACCTTCTAAGAAACTCAAGTCAATAAACATTTGGGTTCCTAAGGCCACATTGGTGCCTTGGTCTGTGAGTATTTATGGCAGGCAACCCTCTGCCCTTTGAGAGTTCCTAAGTCACTTTTGCAGCCATCAATTTTGCAGCGGGGAGAGCAAGAGCTTCTCAGCAGTCTACACTGGTCCAGACACACTCATGCCCCGCTGTGTATGGGGACAGCTATGGCCCTCTTGGGGCTTCAGCCTCTGTATATGTCAAATGGAACAGAACCACCCTCCTTGCCCTCTCCCTTCGTGCGCCTATCCCTTTCCTAATGGAGTTGCTCCCAGTTACCCCAAAGATAAACTTGCAGGCCTCTAAAGGAGCTTGGGTTTCTATCAGGACAGCCCTGAAACAACTCCAACAGCAGGTGTGGTCCAAACGACATGGGCGTGAGGGCAAAGTATAAAAGCCAGAGAAAAGAAGTCAGAGCGGCATCTGCGGATTGGAAGTTATTTGACCAACCCTTCGACAAGTAAGTGCAAAAGGCAGAAGACCTTCTTGGGTTCTGATTCCTCCCCTACGTGCACGAGTTTTTGGCCTGTGGAAGCATAACCAGGGTATCTATTTTCAAAATCATCCAAAGTGCAGAAGAAGGAAAATAAATAAATAAGCAAAGCATTTCTTAAAACGTTCCCCTAAGAAGGCAGCTCCTCATCAGACCTGACTGCTGATGCTCAGGCAAACGTGCGGAAATTCAGGGCGCTCTTGAGATGCAGGGTCCGCTCGGCCCCTGTCCCTCTCTGTCTGTCCAGTGACCCTTGCTGGTTCCTAAAATGAAGTCACACCTGTGGCAGAGGCTCAAGGCGGCAGCCACGCTTCCTTGGCCTGCCTTTTCTTCTGGCTCCACCCCCACTTTCTTTTGATTCACCCCAGCTCCCCAGGACTCAGAGCTCTGCCCAATAACTCCAAACACCGTAACCTGGATGTACCCTCTGACCCCCTCACATTTGGCAACTCATTTGCACCTCCCCTGGCCCCAAGGGACCAGACTGACACCCTCCCATGGGATGGTCAGGTCTGCTGTTCCTTCCAGAACTCTTTCCTGGGGGTGTACCTGCCCCTTCCCCAGCCACCAAGCTCAACACCTTCACACCACCCTTGGCTTCAGACCTCAATTCTGGAACATTCCCCACTGCAGCTAAACCCCCTTAATAGCACCCTCCTGGACCCTGCCCCTCTCGGCACCTACCACCTGTCGAAGGAGAAGATTTGTTCCCGTCCTGTTTGTCTTTCCCCCCTGATTTGGTGCGTGGCCTCTTCCCTGTTATTAAATAACCAGGATACGTGTTTGTTTTTGCTCTGGCTGAAGAGTGTTACACATGCAACAAAACAATAAAAGCACCAAAGAGCACCTGTCACCTGTTCTGCCCATCCCGGCTTAACTCTGCTGCCCAGAGTTCGCGGAATGACCCCCGCACGCAGCTACGGCAGCAGGTGGCTCTGCACCCGCCTCTCCCCTTATGGATCCTTTCCTGGGGCTCGCACAGAACCGGCCTCCTTTGTCGTTACCATGGAACTCTCCGTGCACTTTTCCATTTTCCCCTCCAATGTCCTCCTTCACCGACGTGTTTTATTAGGACGACGAGTGCCTCAAGGTCTCCATAGGCGAGGAGGGCGTCCACGTCTCCATTTTGTAAACAACAACACACAACCCATTCTGCATTTTCATGGTTAGAAAATGTATCTCGTAGGAAAGCAGTTGTGACTGCTGAGGTCAAGGAACGTCCTGCTACATCATGGTGCCCCAGCGGTCAGCCCTGTGGGAAGAAGGACACCTTGGCACCTGCCTGGGCTGGTGAGCCACAGGAGCACAGGACCTGCATCCTGCTCCACGAGGACACAGAAGACCTGGAGGGAGGCGAGTGACAGGCAGGTGGCTTCAGGATCTGCAGGGGTCAGACATGCCAGGACCAAGCAGAGCCTCGTGTAGAGTTGACATGGTCCTGAGATGGCCCAGAGACCAGTTTAAGAACTAATCCCCAGTGAAAAGTTACGGCAAAATTATGTTTTTAAAATGGAGCCAGACAGCGTCGATGAGACAGACCAGAGCTCCGACTCCAACAGAAGAAGTGGCTCAGGGTCACGATAACCCTTTTCCCAAAAGAGAATTTGTCAGGAGGAAAACAGGCAAGATGATGCTGTGAAGACGCTGTTACAGCCTCAAACTTCACGATGTGACTTCGATGCATCGCACACTATTGGGTCTACACACAGTTTCTGATTTCGAGGAAGAACACACACGTTGAGGAATTTGGGGGGCTGGCTACCGGCAAAACTCAGTTTTAAATGCCCTCCAATCCCTATCATGTCCCCCTGGTGAAGTGGATAGTGCTACTAGACTATTTTAATTCTTTATTGGATTAAAAATATCAAGTTCAGCATCGAAACACTCTAATAAGATGTAACTAGGAAGATCTGAACGGAGTAAACAAGAGAACCGCACCAGGATTACATCCTACCCTGTCCCTTTGGCCACCAAGGCTTTGTCAGCAAAGAGGGGCCCACAGCAAACTCAGCCCAGTTAGCACAGAAGTGCCGAGCACTTCTACCTGCTGTGGGAGCCAGAGAAGGGCCTCCTCGCGGTACTTTGCTAAGTTTCTGGAGATGGACCTAGAAGATAAATGAAAAGGAGGCGGGCTTGGAAAACACGCTTCTGATGGTTGTGCAGTCCCCTCCTCCAGACCACCCCAGAAATGAGCATCTTTCGAGCTGATCGCACTGGCTGGCATCGTGAGAGGCACTCACTGGGAACCCTGCCCAAGGCCCTGCCCGTGTTATCCAGGGACACTACGGGTACCTTCGTCCATCTCTCCAGCAGGCAGAGCAGCATCCCCCCGGCCCGCGGGCCCTGTGTGAACCTGCCCCTGAGCAGTGCTACCCGGGGCTGATAAGCTGCACTTTTCTTAGCTGTTGGCTCAGGGAGGCAGAGCAGGTGAGAGCCCGGTGGCTCCTGAGAGTGGCATGGGGGCCACGCCCGCTCAGGTGTGCCTTCCACTGTTTGTTTTCAGATAGAACGATGACCTCAGCACATTAATCACCCGAGAACACGTCTCCGCACCTCCCCGCCGTCACGTCAACAGGGTTTTGCCCAGGCCCACGCTGGCTTCCACCTCCAACAGCAGGGAGCCGTAAAGAAATAGACAAGGGATGCACTCGCCTAGAGTCACCATTGCAGCCGCCCCTTGTCTGCCCAACCTTGACAAGCTCGGAGCAGGGAAGCTCACGTGAAAGAACTCCGAGAAGTAAAAAGGAACGAGCACGCACAGCATCTTGCCTTTGTTCCGCCTCCTCCTGGGCACCGTGTTTTGCTGTCCCCTCGGGCTGTGCACGGTCTTCCCGCCTAAGGACCATCTGAAACATCTTTCTGTAACAGGGACCACACCAGGGCAGGAGCTGACCACCTCGTTCTTGTAAAAACGGCCAAACGGCACGTATGTTCAGTTTTGTAGGTCATGTAGGCTCTGTCGTAACAACTCTATTGCTGCGGAGCAAAAGGCCACGATGATGCATGAATGAGTGGGATGGCTCTGCGCCAATTAAAGTTTATTAACGGAAATCGTCGGCGGGCCTGACGGCCACGGGCCGTGGTTTGCTGACCCCTGTGCAAGAGTACTGCCTCCTCTTTATCAAAGGCCACCTGCCCCACGTCCCAGGTGCTTCTTTCTAAGCCCAGTGATAGTGTGATGCCCTCTTACCTTCCCAGGTACAGATGCCTCAATCTCTCTCTCCCCCCAGGTGCCACAGCTACACTTATTAAGCTCCTCTGATTGCTCAGTCTGTCTCAGAGGGAGGGCTCCAGTGCTGGCAATTTTTATCCCTTAGAGACCTAAGACTCTCAGGCACATCTTTTCGTCTCTTTTCCCACTTGTGGGACCTGTCCTGTCACCGACCACACGAGCGCTTTTCATCCTTTCTTCACCTAGGCCCCCCTTGGCAAGTGGAAATGTCATATTACGTTTTAATGTGATTTGAAATGAAAACTGCAACAAACATCTGACCAACAGGTGTAATCACACTCCGTTTTCAATCCATACACACTCACCCTATTCCTCATCACACCAGCCACCCCAGGAAGAGAGAGGCCCCCAATCCTTCCCTCAGAGTCACTGCTCTGGGTGGTTGAGACGTCACTCACAGGATCCCAGCATCTGAAACACTCATAGAGATTTAGGGTTGGAAGGAATCAGAACACACAGAGGAGAAGACCAGTCTCCCACCTTCATATCCATTTAAGAAGTCTCGAGACTCTTTTTTAAGACTTCGGCTGGTCCAAAGGTGCCGAAAGAGAAGCGATGCTTGTCCAGGGCAATGAGCGGCCACTGGCACCGGGGGCCACTTTCGGCATTAACGTAACAAAGTGGAAAACTGGCAGGGAGTTTTCTGGGTAATTCAAACAGCAGCTGTCCCTGTGGTTTTGGAGCTGTGGTTCACTTCTTAATCAAAAGGCATTCGGCCTACAGGAAAGGGGTCCCATAAATCAGAGGAAGCTTCAAGAAGTCAACAAAAGGATTCCAGGCAGGAGGCGGCCAGAAAGAGGGAAATCTGATCTGAGTCCGTTTTATTAAGTTAACATTTTTCTACCGGCGTTTGTCTTCTCCTCTCTAAAATTCCTCAATCGACTTTAAGGATAAAGAAGCAAATCTATTGTTGGCAAACCCTAGAGCGTGTAGGCTATGGTTCTGTTTCTCCCTCAAATATCGGCTTCAAGAGAAAATAAAAGAAGCCCCCAAATTAGCTCCTCTCCATGAGCAATAAATTACAAGTAAGCTGAAGTTCACAGCCAGGGAACTGGAGACAACCGTGATACAGGCTAAAAAAATCGCATCTCGAGTTACAATGTAGAATCCCAGTTTGGCTTTGACTCAATGTGGTGGTTGGTTGAATGGCAGTAGGTGTCTAATACCACCTCCTAGAGTCTGAGGACACAGGCCACACTCCCCTAGCCGACAGTGTAGTCACCACGATAGCTTTTTCCTGCCTCGGAAGAGAGCGAGCTGATGGCGGTCTTAGTGCCAGCCACTGGGACTCCTTGCAGCCGAGAAAATACAGGGACACCATCACCCCTGAGCTTCCTTTTGATTATTCCTTATTGAGCAAGAGAATTCCTTCAATTTTACACACGCACACGTGCAAGAAACCTGCAAGAATCCTCCCCCTTTGAGACACACTTTACACGACAGCTACAGGGAGGTCTTAAAATGATCAAACAGGAGAGCACATTTCAGTATTTCTCATATTCAACCGGTTTCACTTTAAACTTTCAAAGGAGAGCTGGGTTTGGGGCAGTGGGATCCCCGACCACTAAGAAGAGGAGGGTTTAGCTCTGCAAAGACGGTCGCACTGGTTTCACCACATTTTTCCTTTCCCTTGGCTTTTTTGGCTTCTTCCCTGGCTGGCCGGAGGCTAGAACCAGTCATGATCTGGCAGATGCAGCTAAAAACACAGGCATGGTCATTTGGAGTCACTTTGTAAACAGGGGTGACGTGTGGGTAAATAACTAGCAGTATAGTTGCTTTTCGGTCTGGGAGATGGCCCGTCTGACCTGCCCAGAGAGCCACAGCCTGGGAACCACCCCTCTGCCCCCGAGGACAGCTGCCAGTGAGCTGGTTTGGACCCAACATTAACTCGAAAAGACACAGAGAGAGTAATGCAATGGATTTACAATTAATTATATGACTCATTTATAATAGGTTTTGAGATCTGTAAGCATAAAATTACACAAACCAGAGCAGGAGTGGGCAAACTGCAGCCCAGGGGCCAAATCCCGTTTGAATAAATAAAGTTTTATTGAAACCCAGCCATGCCCTTTTTCTTGCATATTGTCCGTGGCAGTTTTCTCTCTGCAAGGGAAAAGCTCAGTAGTTGTAAGAGACCAGATGGCCTGAAAAGCCTGAGATATTTACTACCTGGACCTTTACCCAAAGAGTTTGCAGACTCCCGCACTGGGGCAATCTATAGAGGTTAAATGCTGACATTGATTTATTCCCAGAGTTGGTTGTCATATATTAATTCAAAACCTGAAGTGAAAATTAGATTCGCCCTAAACAGCCAACAGTAGTGGAGTGGTTGGGGAAATATACTCACCATGTGGTAGAATAGCATGCAGCCATCAAAAATTACCTTTATAAATCATTTTAATAGCATATGGGAAGACAATATTTTGTTAAGTGAAAAGTGAAGAATATAAAATACATTAGCAGTTCATTTCAACTAAGTCAAAAAAATTTTTTAACTTAAAAAATAAAACCTAAGCTAAGCAGAGTTGGGCCTGGTTTGTACTTGGATGGGAGACCACCTAAGACCAGGTGCTGTAGGCGTAAAAAAATAAATAATAATAATAATAAGGGATTGTAAATTGATAAGGTCTTTGCAATCTGTGAGGTCAACCAAGGGTTGCTGCATTAAAAAAATAAAAATAAACAATAAATAAAATTGATGAAAACAATACACCAAAACTTTAGCATTTGAGAAGTGGGAATTGGAAAATCATTTTTTCTTCATTGTACTTTTAGGTTTTTTTCTTTTTAAGCCATTTCTACAACAAATATTACTTTGATGAAATGAAGAAGTTTAGTTTAAGATTAAACAAAGAGTTCATTAACTATGTATTATGGTGGGAGAAGTTGTTTCTGGAACAAAATAATCTCATTGCTGAGAAGTGGGCTGCCAAATTTTTAAAAGGGAGGGAGAGGGAAGGGGGTTGGGGGGAGAGAGAAGGAGGGAGGGAGGGAGGGAGGAAGACAGAGGTCCTCATGATTCTCTAGATCTTACTAAAAAGAACATTTTATTTCATCTTAGCAGAGAGAAAATATTTTTCTGGCAGAAAACTTTCAGGGGCCATCTCTCGTGTATGCAAGCTGGGACTTCAGTGATGAAAGTAAAGGCGTTCATGGGCTAATTTCTAACTGCTCCTCTGCCTGGAGGCAGAATCGTGGGAAGGGTGAGCAAGAGTGGTCCTTCTTGGCATTTTTTGGAAAAAAAAAAAAAAACTCACATGTCCCCAAAACCTCTTATAAATATTAACCAAATATTCGAGAATAAAATTAAAAATACCTGGAATGCTTAGTGAAATTTACAGTAACAAAAACCATGCCAGTGTCTCGATGTGCATTTATTGCATTTTTTTTTCTTTTCTTTTTTTTCTGTATCTATAATTGTGCAGAGCTAGGTACAAAACAAAAGTGCAAAATCGGAGCTAGAAGAAATGACAGACTGAAGTGTTAAAATATAGATTCTGCTGTTTTTCCCAGACGAAACACTGAAATGCTATAGAGCCAAGTGACAGACAGTCGCAGACGACGTGGTTGCGCAGAACTTTTCGGGGGTATAGGTTCTATCTTCTATGTACTCCCACACAGAGCTTTTGACCAAAGATGAAGAAGAAAAAGTGAAGGGCTAGTAAATTGTATAAAAGAACTTCAAAGACAAAGAAAGTAACCTATTCTGCAGAAGCCTGTCACCTTCTTTATTCCCTCCATCGTCAAGGCTAAGAAACAGGGAGTTACATTTCCCTGACATCACAAGGAATCCCTCAAAGTTACACACAGGCCATTCATTTTCGCCAAATTAAATTGAGGAATGGGGTTTGATTACTGCTAAAAACGGAAAGTAGGACAAATTTAGAGACAGTCATACATCACCGCGTTTCTAGAGCCTGGGAGGGAGTCTTTGAACTCTGGAATGAAAAGCAGGAGGAAGACGTGTCGAAAAGCATTTAGATTGCCAGTCCCACCGTCAGCACTGCTCGCTCCGAGATCCGACGCAGGGAATGAGGACGCCCTGACCTCCAGCCGAAGTGCAGAATAATCTCTTTCCCAGCAAGTTCAAGCACATCCGTGAGTCTCCTGGTCTTGATTTAGATGAAACGGGTCCTGGGGAATTCATATCCCCTGAGCCCAAGAATCAGCAAGTGACAAAAAAATAACCTTTATCTAAAATATATGCATATATATACATATTATTGGCATCCAGCCTCTTTTTTACATTGCAAGGAAGTGTGCTGATGAAGAAAAAGGGATTTAGAAGTCGTTCTATTAAAACATGCAAAGACACACTTGAAATGAAATTACCTCTTCTAGAGAAATCAAATGCAGGACAAGTGCTGGGTCAGCAGTCGGCTTTGGTGAGGACAGAAATGTTCTGCTTCGTTTTGTTTTTTACTTAGAGTTTTTGTTACAACTAAAAAAAATAAAGATGCTCTTTTGTTTTTATATAAGATCAAGAAAACATCGATTCTCCATGTTAGTAAATATTATTGTTTTTATTGAAGGCAGCTTTGGGAAGAAGGTGATGGAGATTATGGACATCCAACCCCACCCCACACAAAGCCACCCTGAGTTATCATCATTAATATTAGGATATTTTATTTAAAGATACTATATTTTAGCAATGTAAAATGTTTTAATAGAAAGATGTACTTTTATGTGAAAGAAGGAAAGGAAGGGAGGCAGGGAAAAAAGGAGAAAAAGAGGAAGGGAAGGAAAAGATAGACAATTACAAATGTTTAAGACACCACTGATTATAAGATGCATCAAGATTTCAAAAATGTTTAATTCAATGCAGTATTGGAAGTCCTAGCTAGAGCAATCAGGCAAGAGAAAGAAAGAAACAGCACCGAAGTAGGGAATAAAGAAGTTAAATTGTCGCTTTTTGCAGATGACATGATTCTCTGATAGAAAACCCTAAAGACTCCACTGAAAAACTATTAGAAATAATAAACAAATAAGGTAAATTTTTAGGATTTAAAAATGTTAAGAGGTGGGGGAGATGTGTATCTTAGAACTGGTGATCTATGTTAGGTTTTTCAAATGACTGATATTCCACAGGCACCTACACTTCACCAGTTCCTTCGGAAAATTCGTGAGTTGAAAATGTATTTCACATTTTTTTCAGGTCAAGCATTGGTTATTACTTATTTACTTTACTTTCTTCAGCTATCTGAAAGGAGAATGGTAACCTGTTAGCTAAATTGGTTGGAGGCTAAATGGGTATTTGGTAATTGAACATTCTGGTTAATAAAAGGTTATATTTCTCATATCAAGGGTACCATTTATCAAATAATTAAAACATGGTGTCGTCTATTTTATACCAAGATGATATTAAACACTATGTATTAACTCTTTAATGATATATTTAGCCCCTCAAGGTTATAACTATAAACACTGTTGTCCATTACACAATGGAACTAGTAAATAATAATTATAAAAAATATATAATTGTATATTTAATAATATTTATTAATAATGGTAGTAATTAAATATGTAATAGAATATTAAATATATAATATTTCATTAGATGATTTAGGGCCTACTCTACCTCTAAAAGGCTCTCATCAGAAAAGAGAAATTGCATAGTTAGTGGACCCAAGACCTATCCCACTCAATATTCTTTTGTCAACAGCAGCCCTGAGGTAGTCATGGTGGGGGATGTCGCTCTGCCCTATGTCACCTCCACCACAGAAGCACGAAAGAGATACTTTGGTAGCTCTTGTCATTTCATAACCGACGTGCTTATCCAAACGCCTCTGAATTCACACCACAGCATTATAAAGGGAGGGTCTTCCACGACGTCCAGGCCCACCTTACTCTCTGTGGCATCCCTGGGACATTACTTTTCAGGCTCGCGTCCGGCCCAGAGTAAACGCTCAATAAATAGCTGTCGGAGGAGGGAATGAGACATTTCTACACCAATATTCAAAGCGGGGCCTGACAGCCCAGAAGAGAGGATGAAGAAGCCAATCTAAAAAGATCACGCCTTGACTTCAAACACTTCATTTCTATTAACACGGCTTAAAACCGTGTCACATGTAATTCGGCTCCAACAGTATCGATTCAAACTGAGTCAACAGAGACCCCAAACAAGGCGTGGCTCTTGTCCTGTATCCGTGGGTTTGGTTCTCTGACCCTAAGAGTAGATTTTATCTGTGTCTCCTAAGGTAGCAGTCCCCAACCTTTCTGGCCCCAGGGACCGGTGCTCCTATGAGGACCTAACACCTGATGACCTGAGGTGGAGCTGAGGCAGTGACACTAGTGCTGGGGAGCGGCTGCAGGTACAGATGAAGCTTTGCTCACCTCCTGCTGTGCGGCCCGGTTCCTGACTGGCCTTGGACCGATACTGGTCCATGGCCCAGGGGTTGGGGACGCCTATCCTACAGCAAAAGGTGTTCAGCTCTCAGCAGCCCAGCACCAAACAACATAGTCTCCTGAGGGCAGGACCTTTCTATAGGGTTTACTACTGTTTTGCCAGTGACACACAATAGATGCTCATTGAATATTTGCTGAATGAACGAATGACTGTGTCCCATCGCACTTTATTCTGTGAGATTTGCTCCATCATTCAAGTTGCTCTGCATTCTTGGGATCTTGAACCCATCATCAGCTGTTGTAGGATCCCTCCCAGCAGCCTATATTCTTCCCTGGAGGTCAGCAAACTACAGGCCACATCCAGCCCAGCACTCTCTTTTGTATGGCCCACAAGCTAAGAATGGCTTTCACGTTCTTAGATGTTTGTGGCGGGAGAGGAGGAAATCCAAAAAAGACCATTTCATAACAAATAAACATGATCTGAAATTCAAATTTTTAGCATCCAAAAATAAAGCCTTATTGGAACCAGCCACACTCACTTGTTTACATATTATCTATAGCTCTTCTGAACTACCACACGGTTGAGCAGCGGCAGCAGAGACCAGACGGCCTGAAAAATCTACAGTATTTACCCTGCGGCCCTTTACAGAAGAAGTCAGTGCGACCCCGGTCCACACGTGCTGCCAATGTCTTCCTCTTCACCGTTATTTAGAATGCAAGACAGAGCAAAGGCGAGGACTGGTGTTTGAGCTGTGTGCACAGTCCGGAGATTCTCTCGGGTGGGGTTCAGCCTGCCAACACCCACCCTCAGTGTTCCTCAACTCAGTAAGGGTGCTCAGACTGCACTCAGCTCCCACATGTCCATCACAACACTTAAAGCAGGGGTCCCCAACCCCCGGGCACCGTGGACTGGTCCATGGCCTGTTGGGAACTGGGCCGCATCAGCAGGAGGTGAGCGGTGGGCAGGCGAGTGGAGCTTCATCTGTATCTGCAGCTGCTCCCCAGCACCAGCATCATCACCGCCTCAGCTCCCCTTCAGGTCATCAGGTGTTAGATTCTCGTAGGAGCACCGGTCCCTGGGGCCAGAAAGGTTGGGGACCGCTGTTTAAAGACTCCGTGGGAGGCTGATGAAACCCAAAGGTAGTGATAACGGTGGCTTTGAGAATTTGCTGATGTTGCAGACCTTGTTTCACTAACTCTTCTGCGTAGGGAGTAGGGCCAGGAGACATCAGTCCTGGGCAGACATAAGTGAGAGTTTATGACTGTCACGTGCAAGAATGCACTTCGGTTCCAACAGCCCATTCGACTGAACACCGTGAACCCCTGCTCTGTACCCCAACGTGTGCCAGGCCTTGGAGAGCAGGGTCTGCACTGAGGGCCACCCCCTGGCCTCTGGCCTCCACGTGGGCTCGTCACGCTGCCTCCCTCACCCCCTGCTTGGTGCTTTCTCTCCACACACAAGCTGCCTCCTTGCTGGAGCCTTAACCTATCAAAAGAACTATTTCTGAAGCTAAACGACTTGACAAATTAACATCAACCTTTAATAACCAACCCCCTTCGGGTTTCAAGGACAGGAGTGGGGAAGGGGTGGGAAACTCTCTCTACTTAACTACCGAGAGGAGATGAATTGATATTCGGAATCAATTACATTTTATTTCTCTCAAATAACATATCATTTGGTTTCCATAAAGTTCTGGCCATCGCCTTCTGGAAAAATTCACGGAGCCAACCAGGAAAAGGGAGGAAATGATTAAGAAGCATTTTCTCTCAACGCCACTAATTCGCTGAAACCCCTTCAAAGCTCTGAGCAGCGCAGGTCTCGAGTCTGTCTGATTGCCCTGCTTTTTCATTCATCCTCCGGCAGCCGCAGCCTGCCAAGGAGAAGTCTAGTGTGCTGCCGTGGGCAAGTGACCGATCCTTCTGGATGGCAAGGTCCGCAGGAGCAGGGAGCCTGGAAGACATCCCATGGTACCCGTTTGCGCTGGAGATGGATCTGCCCAGGAATCAACCCCAGAATGCTATTTCAGGTGGCGCTTGTTGTCCAATCTTGTTCAGACCATCGACCCACAGCAGAAGGAAAGAGCCAGCAGAAACTGTGCCAGCAGCGGTTAAGAGCTGCTGAGCACTGGCATCGACATGAGACCTGCCGCCCCCAGGAAGCCCTCCCGGATCCGTCCACATCTCACGGAGCCCCCTTCGGCAAACCTGCCGTCGCATTTACCTTCTAGAATTATTTCCACCCTAACAGCGGGCCTCTCTGACTTGTGAGCTATGTCTTGGTTCCCCCCTGGAGTGTTAAGTTGCTGGAGTTGCTCTAGATGAGGTTGTAGACTCCTAGGTCACTCTCAGGATGCCTGAACATGCATGATAAGTACGAAATATTCACCAAAAGAATGAAAAATGGATCAACAGCCATTTTTTCCTTCAATAAATCGGAAGTAGGTGTTTTCTAAAGGTGAGGGGCCTTCCAAACGAGACCTAACTTCTGCCTTTCTCGCTCTTACCTGGCAGTTCTTAAAATGCCGTCGCCTGAAAATGGAGCTTCTCCTCCTGATGCCCACATTAGTGATGGCGGCTGTAGGCCTCCTGGGCCACTGAGATATCCACGTGGCAGAAAGGAGCGCAGTGTCGCGTCTAGGCAACAGGGCTCACTCCCCCTAGAAAGGGTATCAGTGCCTAAACCTCGGCGCCTGCAGAGGGTGGAGATGAGCTCCTCAGCCACAGTGCTACCCCTTCCTGCGGCCACCGGCCTCATTGGAGCAACAACACCTGCACTGCTGGGTGCCAGGGGTCTTTCGCTCAGATGAATATTTAAGAAACATTTTAATCCTCCTTTTTCTGAACATAAACAATCGCAAGACTACAACCGGCACTACAGGTGATTTTACAATATGGCATTCCAGAAGCTCTTACGCATCACTATTGACGGTAAAAAAAAATTATGACTATAGTCCTATCATGTTCTATTTCATCCCATGTTACTGTATTTCTCTTACTTTGGGATGGTTAGGGACCGGAGCACGCACGCATTAAAGATGGCAAAAAATTTCCTGCCGTGATGGAATAGCTTATAGATCTCAGCAGGCGTGTTTACTAGAAAAGTTGGATAAAATACAAAAACGTCTCTCCAAAGGCATCAGGGAACTGCCAGGGCATCTCGGGCTTGAGGAGGCACGTCCCAGGGGAAAGGGAAGTCTGCCGAGGTAAGCCAGAATTTCTCCACGCTTCTCTTTTCTCCTCAGAGTATTTGCTGAGAAGCAAAGAGGAAGGAAAGAGGCTGCTAAAAGGTAGAGAAGCCAGCAGAGTAGGGCAACCTCCTAAGCTGGAGGGACAGAACCTGGAGTTGTGTTTTCCAGTCATTTTACTGAGACATCAGTTAACATACGCATAAAGTGGGACTAATACTCATCTCTAAGGATCGATGTGACAATGAAATGAATTAACCAGGAGAGAAGCAGGGCAGTGTCTGACCCATGAAAGCCCCTAAGGGTCAACTCCTCTGTCACTACGGAATCTAGATCAGGCCTAGGAATGGTCAACTGGAAATACCTCCCAACCAGGAGTATACCATCAGAAGGATTTCTGGTGCTCGGAACGATAAATGTAAAAACTTACAGGCACCTCATGTAATTTCTGAGTTAAGAACGAAACTCCATGCAGCAGAGCTTTACTGTCCTGTGAGTTTTATGGGGTCCAGACCCTGAATAGTTAGATCCACACAGGGTGGACCAGATCTTTAATTCAGCAGAACCCCCGCCTGCCAACCGTTTAGGCCATCGGAGTTGACGGCAGAGAGGGAACGCCAGCGTCTCCGCACTGTCTGGCTCTGTGATGATATACGCGCCATTCAAGAGTCAGGACAGGGATTAAAGTGCTCTCACTGGGAAACCAAGGAAGCTCTAGATTGCTAATGAAATGACTAAAAGTGTGTCATGTCATTCCCAGGACGACCATAGTATCCCAAGCCAACCACGTTAAGTGATGCTCTTAACTAAAAGGCTTCTTCTCAACGCAAGATCCACCCTTCAAAAATATCCTAAATATATGCCTTCTCTTGCAAAACATGATTACCAACACCTTTTTGCATTTCTCTGTCAATGCTTCCTCTTTCAAAAAAGAAAAAAACACATATTTTCTTCTATTTAAGCTACTCATCGCACTTCCCAGTACAGTTCACAGTAATTCATTTGTGTTAACACCTGCCGTATTTTTGACATGTCAAGTACCTGACCTCTTCTCGTTATGTTGAACTAACACATGATTAAATCCTAGAAATGGCCAGTTTTTCAGAGATTAAGTTGAACCATCTGAATCCAGTTGTTTTACACACATGAGCCCACTCAGGCTTGGAAGGTAAGTGTCTTTTCCTAATGCTGAGCTATTTTTATACATTATGCAGGCAAGCACAATCTCCTCCTCGTTTTTATTATGTAGCTGTAAATTGTTCCATTTAATAAAGACATATAGCTGGTTTAAAAGTGCGTGTGTTTGAGATATTTTCTGAGAATTCACGCAGTCTGTTTCTGTTCATTGCTATGTTCCTGTTTTATTAAGTAGCTGGCCCAAAGTAACAGAAATGTGGGACCATTAACTAAAAGATTAAACTGACATGAAAAAGAAACTACGGTTTTCGTTTCCGTTATACAGATCAAGAAACTGAATCGCAGAGGTTAAGACAGAGAGCCGGAGTCAAGATCTGAACCCAGGCGGTCTGACCTCAGAGCTCACACCCTTAACCAATATACTCTCCGGGGCAAACAAACATAAACAGGTAATTCCAGGGTGTGGTCAGGACTATAAAGAAAAAAAAGTAGGTGAATAGGGTTGAGATGTAATAGTTACTAGTACTGCGGCTGTCTGTGGGCTCCCTGGATCGGCAATCGCCTCCAGAAGAGGTGGTCAGGAAAGACATCTGACACCTGAAAGATGAGACAGGTGACAAGCAAGAGGAAGAACATTCCAAGGGCAGGGGCAGCACGTGCAAAGGCCCTGAGGTCAGTGTGACTCCAGCCTCAAAGGCGTGTCGCGGTACAAGATCTGATCGGAGAGGCAGGACAAAGCCAGGTCATGCATGTGACCTCGTTAAGAAGGAGGCTGCCTGTGTGTGTCCCCAGTGCCTGGCATGGTACCTGGCACACAGTAGGTGCTCCCTAAAAGATGGATAAACCCTTAAGCTGAGCTATTATTAAACCTACGTGAAGGTTTGATCTTTCCTGGTGGAGGCTGAGGATGAGGCAAGAAGACCTGCTCTGTTTAAAACCAGACAGCCAGTTGGCTTCGATTAGCCCACACATCTGCAAGGAGCCATCCTCACGGGAACCAGGATCAGCACTGACAGCCAGTCACAGAGTCAACATCTGGTTTCCTTCCAGCTCGGAACAAGAACTTTCCATCGCCGCTGGTCACTAGACTCCTTCTAATCCCCAAGCGGCCTCAGCAAACCAGGCATGCTAATTGGATCAAGTCAGAAATCAAGGTTCCAATTAGAATGGGCCCCTCTTCTTCACGACAGCCACAAACAGGCGTGTCCAAGAGATGGATTTAACCTGAGGCCGAGAACCCAAGGGATACGATCTCCCTAGTTTTCGGAAGCCAGTCTGGGGTCCAGTGGGATTTTCATTCAGATGCGTGCCGAGGTTGCTAAAGACTGAAGCCTCCCAGGCCTAACGATGTAATTCGTGACATGCACTTGCACCTGCCCCCACCCAAGGCCAAAACCAAATGTCCTGGGCCCTTCAAATGTCTCTCCGCTGACAGTCATACTCCACATACTCCACAAGTCCTACTCCACATCCTTGGCCTTGAACGCCTACAGCTCTCTTGCTCTTGAAGGTTCATTATGGTTTTTGTGTCTCTCTCTCTCTTGGATTTCCCTTTTTTCCCCTGGGCTCCCTTCAAAATGCCTGGAACATTCCAGGTCTGGGCATCCAAGTGGCTTGTGGCCCCAGCATCTGGCATCCTGTGACAGCCGCACAGCACCACCCACCCTTTCTGACCACCACCTCCCTCATCACCTCTCATCACCGTGTCACCGTAACGTGTCAGTGGCGACCTCGTGGTTTCGCAAACGGCTCCAAGAGAGGAAATCAACGCCTCCTTCTGGCGCCCTTTTCTCTCCTTGTCACCGGAACCGAGGGTGTGGGAAGTTTGGGGGCCGTTGTCCTGATTTATGAGACCTGTCTCTGAATCTGATTGCTAACTGCTGTCGCACTCACGCAGTAAAACCAAACTTAAACCAACGATCATGGAGCACGTGGAGGAGCTTCCTGCGTGCCCTTCGCTGGTGTTCCAGAAGCTTGTTGAAAGGGCTGGAGAGAGCTGAGGGCCCCTCAGGGTGCTGGGGTGTCCCTGGCTGATGTCAGGCCGGCTCAGTAGGGTAGGTAGCGTCCTGATCACAGATTGTTCTGAACCTTGACCTTGAAAGTGGCCTGGTCTCAGGAAAGCAAGTTTGGAATGGTTCACTCTCTGACCCACTCAGTCCACTTAAATGATTCTGCTGCTTTTATAATTTTTTTATTTTTATTTATTTTTTTTTTTGGCTCATAGGTTCTCATTCGGCCCCTGCCTCCCTCCAATTGCCTCATATTTTGCTAACAGAGCTGAGCTGTCGAAAGATTTGTGGAGCAATACCTATAGGTTATTTTAAACGAGTCCGGCAGGCAGAATCCTTTCCTGGGCCTCTATTGTTCTCAGGAATTAGGCAGATTGGGCTCAGAAACAGTCTTCAGCACAAAAAGAACTTTCCTAGACCATTTTAAAGCGGCGGTTCTGACGCCGAGAACTGATTGCTTTGGTGAAGCGAGCGCAGGCTTGTTGGTTCTGCCATGGCTGCTCCCCTTCTCGAGAAGAGGCAGAGAAAGCACTTGGCAGCACTCTTTACTGATTCCCATAATTGATGTCAGAGAGTCGCATTTCATCGCTAGGCACTTTAACTCCCACTTTTTTAAAATAAGGATCGTCGCTGGCCTCTTCACTGCCAGGAAGGATCATTCCTGGTCCCCTCAAACCCCCCTAATGACTTAATAGCGTTTAAAACACAGCCTGCTGGGTCTTTAATTATATCGAGCTACTGTATTAGAGAAATTAACTAAATTGCAGCTCCTGCAGGAGTAACCTAGGTGGCAAGCGGGGTGGGTCCCAAACATCTGGCCGGCTTTCTCAGTAATTTGTGATGGATGGAGGCTTATTACTAAAAAGCGGCTGACGCGTGGGGGACTTGATTTTTATATTTATTTTGTGTCCTAGATGTACAACAACACCTGATCCCTTCTCGGCATGACTATCTAAGGGAGAGGGGTTTTTTGTTTGTTTGTTTTTTCTGGGGAAACCTCACATTTGCACATAAAATTCATTTGGACTCCGTTAACGATTTACGTACATAGGGCGCTAACCAGCTCATAAGCCGCATGCTGGTGCAATTAGTAGCCGATTCTAAGGCTCCTGTCTAAAACATGTGAGAAGACTCTTTTTAATTCAGGTTTCCCTCCCTGGTGTGTTTCCATAAAGGACGGAAGCATAAAAAAAGAAACGTGAAGTTATTAAGAATATATTTAAAAGAGAAAAATTAGGTTGGGCACTTGGATGTGAAAATATAATTACGAAGCACAGAAGCATTTCTATACCATATAAGATCGTAGAAGGGATGTAGCCGAGCATCAACTGCTTGGAATATAATATGTTTAACAAACATGAAATGTATGAATCGAAGAAGTCATAAAACTCAGAATTCTCTAGGTTGTTTGAATTTTTTAAAAAGATCCAAAGATTGTAAGTATAGTGATTTTTGAGGGGTTTTTTTTTTTTCTTCCAATCTTGTCAGACAGAAGGGAATTTTCATTTACTTAAATACCCAAAGGCTGGCGCTCTCATGCGATGGCATTTCATTTGAAATACGTCTTAAACGATCACTCACCTAGGCATGTCTGTGCCTGATAACTTCATGTAAGAAATGAAGAGAATGGAAAGGGAACACCGATGCTGTCACAGGGAACCTCGAAGCGTCCCATGAGGCCCAGACATGTCACCGATCTTAGGATGACTGCAGGTAAACGCTTTCATGTGGCTGCCCCTGAAACCAGGCAGCAGGAGCAAGTGCAGACGGGTGGCATGGATTGCCACCCACCTCACCCCCATCTGAGGTCCAAATACCTCCCCTCCCGCCAGCTCATCAACAGAAACTTGTAGTCTGGATCTTTGTGTACAAAATAAGAAGGGCCATGAAAGTATTTCATTATACAGGTAATCCAAGTTTTTAAAATTTCTGTTTGTCCTAATTACGTGGCTATCACGAGAAAATTTAGGAAAATTATTTTAATATTTGATCCCCTTTGTGCTCCAATCAGTTCGCCAGGCCACGAAGAGCCAGGCCCGCGCCGGCCGCAGGAATGCCCATGGCTTGCTTATCTTGAATTTATTTTCTCAAGTCCCCCAACAAGAGTAGCAGGTGCGAACATCTGTCTCCACGTAGAGTCGCAGGCTTTATTTTCACTGGGAAGCGTTTGCCTTCCCAACACTGCTGGGTTGAATTCGCTCTTATTTATTTTCTGTCGGCCCATCACGTGGCAGCACAAGGAGACAGGGCAATGTCTGAGCTCGGGGGCGTGAGGGAACCAGCACGCTTATTCTGATTACGTGACTGAGTGATGCTGTCCAGGTCGGCTCCAGGCAACAGACCCGGATGGAGGTAGAAGATGGTTGTGTCCGTAGTAAAGGATGGCTCGGCTCCACTGCTTAAGACTGGGATGCAGCCCCCACCCACTCCCTCAGGATGAGAGGATGATGCTCAGGTCAGTGGAGGGGATCGCTCTGTGAGTGTAATTTCCCCCAGAGGAAGCCCAGCATCCTCATGCCTGATCAGGGGTAAATTCCGCTAAATCCACATACAGGACTTATGACTGCTGAAGTTGTGATTATGTTACAGACCCGAGGTGCGGTCCATGGACAGACCCTCTCTGGCCATTTCAACCCCACACCTGACAGGGTGGCAGACACCTGTGCAGCAAAGCACAGACGTCAGTGCAGAGAATCACCTGGAAGGCCTGTCAAAAGGGCAGGCCCTCCAGGCCCCGAAATCAGCTCAGCGGGGCGAGGGCCTCCAGGTGGCTCCCAGTGAGGTGGTCCCCAGACCACACACTGACACAGACGAGGCTCCAGAGATGAAAGATGAATTTGCTTTGATTTGTTTATGTCTGTCTCCCTCCCTTAGACTGTAGGAACCTCTAGGCCAGGGGTCGGCAACTTTTCTCTGTAAAGGGCCAGAGAGTAAATATTTTAGGCTTTGCCGGCCAAGAGGCCACATGCTCTGCCACTGTAGCGTGACAGCAGCCTTAGAGCGAGTGTGGCGACGGCCAGGGCCCGCACAGAACAGGCGGCGGGCTGGATCCGGCCAAGGGCCACAGCGTGCCACCCCCGCTCGAGCGCAGAGCCCTGATCTTCCCTGTCTTGGTACCTCACACCTGTGCTTGGCACATGGGACGTGACTGAGAAAGTTTGAATAAGTGAACATACGGTCGTCGCTCTTGTGTGGGGGATAAGCATCCTGACAGGGAAGACAGTTGGCCAATAACGCCTCACTGCCATGCAAGGGAAGTGGCATGAGATGCGTGTCCCATGCTCCGTAGGAACATGGAGATGGAGGGAACGGCAGAAACGGGGGCGCCAGAAACACCCAATCCAAAAACAGGACACGAGGTTGGGTCAAACTCCTGACAAACGGTGACTAGACTGTTTGTGACACATGCGAACAACTATCTGTTGCTCATCTGAAACTCACATTTAACTGGGCATCCTCCCTTCTACCCGACAGGGAACCCGGGGAAATTCAAGGAGAGGAAGGGCCATTGCCACTGGTCCCTGGTTAACAGCCCAGCATCCTCTCTCGGGGTCTGCTAACGGATTCGGCTCTCTCTGCCGAGCCACGTGGGTGGGATTTTCCTCATTAGGAATTTACTGATTAAAATGCGCATTCTCACGCATGCCCTCACCCTCACACAGGCGCACACTCATATGCTCACATCCATGAACACTAACTTATACACACTCACACACATACACACACAGGCGCACACAGTGGCATTATAGTAGTTTTACCCGAATAGAAAAAAAAAGTTACATCTGGGAGGCTGTTGGTACTGATGAGAGAAGGGCCCCGGTTCTGCACAGCAGGTGGTCGCACCCCTGGGCATGCTCTATGGACACTGGCCTGGGGACCACACCACAGAAGGGAGGGGGCAGGCCAGCCTGGGGACGCTGACCTGTTTCTGTGTCTCGGCCTGTTTTGTGGTTTCTGTCCCAGGCCACCTCCCCGTGGGTCAGTCTCAACAGGTGATGCAGTAGCTCTTCCAATCACTAACAAGTTTGGAGGCGATCAAAGCTGGCCACTGGCCGCCTTCACGTGGGAGAAGGCTGAGACTGGCCGCCGCCACTGGCACATGATGCTCTCGTCTGGCAGCCTGTGCAGGGCGGGTTTGAGAGGAGAACAGAATCGAGGATGAGGGAGCTCACCCTGGCTTTGTGGGGCATTTCTGGGCTACCACTCTATGCATAGGCCAAAGGTCACGTGGAGTGCGTGGATCAGACCCCATAGTGGGGACAAAACAGAGAGAGAGAAGGGAAGGGGCCAAGGATGGCGCTGGGACAAGGATGGCACTGGGAAGAACCCCAGCACCAGCGGGATAACCATAGGAAAAGAACAAAAGAGATGGAGACAGACAAGACAGGTCGCTTTCCAAGAAAGTAACGATTTTGTCCTGGACCCTAACCAAGGAGAAAGGATGGGGAAAGAGACTCAAGAAAGCTGAACGAGGGTGTTGGCTTTAGCCATCAGGCAGCCATTGGCGACGGTCGCGAAGCTCACGTGTAGATCGAGGGCTGTGGGGACCCAGGACCTACTGGGCTGTGCACTTCAGCCCTGTCCTGTTCGCCTTTTGGATTCGTGCTGCACATGAGCCCATCGCTTCGTGTATTTCACAAATACCATCGAGCCCACACCCTGTGCCAGGCACGCCCCAGACAAAAGCTTAGCACACCAGTGGGGGAGGCCAAGCCGGAGGGCCCGAGACGAGCTCTGATGCGGGGAGCTCAGACCAGCAGCGTGGCTGATCGGGAGAGCCAGGGCCAAGCGAGCGTATGGGCAAGCCGGACCGACTGTTTGGGGCCTAGCGAACGAGCAGATGATGGCAAATGCTAACTCCGCCACGTCCAGGAAACTGCCAGTCTGGATTAGAAGAGTCTGACGACGTAATTATTCTTAACGACACGTAGTCTAACAACTCTCAAGCACGAAAACAATTCCTGCTTTGCAACACCCCGCCCCGTCGAACTCCGCAGGAAATGCTCTGTGAATACTGTACTCTGATTCGCAGCTCATGCGTCCGCCGGCTAGCAGTGAGTTCTGTTTTCCTGCTGCCGAAGCCCTGGTCTTCTTCGGTAGACTCAGCATCCTCTTCGCGATCGCGTTTACAGGATTCATGGGCTTCGTGGTCAAGTGTCCGGAAAAGAGCAAGCGCTTCTGAGTCGAGCCGACATGGGTTCGAGGCCTAGCCCGGCTGCTGTCCAGAGATATTAGTCAGGGGGCTACTCAGTATTTAAGTCTTAGTTGGCCTGCATGGTCAAATGGGTACAAATGATATCGGTCTCAAAGAATTGCTAAAATTAAATAACAGTAACTGGTTCATAAGCCCCGCCGGGCGTCCTCGTGATGGGTGGTGGGTGTCACTCGTTTCAGACACTGCGGCAAGCAGCCTCGGCCCTGAGTGCTGGGTGAGGTCTTTCTGAGATTCTAGTATCCAGGACAGACCTCTGAGTGATGAAAGAAAAATGAGATCGACAAGGGGCCAGAGAAGCTATCAGGGGATGGCAAAGAGAACTGTGTCGATTACTAGAGCCCGGACTACCTCAGCCTGTCACCACCCCCCATATACGGGAAGCCACCTGGAGCGTGGATGGCCCAGGCAAGGCACAGCTGTCGGATGTCGTGCCGGGACTCACAGTCAAGGTCGCAGGCAGGCCTGTCCCCAAGGCACTGCCCACGGAGGCGAGCCCCACCCGGCCTCCTGCCGCTGCCTAAGGTCTTCTCCCTCTGAAGGAGCTGGAGAAGCCTCCCTCAGCAACAGCCGGTCCCCAAGAGCAAGGAGGCAGCCTTGGCTCTGGATTCAAATCACAAGGACAAGAGAGCCACCGCCCACGGGCATCACGGCACCGAACCTGTCTTATCAAAGGCATGTGGCACCCTTCCTGGTTAGAAATGGGAAGATTGAGAAGAAGAAGAGGAAAAAGACAGACTTTTTGTTGTTGTTTTTAAAGGAAGGCCGTCAAAGTTCTATTGGACAGGATCTTGGGGGCATTCTGGCATCCGTCTTTAAATTTTTGTTTTTGCAATCGTGTCAGCATACGCGTTGGGAATCTAAAAGGTGCAGGGGATGGTGCTAGCGGAGATGGAGAGGGAGGAAGGGAGGGAGGGAGGGAGGGAGGGAGGGAGGGAGGGGGAGAGAGAGAGAGAGAGAGAGAGAGAGAGAGAGAGAGCGTGCGTGTGAGCACGTGCACATGAGTGCGTGAGCTTAACCTGTACCCTCAAGGGGCTTCCCACCACCTGGAGATGGGACAAACCCACGAAGAGAGTGTCACAAGGACCCACAGATGCTGGGCAGGCATGGGTCAGCCATTCTGAGCTTCTCTGTTGATCCAATACCCATCGGGGCGGGAAAAGCAGGCTATGAGTGGTCCCTTCCCAACAACTGACCAGCCCCTGCCTTGTACGAGGTGCAGGTGTGGTCACTTTGGCCACGATGATTCCTAGTTAGCCCTGGATGCCAGAGAACAAATCCAGGCTGTCACACTCAGAAGCTTCCCACGTTTGGCGGAGTCCATGGGAAGGTTGGGGTGGGCGCCGAGGGATAGTACAGATCCTGGGAGCCCGATATAAAATGCCTGCTGCCTTGATTTGCTTTTAGTCCCAAAAGTTATGTTTGTTTTTTTATTTTAACCAATGATAGACTGAATATTTTTTTAAATTTAGCGAAAGAGGCATGAGTTCCAAAAGGCGCAGGAATGATTGCCCTCACTCAGGAACCCTTTGAGGCAGAAAGTCATGGTGCCAGAGAGAGGGTCATGTGGAGAGAGGGGGTCCCGTCTGAATTCGCCTCTGAAGATAACGACCTATGCGGAGGTGACAGGAAGAGCAGGGGTCCCCTCCGACAAGCCAGTCCATATGTTCCCAGGCTACAGACAACATCTCAGAGCTGGGGTGTGAAGTCCTTGACCCAACCAAGGGCAAGAGAAACAGAAGAATGGGAAGAACCAAGGAGTCAGAGCCTCCCATGGGTGCCCAGGGACAGGGAGGTCAGCAGGGGCAGCGAATGTCCCAGCCGGGGACAAGTCCAGAGTGCAAAGAGTGCGAAGCAGGACGTCACAGAGAGGAATTCTGCTCCTTGGGGATCCTCAGCCTAGGAATGTCACCCTCCTCGGTTTTGTGGTAACAGAATTTAAAACAAACTCTTTCTCCCACTTAGGGAGTTGGGCCCTGAGTGGAAGCAACATAGACCGTCATCAGGACCCATGTCTAAACACCACTTGAGCAAGGGCTGCGCTCGGCACATGCTTTCCCGGGTCCTGGAGAGCTCGCAGGCATCGCTGAGTCTGACCGAAGAGGCAGACTCACTCACAAGGTCCCCGTGGGCACACTCAGAGCTCAGCGCAGGCCCCTGGAGAGAGAAAGGCGGCTCTCACGGGACTGGAGGCAACAATCCCTCCATTGGGGGCAGGGGAGAGAGATTGGGGGGTGGGAGAGGCTGAGCCTGGAGGCCTGCAAGCTCCTCCCCCTTCATACTCTATGGTCCAAAGCTGTAACCAAAAGCTACCCAACCCGCGATGCACAGCCAGCCCCCAGCACCAAGGCGTGCTTCTGCCATCCTTTCTAGGCCTTCCATTAAAAAGTGAAGGAGAGAAGTCAGCTAGCACACGAGCGTTTAGCGTCAAGGTGTTTCATTCACTTTTCTCCGGCCTGGATGAGCCCCAGGAGTCGGTGGCACTCACACGGCAGAGCTGGGTTCAGCGACCGAGGGACAGGCCAGTGTGGGCCACACGTTTGTTCACAGACCACAGTTGGCCCCCAGAATGCGTTTGACTCTGGGAAACTGATGAAAGTGGTTTTGTTTCCCGGCAGACATGGCTAAGGAAAATAGAAATACTCACATGTCAGCACGACTAGAGGTCATGGTGACTTGGGACAACTTTCTAACCTGTTTGTCAAAGGGCCTTCCTGCCAAGAAAGGCGAAGGCTTAAAAAACACCTAAAAAATATTTTTTTAAATATTTTTTAATGATGACGAAGAAGAAAGTTAACCTGGAGCAAAAAGCATTGTATAAAACATTTGTCAAATAAAGGAAGAAAGCAAGCCCAGGCCTGCAGGAGCTCCCCAGCGGCGTGCTGAGCAGTGCGGGGCAGCGGAAGCCACGTGACACCAGCTGTGTGTGCCATCACCGGCCCCATGGCGCTCCCGCAGGCTGGCAGCATGCTCCCTGTTTCTCATCACCCCAGTGTTCTCCTCGCGAGCAGTCCCGAGAAAGGGGTGCCAAGTAAAGAGAACGCTTTGTTGGGAGGAAGGCACTGGATCTTCCTTCTGTCCCCCACCATCTGTGAACAGCAGAGCTGGAAACACCACGCCTGGCGTCGTGGGTAAGCCCTCCAAGTTTCTCCTCCTGGCTTGCTGATCTGGGGCTAACTAGTCCTTGTCATGGGGGTCTGTCCTGTGTACTGCAGGATGTTGAGCAGCATCTCTGGCCTCTACCCACTAAACACCAGTAGCACCACTCCCTCCCAGTTATGACAACCAAAAATGTCTCCAGACGTTGCCTGGGCCAGGGGGAATCTTCCCCAGCAGAGGACCATTTGTCTAGGGCTGGACCAGTCTGCCATTCTGCCCAACTTCTAGGCTGCAGTGGTCAAGGAGTACTTTCTGCTTTGGAAACCAGATGGGAAAAGTCACGTAACTAAACACTAACTGTTCACTATGTATATATATTATACTTTTTTTTTCACTTCCCACCAAAAGCCAGTTCAGTTTAGTATGGCAAAGAAGAATATAAAACGCAGCCTGGCGAGGGGGTTGCTAAGCCAGATTTGGCCTCCCCAGCTTCAAAGATCATGAAACCTCTCATTTGTACTCCACAAAGCAGCAATTTCTCACAAGGATATGTTCCTTTGACTCTCTTTTAAAAGTCAAGTACAGCTTGGCAACCACACAGTACAGAAAATATAGGCTTTCTGCAAGAAGCAATTATTCAAAACCCAAAGTCCAAAAAATAAAAGGAAAAAATAAAAAAGAGAGAGCCTGTCAAATCGTGTCAGTTCCAACACATGGGACAACTGGATTCCGTCACTTAGAAGCGATGCAACGGCGGCCTGGGTTTGTTTGTACTTGCTGACTCTGATTATTTCTTAGAGCTATAACCCCAGCTGCCGAAAACTGTTGACACTGGGTGACTGACCTTCTAATTTAAAAACAAGAAGGTCCAGGGGTAGCATTTAGGCTTGTCCTTGAAATGGGCACCAGTCATTACATCCTTAATTAGACCTGGTGCTGGAATGTACCAAACTCTGCCTCCTGTATCACTTACAGGCGCTGCAGAAGCCACGAGAAAGTGGTCAGATTTTTCTGGGTTGGCACAGGAAAACTCAGTTCATGGAATATAAATCAGCAACCCCACACTCTAATTTCCACCCTTCACATGTAGCGTGATTATATACGTGTGGTGTACGAGCTCCAAGTCAAAACCCCGGGTTTGTTTGCCAGGAGGAAGCCAAACCTTCAATTCCGTGGTTAATGCTACCGAGGGATATAATTACACAGCTCATCTCGTCTTTCTACTAAAGAAGAGGGAAAAAAGGATCCATCCTCATGGCCAGTGTTCGTGCGAATTAACCATTTTTCGGTTTCATTCCAAGGCTAACATCAAATCCCTAAGGAATTCATAATCCGACTTTCACCAGTGAAAAGCGAAGCAACCGACAGCAACGTTAACATGTTTATCATGCATCTTCTTCAGTGTATTAAACGTCAGAAAAGTTCCCCCAAACACTGCCTCCCATGTTATTAAAGGGATTTTGCTTAAAATAAACCAGTTTTCATTGTAACCTTCTTGTACACGGCAGACTCAGGAGAGTTCAGGCATTCGGTGAAGTGTTGGTTTTCTTCGTTGGGCCTCAAGGAATCAACATGAGCATTTTTAACTCCAGGCAGGCACAGAAACGATTTGATTCGCAGGCCCAAATGGGATATTTCCTGGGAAACCTGGGGTATGTGGTATTTGCTTTCCAATTAGGCGTTTAGAATGATAGGAAGCTTCATAGATGGATCACATCAGATCTGTCAGGCTACTAGTATCCTCCTACGTCACCGTCACACAATAAATGTGCTTAAAAACTGAAAACTGAGAAGATTGTTCCAAAGGAGCAGTTTCTCATGAAAAACCATCCCCATTAAGACATTCTCGGTCGGAGGCACTCCAGCCCTTTACTTTCTTACTCTTGGTCATTGTCGTCGCACAAGCTGACACTAACATGCCTGAGCATAGCTTTATCCATGTGTGAGCCCACAAAAGCATCTTTCTTAAAAAGCCAAACATGGAGCCACCGTATGACTCAGCTATTGCGCCCCTAGGTGTGTATCCAAGAGAAATAAAAACATGTTTACCTAAGCCTTGTCCAGGAATAGTCATCGCAGCATTATTCATAGGAGCCAAGAACTGAAAGCGGTCCAAACGTCCATCAACCGTTGAACGAATAAAGAAATCGTGGCCTATCCATACGCTGGAGTATTATTCGGCTATAAAAAGAAACAAATGCCGGATTCCATGTTACCATGGAGGGAACCTCAGAAAAACTTATGCTACGTGCAAGAAGCCAGTCGCAAAAGGCCACCACCTAGTGCATGGTTCCATCTACACGATATCCAAAAAAAATATGGGTTCAAGGATGAATAATTTCCCCCAAATATAAGTGATTCACTCCTATGAGGGTAGCACCATGCCTAACATCAATTGTAAATCCGCTTCCTTAAATATATTACTTTCTTGTGCTGAAGTGAGACCTGCAAGCTTGTTTACCAGACTCTACCAAACAAGGCACAGACGTCCAACACGAAACTTCAAATATGGCCACAAAAAACTAAAACAAATTTTAAAGAGATAACAACACCGTTAACTTCTATCTTCTAAACTGTTTACTCCAAATTCTAACTACTGTTCCTGAAACTTCTCAACTGGGGACTCTCCTTCAATTACCTGAGAAGAAATGAGACCTTAAGCATTTCAAAGTCTCCCTGAATTATCAAAGAACCAAAAATATATCCCAAATTGCTTTTTTAAGTGTGAAATGTGCTTTTTTCCCCCCCACTCTCGGTTAAAAAATGGCTACAGAAATTGTACTCAGATTTTCCAAGCTATACATCTCTCTCGAGCGAGGACTAGGTAAGGGCATTTTAGCCTTGAAGAACATATTTAGCAGAAAAACATCACTGAAGGAATTGGGGGGTTGTGATGGCCATCTGTGTGTCGCCTCGGCTGCAGATGCCATTGTTGGAACCCAGAAGTGATCTTTGTTAAGATCATTAACAAAGAAACAAAAGAGAAAGAAACAAACAAAAACTTAGGAAAATGCACACATTCTCATCGAGTCCAACCAAAGCCAGATGCATCGAGTCTATTGATTTCAATGCTTTGGCTCAGGGATTCTGTTTTTAGGAATTTTGCCTAAAGAAAAGCAAACCGCTGCAACGTGATTTATAACAGCAAAGGACTGTAGGCAGCCTCAACGTGCAGCTAAAGGAATTGGTTAATTAAACTATGCGACAGCCTTTTGATGGAATGCTACATCTCCATAAAAATGAACTAGAAAAGACGTGAAAACTGTACTTACAATATAACATTAATGGAGAAAGAATAAAATTATATGTATACTATAATTTTTAAGGAAGTAAATGTATGTATATGAAAACGGACTAGAAGGGATGACATAAAAGTATAGAATATTCTAGCATGGCAGGACTGCTCACCTCCTCCATGCTCTCAATTTCCTGAAATGTTATCACTTTCATCCCCGACACAGCAAGGCGTCTGTCTGTGATGGTTAATTCGATGTGCCAACTTGTCTAGACGTGGTATCCAGATATTTGGTCAAACATCATTCTAGATGTTTCCGTGAAGGTATTTTTTAGAGGAGAACATTTTCATCCATCGATTTTGGGTAAAGCAGATTACCCTCCGTAACGTGGTGGAACTCATCCCATCAGTTGAAAGTCTTCACAGAAAAAAGACCGATGTCCCCCTAGCAAGAGGGAGCTCTGCCCGCAGGTGGCCTTGAGACTCAAGCTGCAATGTCAGCTCGTCCCAGGGTCTCCAAACTGCCAGACCAGCCTGCATGTTTCGGACTTGCCAGTCTCTACGACCGTGTGAGCCAGTTCTTCAAAATTAGTCAACTTCCCTCTCACCTTCTCTCCCGCACGCACACAAACACAGACGTTCACAGATGTAATATTTATGTAGACAGTGGAAATGGAAGTCATTACTGGGACTTCATACTGAATCAGTAAGTCACTTACAGGTACCAAAGTTGTGATGTCCCTGGAGAACATAACGAGCAACTTCACTGGTGTCCTCGGGTGTGCAGCGAAGGATCTTAGGTCAGGGGAACCAGGTATGTATAAATGATACTGTGCATATTACATATGTCCACATATAGGACATTTATAGCACCTACATATGTGCATTTGGTGCGTATACATATATACTTGAGGATTATATAGAGAAATAAAGTAGAGATAGAGAGGAGAAGAGAGAGAGAGAGAGAGAGAGAGAGAGAGAGAGAGAGAGAGGGATCCTACTGGGTGTTCCTCTGCTGAACCCTGACACAGAGTCCTACGTCCGTAAATGTTCCATTTGTGGTGTCACAGGGCACAGTAGACATTCGGAGGACATTTGCTAAATAAGAGCGAAGGGGGTGAACTACTCTTGGGTGCTGGAATGGAGCCCCATCAGGCCACTTGTTCAGATCCTAAATTCATGTAAATTAAAATACATGCAAAATTGTCAAATTTACGCACTCACAGAGCTCCTGTCTCTTCATATGTGAATGTTTTGTTAGCATTTGAATGTTTATTGAAAAATAATTTTGCGTCTACGGCCAGGCCACCCTGAACACGCCTGATCTCATAAGCTAAGCAGGGTCGGGCCTGGTTAGTACTTGGATGGGAGACCACCTAGGAAGACCAGGTGCTGTAGGCGTAAAAAATAAAAATAAAAATAAATAGATAGATAGATAGATAGATAGATAGATAGATAGATGATTTTCCCATTTTGCTTCATACGCCTGGTCCCCTGATCTCACATCCTTCGCTGCACACCTGAGGACACCAGTGAAGTTGCTCGTTATGTTCCCCCAGAGACGTCGCAACTCTTATACTTACAAGTGTCTTACTGACTCAATATGAAGTCACAGCAGTTACTTTGATTTTCACTTTCCATAGAAACATCTAGAGTATAAAAACAACGTGTCCATTGTTTCTCTCACATGGGATTAATATTTAGTCTGCCGTAGACCAGACTGCTCTCTCTTTTAAGTGTCTCTTCTGATGAACCATATTAACCACTAGTATGTTTTTTAAAATTCTCATTTTCAAGACACACAACAGGTTATGTTCGAGTTACTATTTAATTTTCTGCCCCTAATTTTTGGAGAGTCTAATCCTGTAGTTTTGTCCAATTCACACATTACTGATATTAAAAAATGTTTGCCCTTAGAAAGTTTTTCTTCTAATGGGAAAAACAAAAGGTCTGATTTTAACACAACTATTACACACACACACACACACGCACATAAATTGGTTAAATTAGCAGAATGGGTTCAAAGCACACCGACTACTGTTTTAACACACTTTTGTTGAAATGGATAATTTCTGATTTAAATGATCAAACTGCCTAGTTGTTCTCTAACCGAAAAGCAGCTTACCAACAGGTTTGGGTCCCAGGCGGGCAGCCCTGCCAGAAAAAGGGCATAAGAAAGCCTCATGTGAGGCTCAGGATTTAAAATCGAGAGTCATCTCCTCCGGAGGGCTTGTGCTAGCGGAGAACGCATTAGAGCCGTCTGATTTAAGGTCACATCACTTTGATGCTGAGGAAATGAACCTCTGGATGAATGACATTAGAAAAACCACCAGTGCACGAACTCCCCAGGAACACAAATCCTACAACATGGCCCAACAAGATCGCTGCAAAGTGCCAAATACCCATTTCCGACCTCACAGCTGGTCTCGCATCACTTCCCTCTCGGGGAGCTAAAGTCCATTAACCTCAACCGTCAGCTCCCCTTCCTTACGCCCCCTCTGCGACCAGATCAGGGGGTCTCAACCCTCACTGCTGTCCTCGTCGCACTGCACTGCTCCGGGAGACGTTTAGAACACAGGTTCCTGAGCCCCATCTCAGACCCAGTAAATCAGAGTAGACGGGGCCAGGGCCGGGCTGACTGCATTATACGACTGTAACATACAGTCGGGAAAAATGAACACAGAGAGCCACAGACAGAGGGGCTTTCTGAAGCAGGTCCTGACAATTTGGTGAAACTAAACTTCTCCTCTGCAAGGGGCCCGCACAGGAATCCAGGCCACGTGCTTCCTGCCCAGATAACCGGGAGGCGCTGGGCTCCTGAGGCGTATCCACTGCACCCCAAAGGTCCTTTTCTAAAAGGACAGCCCTTCCAAAGAGTCCTCCAGAGGTTCACGTGCGCAACAGTTGAAACTATGTTGTGTTGGGTTTTTTTTTCCTGAAAACACATGTGTCCTTTTGTTTCACGGTCTCACTTGGCACCAAGGACCCAGTTCATTTGCCCATCAGATTAGCTCGAATTACATGCTTTTCCTGCTCCTACAAGCTAATGCAAGAGACCTACAATTAACTGTGGGCTGCTTTAAGCCCTAAATGGAACTAATGTCTGCCCCAACCGAATGCCTCAGGACCCGCTTTTTTTTCCCCCTATAAATTGCTATTTTTGTAGGCTGTCTTCCAGAAGTTGAGCCCCAAAACAAGTTGGAACTGCACGTCTCCGAGAGTCAACTCACAATAATTACTGAATCCTTGCCACTCGCACTCTCTCCGAAAGCTTAGCAAAATGCATGGTATCGTCCTTGCAGGGGAAGGCAGAGTTGCCACTCTAAACGTCATCTCATTCAAGTTCATGTAGCAGCAGAAGTGAGGGAAAACCACCAACACCTCTGCCTTCCGTGGCAGATATTTATGTCAAGACAGAGGGAGCCATAACATCGCCTGTCTGTGTATCCGCAGATTGAAGAGCTGATTCATTTCGAGAGAAACACAAATCGATTTGGCACTCAAGTTGCGAATACCAAGGAGCTTAGAAAATTCCCACCCCGCGAGTTCTAAGAGGAGGACCGAGGACACAGATTTGTGCTGGCTGGCGAAATTCTGCAAACCTCAGAAAGAGAAAACGATGACCGGGTGACAAGCATGAGTCTTCCCTGTGGGTCTCCATGGAAAAGCAGCATCACGTCGGTGTTGCATTACCTTCCCTTCCCATCGGCGGTGAGTTACACTATGTCAGCCCCCGAGAGGCACAATCAGATAAAACCCTCCCGAGCGCCGGTGGAATTTGCTGCTCCCGGCATCGGGAGTGAAAACGCAAGAATGAATCCAGCAGAGCCGACTCCTCTGAAGGTGGGGACGCAGGGGAGAGGAAGCACCCATGTAACCCATCCTTAGAGCTGTGGGCTCCCTTTCTGCTTGGATCACATTTCCCCCGACCGCTCACATCAAAGAGCCGACGAGGCCCTCGATAACAGGAACTGGAAGTGGAAAGCGGGGTCCTGAACTTCTGACTCCGCTTGCCTGACTCTGAGGCCGTGTCTTCTAGAATGACTCTGATGGGACCCGTTGTATCCATTCCTTCGCCTGAGAGTCGGCCTCTTCGGCTGACATCCCTCATGGTCAAATTAGACCCCTATTTCCTTGAGCTCGACTTTCATTCTTGAACAAACCACACTGGCTGTTTAAATGTTGGATTATACCGAGGGGCGAGAACTCCATTTGGTGCTGAGGAAACAGACACCTCTGTGCTCTCTGAAGAGTCGCCATCCTCCTCCCATTTTCTCGAATGAAATGTATCTTCCTAACCGCCCTGGCTTAGGAAGCGTGGTTTGTGTTCTCAATGACCTTATTGTCTCCTCCGTGCGGAGATGACTATTTTCAAATAAGCGTAGGTGATGTCATAACAATAACAGATTTATTTAAAGTTGTTGCTTAATTTAAAGCAGCTTCTGGCATCATGCAGTTCAGCAACACTGGATATTAAATATACAAGTGCAGTCGGTGAGCACCTGCAAACTTTCAGACATTATATACGGAACCATCACGTCTGGCATCACTAACCTAGCAGACCATCCACATTCACTATCATCTGAAGTCACTTTCAGAGCCTTCGAATACACTTTTAAGAGGTCCCCCCCCCACCCCACGCAAAATGCGACAGCTTACCATCCTATTCCATATATTGGTAATGATAAACCATAACAATGGAAAGAGTGATGACTTGCCCAAAGGTGTGGAGGTCACGTGCTGGGGGCTTCTAGTCCCCCATTTCTCCTGTTTGTCGTTTTGATAAGGTCAAGGTCACTTTTGCCTCAGTGAGGACTTTGGAGTCAAGCTGTGCCGGTTTCAATCCCAGCCCTCCCCGTCACGGTTGTATAGCCTTAGGTGGCTGATGTACCCTCCCTGAGTCAGGATGCTCCTCTGAAAAATGGATCCACACAAGAGTGGAGAGCGCCGTGGGCCATGGAAGACCTCAGTGTCCAGGCCTTGCCAAACGCGTGACACCCCTAGTGGCTGTTCTTCTGACACATCCCTTCCATCAGCTGGGCTGTTGACCGTACACTCCTTCACAGACCCTTTCAGAAACCTCGCCAAGCCGGGGACCGGCCCCGGGCACTGCTCTGATGCTACCTCTTCCAAACACTTTTCACATTTCATATTAGGTTTCTGCTCGCATCTCCCACAGTTCCAAGTCCAGGTGCTTCTCTGCTCACTATACAGTGACAAAGAGTTCTGGAGCCTTGTCTATGAGCCCTTCCCTCCCCCTCTTGCCCAGGTATAAAGTATGGAATATGCTCCCAAGTTGCCTGTAAAGATGTAGCTAACCAAAGCCTGCATGTGTGTGCACATGCGCGCGCGCACACACACACGCCCGTCCAGGTACACATCAGAGACCTGTCAGCAGGTAATTATCTTTCATGCTGATGGCTCTGAATTGCTGGGCGCTTTCCAGCTGCATTCACTCTTCAAGCTTCGCTTCCTGTCCTTGCATCTGTTTCAGAATCCAGGAGCCCTGGGGCAGCAGACCGGCTCCGCACTTCCAGTCTTGCCTCTTCTTGCCCCTATAAAGAATTGCTGCCCTGAGCTATACAATTTCCAGAGCAAACATGAAAGATACTTTACGACCCAGCCCTGTCCAGGAGCAGAATTGAGCTATCTCTCTGTAAAGTCGGTCCAACCGTCGTCTTATTCATTTTATTGTATTTTATTGGCCAAACATTGCTTGTCCAGACATAGCGGGGCTATTTTTACCCAGACTGTCACTTGGCAGAAATGGCAGGAGATGCGACCTGGCCCGGTGTGGTATCATCTAACGTGGGGGTTGAGGGCTTGGTGAGCTCTGTCACCCACGGGATCCTCCCCACCCCTCTCTTATCTGTTCCTCCCTGCACAGAGGAACGCCCTGGGGGTGGGTGGAAGGAGAGGTTATGTGGCTGGAATTCCTGGGAAGAGAGAACTATTTCAGTGTGCACTTCTTGGGGGAACAGCAGAAAAGGACACACGAGAGGATGAAGCTAAATCATTCCGCAGAGTTGGCCTGACACCCGGGAAATGCTAGTCGAATGAAGCCAAGGTTTTGGTCCCCCAGTACCTGCAGTCCCTCTGCGTTTGCACGAAGGTTTAACCCCTCCAAACCGGACCTTGCTGCGGGAGCATTGTTCTCATGTAGCACTTCGAAGATCATGTATAATTTTAAAACCGGCGTGTGAGTCTATTATAACTATTTTGAAATCCCATATGGGAAAATTCATTCAAAACCCTATTTTGTGTGTGCCTCTCCCACTCTCTCTTCTCCTTCCAGTTCCCCAAATAACCAACCAAATGAGCATTGTTTGCTCGTGCTTTCAGCAATCTCTGCTAAAAAGCTGATGTGTGTTCATGACACATACACCCCTGTGGCTACTTGCAAGAGAAACAAACCCCAGCATGAAAATACCAAGGCTTTCCTCTTTTCTTATGTAAATAAATCTCCAGATGGCTCATTGGTAAGACTGTGTTTACTAATTCTTGTTTTCTTTCTAGACAATCTGTTCCCAGTAACCGGTCTATCTATCAGTGAAACTGGAGGTAAAGCTTACGATTTCATTTAATGGGGAGTCTATGAGAAGCCACGGTGTATGGGGGTAGAATGGTGCCAAGGCCACACACACACACACACAACAAACTCTCAGGAGGGACTAGCACTCCTTGTGCCATTGCTATTCTTGTTGGACAGGAGATACTTTTAATGAGAGTCAGAAGAGACTAATTAATTTTAGACTCGTTAACCTATCAGAGCTGGAAGAGGCCACAGGCCCATCTAGTGCAGGGATAGAAAGCTGTGCCATGCGTGCACTTCCCCTCTCTCCCATCTCGTGCCCATGGCAGACATCACCAATCACTCAGGGAACCCTTCCAGCCGATGCCAGAAATGATGCCAGTGACACTTTCAACACGCCTCACCACGTTACAGTCGACATGACAAGATGATGCGTAGTTGCCATCCTAAGCCCCTCGTTTTAGCAGATGCGGAGACTGAGACTCAGAAAGAGGGAAACCACATTGTTCAGCGTCTCACATCTCGTTAAAAGCGTCGGTTCTTAGCCAGGGAAATTCAACCGGGGATCTGTGACCCTCCATGGGGGAAAAAATCACGTCTTTATTTTCACGACTTGTAACTGTAATTTAGCATTTTCTTCACTGATGAAGGAAGGTGACCAACCACACCAGGATTAGTCACTAACAGCAATCACGGATATGTTCACGTCACATCAGGTGTTGCAGATTTCTTAAAATGTCACTTTTCGACTGCAGTAATTATAGTCCTGCAGCGAGAACTTTAATTTTAATGCATCGATTAATAAGTGTATGTGAATATGTGTATGTATAATTATCCATAATTTCTAATAATATTTTGGTAACTATATTTCAATACATTTGGCTTTACATATTTCATTTTATATATTGAAAGTCTAATTCTGAGAAGGGATCCAAAGTCTTCGACAAACTGTCACAAATACCTCCATATTAAAAAGATTATTTTATTTAAAAAAATTATTCATGCTTACAACTGAGAAAGAGAGAGAGAGAACAGACACATCAAGTAAAAATTACAAGTTCCCAAGCTCCACCTCCCCAAGACAACTACAGTTGCTCCTTTGGTTTATGACTTTCTAGACCCATACCCTTATTATGTCATAAAAAAGGAATCAAACGACCGTGCTGTTCTACAGCTGCCTTTTTTTTCACTCGACAAAGTAAAAGAAAATGGAATAATATCCTAGACATCTTTCCTCATATAGATTTTAGTGTCTGAAACATTCTATTATAGACCTGGATCCCAATTTGTTTTCTAAGCCCCAATAAGGAAGATGCAAAATCCAATGTTTTCGTGGCAAAAGATACCAGAGGGGAAACTTATCATTTGAACCTGAGAAGATTAGAAATTCGGATTTCACTGCTACTGGGGTGCTGCCCTGGAATAGTCAACAGGGACGAAGTCAGTGGCTGATCACGTCTAGAAAGAAAGAAGCCCCACAGCCTTCCACTCTCTGGACTGAGGAAGGGCACCTCTTGGGGGAGGAGTGCTCTCCTACGCAGCTGTGGCCGTATTCCAGGAGGGGGAGCATGCCGACCCCTGGGGCAGGGCGGCCCAGCGCGTGGGCGACATCAGGGGTAACCACTTCACGGGATTGATGATGAGCCTCTGACACGTTCAACCAGACCTGAGGCCCAGCTGGCTTGGGTGTGCACCCCTGGCAGTGGACCGATCCTCCCCTCACCCCCTCGGGTCTGTTCTTCCCATGGCCTGGCATGACCCTCCCACAAACCCCCTCCCCTGCACAACCACGACCGACCCTGGGCCAGCTCCTGGGTCAGAGTCGGTGAAAACGCAGCCTGCTTGGTGTGTGCCAGACACTAGGCTTAAAAACAAAACCCGAAAACTCTGGTAAGGCCTATTTAAGGTCAGAACCCCCAAATAAAAGAGAAAAGGAAGTAACGAGACAGCAAGGCAGCCCAAGGCACGTGGGGAGACCCCAGGAGACCCCAGCTCTCACCTCCCGTTAGGGCCCCAGCGCAGAGAGCTCTGGGCTGCGAGTCAGAGAGGGAACCGGGCCACCCGGCCCCGGACAAGCACATTTCAACTCGACCTGTTCTTTCTGCCCCTTGTCACTGCCCCCAGCCACCGAGGTGGCCCGGCCGCAGGACAAAGCAAGACCAGAGATGGGACCTCCGCCTGGTTTCTCAGCCTCGACCACCTTTTCTTCCCCTTTGTGCTTCTGTATTTCTCAAAAATTGGACCGCCACTTTGTCTTCATCCCTGCCTCGGAGAAGGAATGTCTTTTCACCCTCTCGTATAGGCCTCCTCCCCACCCCATGCCATCTCGCCGGCTCCATTCTGCCTTGGGTTTCAACAATCCTGCATTCCCTGGCTTCGAGTCAGCGCTTCTATCAGAACCCATGTGGCTCCAGACCCTTCTACCCCCGGTCAGCGCACAAAGCAAAACAAAGCCGGGCTTGTTCCCAGCTTGATAGGCTACGAGTTCGGGGACGGGGGCTTCAAGCCTTTTCGCGATTTTGTTTTGGCACCAGGACGTCTGTGTTTAATTCTGCGTCTCCTGCCAGACTTGGGGAGCCAAGTGATAATATCAACATGCGGAGAGATGGGGAGAACCACGCCACCATCTTACCCCTCACCGGTGGGGTGGGGTGCGGTGGGGGAGGGGTCCCTCATGCACACACACGCACACACTCACACTCACATGCATGTGCTTCCACCGGCAAACACAGCCACGTGTGCACACACACAAACTCGTTCACGCCTGTGCATACCCTAGCAGATCCATGTCCGCACACACAGCCACGTGCACGCACAGGCACTCACCCACACTCACATGTGCACACACACACGTTGATACACACACTTCTAGTCACGTGCACATTCAGAAATGCATCCACCTGTGCACGCACAGATACGCGCCCAACACAAACTCATGTGTACACACGCACTGACGCACACACCCAGAGTGTGCATGCACACACACGTGCACACACGTGCACATACGCACACACGTGCACACACACGCACACTCACACACACGCACACACATGCACACACGCACACACACGCACACACGCACACACACGTGCACACACACGCACACACACGCACACGCACGCACACGCACACACACGCACACGCACACGCACGCACACGCACACACACGCACACACACGCACACACACACAGGAGAAGAAAGCAGAGGAATGTGCAGGGCACACGGCAGGGGGGGCCGGAACATCAAAGGCCGAGCTGTCCCAGCAGCGGGGCCTGCTCCCAGGACCTGAGAAAAAGCAGTTTCTGATCACAAGGCCTCCCCAGGAGGGCCCATTATGAAGTTCAACCAATTAAGCAGACAGTTTCTATGGAGACGTTTACTTTTCTCAGCTCTGAAGTTCACCAGCTCCTCCGTCCTGGCAGATATCATGTGAGTGCAAGTTGGTGGCCAATTTGCGGCCAACTGGAGACCCAAGGTCTCCTTAGATGACTCTGCGCAAATAACCGAGTTGTCTTTTCCTTCTACACAAGACACGGAAATGAGATGCCACCGGCGGACCTAGAGCGTGTGACAGACGCCCGGAAGGGGTCAGCTGGGACCCCAAGCAAGGCTGTCTCAGGGACTAAAATTGCCCGCGCCTCCTCCACCCTCACACTCATTCACTCAGCAAACCATCCTGAGGTCCAGCCAGTATCGAACACACCGGGGCCACCTGAGTGAGCCAACAGAAGGAGACTCGTCCTCTGGATCCTGCTGCAGGAGGAGCTCCAAGCCCCTCACAGAGTGAGAAAGGGTGAAAACACTCTGTCTCCCCCAGCTGTGGGGAGGCTGGGACCCATGGGACGGTGACGTAACTGAGTCTGCCCACAGGAGGGACTCGGTGACATTAGTTGCACCTGCAATACCAACCCCTGTGCCTGGCACCTAGAAGCTTCTAAGAAAAGTAACCTTATCATTCGGGGTCCTCATTATGTGTGGCCCCAGGTCTCTAGCAAGGAAGTTTGTATCCCTCAGAGAGGAAAGAACCTGCAACGAGGCAGGAGAGGGACCCGATGCCCCCAGGGGAGGGCATAAGGACAGGGTGAAATGGGCTGGCTGAAATTTGGCTGCATGATCCAGAAAAAGGTAAGCCAGAGCTGCCTCGAACCTCCTCTTCTACGTTTCGCTTCAGACTCACTTCTAATACGTTATATAAAATATATGAAAAGGAAATTATAGTAAACACGTCGAACAATGTTTACAAAAAGGGTGGGGTCAAGACTGCCGTCTCCCAAACCAAACCCTCCACCCACAGTTAGCGTCTCCCCACTATCTATCGCTGCTGGTCCAGGGGTGCTGGGTCAGGAGGGGTGGCCTCTGGCCCTGGGTGCCATGCTAGCCTCTCCCTCCGGCAAGCAGGGCCTCTGCTCTGACCCCCTGAGCTGCCCTGTATCCCTTAGGAAGTGGAGCCCTGTCCTAAACCCCAGGCTGCTGGGATCCTTGCTGGCAGCAAAGCAGGGGTTCGACAGTATAATACGTTGGTTCTGAATCTTGACCTTCCCCCATTTCAACCTCATTCTGTTACTTACCAGCAAGGACTTGGGGCAAGTCATGGACCACCGTGAGCCTTGGCTTTCTCATCTATAAAATGCTCCACCTTTTTTCAGGAGCATGAGAGAGAGAGAGAGAGAGAGAGAGAGAGAGAGAGAGAGAGAGAGAGAGAGAGTGTGTGTGTGTGTGTGTGTGTGTGTGTGTGTGTGTGTGTGTGTGTGTGTGTGTCTGAACGAGTGGGCAGAAGGGAAAATAGACAGATAAAGCCAATTTGCACATCACACAAGGCCCCCCCATGACAACACAGGGCAGGCCACCAACACAGCTCTCGCACGTTGTTCCAACAGCCACCCACGAGGACGTATCAGTCGTTCAGAAGAAACGCTATATTTCTTACTCGTGAGATCAGATAAAAGTGTTCCCCAGGGACACATTTTTTGTTTTTAATTATAAACATATTCCAGGCCCTGCCTTCCAATCCAAACGGAATCCAAACGGTCTCTTGTGATCGTCATTTAAAGCTTATTAATCACTGTAAATTATTTTGACACCCGAGTTAAAAGTCCTCTGTAACGCCTTGAGAATCCCATTTTCATTTACCATTAATAATTAAAGGCCACGAACCGTAAAGTATTAATAAAAGTAAAAATCCCCAAAAGGAGCTCCCGGCTAATAAGCTTTGGCTCTCGGCGAGTTAGGAGACCCTGAGCAAAACACAGGCCATAATGAAATTTTCACCATGGAAATGTAATCAGCCCAGCTGCGATAACGAGAGGGCATCTCTCAGGAAGATCATGGATGGCCCCAATAATAAACTTTATGATCATCATTAGCCTATCTCCAGCAGTTTATGGCTATTTAGGGAAAGACTTTGGAATCAAACAAATACACTACATGGTTGTTTGGTGGCTCTATTTGATTATCCTGTAAATATCGGGCCCAGGATACATATTGGGGGGCAGGGGGCAGTGGCCCTGGTGGGGTTAGAGCTCAGGAATGTGAGGGCTGAGACCAAAGACAGTCCCTGGCGATCAGAGAACAGAGGGAAAGGTCGACGTCATTCTCGCGGAGGGCACGTTCCTAAAAAGTCCAGGTCACTTGGCCAACTCCCTTCTTTAAAAAAGAGTGAATGCCAGTTGCTCTGGTGTTGTTGATCTCACTTAGTCATCTACCGGATGCTCCCAAGCCCCAGCCCAGCGTCTCAGAAGTGGATAGAAGACGGACCTCACATCCATTGCCAAGGCTATCCCACGAAGCCACCACGGCCAAATTCGCGGAGCCGAGAGAAAGGCCCTGGGAGAGGATGGCCGTACCCCATTAAGTGCATCCCTCAAATCTGCCAGAATCTCCTAAAAGGGCTTCAAAACGTTTACCAAACTGCCTTTTCCCTTTTCCCCTTGGATGGTGGAATAGACGGATAAATGTTTCATCTATATTTTGAGAACTGAAACCTATGATTTTACACCTTAGAGCCTGTCGCTCTAGCCCCTTTCTGCCAGAAATCCTACTGATGTATGGAAAAGGAGGTTGTAATTAAGGAAGCCATTGGCCCCGACCTTGACCTCATCTTTGCACAGCAGGGACTTCAGCAGCAGGGTCCCCGCCCCCGCCCCCAGCATGGGAAAATGGCTCCCGCTTTCTTGGTGGCATAGAGTTCCTGCAAAAAGCTAATCTACAACTATTCTAAGTGCCCATCCCAAATAAAAACATCCTTTATTCTGGAGGTGCCCCTCGTCCAAAGACTAGGTCTCCAGCATCAAAGCTTGATGGCCTCCAGCCCTACAGAAGTCCCTGGGGACTTCATCTTCAGGGCCATGTGCAGCGCTGTGGAGGGGAGAAGGGGAGACTCAGACATCCTCTGGCCTCATACCTTCGTATAGATGTCAGTAGTGCCTATGGAGCTCAAATTTTTGCTGGGCGAGGAGCAGATCCAGCCGCTCCCTCTGGGGGAAGGAAGATGCTGAGAGGTGCTGATCTCAGCCATGAAAGTCTCTGGGCCCATTAATATCACCCTTCTCAGCCACCGAAGCCACTCTTCCGTCAGGGTTCCCCAAAGCACAGCTCCGCACAGTATGAGACCCCAAGAGAAGACTGACCTTCTCCTATTCTGATGGATGGTTCTGTCCACTTCGATGGGCAGGGAGATCCCTTGAACATACTGGCTGCAAGCTTTCTGGCTGAGCAGGCAACAATGAAAATGAAGAGCAGATGGGCAACCCCATCTGTCAGCAGAAGTGATGACAGGCCAGCCCCAGGCCCCCACCGAGGCACTTGAGATGGGACTCCGTGGTCATGTGACTGATGTTTTCGCAAACCCGTCAGAACTCATCCATCCAAATGAGTGCTGTTCTCAAGGAGATCACCTTAAAAGGAATCACAGTTGTTCTTTTCCTCTAAAATACTTAGAAATCCATCGTAGACATTAGTCCACGTCTATGTCACCCGGTGTAGGTAAGGCCTAAAAACCAAATGGGAGGATTAAATAAGGTAGACCTAAAACACGCCCACCGCGGTGCTAAGTACACAGTAGGCACTAAATAGATGTTATTATTATTATTATTATTATTATTATTATTATTACCCTTTCAACCTCTTAAGATGCGATTAGATGCCCTTTCACGGGAAGTTCAAGCCTCAGTGTGTAGATGCTGTCAGTTGCCCCAATGATGTCCCATCCCATTCCCATGAGGCACTAGGAGCACATGATACAAATTAAGGAATAAAACCACAGTCTCGGGTTAAATGTTTCTGTGGTAAAGAATGATGACAAAGCAGGCTTGGATCAGCGTCTTCAGGAATGCGGTGGGAATTACAAAATTTCTTCTGAGCTCTCCCCGGCTACACCATGAGGGCAAAGGTTATCGTTTGTTCTCTGTCTCGTTAGCCCAACACAGTGGGACGTGGAATTACTCGGCAGAGAGCAGGCACAGGGAATGATGAGGAACTTTGTAGATAATCTACTTCTTATCTCCAAACTAGTTTGGCAAGTAACTGAGACGAAGATATCAATCGTAGAAACTTAATTTTAGAGCTAGAAGTGAGTCTTAGAGTCGCAGGAAGCATTGGATTTTCAGAACCAGAGGCGGGTTCATAGTCCTACACCCATGTGAAACGGGAACCCTGCAGCTGAGAGAAACTGAAGTGACACATCTGAGGTCGCTCACCAGCTAGAGAAGGGGCCAGAATCCTTATTTTCCATTTCCAATCAGCTTTACCCCCTCCCTTTATGGTCTCGGGAACCAAAGCCTGGTGTCGCGAGTGAAAGTGAGATGGTAGAGGCGGGTCTGTTTCATCCTAGGGCAAACCCCAGGAGGCTCCAGCCGGTCCTTCAGGGGCCATCCGGGCCTTTAAAAATCCATTTAGTGGTTGATTTCGCACTGTCAGGTCTTGACATAAGCCAAACAAAGGTCGCTAGGTAAAGTGATGAGAGGAACAAACAATAGGTGATGGCTTCTCCAAGGAAGCTGTCTGCCTTGCACCTGCGCTGTCCTTAGAATTTCCCTGTTGAAAGGCCTTTGATTTGACACAGAACAGATAAGAACCCTCTTTGACAAAGGGAAGGATATTAAGCTTTCATCAATGCTAAGGACAGTTCAAATACTGACGGAAGTCAGAAAGACATTTTTCCAACTGTCTCCACAGATACATATTAATATGTATTAAGCAATGAATGGCTAGGTAAGGAGGCATTTTTTTTCAGTGGCATATTGTCGAGGGTAGGTTTCCCCCTCTTTCCAAAATTTTGTTTCACCCCTTCACCTTTATGAAAGACTTGCATCACTACCTGTTTGCTTGAACCAAAAATCAATCTGAAGATTTTTGCTTTTGTGAAAAAAAAGAGAAACACAAAAGTAGCATTCAGCATGTTTTGCAGAGAGCCTTTGCAGAGGTAGCTGTCGCCCCGAGCAGGGAGGGTGTCCCCACCCATCTCCTTCCCCAGGAACTTCGCTCAGCATCTCGGCATTGAGCTGCCACAGCTTTGTGTCTCTGAGCATCTGTGCTGTGTCTCCATTTATTTTGTGCGTCCATTAGTAATCCCCAGAACCTGAGAATGTGCCTTATTTAAGAAAAGGGTCTTTGCAGGTGGAATGAGGTTAAGGATCTCAAGATGAGATCATCCTAGATTCTATGGGTGGGCCCGATATCCAATGACAGGGGTTCTTCTCAAGACAGAAGAGGAGAAGAGAAAGGGAAGAGGAGAAGGCATGTGAAGACGGAGGCAGAGGTTAAAGCTATGCAGCGCTAAACCAAGGAACCCTGAGGCACCAGAGCCCGCAAGAGGCAGGAAGCATTCCCCCCCAGACTCCTCAGAGGGCGAGCGGCCTCACCATCAACTTGATTTTGGACTTATGGCCTCCAGAGCTGGGAGAGAATACGTTCTGTTCTTTCGAGCCACCTGGTGTGTGGTAATTTGTTTTGGTGGCCCCATGGTGGCCCCAAGCAATGAACGCAGAGGGATCCTGGAAAGAAGGCTGTGAACCTCCTCCAACCCAGCTAGGAAATCACTGTTCTTCTCTTAGCATAGAGTCCCTGGGAGACACTCAGCAACGACTCATTTATTTATTCAGTCAACAAACATTTACGGAGCAAGAGGTCAACTGGCTCACGGTTTCACAGAGAGGACAGATTCGTGCAGAAGCAAGAGCACTGTGAGCAAGCACCGGATGTGATAGAAAGTTTGGGGGAGGTTGGGGTGGGGTGTTCGGCCTCCACAGGTGCCTCCCCCTCAGAAAGCATGCACATTTGTCACCTCTGGGAACAGACGATTTCTCCAACCCAAGAATATCAGAGTTGTGAGCCATACACCTACTACAGATTTCGCCCCTTCTCTCTCGGGCCTCCCTAAATCTGGGCACCGAAGGAGGGCGGGGGGCAGGAGGGAGGTGGCAGGAAAGACTGTGCCGTGGTCTCTGTGGAGCGGGTAAGGCCCAGATTCTCTCAAAATTCTCTCCCAAGTCTTGGGTTGGGACCACGACTGCCACTAGCCTACTGGCCAGATGCTAACATCTGTCGTTTCCTGCAGGAGAAGTGAGAGTCCTAACCTTTAGAGCACACGTGCCCAGTGGAAGGGCGGGCCCGCCTGAGAAAGCCCTCCATCTGAGTTCTATCTATCACGGTCCTCAATTAAATATGAGGGCAAACGAAAAGAATCCTCCAGAAAAGCCACACTTTCCACTCGGTTTTCCTAAGTCTGGGAAATAGGAGGCCAGTTAGGATCTGCTGAGGACAAACCGTTCAAAGAATTTGCAGATTTTGAACGTGGGGGGGGGACCAATGTTGCAATCCGAGGGATGAGGATGTTTAGTTTAACCAGAAAAGAAAGACCCGCTCTGCGGAACAATCAGAACTCCCTGAGTCTGTCTTCTGTGACAGGAAACCACCGAGTTCAACATTGGAAATGTTCATTCAGAAATCCAAAGTCTTGGTTGTGTATGGCTTGGGTCCTTAAAAAATAACGTTGGGGCCAGGCCAGCAGGAGGAGAGACAGAACAGAAGAACTGAGCAGAGAAGACACAGACACGATGTGGGTAGATGCCTCCGTGACGTCCAAGATCAAGTTCAAGTAGGATCCAGGGTCAGCGACCCCGCATGAAATCGCACAACTGGTCAGCAGCCTTTGGCTAAAACCAATTCTGGGAAAGAGGCGATGTCCCTGGACATGTTTACAGCTCGGACTGGCTCCATCCTTCCCTGCGCTCCGAGGAGGACTGAATCCATTTTGCTCAATGCAGCATTTTCAGACAGCGTGGGTTTGATGGTTTGGGGGAAAACAGAGGGAGCCATGAATTGCAAAACCGATCGTAACTGGAAACGCCTTTGTAATTGTAAGATAAATGAAAACGGTTCAGACCAAGGACTGTCCTCCAAGAGCAGAAACCCAAACACACCACTTTCCACCGAAATAGAGGGGGAGGAAGTCATTCCAAAAGGACCGAGGTCCAAAACTTAAACCCCAAAAACTCAATGGTAGAAATTAAGTGAATTATTAGAATCTTTCCAGCTCTAGGGGCCAAGAGTGAAATAATCTACTGTTCTGTCAAATGTTCGTGGGCAAACCTCAAATGTGGATTTTAAAAGTTTCCCTCTGCCTTGGAGACTGTGGACATTTATGCTGTGATAAACGGTTACATCTAAGTATTCCCGTCTCTGGTAACAAAAGAATCAAATGAACAGCAAAAACCCTTTGTAAATCCCCAAACAAGCTATGTCTTGGAGCCATCCGGATCGCTCTTCTACCACTGTAAGGACAGGTATAGAATCTGAGTACCCTATATTTTAATTAATTTGTCCAAAAGTCCAGATGGGAGATGGCTGAGTAAATATAGAATAACCATTTAATTGAACGGTTACTTCATAGAATGACATGCGGCCCTCTTGAAGACGCACATGAAGACGGCACTGCCATGCAGAGGCTGCTATTGTAGAGTGTTAAGTGAGAAAGAGAGGCCGAAATCGCACATGCATTACTAGCAAAACCACATTCAAATCCATAGGAAAAGGATCACACCCAAACGGTAACAGGAACTCTCTTTGAGTGCTGGGCCTCGCTGTGATTTTTTTTTTCTTTTCTGTTTTCCAAATTTAATAATGTAATTATAATGAAGAACAATGATTGACAAATAGAGAAAAGTTTTTAGACGCTTCTGGAAAAAAATAAACTATTCTAAATTTTTCTGTTCGATGCCACCTTTCTGGTAAGGATGCCAGGTGAGAATTTGCATCAGAATAAAAATAAAAACCCTTTTGTTACCACGAATTCTCCTCTGTTTGGTTCCCTGGGGAGCAAGTCTGGGGGAAATCGAGTTTTGTTTTGGATGATTTGGGACTGAAGGGCCTGTGAGACATACAGTGACAACTGAGTGTGACTGAGTCTGTAAGTCTACAAGGAAGAGGATTCCTTTTACTTTAACTATTATGACCGGGGACGGAAATATTTTTAACCTTCAGATAACAGTTCTTTTGACCACTTTTAATAGATTGAACTGTATTATACTGAAGAAGGTTGGCCCACCTTTCAAGTCTCATTTCAATGCATTTCTAGTTTATCTTTAAGATTCTGTTTCACTGAAATTCTAAGATTGTAAGGAAAACACAAAAAAACTCTCCTGAAACAAGATTCTTGCTTACAGGTCATAGAAACCAGTGAGAGCTAATCTAAGCAAAAAGAGGAATTATTGGAAAGATATGGAGGAGCACACAGAACTGAAGAAAAAAGATGGAATACCAGGTATGTGAGAGGGAAGAATCAGAGAGCCTTCAAAAGTCTGGGTGGGAGGAAACAATGACCATCTCATTAGGGCGCAGTTGTCCAGAAGAATCTATTCTAGCAGCTTCCATCCTTGTAGTCAATATGCAGATTCTCAGGATAAAGCCTTCTGAATGGCTTAGCTTGATCACGTGCTCATGTCTTAGCCAAGGGAGGGCAGGTCGTCTCAACTAGAGTCCCAACATTACTGCGTAGAATGGAGGAAGGATGTCACCTCGGAGACGGAACGGGTGCCAGCCCAGGAAGATATCCAGGATCGGTCTCATTGCGAACCTGGGAACATGGGTTCCGTGCGCAGTGTGTTATGCAGATGGGATGGAGAAGGAAACAAGAGCAAGAGTTATAACTGAGTGAAGGAGGCTTCTCGGTGAAGGCCACGTGCGTGACCACTGATGCAGGTCCCCCTGCCTGAGAGAGACTTTGCACCCACCGTGCTCACACTCCAGAGCTTTAGAAAATCATCAAGACATTAACGACAAAGACAGTGCCTTTGCAGTTATGGTTATAAGCCCCAAGTTCCAAATTAAACGAGCCAAATGGTGAGAGGGAAAACAGCCCTGATTCTTCTGAGCGAAATGCCTTGAACAGAGAAATCAACAGCAGAACAAGTCCCACTGTGCCACGAGACCACTTTATTGATTTGTTTTCTAACTTCACTCTGAACACAATGAAAGTGGTACGTTTTTCAAATAAAACAAACCTTTTTTTTCCCCCCTCTCCCAATCCTACATAGAAACCCCCAGGGCAAAGCAAAATAAAACCTCATTATTTCAGATTCCACTCATTCCAAAATTATAATAATTTGGCTTGGGCTGCAGCCCTGAAGCCGGCCTTTGTACTCTCTGTGAGCGGTGGTTTCACTAAACAAATCAATAATACAAACAAGATTGCTGGGAGTCGTGTGTAAGCCAGTCAAGGAAGGCTTTCGCCACACTTGACACGCAAATGGCAGCTGTTTGCTATGGAGGCATCTTAATGTCTTTATGGCAGAGCTTGTCAGCAGCCAGTTCAGATTTCTGCAGACCCCCTGTCTTTCTTCTGAAACCCTTCTCTAATTCAAATCTTCCGCTCAGGCCAATGTGTTTTCACTCTGTCCGTCTAATCGAGTCATGTCTGACCGACCTTGTGTTTGGGCCCGAAAAGGTAAAGAATAAAGAATCTGTTTGCCGCCCAGACTTTTAAAAGAGTCGTGGCTCTTCTTCCGACTTCAAAGTGAGGCAAGAGGAGAAGAAAAAAAAGAAAAAAGTGTGTGTGCAAATTCCAGCAAACGTAACTCAGCCAGCACGTGTCTGGAAGGGAATACAAAGTGATATAATGTTGTCCTAAATATTGTAAGTTATTTATGACCTGCTTTAATCTGCAATCTCGCTTGAGCATCACAGAACGTCCGGGAGATGCACACGGCGAACAGTGCCCGAGCTCCCTTGCATTTCCCAGGCTCCTTGCAGGGGGTGTGTGACTCGCTCGCGTGTCCCGTGAGCAGAGGTGATGAGTGTCACTTCCACGTCGAGGCAGTTAACCGGCAGTGTGCTTCCTCCCATCTCCCCCGTTTCCCTGTCACGGTGCCTTTGGAAACCTCCTGGCTAGATGGCAAGGATAAAACGAAGAGATCTTAGGTGGAAGAGAGGCACTGAAGACCAGCACGAGAGACATGAGAATTAAATAAGTCAATTTTGCTCAAGAAAAAACAAAAAACAAAAAACACCTAGGCTTTAAGACTGAGCCACAAAGATTTGGAGCCGTGTTGGTGACTTCACTAGAGCTTGGCCCGTTCTGACTAACTCACTAGCGATTATCGTTTCCACGTACAGACGAAAAGACCAGACGACAGCAAATAGATAACATATTGAAAACCATATTGAGAGCAAGTAGCAGGACCCAGAATATAACAGCTCCAACCTTTTGATTCCAGTGCTCTCTCCCCTGAGACGCAAATGTCAGATGATGCCTGAGTGCATAAATGAATGACCAGCTCGTATTCGATGACTATCTGTATGATGAACATGCAATTGCGGAAAAGACAATCCATTTCTAATTTGTGGGTATAATCCAGGGCCCCTTCGCTCCTTCACTTGCAGACACTGGGGAAGAGAGAGGTGCGACACCCCAAGGAACCCCAGAACATGCCAAGAACCTCTACTGTATTTCATTCTTCTTTGAAAAGACTTTTTTAGAAAATGAAAAAAAAAAAACAGTATTATTAGAGGTTAGGGGTGAAAACAGCCTTGGGAACTAAAAAAAAAAAAAAAAGTAACTATAAGTCCAATTTTTCATTCTGCCAAATTCAAATAAACATTATGTTAAGGACCTGGCAGCCCCCACAAACGCAGCAGCGCCGGTGAAATAAAAAGCCCATTCTTTTAAGACAAGAAGTGTCAACACAGGCCTTTAACGTAAGTCAGGTTTCAACAGCAGAGTGACCCTGCGCACGGCGACAGGCACCATGCAGGCTGGGACTAGCCAAGCGGCATCCCCCAAAGTAAAGGCAAGGAGAATACAGAAACCGTTTCTGAAGCCCTGACCCAGCTCACACACCGTCTCCGGGGCAGATCTCGATGTAAACATGGGGGATTTTGTCAGAACTTTCAAACAAAGGTCCCTCCAGTTCATCTGTCTGCATAGTAATGTCTCCATCACCGTCCAGAGGTAATAAAAAGCACTGACTACTAGCTTTTCTTGGGAAGAAATATAAGTTGGCATAGACTATTCGGAACAATCCAACACATGCCTTGTAAAACTACAAAGCTCCTCTGAGAAAACTTACAAACGCATCTTTATGAACGTGGATTAGGCAAAGATGATTTAGAGGGGACACAGAAAGCACTCAACATCAAAGGAGAACCCAAGTATTGAACAAAGTCAACATTTTATATTTCTGCTTGACAGTCGCTGCCGGTAAGAAAAACGCACAGGAGAGCCACCACCTGGGGGGGAGACCATCTGCAGCCCATAGATCTGATAAAGGACTTGATTCTGGAATAATACGCAAAGAATTCACAGAGCTCGATAGTAAAAAGGCAAAAAGCCCAGTAAAGAAAGGAGCATAAGATGTGAACATTCACCAAAGAGAAGAGTCAAACGACCCACAAGCACATGAAAGGGTGTTTGAGATCGTTAGTCATCAGGGAAATGGAAATGGAAACTACGAAGAAATGCCATTACGTACCCACCAGCATGACTGAGACGTCAAAAAACTGGAATCATCAGGTATTGGTGAGGCTGTGGAGCTACCAGACCTCTGAAGCGTTGCTGGTGGGAGTGTACGATGTGATAACCGCTTTTGTGATCTAGTTAGATAGACGGTTATTCGAAGACCCGGCAGTCCCCTAGGTATTTATCCAGAAGAAATGAAAACGCATGTCCCCAGAAAGACTCCTTCACACCAGCTGCGTCCCTAACAGCTCCCTAGTGGAAACCACTGAAGAGTCAATCAGTAAATGGAGAACGAATAAACAAGTGGTAGGAGATTCACACGGTGGAATACTACGTGGCGATAAAAAGTACAAACTCAGAGCCATGAAATATACGAATTTCCAGAACATTCATTAGGCTGAGTGAAGGAAGCCATACACAGAATAGTGCACACCAGACGATTCCATCGATATGAAGCTTTTTCACGTGAGAAAATTAATCTTAACATAAAATTCAAATGAATACAGAGTGCTTCTGGAGGTGGGATTGCTTGGCAAGCAAAGATGCTTCTGGGAAGATGAAATATTCCATATCTTGCAAGGGGTGTGGGTTGCACAGACACGTGTATTTACCAACACGAATAGAATGAAACACTTAACCCCTGTGGCTCCGTGGGATGGGGCACCGGCCACCCACTCAGTGTTCAGCTCAGTCACACGTCCCTTTACCGACCTGCTGTCCTTCCCCCGTTCACGCCTGCGGCCGAGGCTTCTCAAATAAACCATCTGCACGCTGGTCCTCGGCTCAGGCGCTGCTTGCAGAAGCAAGGCCAGACGGGGCTGGTAAACATGTATGCACAGAAACACGCGTCCGCGTGCACCCATCCGGCCCCGGGTGCCGGGCCCGGGTGTAACACAGACCCCTGCTCGCCTGGCTGCCTGCCTGGAATGCCGCCCCGATGTGAACGAGCAGGAGGCCCAGGGCCCTGCAGCACAGTCGGCTCCTGCTCCGATACTCGCCCTCGGAGGAAGCATAACCAGGCTCGCTCCCCAGCGTCCACACCAGAACCGCTGCCATTTTACATAAATAAAGCATCCATCCCCACGAGCTGAATTCTGCCTCGGGGAGTGTGGGGTCCCCAGGGTCGTACCGTTACTGATCCTGCTGCCACTGGCTAAATAACTGGACAAACCATGGGGTAATACAGCTTGCGGGGGACACCCATCTTGTCAAAGACAAAACTGAAAACTTGTGATTTTTTTCACTTTCAAAAAACATTTTCCTGTGTGCAGGGAGATGGTGAAGTGTCAAATGATACGGAGAGGACACTAGCACGTGGCAGGACCAGCCACCTCTGGATGCAATCCTAGTTGAGGTCCGTGGTCCAGGTGACCATCAGCCATCACAGAAGGGGGGCCTCTTTCTGACTATTTATTTATTTATTTATTTATTTATTTATTTATCCATTTATTCATTTATCTATCTATCTATTTATTTATTTATTCATTCATTTATCTGAAAACACCCTGTAAAAAAGGGAGGGAACTTTTGAGGGACAGAGCAGAATTTGGGTTTTCTTACGGCTCATACGTCCCTTCTCCATTCATCTTCTCTATATGGTGCCGGCCACGTGGCTTCAGGAAATCATTTCGAGCAAGGAGTTTTGTCCTTTGTATTTCTGGCTTCATCCTAGGAAGTAACTCACTTTTTTTTTTTTTTTTTTTTTGGAACTAGTTAGTGAAAGACGTAATGTAAATATGACAAAACCCCTTCAGTGCAGTTAGTTCATTAAAATCAAATGGCCTGTTGCAACAGGCTTTCAGCTGAATTGCTTAATGTATGTTTTCTAAAACGAGACAAAGTATCTGCCAACATTTAACCAGAGTGGCGGGTTGGAGTGTTGGTTTTCCTCCGCAGGGAAGATTCTAGAAAACGGTAATGGGATGTGAAGACAATTCTTAGAAGCATGTTGATGAAGACTGGAAAAATAAATGAGGAGCTATTAAATCGGCTCGAATCGGGGCCAGGCTGGCTCTCCCCGTAGAGACAGACAGGCTCAGCCTCCCTCGAGGCATGTTGAGACCAAGGACGTGAAGAATTCATCAGCTTCCGTCCTAATTGCAGACACTGCTCAGCCCCACGCAGTTCCCACCCCAGACACAGGTGGCATCAGAAGCGCCGAGACGCCGACAGAAGTGCAATTACATTTTGAAGCTCCCATGAGTGTGGAGGAGGGGGACGAAATGTGTCTGTCTGACTTTGATTGTGGTTTCTGCAGTTGTCAGGTGAGCCTGAAACTGACTCTGGGTTTCGTTACTGCAAAAGAGGATACGGATCTCCCCTGGGAGGGAAATGTGTCCTTCGGTGCCCAAATAATTGCTCATGACTCCAGTTGCCCTGACTTGAAAAGAACTGTGTATGAGTTTGGCGTCTGAGGCCGTCCCTGAGCACACCAGCTGGTCTTGTGATTCCTTGTGTTCGCACATGTCACCCCTCCACCACGAAATGCCACTCTGTGTCCCCAGGTCAACAATGCCTCGTCCTTCCTGCTACAGCCCCTGAGTCATCTTCTCTAGGAAATTGTGCACTCAAGTTTCTCCTCTTAGAACCAGATTTGTCCCTTTCCTCTTCGGTATCCTCACCACATTCTGTACATCCTTCCGTCTTGTACCCCACACTCCTAGAAAGCGAATTCTTTCGGGGTAGGAGCTGCCTGACTCATTTCTGTGTCTGCCCTGCTTAGCACAATATGGAACACACAGCATGTTTGGTGACATCATATGCATAAGGCAATCTGATTTCTTTGCTGGAGAAAGTGAGGCAATATTGAAGGAAGGATTGCTGCTTTGCAAAACAGTTGGAGATATTCAGGGAGATAGTCATGTCCAGACTGCAGAATACTGCACACGAAGCCCGGATAAAGCCACAGAGAGAGTAAACTCTGCAAAATCGCAAGCCATTCTCCACCGAGGGAGCTGCTGCTGGTGCAGCCTTCATCTGAGAGCATCTCCTCAACCCCCTTCTCATCACCAGATTAAAATGCACGCTGGATTGCCAGAAGCAAAACCGAGTCTGGGGCTGATGGGTGAGGAAGATAAGGAAAAGCCATTTGGATAGCACAGAATGAAGGCTCTTAGAGTCTGGACGTCTCTAACTTATGAAAATATTCCTTCTGGAAGAGTCTTTGAGCGAGAAGTACACCTTGATCCTAAGCATGACTTCTCCTGCACCCCTAAGGGGGGGTGTCTGAAACCACAAAGTCCCTGATTAACCCACAGACCCAGGCCCCCTTATCAGCGTTTCCACCTCCTCCTGTCTTCTCCTCAACTAGAGATGCTCACGACACCAGGAGGCTCATGCAAAACCAGAAAATTTGCCTCGAGCAGTGTTCAGAGGCAAAACAGGGAAGGAGTCAGCGAAGAATATCATTTAGGAATACTTTTCCCCCTGTGAGAGGAACACCTGCTGATCCGGACATTAAAACAGCGGTTTCTTGCGACTCATCAAAGACAGAAATCTGAACGAGCCAGAGCTCTTCATTACCCACGAGGTCCGACAAACTCCCAAAGACAAAGGGAGCCGATTTCTGAGCAGGCCAAGGGGCTCAGGCTGTCCCCTCCGCAGGGGACAGAAGGCTAAGTCAGCCAGAAAAAGGTAGAGCCACACAGTTCGGTAGGCAGCGTGCAGACGAGCGTGGATAATTCTCCCTCCCGATGCAGCTGGACTGACCACTAAACTGTCACCTCACATCGAGCCTGTAACTGAGAAACCACAATTATCCTGTTGAGCACATTTACGAGGAAGCACAGGGAGCCCAAGGCGATCCGGCTGAGACGATTTGGAACAGGTGGATTGGGGCCGTGCGCGGGGACCGTCACATGTGGCTCCCTGCAGGGACGAGCAACAGAGGAGAGAAAGCGAGCTCGTGGCAGCCTGTGCCAGCACAGGAGAGGGGTGGGGAAGAAGCAGGGATGGAAAGGATGTTTTTAAGAAAGGACATCATAATGGAGGCGAGGAGCAAGCGCTGACTTCTTCACAGGTGCCACCAGCTTCCGAGACCCAATGCTGGTAAGTTTTTGAGGACAAAGAGGTAACTCTGAAGTGATGGAAAAGCCTCCTCTTTCCTTTTCCTCTTTTCCTCTTTTTCTCTTGAAAGAGTCCCCTGCCTCTCCTCTTCCTTTCCAGTGTCTAAGCTTTGGGCAGCGACACGTGTGATTTCATCCGTAGCTCTATGCAACCTGGGAATGTGATACGTATTCCTGCCATTTGCTGACGCGTTTTGGATCATTAAGATAATGAACCATTTACATTCTACGAATTCCTTTAAAACTTCTCCAAAGAAAGAACTCGAGTGTTGCTCCCTGTTTTGGAAACACAAAACGACTCCTGTCCCCAGGAACTCCCAGTTTCGACTGAGAATGACAATCAAGCAGGAAGATTCTCTGTTACTCTCGCCACGCGCTGACTTTACTATTTGTTTCCACTGAAAACCCTGGAAAATTAAAATCCCCATTTTACCTTGATCGTACGTAACATTTTTGTGTGTGGCAATTTTGAAACTGGGGGCTTGATAAACGAGAGCACTGGTTTATTTTCCATAACCTGAAGACTTAAGGCCTTCTCAAGATGGGGCGAAATATTTAGGCACCCATTTCCACAAATAAAGACAGACATTAAATGCCTACTCACATCAGACATTGAAAAACTCAGGTGACAAGAGAGGATTTAAATTCTATGAAATCAGTCAGCCTATAGAAACTGGAGAAATTTCTACTGATGAAGGAAATGCTAAGGGTTGAGGTGGAAAAGCAAAGTGCAGAGGCGGGGAGGAGAGCCCGCAGAATGAAGAAAAGGGGGCAACACCGACCCCAGAATCCTACGCTCACAGTGCCACGACCATGACATCGAGCCTCTTTCTCACCTGGGTGTTCCTACTTGGCTCTCTCAGTGAAGTCCACTAACAGGGAGCATGTCCCTGACTTGATAGAAGAGATTAGCAAGCAAATGGGATGGATTCATAGGTCGTTCATTTGTGCCTTCATTTGTTCAGTTCTGCTTTGTCGAAACACATCTATTCCATGAAGTCAGAAGTGTCTGTGTTCACAGTTAAAACAACATTACCTTCCGTCAGAGCTTTTCTCCTTGAAATGGGACACGAGCATTGAAGGATCACGTCCAGCATGGAATTCCAGCCCCATTTCCATTGGCCTCACTGATATCAGTGGCTCTCAAAATGCGCTCGCTGGACCGGCAGCACCAGCATCACCCAGCACCCCAGAGCCCCAGAACACACCCTGCCCAGGCCTGGCTGAGTCGGAGGCCCCAGCGATGGGGCCTGCAAAGCACGTTTTTATAAACTCTCTCAGTAATTCTGATGTTCACCGAAGGAGGAGAACCCCTGCTCCACATCAATCAGCGGACTCCCTTTGGGGGCTCTTTCCACCACTTCTAGACTAACTCTCGCTGCAATGAGAACAGGAGAAGCGGGGCCCCTGGATGCACCAGGTTCCCCCTTCTGTCTTCCTATTCATCGGATGGGCACCTGTTGCATGTAGGATGATGCTCCTCCAGAAACAGTGTCAGCATCTCGCACTAACTGAAAAACCCCTTTTAGCCATTTCAGGTAACAATCCCCCAGGGGCCTGAACACCCAGAACTCTGGTGAATGTTACAACTGTTTTGCAGACAGGAAGCGACTGCCGCATTAACACTGTCCAGAAGCGAGTGGTGATAAACTCTGGCACGGCTACAAAAAAAAGAGAAACCAGGCTCAGAGATGCAGGAACTCAGAGGATACATTCTGCGTTTGAGAGGAAAAACCCACATCAACTCAAAACAAAACCAGTTCAAATAAACCTCGGTCCTTGCCATCTATAAACAAAAGCAAGTTCAAGGGAGAGTCTTTGGCCCCCACGAGAACCACGGAATAAGATAAGACGTTTTCCCCTTTATTTGAATATGGGGACTGCATCGACGCCCCATTATAAAGGCATTTCAAGTATCCATTAATGATTTAATGGACTAAGCCCCGTTCTCCCTGGCGACCACGCTGAGTTTATCTGTGCAGAACTTCCTGCTATTATCTTAAGTCTCCGGCAGCTTAATGAAGGCTGCATGTCAGCAAACACGACTTTTTTTTCCAAATTGGAGGATAAACTTACAAGGAGCAAACGCTCCTTCAGATGTGAGAGGTCACTCATGCCCCAACTTGACTTGAATGTCTGACACAGCTGCTTCTACAGGTCCACGTGGCGATGGGCTGTTCAATCGTGTTCACGCAGGCCGTTCCTCTTCGGGCTGGAAATCCAAGCTGGTTAATGAATTTACCTTCGGGTACCAGTCAGAACGCACAACATGAACATCTGCACGCCGGGTCTCTTCAAATCCATATCCTATCGAATTCCTGCAGGAAAGACAGTGGCTTGTTTTTTGGGATTTTTTTTTTTTTTTCCTCTTAAAAAGGAATGCTTGCTTCCAGTCTGCTGAGATATATCTGAGCTGTGAGGCCTGGCTGTGTTCTCCAGGAGCAATAAGTGGAATTCTCTGCGACTGAGCTAAACTCCTTCTGATGAGTTCAGGGGAATCAGCGTGTTTGTGTTGGCTTGCTGGGCCTTCAAGCCTCGTAGTCTTAGCCGGCTCAGGCACAGATCGGCAGCCGGAGAAGGCATTAGTCTCCCCCACACATCTACCCGGCAAGTTTCATGGCCAAGTGCAATGCCAGGGAGTTCAAGTGATTACTTGCTTTAGAAAAACAAAAGCCGACAACCCAAGAATTAACGTCCCCAAGGAAAGGTCAATAGGTCTTAGAGCCGAGATGGATGTAACAAATATTTAAATAAGGATAATATAAAAATGTGTTTGCTCATTTTGATTTGTTTCCAGTGACTTGCCTTCCAGTCCACTGAGTGGTTCACAGATCCGGACTTGATTTCTGCTGACTTGGTGTAGCCGCACCGCTTCTCTTTTCCTTCCTTCTCTGTACCTCTCAATCATAGTTCACAGTCCCTTCCAAAAGGACCACAAATTACAGCACCGAGATGTTCTCAGTCTATCAAGTGACTCCATAGTAAGGGGTTTTGTAAAGCAGGGAACCTGAGCCAAGTGTCTGTATAATGCCAAGGAAAAGTCAGAGCCCTAAAGAGACCGGTCCAGGCCCAGTTCAACTACAGTTCTTCGTTCAACTCAAGTAACTACCACTGACTGAGGACCTACTACGCCCAGGAGCTCGTTTGATCCTTGCAGCTTCTCTATCAGTCTTAAAACTGCTCTGTGAGGTATTTGCACTATGTCACTATTTTATTTTTTTGGTTTTTTTTTTCTTTGTCCTTTGAATTGCAGCAAGAATGAGTTCCACGCAGAGGCAATTTGCCTGTTTGCAGCTCTATTCCCAGCTCCTAAAATGATGCCTCACGCAGGCGAGGCATTTAATAAGTGCTTGCTACGTGAAGGAAAGGATCCTCATCTCGTAGGTGAGATAACTGAAACTTAGGGAGGTAAATTAATTTATTCAAGGCCATCCGACTAATTAGAGGTAAAGTTGCCTTTCAAATATAGGTATGTTTTTATAAACATAATTAGACGCAGAGATGTGTTCGTGATCAAGGGAGCTGGAAACTGTCAAGATCCCCAATTATCCTCCCCGAGGTCTATGCAGGACAGGTGTGCTTCCCAAAGGCCCTGACATCTGTGACCCTGAACTTGTCATAATGAAAAATAGCAAAACTGGAGACTTCTAAAAGATGGAGCATTCTCTTTAGTGACATGTTTCGACTGCTCAGAAGACTGGCAATTGGTTGAGAAACAGCACCTACGACTACTGATCTTATTTGAATGACAGAGGCTAAGCCAACACCAAATCTAGAGAAAGAACCCGGGGTTGTGCAGATGGTCTGTACGCCGTGACAAATCCCACATGCGTCCGTGACAACGCAATGGGTCATTATCCGGAAATCGGCTAAATACCTAGACTTACAACTTTCCACACGAGTGTCACCGTGAGAAATGTTGATATAACCAAAATTGATTACGGAGAGAAATAAAGACTGTTTGGGGAACTATTAATAGGCTTAGATTCACGACCATTTATCGAACGAAGGATATTTTCCAGATGCTCTGTGTCTTCAAGGAACAAAATCATAACGGAAGCTGGAACCTGCTCGTGGAGGATGTGGGATCCCCACAAAGGAGAATTCCCGATGGAGGAGGCCAGTGGAGGTGGGAAGATATTATGTCCAAGACTTTCCTAAAAATAGGACCAATACACCGAGATAGTTATAACCCGAGCTTAAAGCAGGAGTTAGATGAGCTGGCTTATCGGGCACCCCATAATTGTTCACTTTCTACTTTAGGAAGAGGAGAAAGTCCCCAACATGCAATTGATCTGCTTTGTACCATGTTACAAATAAAATCGAAGGACTCTAACAGACTCTTAATGAAAAGATAAATAAATAAATAAATAAATCTTGAGGACTTATTATCTGGGAAACCTGGACACTGTGAGGACCTGTAATACCCTACATTTGCCTGGTGGGATGGCCAGGGGATCGGATATCAGACCATAAAGTTGCTAATATAGCTGATGCAGTTTGATGGGGAGGAAAGCATCAATCAATTAGAAAGTCTGTATAAGCCAAGAGGGGGGTTGGCGGGGGATGTGGCGGGGAGGTACCTGCTCTAAAGCCCTGATTCTGAAAACAGAAGGTCTCTGTGAAATTTTCCAGAAGCCAAAACGGGAGGCCAAATGAAACCAAGAGCCAGGAACAGGTGATGAGCCCCGGACTGGACCTCTCTCAATTAAGGATGGAGACCGCTGGTGTCCGCCAAAATGCGGTAACTGGAAATTTAGATCTTTCAATGGTGACTTCGAAGTTTATAAGTTGTGGCTTAGAAAATTGTCACTTTTTGTGAATGATCTCATCTCCAAAAAAAAAGAGTACTTTTTCTGTTTGTTAGATATAGAATTCCATACGTAAATGTTAGTTTTTGAGCTTAAGTGTTATTTGAATGTTACATCTCGGCTTACCTTGGGTCTGCTGAGCGTATCAGTTTGGGAGAGCTGTTTAAAATCACTGCCTGTGAACTCACCTATTTCTTGTCCTATCAATTGTCATTTTGTGTGTTGTAAGAAGATGTTATCTAGTGCATTTATATTCACTGTGACTATGTATTCTTACTCTGTGGTTACACTTATAAATATGTTGCATCCGTCTTTGCCCCTGGTGGCTTTTGCCTTTAATTCTATTTAATCAGATATTAATCTTGCTAGTTCAGTTTTCCTTTGGTTTACATTTGCATAACATAAACTTTATATTTTTGTTATTGGCCTAACCAAGTTCTCTCTTTCACTGCTCTCTTAGGGACAAAATAGTGTCAGATTTTATGTTCTGCATTCAGCTGGAGTACTTCTGTTTTGTGGTTGGTGAAGTAAATTGTGATTATTGCTGTATGGGAATTATTTCTGCCATACCATTTTATTTTCCCCCAACATTTTCTTTTATTTTTTTTCCCCTTTCCTGCCTTCCATCGAACAGACCAAACTCATTGACGATTTGAAGTTCGTACATTCTATTTTTGTTTTCTGAGAGTTTCTCCTAACTTACTAAGACCCACAATCCCATTTGTTCTCCATTCGTGTTCAAACTTATCGATACTGACACCTCGTTCTGAATGAAACGAGTGCCTGGGAATGCCCTTCTCCGCCTCTGTTCTCACCTTCCTCCCCTGGTCCATCATCCCTAGGTTTATTAGGTCATACATTTTAGTTCTGGGTTCTTGTGTCTGGGGACATGCGTCAGTCTCTCTTCCGGAGGTTTATGACTTCAAGATGCTTCTCTAGGCCTTTCACTCTTGACTTACAGAAACTTGTAAATGTACACACCAGACAGTGTGGGCTGCTTTCTCCTGCTAAGTGTGGTATAGCTGTTGACTCACAGGCAATTAACAAAAATAAACTTGACCACATGAATGAACGTCAGATCATCACAAACAACCCTTCAGCCTTGGAAGCCTCGTGGGGGAGACGGGAACATTTCATCATTCCCAGGAGACCAGTGATCCCACCTCATCGCCTGACAAAAGCCAAGGGTGCTCTGTGACCCACGTCCCAGACATACTCAGCTAAGCAGCAGGGCACTTACGTCCACAAGGAGTGCTAAGTGGAAGGTGCACAGGAGAGTGTCCATGAACCACGACGTCCCACAGTATATAACTTCACACACGTGTACTCGATACGGATCTAGCTCAATGGTAGGTTTTAAATGTAACACACGTTTCTTCTCTCCCTCTCTCTCTCAGCAAAACTTTCATTTCAAAATACAGTAATGAAACCAATCATCCAGTATTTATGTTTTAACATTACGGTCAGTATTACTGCTAACACGGGGAATAAGAGCAAACAAAAGCATCCTGCTCAAGGGGAGCAAACATCTAAATAAAAGGCTTTCTTTTCTGAGGCTGCAATCCGCTGGTCCTCACATGGGCCAACCTGTCTCATCCAGTCCTCCGCTTCCACGGGTTCATTAAAATCTTTTTAAAATCCTCACGTAATTGGAGTTTCCCAGGATTTATAAGCCTTTGGATACAAATGAGATTATGTTTAATTAATGCCCAGACTCTTCCGGCTCCAAAACTTGAGCTGCTTGTCTGCAAGGGATCAGCCCTCTGCATGGCCTTCCCCAGTGACTTCCGGGCCATCATGGGACCGTCTCACCTACTTGCCCACTCCAGCCTCCCTGGTGGTGTCACTGCCCCCTCAGCCACCTGAAGAAGGCACAATGTTTCTCCTCCTTCACTGCCAGGGTGCTGTCCCACCCATTTGGACAGGGCCTCACTGTACAGAAATGGAGGACAAGAAGGTGCCTCCTCTTCTCTACTTCGTGGTGTCTCATCACCATCAAGGTGCCCACGCTGCACTGCTTACACCCAGAATCGTGCAAGGCCCTTTGTCAAAACGGCCCCTTTAGGTCTTCATTTACAGCTCCCTCCCCACGGCTGTTGGTTCATGGATGACTATACTTTTCACATCTCCTCTCAGGGACAGACGGACAAAAATCCTCACACGAAATTCTGGTTCCACAGCCCTCTGTCGCCTAGCTAGACATGAAGTTATTACAGATAGTAAGCCATGGGAAAAGACACAGACAAGGCACCAGACCCTGAAGCTTGGTTCACACTTAGTTGGAACGTCTATTGCACTGATGACCTTCGGTGCAACTTCTGCTCCCTGAAAAAAAATTTTTTTGAATGTTTTAAGATATTCACTTTATTCAGTCAATATTTTTGAGGCCTTGTCATCAAAGTAGGAAAGCATCTCATGAGTTATTACATATCGATTCTTCAATGATAGCTAAGCCCTGATGACACCTACTGGGTGGGAAAACGACACAAATGAGTTGGGACCGCAGCTAGGACTTGAAGAATGAGCAGAATTTAATTCTGGGTCCCCAACTCCTCCTTCTCTCTCCTGTAACTCGTTTGTTTATCAATGCAATAAACAAATCCTGAATAGTTCTGTCATGCTAGGAGCCTTGCTAGGCTCCTGTCTGAGTTTGGGGGGTGTCTATCCGAGAGACCTCACACCTGCCTCACATCTCAGTGCCCCCTCCCAGTGCCCCTCACCTGTAGCTGCTCCTAATCACCTGATGCTTCTCTTTCTATCGAGGGAACTGTTTATCATTTCAAGCTAATGGGCCTATAATATGTGGAAATTAGAACAAGATGAGGGGCCCAAAGTACTTTATTGGCTTAAGAGGTTCAGAAAAACATCAGATGTAAACCTGTTGCAGATTTGTTCCCATTTTGTTTTCCTTGCCTATGGTCACAGTCTGCTCTGCTCCCCACCATTTCTCAAATCCACTCCCTCCGGAGTTGGCGCCGAAACATTTGCCCCGGCTTTTTTCTTTGATTATTCCATTAAAGAGCTCCAAGAATTTGCAAAAACGTTTGCGTGCTTATTTCTTAACTCTTCATCACGATGGTGTTCGACGGTGACCCTCGGCTCATCATTAAAAATGATAACGCATTAGGTGCACATACTTGCGGTTTTAAAAAGGCCTTTTGCAAACAGCATCTCATTTATTCTGCTCAAAAACCTGTGTGCACTATCACTCCCAGTTTACAGATGAGCGAACTTAGGTAAAAAAAAAAAAAAAAGGGAAAGAAAAGAGAAAAAAGAGACATCTTGCTTCAACTCACACTGTCCCTAAGTGGTGAAGCCAAAATTTCATCTTAACTCTCTTACTTTTAAAGCTTCTGATATTTCCACGGATCCAAAAGAGAAATTACAGGACGCGTAGGGTGGAAACACATTATCTGTCGTTAACACGATATGATGATTCTCAGTGTGATTTTCCGACAGGTTAGTAAGAGTTAAAATCTGGTGGGCAGAGCTCCCTGCCTTAGTTTCCAATTCTCTTCACATTTTTCGTATTTAACTTTTGGACGCCCATTTCTTGGCAAGCGATCCAAACAAAATCTCCAACCTAAGCGGTACCCTTGATGAAATGACTGCTTTTCCAAAAATAGTCCCTGGGCAAACGGTTACACGTGGTGCTCAATGACCGGGGACACAGCTGGCGAAAAGCTCCATATAAAGTTTCTCTCTTTGCTGCGATGGTTTCGTGCTGGGTCCTCATGGATCGCTCTTAATAACTTAGTCACGCACTCCTCTGCAGTATATTGCTTCCACAATGCTAATTTAAACCATGGCAGCATGCTTGCAATATGACTGACAATAGCCAAATTAAAAAAAGAAAATGAATCCACTCTTCAAACCGAATGGATAGTATTCATCTGTGAACACCGGCTTGAGCTGTTAATTTAAAATTTTTTCACCCTCTTTTTCTTTCTCTGCTTCTCTCCTTCTCCCTCTCCTCCCCACCCCCTTATTTCTTCTCTCTCCTCTTTCGTCCCCTCCTTCCTCTTCTCTCATCTCCTCTACCCTGCACACACACACACACACACACACACACACACACACACACACACACACACACACACACACACACACACAATGCCCACTGGACGATTTCCAAGCGTCTAACATACACTTCACTGGAACAGGCCGGATTGGACCACACACACAAAGCAAATTGCCTAAATAAGTCAGATGCATAAGCAACAGCCACTCAAGTGCAGAGAATGTTTAAACTTTAGGAGGAAAAAAATAAATGAACGCACAGCCTTTCCTCTGAAGTGATCCCTTCTGGAGGCTTCTGCTCTGAATTAGGAGGTGGTGTCAGAGGGGTGACATATCTGGGGCCCACCCTGAACTCTCTTTCTCCAAGACAAGCAAGTGGCTCCCCGGGGAGGTGAGGTCCTGGAAGATAAAGCGTCTCTACCCTGCAAGGGGGTGAAGCACCAGAGCTTGGGCTAAATCGCCCTGCAATTTCCTAGGGTAGCCTTTGAATCCTGTAAGAGAAAGGGGATTCGGGTCATGCTTCTTGTAGGTTTTCAAAGCTGACCTGCCCTGCTTGCCTGCCTACTAGACAACACATACCAGGCATGGCCAGAGGGTTATTTTAAAAACTTAAGTACACGTGTCATCCCCATTCTTCCCACTGCAAAGCCCAGACCCTCCCTGTGACCAGCAAGGCCCCTGTCATCAGGCACCTGCCCACACCTGAGTCTCGCTCTTGCCACCCTGCTCCAGCCACACTGAAGTCGTGTTTCTTCCCATCCTCCAAGCCTGTTTCTGCCGCAGGCCTGCCTCCCAGCTAGGCCCTGTGGCTGGAACTCCTCCTCAAGATCATCGCGGGTCCGGTTCCTTTCCCTTGTCTAGGTCTGGGCTTGCATGCCACCTGCTCCGATGGTGCCCGAGCTCTCTGGGGGTAGACTAGATGACAGTTCCCAACAGAATTAGACATCCCCCTTTTGCCAGGAGCCTTTTCTGCAGGCAGAGCAACTACTTCTCTCCATGGATATCAGTCGCTTGATTTGCTCCGACCAATGGAATACGGTGTAGGTGACAGTGGGCCAGGCGCAAGCTGAGGCCCTAAGAGCTACAACACGTTCCCACTCACCCGCTTGCTCTGCCGAGAAGAATATGCTCAAATTATCACTGGTTCAAGGTGCATGAAAAACCCGCAAATAAACGAGGAACCTCCAAAGAAATCCTTGCTGTCATGAGGCACTGAGATTTTAAAGCTGCTTGATACACTGTAAAAAGCTAGACCATTATATAATCTAAAACAGCCCCCTCAGGCTCTCCTGTATCACTTTGTTTTCATTACAGTGTTTACATTCCTGACATATATTTTTTATTTATTTCTATTTCCTTCCACTGTATTATAAGTTCCATGCGGGCACTGTATTCCCAGCCTCTTAAGACACACTTAAAAAATGTTTGTTAAATGAATAGATGAGGTCCCAGCTCTTACTTTTAGAAGAACTTGTATATTTTCCAACCTGAAGACCTAAGGCCTACGCTCTCTGAGGCCTAAAGCAAAATATATGTATGTCGTGTTGTTGTTAAAGAGATTAACTGACAATATTATATCAGTATCAGATGCAACTTCATCACAACTCGAGATGCTCCCAAGAAACCAATGAACTGATTGTGTCCCTAACAGGAAGATACCAACTCGCCTCACTGGGACACCAGGGCTGAGATTACCATGATAGTAACGATGATGATGAATATGGTGGTGGTGGTGGTGGTCCTGACAGCAAACAAGGTCAATTATTCCAACCCAGCTATCTGGGACTCACAACTTGTAGGAGAAATTAGTGTCCGCTGACTGCTCCCGGCAAGGAGGCCTCTACTAAATCTACCCTGCCAACGACTACATTGATGGTAGGGGCAAAAGTAGGCAGGTCCTTGCCCTCACAAAAGTCACAGACCAGTGGAAGAGAGATGAATAATCGCGTGAATAAAAGTTTTCATTGTGAAGTATGAAAAGGGCTGACAGCATTTACTCCTATTTTAAGTGAAAACCTGAGCTCCGAGAAATGAAAGACGTGCCTAAGGTCGTGCTCGGTAGGGAAAGGAGAGAAGATTCAAACCAAGGGCTGCTTCATTCTCAATTAATTAATGCAAGTCCATTTCTCCAGGACACCCCCTGTCTGCCAACGGAAATCTGGAGTCAGCATGTCTATGACAGACAGAGTGCTCCTTGGAGTAAAAATCCATGCTTCCATGTGACCTATAAGATCCTGATATTGTCACCTCTGCCTCCTTCTCTGACCTCGTCTGATACCATGCTCCTCACTCAAGTTGCAGCCACATCGGCCTTGTCTGTGTCCCTCAAACACACAAAGCCTGTTCTCACCCCAGGGCCTTTGCACTTGCTCTTTGCTATGAGTGGAGCACTCTTCCCCCAGATCTTCCTAAGGGTGACAGAAAAGGCATTCCCTGATGTCAGCAACAGGAGCCTCTTATCTCCACTTGCACCCCAGTCGTTCTCTAGTCCACCCCGTTTTTTCTTTAGTGTTTATCGATGCCTGAGCTTATCTGGTTTTTACACGCTCATTGTCTGTACCTCTCCTAGCCCACCACGGTAGAAGCCTCGTGAGAGACCTGCGCATCTGCAGCAATGACAACAGCACCGGCACATGGCAGGTGTTCGATTAATACTTGTTGCATGACTGGGATTATCCCTATGACAATTATTCAAACCAATTAAAAGAAAAAAAAATCCTCTTTTAGAAGCAGTCTCTATGTTGGAACTATAACGAATGCATGGAAAAGGCTGCTACGAAACTCAAATAAAATGGCATACGTTTTGTTGTCATTCGAAATCCAGATTACAGTGACATTTTAACAGAGAACCCAAGGGACACAATGTGAAGGGGGAGGAGAATGCAAATTCATCCAGGGACCCAGCAAGCGTTGCCAATGAGCCCGGCCGGGAGATATCCCCATGTGAAACACAACCGCTCCCTGTTCGGCCAGGCATACAGCCACCTGGATCATTTTCTATGTTTCGACTTTGATAAAGACACGAGTACAGAGAAATATTTCTCTACTTAAAATAAAGAAAAATACAACAGTGCAGTGATAAACTACAACCTGGCACTCAGGCTTGAGGGCAGGGAGACAACTAGGAGTGGTGGGGACTATGGATTTGGGGCGAGCTCAGGCCCTGGGTAGACCCAGAGCTGCTAGATCTTTTGACATTTCAAGAGCAACTAGAAATTCAGATTTTTCTTTTAAAAATCTTTATGCTGACTCAGAAAATATTTGAAAAGCATATCAACTAAGCAAAACGCACAGGAAGAACCAAGGTGAGGGGTCTATAGAGTGGGATGCAAAGAAGAGAATTTCTAAGGACACTCACTTTCAGTTGGAGGATGCACACAACTTGGAACTACTGTGCGCCCAGAAAGTGCCCACGGGGCAGTCATGACAATAACCTGCCACTAATAGAAAGTCGGTAACAAGAATTCTACCCAAAGTGTGCAACAACGGCATCATACTGGTAATCTGGAGCTTTGCAAAGTCACTACCGTGCCCTGTCCACACACGGGCTAGAGCCAATGGACAGTTATTAGATTTCCCAGCGCAGAAACATGCGAAAAATTTGTTTGAAGCTCCTCCTCGCAGACACGCAGATTCAGAGAAAACCTTCTGATACAGTCAGCGCTGTCGGCCCAGCATCAAAAATTCAAGCTCGATGTGGAATGCCGCAGAGTAAACAATCAACCCCCCCACCCCGCCTTCTTAGAAACGGGGTGGCCATTTCTTACATAGTTTCCCCCCCATTTTGCAAGTATGAACTCCACGGAGCAAATGGTTTCTGTTCAACCATCCAGTTCAAACACTCTTGTCATTCTTCGGCAAAAGCTCTATTTAGAAGTTCCCAGAGAAATGAAAGTGAGAAAACCTGGTCCATAAAGGGGATGGATATAAAGAGCTCCATTAATACAGCTGCTGGGCCTGGAAAGTCAACAAAGCCTGATAATGTGTTTTATTTGGACCTATCCTCTCCTGTGCGCTGGCGATAAGGAGGTACTTGAAGTTCAGGCACTCACTGTACTACCCGAACTCAGCCCCTTATTGATTCTGAAACAATGCTCCCATTCAGATCACACCAGCCTAAGTGAATAATAACGAGGCGATCCAGGGGAGGAGACTGGTCCCATGCTTCGGGAGAAGAGGGAGCACAGTGGGGCTTTATTTCAGGTGCTGCCCACTGCCTGGTTGGGTCCTGCGGCCCCTTCGTTTCACCTCACCAGACCCTCTCTGCTCTGCGTGCAGAATGAGGCTGGGGCACTTGCCTGCAGCCCAGTCACGTCTGTTCATCTCTCCAAAGAGCCTGTAAGACTCGAACTCTCACTTTGTGGAAGGTCCGGCGGCCGGTCCCCGCAGAGCCTGGGCTGCCCCCGCGAGGGAGTCAGAATCAGATCAGAAAGGGGGATTCACAGGCACCTAGTCCGACCTTGGACTCACCCCCACCGCCAGCCCCGGGCTCCTCCAATGGCTTCCACAGCCTGAGACCCACCTGCTGCACCGTGGGCTCCCGCCCGCCCTCACTCTTCCCACGCCAGCCCTGCTGGACCTCTCTCTGCAGGCCCCTCCCAGCCTCCCGACTTCGCACTTGCTCTTCCCTGTGCCAGGAATGCCACTCCCTCGGAGTGTCACGAGGTTTAGGTCAATGTCACCCCCACAGCGGTCTTTCTCCCCATCCTAGGTAATGTCCCCCCTCCATCGTCCCCTATCGCATGACTCTCTGCTCTCCACGGAGCACATGTCACTGTCAAAAATGATCTTGGTAATGATTTGCTGGGTGGTTTCATTCTAGTCTCCCCTCCTGGACAAAATCCTCCTGGAGGGTGAGGGCTTTCTCTGTCCTCAAGCATATCCCCAGGGCCTGGAACTGCGCCTGGCAGAATCTCAGACGCCTTCAAAGTCAGGTAAGTGGCAGTGGGGAGTGATAGGGAGTGGGTAAGAGGCAGGAGGAAGGAGCCTGGACTTCTATGATTTAGAACTTGGTCAAAGCATTTAATATTTGAATCCCGCTGCAGGTCAAAGAAAACACAGCAGGAGGCCGAATGCCCTCTCCTCCACCAACTGCAGTCCGGCTGGGTTTGTCTTTAAACGCGGCTCCCAAGGTGGAATCTGCTGAGCCTTTGGGGTCTGGCAAGCCCCAAGCAGATGTCTCCCCACAAGGATTGAGTGCCCTCTTGGTTTGGGGCTTTAGGGTTTGATTTGTTTTGTTTTCAGTGACTCTATCTCAACACTGTCCAATATCATATTCAACCAAAGACCCAGTTGGGTTTGTTTTCCAGCTTGCCTCCAAAGCACAATTTCCTTCGGGACGCAACTGGAATTATAAATTTATAACTATAAATACGAGAGTAAAAGAATTAGCCGAGGAAGAAATCAAGAATAATGGGTTATTTAAAAAAATCAGTCATGGCGGAGGCAGGATGCACTGTCTGGTTGATTTTTCAATGTGATTTCGTCTCTTAAATCCCACGTGGTCTAAACTATCAGGAGAAACGTCTGTCCGGAGTCTCGAGCACGCACTGACGGACACACACTGCTCAGAAGAAAATCCCCATCCGCCGGGATTAAACGTTTTGCCTCAGGTAACCAGGTAACCTGCAGTCGGTTTCATCTCCACGGAGGACGCTGCAATAAACTTCTCCCTGCACCGGGAACAGCAGAACCCCCAAGGATCAGAGACCCACAGTCCTTCAGCAAACTGTGAGCAGATCTGAGCTAGAATATTCTTTCGAGTCTGAAAAATGTTGGCCTTTCTCTAGCTCGGGGTAAAAAAAATTGAAAAGTGGAAGTTTATGTGTTCGGGAAGACTGTTTGCTCTGGGTTTTCTGTTCAATCCAAACCCAAAAGCCATGGAAACACATCAGAAGCTGGGCTCTATGTTTCATCCCACTTTCCACTGAGGTCGGGTACTTTCATGCCGGCAGAACTTTGAAGTCTGGGGGTGTCCTTCTCCAGATAGTTAAGCCTCTGCGGTTCTTCCATCGCTAACCAGTATAACGCACGAAGGAAATTAGCTGGAAACTTCGGATCTCTGGGTTGCTCAAATCAGAATTGGAAATAAAGAGAGAAACGCCAAACTCCCTGAAAATCAAAGTATTGATAACACAAGAGGACCCTTCCATCCTCCCACGTCCTTTGGTCGGAAGAAGCTGGAGTGGCAGCTCTTTAATAAGAATGATCTGGGGACTACCCAGCACTTTTTAAATTTTGCCAACACCGAGTGGTGACTAAAAGCCATTCTGATCTGCAGACTTAAGTCGACCTCAAAGCAACGTCTCCCACAGCCCGCTGTGGCAACTGGTTCTGGGCGGCGAACTTGTCAGTCATTTAAAAAAATCAGAGACTCGGGATGGGGCCCAGCACTCGCTGACGAAGCCATCACCCCACTCAGGCAGCCTAACGTGGATTATCCTCCATGGAGACACCCACCCCCTTCCACAATGTCCCTCCACCTGGAGTCGAGGCTCCAACAGGAACGCAAAAGCCCTGGCAAAGCTGCTTAGCTTTGGGGATTCCCACAATCCCATTGTTTGGTCCAGTTTGGGGAGGCCAGAGGGGGAGAACTGAGAGGGTCACAGGGTTCTGAGCTGCAAAGTCCCCGGCTCCCGTGGTTCCCAGCACCAGTGCCCCCCTGGGCCTGCTCTGAAGTGGCCAGTCCCCCACGGCCCCTTGCCCATCCCTAGGTCTCTGAAAGGCTCAGGCATCTACTCCACATAATGCCGGGGGAGGGACATCTAGGCTCCCTGAGACAATGGTCCAAGCGGCTCAATGCCCTCTCCCCGGGACTGAACATCAGGCAAGAAAAGAGCCAGCCTGTCCCAAAGCCGTCGTGCCGGTGGCAGACCTTTACATGAAGTCCCCGGGCGTCTGCATCCTTTTGGACTTGTTTAGTCTGATGGGCTAACTGACCCCGATGTCTATATTACTGCTCTCTGCTCTCCAATGGAGGGACGTGGCAGGAGACACAAGATGACGGTGATACACTTGGCCTCCCTTCTTGCCCAGAGCTGCAAATCCTGACAGTGGAAAAAGACAACTGAAGGAGGGGGCAGAAACTCCCCTGGTCTCCCATTGCCATTTAGAGCTTCACGCGAGAGACAAGGACTGAAACGTGAATGGGCTGAGACCCATCGGACGGGAATGGGAGACGACCCAGTGCAAAACCCTTAGACCTTCTGCAGAGGGTGCAGGTCGTGAAAAGAGGGCACATTTGGGGGTCTTCTTAGACGGGCCTTTTTGAAGGTCACTGGTGGGTTTGAGACAGATGCTGCCTCTTGGGTTGAGTTTTTTAATTTTTTCATCGTAAAGTTGGGACTAGATCCTGAAAGCATTCTAAACTCCCACTGTTAACAAGGTATAATCGTATTACTGATTCTCAGGATCCCCCTCCTGGCACAGAAGTCTTCGTTAGAGAGAAAAATATGTGTTGATCACTTGACAGGTCCCCCAAATTCCTGCTGATTCTAAAAGAAAGGCAGTTTGCGGAGTCTGATTCCCCAGAAAACTGGGCGGCGAGCAGGGAGCTCATTGCAGGGCTAATCCAAGGCCAGCTGACTCCCTCGACCTATTTATTATTCTTCAAATGCTACCAACCCGTTTCCCTTGGTTGAGGACAGACCCCAAGATAGCGACACTAGGGTATCTCAGAGGGGCTTCCAGGGCTGAGAATGGACATGAGCCTGTGGAGGACCCCCAGGGGCCTTTCCTCCGGACCTTGCTGCCTACAGTCAGCCAGCCTGTGAAGGACTCGGGAGGCCGGCTGGTGACACGAAAGCAAGCTAGATGGGTAAGGGAGAGCAAGTCCCCAAAGGAACTCGAGCGTCAGGCCGTGCCGTGTGTGTCAGCTGCCACGGGGCAGCTGAAATTGAAGACAGAGTCTTGCAAATTGGTTACAGAGACTCAGTTCAGAAGGAGAAAGCGAGACAGAATGATCAAAAGCAGGAGGACCTAATAATACCGATGGACACCTCGGCAAAACGGTTGTACTGTTTGAGCCAGTGCCAGGAGCAAAGAGCAAAGAGATATGAGAAGAATCTGGAGAGCCGGCCATTTGGGGGATTTTTTTTTTCTTTTTTTTTTTTTTTTTTTTTTTTTTTTTTGCTGCGGTTTTCAATCAGCCAGCGCCAGCCCTTATTTATTTATTTACTTATTTTGTGACTTTTCTATTGATTCATCTCTTTTAAATGTGGGCGAATCGTCCAGCGAATATAACTCCTTCCAGCCTCTCCAGATTCTTAATGTTAGTTCCACATTTTTAATTAATCACAGTCTAGTGCGTCAGATATTTGGATCCCAGCAGATGAGTACAAAACGTGTATTTTATTTTTAATTATCGGAATGTTTGGTGTTCCCCGGAGGGGCATCTGCTGCTACCCAGAGCCCTTAGCCCCGCTGACAATCGGGGCTGACCCTGTTCTCAGCCTGGCCAGGCCCTTCCTGGGAACGAGCCACTCAGCCATGTGAGATGAATTAACTGTTTGGGGCAAAGTAACCTGATACGGTTAGTTTCTTCTCACACCAGAGTGGGATTGTCAAATTGGAGCTGAGGGCAAGGCAATGACCCATATAATTTAGAGATGGTGGGGGAGGAAAGAGATGGTTTGGCTGTATATTTCACGGCTGCAGACCACGGCCGGATGGAGCGACTGGAAACGAACGGATTCGCACATCCTTCTGTGCTGCAAGACAGTCGTTTCTGTGAGGAACACAGAATCCGTGGATGGCTGGCATCAGCACTGGAGAATGTTGACTCAGCCTGCTAATTTTAAGGCTGTCGTCCATTCCTGGGAAGACAAATGGGTCTCCTCTTTCCTGGGATCACCATTGTCCTTAAAAAGAAGCCAAACAACAAGTCAGGCCTCTCTGGGTGTCGCGGGCGACAACGCCACGGAAAGCAAACAGTCGGGATGCCGAGAAGTGACGTCTTGTTCTGCGTTTCCAGGTGCCCCGGGTCGTGGGCCCTATTTACGGGTGATCTGCGCATTTTACCCACTTTCCTGGCTGGACCTGATGCTGCCCTTTTGTCTCCGCTGGGAAGACGTGATGAAATGCTCTCCTTTCCCACGGCCTCTCCCTCCACCGATGCAAAGTTGCTGACTTCGTCAAGTCTCGGGACGGTTGTCACCTTCTTGGAGGGGCCATCCTTGACCAGTGCCACACCACTTCTCCCAACAGAATGAAGCACGCCCTCTTTGTTCTCCTACAGCACTTTTCATTAGGAACAGGAAAGCTCCTTTACCTCTCAGGGACTCGGTTTCTTCATCAGTAGAATGGAGAGCGTGCCTTCCCAAGGCGACACAAGAAAACCCTACCCCGTGGAAGACAACCAACACAGCGAATGCCTGCACACTGAGTATTGAATACATGTGGTTTTCCTTCCCTCTCTGTCTATCTCACTATTATCAAATACATGCTTCATTGTGTTTTTACTTCTCTCCCAACGTTAGGTAGTGTCTTGGGCACAGAGAACAAGTCTTCTATTCATGTTTGTATGCCAAGAATCCAGAAGAAAGCCCAGAGCTCAGTAGGTACACGATGTCTGAGGAACTGATTAAAGAATAATAATGAGTTTATAAATTTATTTGCTAAATATTTATGTAGAACCTACTATGTGCCAGTTTTCAAGATATTGGGGATAGACAAGGCAGAGTGTGTGGACTCCGACGGAAAGCTGAAGTCTGAGGGATGCGTGGGAGAACGGGCAAGGACGATAGATAAGCCAGCACACCACGACTGCTTCGCTTGGGGACAGGGGCATTACATAGTGCCCAGAGATGGACAGATGAATAGCTGGATGGATGAAGGGATAGATGTGTGGGTAGACTGAGGGATGGATGGACAGATAGAAGGATGGATGGATGGATAAAGAGATGAAAGGAAGGATGGAGGGAGACACGGCAAGTGAGAATTATTGAATAAAGTTTTAAAAGGACCTTCTAGGAATCCTATTTGGCCCCGAGCAAAGCAAACCTTAAATCTGGACCCTCAGATGCCTCTCACTGGCAGTTACTGACAGGTCTTACTTGCACTGCTGCCTGTAAAGACTCCCGCTCACACAAAGGCCTCCTGAAAACAGGACAGTGCCTGCTCTTGCCGGCTGCCTGCTTCGCTGGTCCTCTCGGGGCCAGGCCGGAGCCAGCCCGCCACCCCGCCCTGACTTGCCGTGGTCTTCAGCGTGCCTTCTGAGTGCTCCTGCCCACCCACTCCCCTCACTCAAGAAGCCCCCTTCCCTCTACTCCAGGACCCCCCCTAGGGGGTTTGAATCACGTGGGTAACACCCCCCACCACCACCACCAAAAAGCAAAAAGGTGTTTGAGGGGACATTTCCCGGATGCCAACCCAGCTCTTTCCCGCTTGGCCTTAAATCATCAGATGCTGCAGGGGAATCCACTGCCAGAGAATAGCTGCCTTCTTTCAACTCACCACAGGGTCAGAGCCGCAAATAAAATGAGAAGTGCTTGTTTTAGTTTTAAGTGAACGAAGTGCCTTTTACGTCCAAGATTTTGCTAAGGGCTTTTAGGACGTGCCCCGTTTCTCCCTCCATGTGAGGGCTCTTGTCAGAGGGGAGAGAGAAGCAAGGACAGCGAGGTGGCTTGACCAAGGAAGTAAGGCCTGTGGCAGACCCACAGAGACGACGACACCATGCCCGATGCGACAGACCTCTCCCAACGCAACGCCAGCTTTTGACCTCTGCCTCGTGATGCTCCACGGTCCAGCTCCACCTGCCTGCCTGTTCTCAGGCGCCTTTGGGCCTCTACCTATCCGGCCTCATGCCTCACTCTCCTCTTCCACCGAGTGAGAGCAGCTCTCACGCCCCAGGCAGACTGCCATCTCACCACGCCGCTTGCACACTTTGCTATTTTGCCCACAGCAAATACGCTTTTGCACCTTTGCCTCTTGACAAGCCATCTACCTTGTTCACTCCGGGGTCATCTCCTCCATGAAATCTTCTCCGTTCTCCCCAGCAAGCTAGCAGAGCTTCCCTTCGAGTCGAATTTGTTGCACTGATGATACGGCGCGTTTCTGTCGGCTTTGTAGCGATACTTCCCTGTGCCTTAGAGGACCAAGAGAACTCGGAGGTCATAGTCTTCATGGCGATGGAGCATAGCATTATGCAAGGAGGTAGACACTGCAAATGCTGAATGAATGAACGAATGAATGAATGAGGGTGTGAGTAGCGAGTCACCGTCTGGGAGGGCTCACCTTTGACGGCTTTCCCTCCATCACAAATCTCATACCCATACAAATGAGGAGGCTGATTTCTTTTCCATCTTTGAAGTTTAATTATAAGTCTCTTGAGCTGGATTTTTTTTTATTATTATTAAAACACCTTTCAGAAGTCCCCCAGGCTTTGTTGGTAAGACTAATGGAAATTTCCTTTCCGCTACCGCTACCCTCTAATGGAATTTTCTAAAAGGACCTTCTTCATTTTTTCAGACAAAATGCTATTTTATATCAATAACTTTAAACATCCCAGGAACATTAATCCTAATACATAACCAAGGCCAAAACTGTCATTAAGAAATCTTAACTCTCTGAAATAGTGAGAAAGAGAGATTGAATGCCATTTCCCTATAATTAGGAGATTTTCGATGAGCTAGCTAGCTATCTGGCAACTTTGAGAGAGATGTGCCAATGTATTTTGCTTCTAAAAACGGAGGCCAGGTGAGCTAATCATTAACTTACATTCAGATTTTAATTCCCAGAGACTCTCTCTCTGGCCGACTTTATCGTCAAGAACTCATTCCTCGCAAAATGAGTAACTAAGAAGCAGGGAAACGTTTCATAAAGATGAGCTTCTACAAATAAGTCTATGCCATGGGGTCTGGGTTGCTCTTTGCATGGAACAGCACCCCACCATGCTGAAATGGTGCCCTTCCTGCTCTCTCCAAGAGCTTCTGGAGAAAGCTAGATCTTGTCCTGCTAGAAAATCTCTCTGAAAAAGATTGAAAACGATGAAACATGGAGTGTTTCAAACTCTACCTGGATAGCTTCTAGAAAAGTAATTGTTTCCTACTGAAATCAAAGCTTTGGTCTAGTCTCTTCTGCTTTCCTTCTCAGAGAGCGTGGACCCGATGGAGAAGCCCTGGGGTCCCCACTAAGGTCTCTTATCTGGTTCCCTGAGCAGCACAAGGTAGGGTTGTTTTCTCATCATTGAGGTAAAATTTACATAAGATTTACCATCTCAACTACAGTGGCATTTAGCATATTCACAAGATTGTGCCTCCATCTTCTCTACCTAATTCCAAAATATCATTGGCACCCCCAAAAGAGAGACCCTCTCTCCATCCCCCAGTCTCTCTGTCTCTCTCTCCTCCCCTCCCCACAGCCCTTGGCCACCAGAAACCTACTGTCTATGTCTATAAATCAGCCCATTCTGGACATTTCACATAAAAGGAACCATACAACATAGGATCCTTGTTTCTGCTTTTTTCACTTGGCCTAACATTTTCAAGTTCATCCACATTGTAGTTTGTGTCAATATTTCATTCCTTTTCATGGCTAAATAATATTCCATGGTGTGGATATACCACATTTGATTCCATCATCATGCCAGGTTGTTCTCTTCTGGGATCGCTAACAGTGAAAAGGTACCCACGTTTCTCGGCACTGGAATACATTCCTGGTTTGGAAAATTGGGAGCCAGGCATAAAAACGATGTCCCCAGGGCAGAAGCAAGCCCACCAAATGAGGAAATGTTTACTGCCATCTGAGGACAAACAGGGCAACAGCAGGCCCTGACAATTCCCTGTCGCGTGCCAAAAGCTTAGAGCATGCTTGGCCCAGTGATTACACATCTAGAAATGTATCCTCAGGAAATAATGAGATGAAAACAAATGTTATGTCCCAGAGTGTTTATCACATGTTACTCATAGTGGCAAAAAAATTGCCTAACGAACAGAGAATGACTAAGGAAATTTCAGCCCATCCTTTCAATGGAATACCTGCAGCTACTAAAATCATAATTCTTTGAGGCTATCCCAGGCTATAAAGCGATGCTCACGAATCATAATTAAGCAAAAAAATAAAACTTTAGCACTATGAAGACTTTTTTTTTTCCAAAAAAACCTGAGTGTGACTGTGCTGATTATCCACATGCATGAATAAAGAAATATACTCGGCTATGCTAACAGGAGTCGACTCAGAACAGCAGGATTATGGGCTATTCTATATTATTTTTTATATTTTTCCTATTCCCATACTGCATATGAATGACTTCTAGGATTAGGAGAAAAAATGCAACTTTTTTCCAACAAAGGCCTCAAGGTCCCAACCCCTCCCTCCCCCAACTGGAGGTCTAGTGCCACTTTCTCCGCCAAGGCAGTCCACCCATTATGTCGGCAGCAGTCCCTCGCTCTCGAGAAGCCCTTTTCAAAATAAAATATGGGCTCAGATCATCTTTATGGAAGATCCTGGTTTCCCCCAAATATCACCCTTCACTAAGGCTTCTAAAGTCCTCTCTCCCAGCAGCGGCCCCTTGTCCCCTCCACATCTCCCCGTGAATGCTCACCTGACTCTGCAGACCTGCCCCTTCCGCCCCTGTCCTCACCCCACGTCCAGACCCCACTGCCCGAGGCGTCTCTAAAGCCTTTGAACTCTGGTTGCCTTTTCTGTCCATGGGATGCTCCCATGACACGACTTTTGATTGGAAGAACTTGAGTTTTATGGCCTCAATTAGATTGTAAGCTCTGTAAAGATAGGTTGGAACAGTTTCTTAAGGAGAGCAGGTTTTTTAGAAAACCTGATCCAGTCCGTGTGCAGCAAATATTCACTGCAGCTTGTCGACTGAAAAAACAAACAAACAAAAGAAAACAACAGAAAGTTCTTTGCAGCCAACTTCATATACTTTAAAAAGTCATTTTGGAAGAACCTTTGACAGTTAAATATCCTTTGATCCCATCACCCCCACAGACACCTCAGAGACTCAGGGTCAGACTGCCGATTCACTCTTGATTTCTCAGGGATTTCTCCTTCCGCGATGACCTGGCCAAGCCTCCAGTGGATGGACCTGACCTACACGTGAAAGAGATATGTGTGGGGCTGAGTTTTATGCCCAGTTTCTCTCTTCAACAATGGTCCCAGTGAAGGCCTCTGTCTGAAAACGCTGAGAATGGCATTTGGTTCCAGGATGTGAACAAGAGTATTCTTTTCCTGAAATCCATGTATTTCGAAATAATACGTATAGAGATTTATTTCCATGACATGGACCAGGGACTCATAGACGTGAGAAAGTAGATCAAAACAAAACTGAAAGGTACGTTGCAAATCTTTCCAGGAGGTCAACCTCAGCGCGACCCTTGTTTCTTCTGGGGGCTCTTCTTACACAATCCGCAGCAGTCATGGGACTGCTGAAGCAATCAGACAGAAGTCTCCTGCCCACACACTCTGCAAAGTGATTGATATGAGCAATAGATTTAGAATTCCTGCTCGGGGTCGGTAGAGAGAGGGATGTTGTTATAAAATGGCCTTTAGGATATTTCACTTCCCAAAGTCGAATCGGAACCTCCACAGGAACCAGAACGATGGGGCCTCCTTCTCCTCGTAGACATGGGAAACAGATTCTCTCCACGAGACCCGCTCAATTTAAATGTCACTTCCTGGGAGGGGGGCCCCCGAAAGGCCCCCCAACCCTGACTATCTAAATCAGGGTCCATAATTTTACTTCCTTCGAGCCTCCTGTCCTTCATTTAATAGCAGTTATCACAGTTTATAATGACATGTTCATGGGATCGTTGGCTTGAAACCTGTCACCCCCCCCTAAAATGGGAAGTTTGGGAAAGTAAGAGTCCTCCTGTTTTGCTCATCCCAGGAGCAGGCGAGTAGAAGATGCTCAGTGAGTAGTCACAGCACGAAAGAACCGCTGACAGCCTCCCAGACCTGGACTCGGACACTCTGACCAGCTCATCGCGCTCCTCTGTTCTCTCTCTTTACCCAGCAGCTGGCTTCTGACCGTTTTCATGTCCTAACCTACACGTTTGAAAAAAGGACAGACTTCACCCAGGCGACCCGGGCTCTGCGGGACTTAGGTGTGTGGCCTGGGAGACGCTGAGACATGCAGAAGGGCTTGGCTACGCCGAAGGCGCTCTCTACATTTCCGAAAGAAAAATATGATCCCACAGGTGTGATGTCACACACATGTGTACGTTGGCGCGGACGTGCTCTCCCCGGTGTCTGGTTATTTCTGGAATCGTGTGATTCTTGGGGAAACTCAAATGAGTAGGTGGTGAGTCGAAGGTGGAGATGGCAGCTCCGCTGGCAACGGCTGGAGGGACCGTATGTGAATGCACCGTGAGCAAAGAGACCAATCAGTGTCCTGACTGTAACTGTAAAAGGAAGAACGCTGCCCCAGGGAAGGCTGGACTGAAGCTGTTAGAAAGTCAGAAGCTGGTGTTCAAATGTGTTTTTTTACGGACGATTGTGCTTCTAGCCCCTGATGATTCACTAGCTCTCCAGTAAATAATTCCTTTACATCTGCTGCTGACGTTTCAATATTCCCTCTGATAATGTTCTCAGGTGTCAACAGACGGACTGCTGAGGCTTTGATCTCCATGCAGGGATCCTCATCAGTTGCTAAACCTTAAGAGACGCTCCCCCATCAACAAACTGGAGCACGTACAGGGTGTTTCAAACGTGGGGAGACTCAAAGGCCCCGGCCCCAAAATGGGCCTGAATGGCTTCTACTGAACAATGCCAGGTTCCTAACCAAAAACATACATAACTAAGCCACCCACCCCAACTCATCTGACTCCTTCCTTTCCTAATCTGCACCCCTCCCCCTTTAAGAAAAGAGAGACAGAGGCAGAGGCAGAGAATGAATGAGAGAAAGAGAGAGAAAGGAAGAAAAAAAGACTGCAGCGCTGCCAAAATCTTTTCGAATCCTTCCAAGGGACGTCGGACAGCTCTGGCTTTCTAAAAGGATAGCATTGTGAAGGCAAGCTCTCATGTTTCAATGACATACGTACACGCCTCACAGAAACCCAGGTCTGTGTGTCTCAGGATTTCTCCTCAGCTAACCACAATTGCAGGAAAATGGCACCACAGTCCCGGAGTTCAATGTGGTAGCAATTACTTTGCTGGCACGGGAGAAGGAGGGTCTTGCTGGCCTAAGTCCTGAGAGTCAGGATTACATACACGTGTCTGGTAGAGCTACCCGGATAACTCGGAATGCTCCCTCCGTGCCGACGGTGTGACGCCGCCACCGCTGCGGGAACCAGCATTTCTCAGAGCAGAGCCCATTCCGACCTGGCCAGAGGCGTGTGGCCCAGCTTCAGAGTAAAAATCAGCGTAGAGGAGAAGTCCATGCACACCCACGCGCACACTCACGCACAAACGCTTGAGAAGTCTCCTCCAAAACCATCCTGAACTCGTAGATGCTTACATGCTTTAAAATATCAGGAAAAAACTTAAACATTGCTTTCCCGTATCGTGTTTCCTAAAATGGTGCTACTGCACTTTAAGGAAGGAAAGCTGTGGGTCGGGTAACCTGGGTGTTGTTTAATGGCCAGGGACTTAGCGAATGGCCAGCTCCTCTCCTCGGAATTCACTAGAACACAAGAACATGCCGAGATTCCTGGGAGCACAGTCAAACCGGAGGGCCACTTTCAAAGGCAATGTGGCCAGTGTTTAAAATCCCAGTTCTAACTGGAACAGAAGATGATTCCTTCTCTGTATCTCCCCTGACTCGATGACCTACCCACCAATACTCTAGACAAAGAGCCTCCCAAGTGAACAAAATATAAACAGGGCTACAGGCCCCGTCACTTCTACCACGGAAAAGTGTCAGCTTCTGAACTAGAGCAGGGAGGCTCTATGTCTCAGGACGCAGGGAAGGAGCAAGTCAGGGAAGAAGCAGCATTTTTGCAGCATGAGACACGCTGGAGCAGTCAGAAGCTCTCTCCTGATTGGGAACAGCAGCGATACGGAGTTCAAACATCCAGCGATCCCACAAACCAGCGTGTCTAACAGTCCTGGCCAGCCAAGTCTAAAAAGTAATCCCGAGGAGGAAGGCCCCAAAGGAAACAGAGGAGGCGGCAGCAAAGGCAAGAAGTGTGCGTAGAGCAGGCACGTCTCTTGGAGGAACAAAAATGTCCTACACGAGGAAGCTATTGTTAGATGGATCGGCAGGCAGGTACGTGAGGAGGTAGATGGATGGGTAGATGAATAGATAAATAGATAGAAAAACAGGTAGACAACCTAGTATCTCCTCACTAGCTATAAATAGAGCTGAAGATAAAAATGGGAGCTTGATTCCGTTCCGTTCCACAATTTGAGCGGTAGAAACATGTTTATCTGTAGATTGACTCGCCCTGGTTCCCAAAAGCCATTTTCTACAAATTCCCTTTGAGATCGAGTGGCCATGACGAACTCGAACATTTGTGAGACCCAGAAAAATAAAGTGAAGGCCCGCATGCCACGAGTCTGGATATTTAAAAGTTACAGATCGCAGCCACGAGCCGCTAAGTCAAAGCCGTTGCGTCTGGCTACCGTGACAAATAGGATTTCCCGGGGACTTGGAAGACCAGCTTCAGATGCAGCATCCTCAGAGTTTCTTGCCAGGATGGTGGGGAAGAACTCGCCCCAGACCGGCAGCCTGGCCCTCCTCTCATGTCACCCCGTGACCGCCGCACCCCGTGGGGGACCCTGCGAGCACCCTGTGGACATCCTCGTCCACGCGTCCCAGATAAACCCACGTCCTCAGAACAGTCGTACCCACAGGCCCGGGGCTACCTCTAGCAGCACGGTTCCCCCTCAGGAGGCCAAGCTCAGGGAAGATGCCACTGGGTCCTGGATGAGGTTTGGGTCCATTTGGGCAGAGACTCCTAGGTGCTTGGACAGTTGCCACGTGGAGTGATGAAGCAGGACGGGCTATAGTCCTCTTGGCCCTGCAGGTTCTCAGCCCTCGGAAGGAGACAGGGCCAGAAGACGACCAGAGCAGGGCCCACGAACATGGGGCTGGTACGGGGCAGCTCTTACCCGAATCAAAGGGCAACGCTTTCAGCGGCCACGTGCCTGCGTAGCCGGTGTGGGCTTTAGCGAGCAGGAACAGGAAAGCGAAAGAAGATGCCAGAAGGTAGCATTTATGTTCGTCATCTTTTGCTTAAGTTCCCCCCACGGTTTTGGCTGGAAAACTCTATTTGTCACCGCTGGGCTCCTCCACAGATGGCATGAGCGTTCTGGGTCCCCAGAGCGAGTGATCTAGGAGAGTGAGAACACACCCCAGACGGGAGCCTGGTCCTATAACTCATCTCGGTCACGTAGACCGACCGGGGCACAGTGTGGGATGGCAGGGGACTGCCCTTGGGGGGCGTGCTGGGGGCAGGCACAGTGAAGGCGGCTGCTCCCCTCTCACGAAACGAGTGTTTGGGCTACCTCGATAAATTACTCTAGAAGAAAGGACGGGAGGGAGGGAATAAGTAATAAGGAACAAGGATAACTGAGAAACCACGGGTTCCCTCCATCTCACTCTTTTTCCCACACCTCAGAGTTGCCTGAAGGATCAAGTGGCCCCTTTTCCACTCCTCTGAAGAAACCAGTACCCAGTGGTTAGGCTTGGAGGTGGGACACTTTCTCCTAACCACCCCCGAACCCTCCAAACCACTGCTCAGCCCCCGGGCCCAGTTCAAACGTCCCACACTTCTGCCTGCAAACCAACTCCTGGCTCACTGAGCCCCAGCTGGTCCCTGCCCTCCTGGCTGCCATACCCCGCTGTGGCACTTTTTATATTCTATCTAATTGTTGGGTTTGGGGGTGTGTGTGTGTGTGTGTGTGCGTGTGGTTTTGCTCCCTCTTTAAATGGCCAGCTCCAAGGGTGAACCCCTTAGTGGCAGGGGAGCACTGGGGGCTCTTTCCAATCGAACGGAGATGTCACAAACACTGTTCTCACTGGGAAGCCTTCAAGCGGGGACCTCCGGCCACCCAGCCCCATCCACAAGCTCTCCGGCCCCCAGTTGCCCCCGATCTGCACAGCCCTGCAGAGCCCCTTCCCGTCTGCCCACTCCCTGAGCTCAGCCTCCCTGAGCCAGGTCAAGGCTACATGAAATCACGAAGCCACTCAAAGGATCCCCGCAGAGGCAGGCACGGCCCACCCCAGCTCCATGATAATTTTAGCCTAAAGACACAACACCAGCTTTTTCTCCAATTCCCTGCAACTCTCGTCCCTAAATCACACTGGAGCAAGACTCTGAACTTTCTTGGAGTCACCCAGAAGGCAGGACTACACTTGTCTAGGTGAAAGCCAGGCCCGGGGTAGCTCGGTGCTGCAGCTACACCACAGAAATCTGAATCAATGCACAGGAGTCATTTTTACGCATTTCTTTTCATGACAGCCTTTAAAAAGATATTCGCTTCAAAGCTTTTTGCTCTCGTAAAAGGATAATCTCCCGCCCCCGGGAAGGCAGCTGCCTGTAACGATACAAGCCGTCCCTCCTACAGGAAAAATAGCCGAGACATTTATTGATTCTCTACTTCTCCATTTCATTATGTTCCTAAAATATGCTATGATTTTTAATAAAATCTCAGGCAACGTATGACCACAACTGACTACTTAGCAGTCCGTAAATCATTCCTTATGCCCGAGGGCTGCTCACGTGGGTGTCAGCTCGGCAGAAACGTAACTGTTTTAGGTCGGAGTTAAGATAAAGGGTAAATGTCGCTGCCTCTCCCACCCCAGCTGACGGGCAACAGAACCCAGGCCTTCCAAGAGCCGAGTCACATCTGGCTCAGGTTGCCAATGGTCCACAGTGGCCCCCATTCGTTACCATCTAATAGCTGCTTGGCCTTTGTCAGGGCCGTCTAGGGTCCAGCCTGAGGTCTGACACCCACACCTGCTGCTGGTGTCTGAACGCCTGCCCTTGGGACCGTCTCACTGGCCACCACAGTGTCAAACGCAACGAAAGTCACACGGCCCATCATCTGACTTAGTCTCAGACGTTGGGACTGAAGGGGCCTTGGGTGGAACTGCCTCTGATTGCAGACAGGAAGGACGAAGCTATTTGTCCCAGGAGAGGAGCCAGGAGGGTCTGTCCTGGGGACGGGGAATAGGAGGAGCACAGGCAGCTTGGGCTGGGGCACCAGGTTGGCCACAAGACAGCAGCCTGACTCCTCCGTGCCTCAGTTTCCTCATTCGCTGAATGGAGACAAATAGTGGTACCTGCCACTTGGAATGGCTGTAAAGGTTAAATGAGTCTGTATTTGTGACCCCCTTAGAACAGAGCCCTGCATCTTAGAAGTGCTACAGTTTGTCGAATGAGTAAAGAAACATCCTTTTTAAAATAACAGCACAGATTTTGCATGTTTCTTTGCGAAAGGCAGAGAATTATTTCGTTACATTGAATCTTATGGAAAAGCCATATGTGTATACTTTATACACACTAGGACATAGCAAAGACCTTTACGATCATTCAAGTCGGATATGCCTGTCAGTGGTATCTGAGACCTCTCACTGCTTCACCAGGTTACAGCATGGCTCCCTTAGGTACGGTGCTGGCTCAGGCTGCACGCGGCAGCCCTGGACCAGTCCGCCCAGCCTGGAAGTGCACAGGACACGGGGCTGACCCTGGAAGCCAGGAGTGGTGCAGAGACTCCAAACTGTCCGGCCAGGGAAGTTCTGAGGGGAAGAACCACTTTGCCTGGTGCCCTTGGTCACCCCTGGGGTTCCCAGACACCCCTGACACCCATGGGGCCTCTGGAGAGGATGAAAGGGACACTTATCCTACTTCTAAAAAGCTACCATCCAGGTCACAACTGACCACAGAGAGTGTTTGGGTGAGGCCTGAATCAGCCTGCCGACTGGGCCAGGCAGTCTTCAAGTAGGGTGTCTGAGGAATTCTCCGGCCGGCTTAGAAAAATAGGTCTGAGGTGTGGCGGGGTGGGGTGGGGAGATTTGGAGGAGAGTTTTCATCTCAGAAGGCGGTCAGTGCAGCACCCTGAGGAAGTCATATATTCCTTCTTTTACATTCTTTCTTAAATGTAATATAAACAGAGAAAAAAACTCAAATTAAAATTTTAAGTTAAAAAAACCTTCTTTAAGAAAAAATGTAAAGATTTTGACTGTTGGTTTAGTTCGTTTGTTTTGCAACGTGGCTCAAAGTCATTACTTCGGATCCTATTTACTAAGAATCCAGGATCATTTAGAGGGCAATGGGACTGAAATGAGCTCGAGCATCGTTCGCTGGACAGGGAATCTGCTAAGCAAACGCAGGAACTGCTTCTAGGTCCACAATTCACACGGCTGCTGGGCCTCCATGATGTCATGGGTGGGGCTTTGTGGATCGCAGGGATCTGGGTTGCAGATCACAAACACGAAAATAAACTCAACCAGTGATTCTCCCCATGCACAGCCAAACTGAACGACCCCCGAGTTACAGCGGGCAGGCCAGGCCAGCCTTTGCCATACGCAGAGCTGAGTGTGTGTGTGTGTGTGTGAGTGAGTGTGTCGAGTCGCACGGGGTTGCTATGCTGCCTCTCCAGACCCACAAAGGCTGTGGACCAGGGCCTCTCCTCTGAGGCCACCGAGGCACCCGGTTTGGTGTGAGCCTGTCTTCTCAGCTGCAAACCATCTAGTCAACACCTGTTTGGAAGATCATTCGACATCTATTCAATAAACATTTTCTGAGCACCTAGAAAGTCCAAAGTGAAGACAAAGATGAGGAAGACAAATTTCCTGCTCTAAAGAAGTCCCCAATTCCAGCTGCTAGAACCTGAGGCCACATCATCTCAAAGAAACACACAAGCAGAGAAAGGGATGTTTCAAAAAATGGGCCTTAAGGAAGAAATTCATTTAGAATTTCAGAATTAGTTAAGGAAGAACATTCTAGACAAAGGAAATAAACACTCCTCGTAGCACACAGTAAGTACTCAGAACATCTGTGTTGAATAAATGTGAAAAGGCACATTTTTATCCCCGGCAGAAGCACCCTGCGTTCCAATGCTTAGAAAACCCGGAACATTCATCGAAAATGATAAGTCAATATCGAAAGGAACAACTCATTTAAGCTTTAGCAGAAAAGCTTTTTTAAAGTCATATATACCAGAAGTAAAAACCTAGTTTAGATTCCACTTTACCATTGTTTCACGACATATTTGAACTGAATACATATCAGTGAAAGCATGTCTTCTGACCCCGGAAAATATTTCGTAACTGTCACATCAGCCTAACTCAGATAAGGCCCACGTGATAAGACGTGACGTCTTTAAATCTCCAATAGACATTTCTTTCAAATAAACTTGATTAGGAGAGTGGGAAGATGGATTTTTATTTTTATTTTTATTATTTTTTTAATATCAGGGTAAAGCCTGATATTAGAAATGTTCTAGCATCAGGAAAAATGCTAGAACACTCCAGGTGGGAATCACAGAACAAAGTAGCTCTTTGCTCCACTCCAAAGGAAATAAAGAGCTCGTTTCACCCAGCAGTTTTCATTATTACAGTTAATAACTCACCGGACCATAGATCTACTTATCGTAAAGGTCAGGCCTGTCCCTAGCTCATGCCACATCAGTGAGTGCTCTGTGAGAGCAAAGTGTAAAATATGGAGTCGGTCACTCCCTGAGACCAACATTATACTGTACCCACGCGTCTCCTTGGACGTGCTCATTGGATGTCCTATGAGGATGGGGAAACACAGGGAATTATAACAGGCACTCGGGTTTTTATATGGAAAAGAGAGAGACTATTTCAAGTAACCATCGTGTAGAAGAGCACGCTTGACACGTGAAGGACAGAGTTGCACAACTCCCTGGATAAGGGGCAGAGTCCTCCCTGTGTCCACGAGAACCAGCCCCATGGTTCTTTGCCCCGAATTTGAAATCAACCCAAACACCATTTTTTGAGATTCAGAAAGTATCACTTCACTCGTCCTATATGATCCTTGAGTTGTTCACACCGCTTGGCTTCCCTGTTCCGGCCAAGACCTGCCAAAACACACAGGGAAGCCTCTTCTCACGGTGCTGCCCGGCCCAGGAGCAGGAAGTTCCAGAAAGCCTTCTTGTGAAATCAAAGCTCCATGTGCAAACCCGAGAGATTTAGATAAGTGTCATGTGACGTCTTCAAGCCTTAGGTGTTTCTCGGAAGGCCAGTTTTACGTACTGAAGGCTTGTCTGAAGCTGCAAGTCCCATCTCCAGAGGCCGCCTCTGGGCACGGCCTGAATTCTCTCCTTCAACAGCATCGGGAGAACAGAGTAAGATCCTAAACCGACACCACCGCCTTGACCCACTAGAATCCAACTAACACACACTCTCAACTTGCAAAACTTCTTATAATTCTGCTTTCCTTTTAAAAGGGATGAAGGGTTGGGGGTGGCAAACAGCATCAGGCCGATAATACAAGCAGGAGTGTTTCTGAGCACTTAGCCGTGCCCAGCACAACGACATAGCAGGGACCACACCATGCACGGACTGTCATCGCCCCCTGAGGCAGGCTGTTCTTCACCATTTTGCAAATGAGCAAACTGAAGCTCAAGGTGGTTACAAATAGCTCATCAAAGACACGTATAGTGAGTGAGCGAAGGAGCCAGGACTCAAAGCTGTTTGTCCAGAGACCGTTCACTTCATTCCACGCCAGAGGGGTAGCAGGGTTTTAGCCAAAAAAAAAAAAAAAGAAGAAGCAACTTCTAGGCCTGTCCAGCCTGCGTTCCACTGCCCACCTCTACACAACTGCGACAGGAACTGCAGCCCGTGAGGGGATAAGCCGGCAAAATGTCCTTTTTCTCTCATGTTCATGACACTGTGCCATCAGGAAGGAGACTCATAACACTAAAACAGCTTGTCCAGAGAGAGGTAAAGGTTTGAAGGGCCCTCAGTGGACCCTCCGAAGGCTGGATGACCAGAGGTCACGCACGCCAAGCCCTGTCACTCTCGGTGACCCGACTCCATCGCAGACCTTCACGGCAGTCGTTGCCTGTCTCTTCGGGCATTGCCACGTGGGGGAATCTCACTCACTAGCCAGCAAGTGTCCTCTGACCGCCAGCACCAAAGGAGGACGTCCCCCTACCCGTGAGCACTCAGCAGAGGCACCTGAGAGGGGACCACCCAGCGTGTAAGCACATACAGAGGATCTTCAGTTTTATCCCCCCTGAAATGCTAGGCCCAGGCTTCTCGGGCCATCGCGTTTTCCCCCGTGATCCAGGGTGTGACGTCTGGGTGTCACTTGTTGGAACTGTGCTGGGCAGTCAGGGAGATCTGGCCCGGTATCCCGGCCAGGAGCATGACTCTGTTCCCAGCAGAATCCCAAAATGGGTACAGAGTGCCGAGAGACGAAACCCACAGAGCTGAAATGACCGCAGGGCAGGAACAGACAGGGGCGAGGTGGGCCTGTCTCCCTTCCCAGATGCCCCCGCCAGGAACTTACAGCACAAGATGGGCTGAGGCTGGCACAGGGAGAGAAAGGGCCAGAAATCTAGAACAATTGGACATTCAGAATGGGTTTTTTAGCGCATCTGGAATCTTCGGGCATCTGACTCTGCATTTGTCTTTACTGTTGGTATTTATGTAATGGGAGGCTCACTGGGGGCTCTTCATTTATTGGGATTTGTAATATTTGAGAGACTTTATACATGTGGAGATGGTCTGAGCTTCTGGGAGAGGTGAGCAGACGCCCTCCTGTCCTCTGGGCTTTCTCAGTGCTCTTAAAAAAATAATAAACAAAAACAAACAAAAAACCCCAAAGTTTCTAAAGTCCTTAAAAATAGCTCTCTATCTGATGCTTAAGGCAGTCACACACTCATACTCTCTCTCTCTCTCATGCACACATGTGCGCTACACTAAAGGGGCCTCAGGCTTCTACTACCTCAGGTGAGTTCCACTATCAGAGGCTGCTACCTGGAGGCACCTCATCCTCTCCTGTGAAACTGGTCTCCTTGTAGCTTCCACCCACTTATCCTGGCTTTGTCCTTTGGCACCGGAGTAAGTAAAGAAGTTCGGTCCCTCTGCCAGGATGATGGTTTTTGGTCTCTGTCTCCCACGATGAAGCCAGCCCAGGCTCATGTGAAGACATTTGTGGTTCAAATCAGACAGAAGGGACAGTTTTATAAATAAACTATGGAGGAAGAAAAACCACTAACTCACCACAAGTCACTCAGCCTGTTCCTCCTCCGAGACCTGAATACCAAAAGATACGACACAGTGTCCCATCTCCTTGTCCTTTCATGGATTAAGTTCCTCTCTAGCCCATCAATGCCTTCTTTAGAAGGTTAGGATGTCAGAGAGAGCAGGAGATCTCATGAAGCCCACTGTAAAGGAGGGGATACTGAGGCACAGACACAGAATGCTTTGCCCAAAGTCACACCCTCAGGAGTCAGCAAAGCTAGGAACAGAATTCAGGCCTCCTCTATCCCAAGTCTCTTTTCTATACCACATGCTGCCTTCTCATCGACAAAAATGGCAAATCCAAAATTCCTTGAGAAATACACTCGTTTCCTTCAATAAAGTATTTCCCTCCTTAGTTAACAGCCAATACACAAACCGCACCAGCATGCTAACAGCCACCTTTATTTTCTCAGCTATTTATTTCTCATTTTAATTCAGGCTCTGCCTTCAGCCTGTCTCCCCCTTGGGCAGTCAGCCCTTTCTGAGTCAGCATAACCGGAATAATGGGACAGGCAGGAAGAAAAGGAAAGAAAAAAACAAATGAGGAAGGGAATTAATGAAAAATTCTCTCTCTATCCCCCATACCTGGCACACAGGAGGTGCGTGATAAATGTTTCTTGTATTAATAGAATAAACATTTAAAATCAAATGTCGAATGCAAAAGGAGAACAAAGGATGGCCTGAGAGAAGCAGCAGTGATTTGTTGAGTTTCGAAGGCGAAGTGAGCCAATCCCACCAGTAGGATGGTTGGGGCAGATGGGAGGGCAGGGATGGGCCCTGGAAGTGTCGTGACCACAAAGATAGAGGTGGCACTGAAAATATCCACGGTGGGCTTCCCGGATGAGTGATTGACACAGTCACACGGGGCCTCACACGCAGAAGGCCCCACGCTTGATGTAACGCGCTGCTGTGGCATCTTGAAATTCTTCATACTTTTTCAATAAAAAGCCCCGCCTTGTCATTCTACACTGGACCTTGAAGATTACATATACAACCCCAGAAAAACATATATTAATCAAACAACTCAGATGGCTATACAGCTTAGCCACCCCCAGACTGAGCAAACTGAGTGGTAACGCTCAGGAATGAGGCCGTAACTATGACGGGGAGAGGGGGCCACGGACGAGAACGAAAGCATTTAATTCTGCTTCTCCTGGACCGTCCCCTTGAGGCAGGAAAGCAGTTTGTACCAGGTGACAACTGAGTTATTCATTACAAGCCGGGATCAAGCTTTGTCCTGGGATAAAAGCCACAAGGTTATCCGGTCACATTCCAAGATGCATTAAAAGGCAGGTCACTCATGTGACCAGGGTCTAAGGAGTTAACTTTTTTACGTACAGAACAGTAGGGTCTCAGAGAAGTTTCACATTAAATAAAACATATATATACACGCAATATGACAGCAAGGGAGGGCAGCTTTCAAGTCTCTACGTAAACATCACGGCTGACTTTGAAGTTCTGGAACTCCTACTCCTAAAAACCTTATATTTTCAAATGGCATCCCCCCTGCCAAGAAGTTACATTTTTTCCCCCTTCTTTAAATAAGCAGCAAGGGGAATGGCATGATGAACAAATTTCATTTCTCTGGTTCAGCTTTTTCCATCCCGAACATGGCCTCCGCGAGGCCAGATGGCACCAGAGCAATTGCTAGTAAGTCAATACATCTGGCGACATTCCTGAAATGACAAATCTGATGGAGCGACGTCCAGCTCCTACACAAAGCCTCTTTTCAGAACGTTTTCCCTGGTACTTGTCTGCTATAAGCAGAACCTAACGTGTGAAAACAAAATAAAATGGAGCTCTTTCACCGCCCCGTGCTGAAGTCTCATTTCCACTGCTTTTATGAAGGCCACTCTCCCACTGCCCCGCTCCTGCACCTCCACCGAGGCGACACACCTCCCCGGCCTGACGCTGAAAGCCTGCTCCGGCCTCCACACGCCCACCTCGTCGGAACCACCAAGAGTTCAAAGCAGACCACAATGAACCCCTGGTTTCCACGCTACAAGCCTCAAACTCATTTAGGGAATTAGCTGCAGAAAAGGACCCGTGAGAGACGTGAGCTTAGGAAGGCACTGGAACCGGCTCCCTCGCCAATCTTTCACCAGCAGAGTTTATGAGTCAGGCCTTGTGAGTGACCTCTGACCTCCGGGAGGACAGCAATCTGTTGGGGAGCAGCGGGCATGACCACAAAGACTGATGTGAGATAGCCAGGAAAGAGAGAAAGAGAGAGAGAGAGAGAGAGAGAGAGAGAGAGAGAGAGAGAGAGGAAGGGAAGGAGTGAGAGAGGGAGAGAGAGAGGGAGAGGGAGAGAGGGAGAGAGATCTGCTGGAATTTAGAAATTTGTAAAAAAAAAAAAAAAAAAGGCACTGCCTAGTATAACGTTCAGGCGGGCCCACCAGTTAAATGGGTTTCCAGCACCTTCCTCAGTGAAGTCTCGACCCGATATGGAAACGGTCATCTGGTTTGCTTCTTTGGCCAACCTTTTCTCATAATTCTATTCAACTAAAACGTATCGAGTGCCAACTCGGTGTCAGACTCCAGGATGTAGCAATAAGATAGAATGGATTCTGTTCTCGGAAGCTGACGTCTAGCAGGAGACAGGTAATAAACAAGAAAACAAAGGGGACACTAGATTGTTCTGGCGGGAATGCGCACAATGAAGTAAATAGAGAGAGAGAGTGCGGCTGGGGTGGAAAGGCAGGTGGCTTTAGGTGGGAAGATCAGGGAAAGCCTCTGATCTGAACCTGAAGGATAACAAGGAGCCAACCAGCCACGTGGAGATCTGAACAAAGTCAGATCTGAGATGCTGGCCTCGGGCAGAGACCCTAGGAGGGAGGGAGTTTGGCTCAAAGAACAGAGGGACCGAGTGACCAGGGCACATGCTGGAGGGGCCGTCGAAGAGGAAGCCAAGGGTTTGGCTGTGCGTGGAAAGGGGTCGGTCTTGCCCCACGTCGGTGGTTCTCAGCAGGAGTCAGTTTTGTCCCCCAGGGAACATATGGCCATGTCTGGAGACATTCTGGGTGGCCACAACTGTGGGGTAGAGGAGGAGAGGTTCGTGCCCCTGGCATCTAATAAGTAGAGACCAGAAACGTCGTTCAAAATCCTGTGATGCACAGGAAAGCCCACAAAACAGAAAAACCACCTTGGCCAACATGTCACTGGTGCCGACATTCAGAAGCCCCGCTCTAAGAGGGACGGAAAAACAACGGGAAGACTCCATCAGAGAAGCGGGGTGATGCCGCACAAAGAAAATTCTAGACGGCAAAGTAGGCCAGGACGCTCTTCCCTGATCCCCCTGAAATGTTAATTTGTCGAAGAGAACATTTGTTCTCCTGCTGGAAGAAAGCCTAGCAACATCTTGGTGCCACATTCGCCCTCCCCAACGTCCCCGAGCACCAGCCGCCACCAACGACCAAGCTTCCTGGCGCGGTAGCCCGCTTGGCATCGTTCCGTGTCTTGGCCCCACTGGCCATGTTCCTCTGGCAATTGTGGCTTTGCTTCCCAGTTCTAGGTGACATTTGAGCTCCACACAGTTGGTCTAAAACTGTTGAGGATGTAAATGGCAGGATATCCTTTCGCGTTTATGGCTTGGTTCTGGGGGTGGACTCAGATGCCCTGGCCCTGAGTAATCAGGGAGTCACAGGCGGGAGGGCAGTCGGTCCCCGGGGTCAAAGGAGAGCTAAACCTTCTGGCCACGGCCAGGCCCCTTGATTCCCCCCAGTAAAAGAAGGCGAGAGTCGCCATGAGTCGACACTAGCCATGTTCTAGTCCTTTCTTTAGGAATGTACCGATTTAGAATCCTTCAACACCACCGGAACCGGGGAATCAATTAAGGTGAAGATGATAGATGGCATTTCCTATGATGCTCTGTGAGCTTCCTTCGACGGCTATTAATTTCCTTCCAGATCCTTCCAAGCCACCCCTACTCTGCTCCGCCCCTCTTCTTCATTTCCTCTGTCATCAAATATAGACAACATGTCCTCCACGCACTGGATGATACATCACCATGAAGCTGTCGCTTGATCATGTCATGGTGAACAGTCTATCACCCACAACCAGATTATAAAGTCTCTAAAAGGAGAAGCGGCATCTGACTATCTCTGAAGTGTTTCGCATCTAGTTCTGCTCCCCGCACGGTCTCCTCCCTTCCAGTTTTGCTGGGAAAGGGTTAAGCTCTTTGTAGGGTCCAGATTTGCTTTATTAATACGAAGCACTTCGCCCTTTGAAGTCCAACCCGGGAAGAATGGACTGAGGCGCACTTCGCATCTCAGCCCTAAATGGCAAACACATTCAGAAGCCCTAACCGCTGCAGGTTTGGATTGCAGGTCCGGCAAAATCGAAGCGCGGGTGTCCCACCAGGGGCACGCACACATTGCGTGTGACAAGAAAGCTCTCTGACAGTCAAAACTGCGAGATGCGTGATGCTGCTGCTCAGATTTTGTGAAACGCGTGTTGCTCCGTCTCACAGAAACACTTAAGGCCGTTGTTGAGGGCTGCCACACTCTCCGACTATAAGTGCCAGCTATGGCAAAACTACTTTGGAGAGCAACTTGTCGCTTCCTAATAAAGTCCTAATAAAGTCGCTTCCTTAAACGTCCCACACTCCGAGAATGCCACCTCTCCGGGCAGTCCCACACGCACGCCCTGCCACGTGCGACGTACCAGGGGGGCCTCCTGATGGCAATCACAAGTGGCAACAACAAAAATGTCCCTTAGAAGGCGAACGGGTAAACAAACTTCCATTTGAGTCGCAGAATAGAACCCCATTTCGCAATTCGAATGAAGCAGATGTTCGTACATCAACACCATGCGGATAAAATTCAAAAGCCGCGGCCTACTTACGGCTGAGGGCCACCCCCGTGGTTGAAACACACAACAGCAGACACGACAATGACAAACATCAAGTCCGGTAGAACTGTGGTCTGGAGGCGCTGAGGAGTAGCAGTGACAGTGTAGACACTGAAAAACAGGGGACACCTGCGTCATGTGTCGGCTCCGAGAGGGTCGACGGAAGACTGAGCACCTGCGTCTGCGCTGCGGTCCTTCTTTCTAACAGGCTCTGAGGCTAAGTTGGTGCTGGTATGCAAGGAACCCTTTTCGTGGCTTTCTGTGTTCTCTCTCTTGAAAGAAAGAGTAAAGTTTTCGAGTGTTTGAAAGCTCAAACTGAAGTTTTCAAAGTGAAATTCTGCTGCTTTACCATCCTAGAGCAAAGAGACTATCTCTGCTGATTATAATTTCCACTTCTCTAATCACCTCAGCTTCCTAAATTACCATATTCCTCCCAGCCTGTCGCTTCGACCTGAAAAGTAGTCTAGGAAGCCTAATTATCGATTGTGGAGACGCTCAGCCTACAGAATAAATGACACATGGGAGCGGCATCAGAAAACACAAAACCTGGATGTCCTGTGACTTTTTAAAACCAGAGTGAGCAAGACTCCCTCCAAAGACATCGAACTGTGGCCCTGACCGCGTGGGGGATAATAACCACGATCACAATACTCATCAGCATCACCGCCACAAGCCCTTGCTGGGGGCCGGGCCCTGCGACCACGTGCTTTGCCTCCCTCAGGCACGCGAGCCACATGCCAGGTGGGGAAGGTCCTCTCATTACCCCTCTATCATGGGTGGGGAAACTGAGGCACGGAGAGGATAAATCACTCATCTACAATCACACAGCTGGTAGTGGTGGCGATTCTATCAGATTAGCCACAAAACCCCTCGTCCTTTCCATTCACCCTGAGCTGTAGTTAAATGGGTTACAGTGTTGACTGGTCCTTTAGAGTTTCATCTATCGAGATATTACAGGAAGTTGGCCCCAAACCCAGGATTTGAGTTTCAGCATCCCGACACCAACCTGTGTATGGATCACAGCTGCATTGTTCTCACAACCATCTCAGACTTGGGTCTAGATCGACACAAGGGTCAGGCTCTATGGCTCCATGCAGGGCAGGGAACAGGCCGACCCCACTGTAAGCAGCAGAGAGAGCAGGAACACAGGGGGAAGGAGTCCCAACTTTTAACCTCGATGACGCCGAGCTGTCATGTCACTTGACCCACTAGAAATCCCCAATGAGTAGCCATGTCAAGTCCCACTCTGTCCGGCCTGGAAAACAACATGAATAGCTATCATTTCTCGAGCTATGGCCCAGGCACTATACGAGGTGCATGCTTTGCCTCGTCTCCCTTAATCCTACAGAAGCCTGAGTTTGCCATCATGATCTCCACGTCACAGATGAACAACTGCAGCTCAGAGGCTTGAATAATTTGCTGCGACTCTCAGTGGCAGAGCTGGGATTTGAAGCATCTACTCCAATTCCAAGTCTATGCTCCTCCCCTACACCTCACAGCCTCTTCCTTATGCAGTACGTGGTTGAACGTGGATCCCCCAAAAGACACGTCCATGCCCAGACCCCGGTCCCTGTGAATGTGACCTCAACGGGACATAGTCTTTGCAGCTGTAATTAGGTTAAGGATCTCTAGATAAGGTCCTCCTGGATTTGGGGTGGGCCCTAAATCCAATGACTGATGTCTCTTAAGACAAAGGAAGAGGAGATTTGACAAAGACAGAGACAGGAGAGAGGCCGTGTGAGTCCCGTGCGAAGATGGAGACAGAGGTCGGCGTTAAGTTGCCACAAGGCAAGGAACACCAGGACTCACCAGGAGCTGGGACAGAGACATGGAACGGATTCTCTCTCAGCCTCCGGAAGGAGCTGTCTCTGCCGACACCCTGAACTTGAACTTCTGGCCTCCAGAACTGTTGTCGTCTTAAGCCACCAAAGTTGTGGCAATCAGTGTGGCAACCCTAGGAAACTGATACTCACGCTCAACTGTCTCAGGACCCGGGAACCTTACAAGTTTCATCACGAATCCTACAAACGACCACCAAAAGCAGCGTCCCGCTCAACAGTCTAAGTCCCAGCTGCTGCTGAACAAGAACGCCAAGAATCTGCTCTTTAGATGCTCAAAGGCGAGTGGGAACACAATGGCGAGTGTGCACTTCACAAAGAGCTTGCAATTTCTGCACAAGAGAGCTAGAAATTTTGTAGTCTGGGGCTCTGCGTTGGACAGCCAGACGTCTGAGTGGGGCGTCTGATTTCCGAGGCCGTCGGCTAAGATGCCTGAGCAAGGCCTGCAGAGCTCTCTTGCCATCATCTCTCCTGACCCAAAGGCTGGGGGGAAATACAGTTACCTGTAAGCACCGTGACACATTTTCCTCACACCACGTTCTCAAATCTTCTGTCATATTTGTGATACTTTCAGATGGCCTGTGAATCCCAGCCAATCCACAAGACTAAACATCATGGCTTTGTCCTGAGCTCCAACCCGACAACAACAACAAAAACTGCAAGATGAGTCTGATTTCCGTCGTCAGACCACGTGGCCCACCTGGACTTTGCTCCCGAGAAAACAGTTCAAGTCACTCTAGCTCCATTGGGGCCTGGGTCATCACAACTGTCATCCTCATGTGGAGTAAGATACTTGGGGCCGGCCCGCACAGGAAAGTCGCAGAAATGGGCTCACCAGGGACCACTGTCACTTGTCTAGCAGCAGAGATTACATTTTCATACTCTACACATGGTAAATTAGTGTCTTCTGGACATTTTCTCGAGGTGCCAGGCTTTTAAGTGAGAGAAACTTGAATTCCATTCAATCTGTGGACAATGTTTCTGCACCCAAAATGGACTTCGGGCGAGATTTCTACATGAGAACGTGGTTGTCGGAAGATATTCCACTTACATCTCAAAAACCCCGAGACACAAGGCTGTTCTCAGACACGCCCCTTCAGTGAAATGAATTCTTCTATATTAAATCTATGAATCCTGGTACAAAGTGCGTATGGCCTTGTAGAATGTTCTACATGCACGAGGGCACACCTAGAGGTCCTCCTTGTCCGACAGCCGTTAGGGTCTGCACGGTTGCTATGAGTTGCCCAAACTAACTCTCCTTAATTTCATGTACAGCCCAGAACATTCTATCGCAGGACTCTCCCTCCTTCCCACACAAACCTGTGCTAACTCCACCTTGCAACCCTCTAGAATCAAGCAAAAGGGTATGGTTACCATTCTTGATTTATTCGATTCATGCCGTGAGCTGCACTGGTTGATCATCCCACTTCTCCAGAGTCTGGAGAAAGGTGTGGGCAGACTGTGGGGTTCAGGGAGTCTGAACTTGAGCTTACAGAACTCCTGGGGCCTGTGAATGAGGATGGAAAAACAGTGCGTCTGTATCTCCCCTAACCTCTAACTGGAATTTATCATTTATTTCCTTTAAATATAAAAGTAGGCAGCAAACCGAGGTGACATGAGTCGGATTAAATGTCAGAAAGGTTCACGTCACATTAAAGTTGCTGCGTATCTCGAAATTTCATTTGCATTCATCATCACTGTTCCAAAATTACGTTAATGAGTGAACCTGCTGCGAGTGCTTGTTATTCAACATCTTAATTTGAAGTGCGCATGTGATGCTTCTCATTTTGGGGTAATTCCATTTCGATATCGTCGGGTTCCCCTATAAACCTATCCACTCTGTTTCATGCATTTACAAACACTGATCTTAGCTGCCAAGGGGGTCCATGGCACAAAGATAGGTGAAGAAGCCCCTCAACCAACAGCCCCGCGGCCCAACCTCAGCCATGCAGGCAGCAAGCACCTCCCGACATTTCTCTCAAACCCACCGGATTCTCCGCTAAAGCGACAAAGCATTTCTCTCTGGCCACTCCCTTGCTGTCAGATTTGCCACTGACCCTCCACGGAACCCCTCTGTCCGGCCACGAAGACAAGCCACCCCCCTCTCTCCATCCTCCAACGCTAAAATGACTCTAGCATTTTGCTTCCTATTGTTTATATCATCAGAATTTACAATCTACTTTTGTTTGTTTTTCAAATACAAAACTTTGTCATTAAATTAAATGGGCTTTATAAAAAGACGGCCTCCTTGGCGTCACAAAGACCCTGTTACTGCCCCCGTCCTTCACTCACTGCCTGCAGGTCCTTGTAAGCCACCCCCCCACCTTACTCCGTCTCCACCCTCACTCACCCCACCTAGAATCAAGTGGGCTTTCTACCTCACAAATGCTCCCTGCGTGAGTCGTCGGCTCTCTGCCTCCACCACAGACCCACCAAGAGGGATGCCACAGTCACCCCAGGACTCCGGCCCACCTCATCTCTCCCACGTCAACTATGCCTCCTGCCACCAAAGATCGTGCCATTCTGTGTGCCCACTCTAAAACCACCTACGGAATAAAGGAGAGACTGCCCAGGATGGTACGGAGGCCTTCTGAAAGTCGCAGTGTCACCTGTCACCGTCTGCCTGCTCCCACTGTCCCACATCCACATCCCAGAGTCGAGATTCTGCACCCTCTGCTCCTTTCCCTCAGCAAGTCGCAGTGTCACCTGTCACCGTCTGCCTGCTCCCACTGTCCCACATCCACATCCCAGAGTCGAGATTCTGCACCCTCTGCTCCTTTCCCTCAGCAAGTCGCAGTGTCACCTGTCACCGTCTGCCTGCTCCCACTGTCCCACATCCACATCCCAGAGTCGAGATTCTGCACCCTCTGCTCCTTTCCCTCAGCGGGTCCCACCTGGGTCTCAAGTCCCCCACACACTATCTGGGAAGGTCACACCTTCCTCCGAGGCCTGCCTCGCATCCCCCTGTTCCAAAAACACTTCCCCAACCTCCTTGGCTGGGATTACACTCTCCTTCCCCCAAACTCCCGTAGCCCTTTGGGCTTACCTGCCTCCCAGCACCCGTGAAGTCTGTTTGGCTTTATACAGCAGAATCACAGGAGGTTAAATAACCTCCATCAGCTTTTTGCATCACATGAAAAGTACACGAACGAATTCTCAGGAAAAAGAACAGTGAGAATGCAGGGAATTCTCCTGCCGGGCCTCTCACTGGGCATTTTGTCTCTGAGAAAACACAGGGGAGACGCACACACCTGCTATTCCCGCGTGTCTCTTGTCCTGGAGGCATCTTCCCTCTCTGGGAATCGCTCTAGCATTTAAAGACCTGTGCTTTCAGAATCACACGGTCCCAGGCACGAGCCAGCTCCTCTAGCTGGAGCACGAATGACGGCGGGGTCATCGATTCTGGGGCTAGAGGAAACACGGGCTGAGCTGGGTTGTTTTAAATGATGCTTATAGCCCCATCGTGTTTGGACTCCGCATTTTTCTCCCACGGACTAGCTCTACAGCCTCACCTCCTTCTGAGAGGTGGCCCCCTCTCTCGTCCATTTGCCTCTTCCCCCAGACTTGGGGCCCCTAGAGCATAGGGATGTGTCATTCATCTCTGCGGCCCCTACAGGACTCAGCACCTTGAAAGGGCATACAACCTTGGTTGGGCACCTCCAGCGGAGCCAAGGGATCAGAGATAGAAATATTCCTCATTGAATAAACTATAATATTATTTAACTCATCTTTTCTGAACAGAAATATAGACTTCCTAAAAAATACTTTGGATAATATAACATTCTGATCAACGAAATTACCCGTTTTCTAAAATTCCCAAATCCAACACTGCATTTTTCTCCTGTGGGATAGCAACAGTGACAGCTTCTGGATAAAGCTGATGCAGCTGGGTATTGCGGTCTCATTAGAAGTTTTCAACTTTTTTTCAATCTAGGGTCTTATCTACCTGCCACCTGCCTTGAAACCAGCCTGGCCTCGTTTATTTCAACCCTCTGGCCTTAAAGAAAAGTGAGCCAAATAACAATCACAATGAAATATCACTACGTTAATTACAAAAGGAAATGAGCTTGGAACAAAGCGGATGCTGCAGGCAATGAGTTGCCCACTGCGATCAGACCATTTCAAAGGACGAAACAGAAAATTGAAAAAGATCAATATCGAGGCAACAGGGATCTGTAACAGTAATAAATAAAGATGTCTTTCAAGGCCCATTACCCACTAATCACATCTTGGATCAAAACTAGCAGAACAGCTCCTGAGCTGTTTGGAGGGGAGGCCACTGGGTTCATCCTGAAAATCCAGGGGCGGACTGATGGATTTGTTTCATGTTGATGAAACCTCCATTGTTTCCATTGCTGGGGACGTGGAGGGTCTTGCAGAGGGCCTGAGCGTGTGCTTAGTGTGGACTGGCTAGCTCCCTTCCAGCTCACAATACTGAGACCCTGCGGAGAGAAACAAGAAGGAGCAGGATAGATGTCCTTTCTGAAAAGAGGCTGCAAAGGTGTGGATTACACAGTGGAGTTACACCTTGGTTTGGAGTAGGATTTCAAGGACCTGAGCCACAGCCCCAGGCCTCCTAGCCAAAGCCTCCCTCAGCTTTTGGAATTTAAAAAACAAAAACACAGGAAAAAAAAAAAAAAAGCATGCCCCTAGGGAAGGGTCCTCTGGCCTCATGGCAACCAAAGGTCCTAACAGCTGAAACTATTCAACAAACACATCCACAAATGAGGTCCTGGTATGGTCTAGCCTTGCCACCAAAGCGTGGTCCGTGCGTGAACATCATGGGCCTCACCTGGGAGCCTATTAGAGATGCGGAATGTCAGCACCCGCTTCCCACGCCCAGACCTACGAAGTCCCCATCGGCAGGTTGACAAGATTCCTGCGTAATTTGCAGACACGTGAGGATTTGAGACGCATGATACGGAACAGCTGTTCTCGCAACCAGCTGCCCAGGAGACTCACCTGGGAAGCCTGGGCGGCCGTTCTTCAATACTGATGTCCAGGCTCCAACCCCAGAGATTCATACTGGACTTGGGCGAGGGGCAGGTGTCAGTTAAAAAACAAAAAGAAAACCAAAAACCAAAAAACTACACACACACACACAAAATCACCTGGAAGCTGATGAGTCCACACCAACATTTGCTGAACGAACTGCATGAACGGCCTAACCGACCGATGCACTCGGTCACCAAAACTCTGCCCCTGCCTGGGTTCCCTGATTTGGTGGAGGTGGAAGCAGAAAATGATGAAGAGTTTGAGAAAGGCTTAAAAGGACAGTGGCTTTCAAGTGCCGAGATCAAATTTTCTTTCATTTCTAAAGAAAGAAAAATGACATATCTTCTTAGATTGATCACCCCAGACTGAGAGACTAAAAGTTAAAAAAAAAAATCTTTAAATCTCATCCCTCGTCTCAAGACAACGAATCTTCCCTTCGTCTCAGGTACTCCCCTGCACAGAAGAGAGCTCATTTATTCACTGTCTAGGAACAAGTCTTAACATCAAAAGCCTAATGTGCCTTCTGATGCAAGCGGTCATGCTCCCTCGGGGCCTAGAGCCATGCGGTGGAGCCTGTCGATGAGTGACCATCTGTGGATCATATACAATTGCTCACTGGGTGTGTAAACACGGGATTGTTGTGAGTTATAAATAACGGAATGTGTCCTTCCCTAGCTGGCCCGACTCCTGCATGTATGTGTCCCAGGAAACACTGAGCGGTGTCATCTATTCCTAATCGATGGCCTAATCTGGACTACTGATTGCAACTGAGATGAAACAGGGTTAATCTTGTTATAGGAAAGGGCTTTCTACCCATGACCCAAACCCAGTGCAATAAAAGGAAAACTTGACAGGTGTGATGTTTGTAGTGTTATTTGTTATGCAAAGTCATCTGATGAGCTGGAAGGAAATATTCCAAATATACAACACCAACCAAGGGCTAATATTCTTAATTATATAAAGACCTCTTAAAATGTGTGGGGCAAAGGAATAAAACACAATAGGAAAAAAGACATGAATAGGCAATTCACGAAAAAGATCTAACAGTGACCCTCAAAGAAATGAAAAACTTAAAACTCATAATTAGAAAAATGGAGTGACTCTTGGTGAGGCCCTGGAGGGTTCAGGATGGGGCTGGTTGCCAAAAGAACTGTGCGATTCGAAGGTTGGAACTTCACAAATCCCCTTTATAATAGTATTAGATGTCTTGATTAAAAATAAAAAGTACAATAAAAATTACCATTAAATCAGAAACTGAATCGATTCGCACTTTTAGTTCTAAAATCCTCGAGTACGCATATCTGGTGACTAGCAGTATGTGCATGCACACGCTGTGGTGTGTGTGCATATGAATCCAAGCATTCTTTTTTCTCCATCCCCCTCCACCACCATCTCCAGGATGCCAGAGCTGCCACACCTGGGGACCACAGACCTTCGCGGTACGAATAAACAAAATCCGCTCAGTGAGGTTGGGGGAGGAGGTGTCATCCACAGAGGAACACATTTGCAGTGCCGCTCGTGTTGCCTGCAGGCTTTCTTTGGAGAGGAAAAGAAAGAAAGAGATGCCATGTCTGACCTCCTGTGAGAGCGACAGTGGTCAAGGGCGGCTTTGGCTGGAATGCAGGATGGGGAAGTACCTGATGCGCTTCCCAAATGGTGCCTGGTTTGGGCACAGAAACTGAGATGCTGCTACCCTGAGGCCGTCACATATGTTCCCTTCTCCCCGCAGAGGTGTTCCCATCCTCATTAACTGTGCATTTTGCTCCCTGGTAGCCAAACGTGCTCCTTCTTCTGCAAACAGCTAAATGACTCCTTAGAGAGCATCTGTTCCCTGGGGTGTGTGGGGTGGCGTGCTCCATTCACAAGGGGCCCTGATCTCTGGACTTCACTAAATAAAACGTGCTGGAGAACTTGCTCGGAATAAAGACAGGAATGAGCAGCGATCTGGAGGGTGCAGGCTGGAGTCTGCACACTGATCCCAAGCGCCTCACTCAGTCTCATCTGAAATGTCTGCAAAAGTCTCCCAGCTCTTCCTTCAGCTGGGCACACGGGCGTTGTTTATTCCTTACACACGTTCCAAAGAATGTTCTTCAGTTTGCACTGAAAATTTGACTTTTAAATTTTTCTTTAAAAGGACCGAAAGAACAACAAAAAATATGTAACCAAGAAAGGTAAAGATATCTCTAAATAGCAAAGCAATTGCACAAGGACAGAGTTGGTAAAACGCAATAAATCATGATAAATGAAAATGATTTTGAAAGCAGCTAGCTAGCGGCCTGCTTTGTAGAAATATCAGAGCGCATGCTTTGTGGATGCACGAGAACGTGGACCACGTAGTAGCACTCCAGCAGGATTAGAAAACTGGCCTGAGATAACTAAAGGCTAGGGTTTTTGTTTTGTTTTGTTTTGTTTTCTTTCCTAAGTCTCAGTTTCCTCTTCTGTGATATGCTGATAAAAAAGTCTTTATCAATGATTTGTTACAAAAATAAAATATACAAAGAATGCAAAATAGCTAGCAAGGTGCACACTGCACAGGAAATGTATAATAAATAACTATTATTCTCAGGCCATCACGGGAGTTCCCAGTTTGGGGCAGGGCAACAGTACATGAGAATCCCCAGTGCATGTTGGTTGCTATTGCCATCATGATTTTTGTTTTTTAAACTCAAAAACTTGAGTTTAAAAAGTTTTAAATTTGCCTCACACCCACCAGTGAATCAGAATCCCTATGTCTAGGATCAGATCATGTACATTTTTTTTTTTTACCTCTACATATTTTTCCAGTTAAGATGGAGAAACAAGAACTGGATTTCCTATCTCATCTGCAACAACCAAAAATCCAAACAAAATACATGAAACAACAGGGACCACGACACTCGGCAATGGGAAACAGTGATTGCTAGGAAACAGGAAATAAACATGGCAAGCCCTAGCATTGCCTTGAGAGAGTCTGCAGGATGTGACACAAAGAGGGGAAACTGAGGCAGAGCTTCACAGACTGACACACAGCTGAAAGTCTGGGAAGACCAAAACAGAGGAAGTTTATAGGACAAAGAGGAGTAAACTGCACAGAGAGAAAATCCCAGAGGTCTCTTGAGGGTCCCCACCAAAGATTCAGCAGAGTACTAATCCATGCATGTGAAAAAGAAAGCTACCCCAGGTCGGGGAATAACCATTCAAAAAAATTAGAGGCAATGCTCATAGACAGAGTACTACCAGAGTACTAGGAAAGTACTAGTTTTCTCCTGCCACACAGGAAAAACTCATAATCGTGGGGCATTTTGTTGAATACTCAGGAAGGTCTTACCTCGGTAGTGGGGAACAATTAGCCCTAGAATGAGCACTGTTCTGAAATAACCTAACAAACCATAAGAATTAAACTGCTTCCAAGTCACTTAAGTGCATCTCAGAACAAAGCTCAAGAATATTTACAGAAACACAAAAAACTCGGCACCTAACAAGGTAAAAACCACGATGCCTGGCACCTTAGCAAAGATCACCAGGCATGCGAAGAGGCAGGAAAATATGACCCCTGATGAGAAAAATAATCAGCCAATTGAAACTGACCCAGGACTGGCATAGATGTTAGAATTTGCTGACAATGACATTCAAGCCATTACTATAACCTTTTAGACATATGAAACAGTTAACTAGAGGCATGGAAGATATTTTTTAAAGTCCCACATTGAATGTCTATGAATGAAAAGTGCACTGGGCGAGATTAACGGCAGATTAAACATTGCAGGAGGAAAAAACATAGTAAACCTGAAGACATAACAACAGAAACTATCCCAAATAAAAAACACTGTTAAAAAGGGAAAAAAAAGGAATAAAAATAAACAGCGCAGCAATATGCTGTGGCCCAATTTCAAGCCTCCTGATGCATGGTTAATTGCAGTCCCTGAAGGAAAAATAGTTAACAGAAAAAATATCTGAAGTAATAGCTAAAACTTTCAATTTAATGAAAATGATAAACTCACCACCCAAGAAGCCCGATGAATCCCAAGCATAAGAACTATGAAAAAACTATACCAAGGCACACTGTTGTCAAATTGCTTAAAACCAGTGATCAAGAGAAAATCTTAAAAATGGCCAGAGAAAAAGCCATGTTATGTACGGAGGATCAAAAACATTAAAATACCAGTAGATTTATCATTAGAAATGATGCAAGCAAGAAGACATTGGCATGACATCCTTAAAGTACTGAAAGAAAAGACCTGCCAACCTAAAATTCTGTATCTGGCAACAACGTCTTTTAAAATGAAGGCAGCTATAAAGAAATAAAATAAAATAAAATAAAATAAAATAAAATAAATAAAATAATAAAATAAAATAAAATAAAATAAAATAAAATAAAATAAAATAAAATAAATAAAAAAATAAAATAAATAAAATAAAATAAAATAAAATAAATAAAATGAAATGAAATGAAATAAAATAAAATAAAATATAAAATAAAATAAAATAAAAACATAGTATTAGATTATAAACCAAAACTTAAATACCCATAAACCCATACTGATAAAATGAATGAATAAAAAGTGCAGACTGTACTTAGCAACTTCCTTCTGAAGACCACAGTACAGAGGGTGAGAGGCAACTTTATGGTGAAGAAACCTGAAACACCGGGTTAGCCAGGTGATTAAGGTCCGTAGCAACAGTGATAAGTCGTGCGGATATATGTAGCCCTGATATGATGCAATGAAAATGATACTTTATCTCTGCGCTCTTCCTTCAAAAACCCCATAACTCTAGTCTAATCACAAGACAAACATCAGAAAAAGACCATAATGTGGGACACTCAACAAAACAGCTGACCAGTACATCTCAAAACATTCAAGGTGGTAAAGAAAAGGAAAGTCTGAGAAATTGTCACAGCCAAGAGGAGCCTAAGGAGATGCAATTAAATATAATGTGGTATTTTGGAACAGAAAAAGGATTGTACGTAAACACTACTCAAGGGTATGCCAGTAAAGTAAGAACTTTCATAGTATTGGCCCATTACTTAGGACAAACGTATCACATTTGTGAGACGTCAACACCTGGGGAACAGGGTTTGGGGTATTTGTGAACTGTTTCTATTATCTTTGCATTTTTCCTATGAGTAGAATCTCTCTAAAAGTTTATTAAAATATCAAATGAGAGCAAAATAGAAACATTGTCAGATTTACAAAAGTTGAAAGAGTTTATTACCAACAGGTCCACTCTGTGACCAAAGTTAAAAGATGTCCTTCAGGCAGAAAGAAAATGACTCCAGATGGGAATCTGAATGTACACAAAGAATTCGGAATCATCGGAAGAGGATGCTACATGTGTACACATATATGACTTATTATCTAAATCTCTTTGAAAGATAATTGACTTTTAGTTCCACCAAGCAGCCCCATTCCTCCCAAGTACGTATCACCATGCACCTTTCAGAACGGCGAACATAAAAAGTCGTGATGCCACCTCATGCCGGCAAGAACGTGAAGAAACTGGGTCATTCATATGTCGTTGGTGGAAATGCAAAATGGTAGCGACATTCTGGAAAAGTTTGGCAGTTTCCCAAAACGAAACATTCATCTCAGAAAAATCAAAACGTATATGCACACAGAACCCCGCACACAATTGTTCCAAGTAGTATTATTTACAACATCTTTTCCCACAAAAACTGGAACAACCCAAATGTCCTTGGATAGGAGAATGATCAAATCATGGGTTATCCATACGATGGAATACGACTCAGCAATAAAAAGGAATAAATGTTGATTTATGCGATAACTTAGATGAAAAAAAGTCAGTCCCGAAAATTTACGCATTGTATTAGTTTATTTGTATAACATTTTTGAAATGGCAAAACTTTAGAGATGGAAAACAGATTAGCGATTGTAAGGAGTTGGGAGAGTGGATGGTGAGAGGGAGGTGGGTTTGACTATAAATAGAAAGGATTCTTGTGGTAAAGAAAATACTCTGTGTTTCAACTATCAATGCCACTATCCTTGAGGTGACATTTTCCAGAATTTTGCAAGACATTACTATTGAGGAAAATTGGGTCAGTGGCACATGGGATTTCTCTGTGTTATTTTCTACAATTGCAGATTAACCTACAACTGCAGTTGTAGAAAATAACACAGAGAAATCCCATGTGTTACTTTTTTAAAAACTTTTAAAAAAATTAAATTATTTAATTTTTAAAATTTAAAATTAAATTTAAATGAACTATATAGTCCTATATGCAAGACCTAAAACTAGCAAACATAGGAGAAAGTCTTTGTGACCTTGAGTTAGGCAAACAGTTCTAAGAGTGGACAGCGAAAGCACAATCCATCAAAGAACAAACTGATAAATCGAACTTCACCAAAAATAAAACTTCAGCTCTTTAAGACATTGTTAATAGAATGAAAGGACAAGTCACAGACTGGGAGGAAGAAGCTCTGCAAAGCCTCTATCTAATAAAAAATTTGTATCCAAAATATGTTTTTTAAAAACTCTCAAAACTCAACAATAAAACAGCCCAATTTTTTTTAATGAGCAAAAGATTTAAATAGAAAGTCATCAAAAATGATATATATGCAATTCACATCAAAGATGTATTATATCACTAGTTACTAGAGAATTGCTAGTTCAATCCACAATGAGATACCACTACCTATTACAGTGGCTCAAACTAAAAAGACCGACCAAACCAAATGCTGACAAGAACGAGGGAGAACTAGAATGCTCATACTCCACAGGTGGAGACGCAAAATGGTGCAACTACTTTGGAAAACAGCTTAGCAGTTTCCTAAAAATTAAACACATGCCTGCTAAAGGAGAAACTATTCTACTCCTCAGTTTTCACACACAAAAAGTTATATGTCCACATAAATACTTGTACATGAATATTTATGATGCCTTTATTTGTAAGAGCCAAAAACTGGCAACAGCCTAAATGTCCGTCAAGAGATAAATGAATAAATGGTGGAATATTTACAGCAATAAAAGGTAATGAATTATTGGTACATGCAACATGATGAATCTCAAAAAAATATGCTGAAACTGGCAAAAAATAAAACAGACTCCAGGCTGTGTGATTCCATTTATATAAAATTCTACAAAATGCAAAATAGTGTTTAGTGAAAGAGGAATGATTATTATTGGGGATGGGGAGAGGGAGGCTGAAGAAAAGGAGTAAAAAGGGGCACAAGGAAACCACTGGGGTGATGGATGTGCTGTGATGTTTCGAAGGATGTGTCCATATGTCAAAACAATCAAATTATACACGTTAAATATGTATAATTTATCAAATATTAATTATAACTCAGTTATTTAAAATAAAGACACTAGTTTTCTCATTAAAATGTTATTTATGTTAACACATATTTGATTTATTTTTTTAATTAAAAAATAAATATGTCCAACATTACTCCATATTTCTAATATAGTAAATATTGACAGATAAAACCCTCAAACAAGATCTTTGAGGTCCTTGATTTTTAAGAAGATAAAGGGTCCTCAGACCAAAAAATTTGAGAACCGCCATCCTAGGGGATGGAGACTCATCTCCATCTGCCTTTTCGTCTTTCTCAGCATCAGCAGCACCAAAACAGGACTGGGCTCTTGGTGGGCGCCCAGCAGATACCGGCAGAGGGGCTCGATGACTGTCCCACGGCTGTCTAATCATTGTCTCTTTCACTGGCTTCACTGAGGAAAAGAGGGAAGAATCCTATCTCCCCTTTGAATGGATGCTCTTTGAAGCCATTGCCCCAAGTCCCAGCCCCTGAGGAGGAGCTGGGGACAGTGGCCTGATTTCTGGAACGTTCTCTCACTGCTTGCTCAGAACCATTGATTCTTATAGTAAAGCCAAACCCTGTGCTCAGGCCAACACAGTGTCATATGCTGGACATGGCAGCTTTAAGGACAGTGAGACACGCCCCCATCCCCCCAAATGAGCAAAACATCCTTGAATGCACCATGGCCTGGCAGCCCACAGACACCCCAGCACCCTCACCTGTCCCCTTTCAGGGAGCAGTGGCTTCCTCAGCTCCCCTTCAGGCGTCCCTCCCCCTCACACAGAACCCAGCTCCTGAGCAGATAACTTCACAAGGTTCCAGGGCGCAGGCTCACCCGGTCCAGGAAAAACAGGAGGAGTGGGCATGCTGCCTCAAGACTGTAAATCGCTCACAGATACACCTGGCACCAAACAAAGAGAGTTTTCTCTTCTACCAGGAGTGCAGCTTGTGACATTTGCTGCTTTTGTCCCACAGACTAAACGTGGGGTAGATACTAGAAACCCCAGTGATGACCATGGGATCATGTCCTTTAAATTAAGTGGCTCCTGGGCCCCAGATCTACCTTCCTATGGCAGGCGAGGCCTGCTATCCTCTCGTCCCAATCTCTTGTCCAGGCTGTATCACCTGCCTTAAAGCCTGCACTCCACGCTTCAAAGCTATAGGAGTCCAAACAGTATGTACTGATATAAAAACAGACTCTTAGATCAGTGGAATAGATAACCCAGAAGTAAACCCATATGTATATAGTCGATTAATCTATGACAAAGAAGGCAAGAATATGCAATGGGGAACAGACAGTCTCTTTAATAAAAAGGCATTGGGGAAACTGAACATGCAAAAGAAGCAAACTGGACCACCATCGTACACCATACACCAAAAATTCAAAATATATTCAAGACTGAGTGTAACACACGAAACTTTAAAAATCCTAGACAAGAACATAGGCAGTAAGCTCTTTGGCATGGCTTTTACAATATTTTTGGACCAGCCTCCTCGGGCATGGACAACAAACACAAACATAAACAAAGGAGATTCCATCAAACTAAAAAGCTTTTGCACAACGAAGAAAACCATCAACAAAACGAAAAGGCAACCTACTTACTAGTAGATGATATTTGCAAATGACACATTCAATAAGGGGTTAACATCCAAAATATATAAAGAACTTACACGTTACTTTAAAAAAATAAATAAACAAAGGACTTCAGAAGACATTTTACCAAAGAAGATACACAGATGGCTAATAGGAACATGAAAAGATGTTTAGCATCACTAATTACCAGGAAAATGCAAATCAAAACCACGATGAGGTACCACCTCACACCTGTCAGAATGCTTATTACCGAAAAGCCAAAAAATAACAAGTGCTGCAAAGGATGGAGAGGAAAGAGAACCATCACACGCTGTGGGTGAGACCATAAAATGGTACAACCGCTACGGAAAAGTGTGGAAGTTCCTGAAAAAGTTAAAAATAGAGATGCCTGTGCCGCTGTGTTCACTGCGACGTCATTTACCATAGTGGAGACACAGAAGCAAACCTACATGTTCATCGAGACGCACACGCACAATGAAATACTACTCAGCCATAAAAAAGAACGAAACCTTGCCATCTGCAACAACGTGGATGGACCTATTTTACGCTAAGAAGTCAGTCAGGGAAAGGCAAATACTGATGGTTCCACTTACACAAGGAATTTTTTTAAAAACAGAAACATAGCATAGCCACAGGAAGCAAACTGGTGGTTTCTAGAGTGGAGAGGAACTGAGGGGCAGGTGGAGTAGGTGAAGGGATTAAGAGGTACAAAACTTCCAGGTATAAAATAAACAAGCTACGGGGATATGAGCTACAGAACGGGAATACAGTCAATAACACTTAATAACTGTGTACGCTGACAGATGGTAACTGGACTTATAGGGATTATTTCACAATGTATATAAATATTGAATCACATGAAACTAACAGGATATTGCACGTCAATTACACGTCAATTTAAAAAATAAAAAAAACCTGGAGACACCAACTAATGCTGGGCTCCCGCGCTTCCAATTTCCCAAAGTTTCACAAGCCCCAACACCCCACCTCCCCAAACCCTCTTCCCCCAAATTCCCCATCAGCTCCCCACACTTGCCACAGGCTCAGGTCCCTCCTGGCACCCAGTCTGGACCGGCCGCCCAAGCTGCATTAAGAGGTGTCTCCCCTGGGCCCTGGGGACATAGCCCAGCCTTCTCAGAAAAAAAGGCCAAGGTCTCTGAGCTGATGAGAACGGACTGAAGCAAAGCGGGGAGGAGGTGGTGAAGGCGAAAGAGCAGGTGGAGAAAACGAGACCAACCCGTTACCTTGCAGAAGGCCACCTGGCTTCAGGGCCGTGGTGTCCAGACAAGTGGCAGCAACAGCAGCGCCCGAAAATCTGTTAGAAACGTGAATGTGCAGACCCCTCTGCAGAGCCGCGGCCTCGGAGTCCGGAGTCCACCGGCTGGGCACCTGCCCTCCGGCTTACGTCTGAGCGAGCGTGGGCAGAGAGTGGTTCGCAGCCTTGGCTGACATGGGAAGCACCTGGGAGCTGTAAACCCCAGCACGGCGGGGCCTGGCTCTCGCGCCAGAGACTCCAATTTAGTGGGTCTGGGGTACACCCTGGGCACCAGAACTTCAAGCCTGGCTATGTGTCCGGTCCCTGGGGAGCGCCTACGGCGTGCCATCGCTGGCCCTCCCCTTGGCTGTAAGGAATCAGAATCTCCAAGGCACTGAACGTGTCCATTACTAAGAAATGCCTTCCACCCACCTGATTCCAATCTATTTACCGCTTCTGAGAATCAGTACTTTCGAGAATCCACCCAAACGATGGCTTTTCCCGAGCCTTGCCCGACAGACCTGAACTTCGAACAGAGCCCTGACCCCGTTTAACGAACATAGCCATCATCTGCCAGCCCGCAAACGACGTCTCGAGGGCCTGCTGTGCCCGATCCACTGATCTCTAAAAACTACCAAATACGCCAGACGAAGCTCCACAGGGGTCACGTTCTATCGTGGGAGAGCGTGGAGTTGGAGGGGAAAAGGAAGGAGGAGAAAAAGGAACAGATAACGAAGAATTAGGGAGGTGACTTTTTGAATGCGATGGGGAAGATGAAATGAGGTGAGTCAGTCGAGGATCTCTGTGGAAATACCCAGCAAGGTTTGCCCACAAGAATAACAAGGACGCTTTGCTTTGCTTCCCACGCCACCCTTGGCCCACTTACTCCTGCCGAGGTTAAACAAACAATTTGTTTTGTCTTTTGAAAAGGGCTGTAGAAATCCATCAGCAGGGAAAGAAAAAAAAAATGAACTAGCCGTAAGCCAGCTGAGATGCTTCCAATAAGGAGAAAGGCCAAAAGCAGAGAGCAGACAAGGATCTGGAGGGGCACTGAGCGACATTAACCTGTGAGGAACCTGCCAACGGCGGGCCCAGAGGCGGAGGGCGAGGCCGACAGCTCTGGGAGCATTGTTCTGGACAGAGTCCCGGGGGCCCAGCAGCCTCATAAATAGGAGTATTGTAATTGCTTGTTTACATGCCACTCTCCTCCACTCGACCGCGGGCTCCGGGAGGGCTGGGACTGCGTCTCCCAGCCCTTGGCTCCCGGCGTCTGGCACAAACCACCTGGCCAGGGACCGTAGGAGGTATTTTCTGAGGCCTTGTGTAAATAGCTTTCCCTTTCAAAAAGGATCACGGGGTTACGTAAAACCCCGGCTAAGTGAACGTGTGGAGCAGGGAGCTCCCTCTGCTCTTTGAGGGCCCAGCGTGCCCTGTGAGCTGTGGAGTGGGCGCAACAGTGTCCCCCCAAAACTCATGTCTGCCAGGAATCCCCCTAACGGGGCCTCATTTGGAAATCGCGTCTTTGCAGGTGAACAAAAGGTCAGGATCAAGATGAGATCATCCTGGGTCAGGGTGAGCCCTGGCCCATGGAGGGTGTCCTGGCAAGGAACAGAAAAGGACACCCAGGGGCCACATGAAGACAGAAGCAGAGACTGGCGTGATGCTGCCACAAGCCAAGGACTGACTGTCCAGGGTCACGAGACTTCTAGTCTCCAGAAGGGAAGGACACTACATTTGATTGTCCGAAGGCACCCTGCTGGAAGCTGTTCAGGCAGCCACAGGAAGCTAGCACAAGCTGCACTGCACCCAGGGTTTAATGCCCACAGCGACCCCGAGAGGTCGGGTCCGCACCCCTGCTCTCCAGGTGAGGAAAGCAGGACTGCGAGCAGCGACGAGTGTCACTCCAGTTGACATAGCCAGGATCTCAAAGAGCCATTGCTCTCTTGCCCCGGGGAAAACAATTCCAAACGAGGGGAAGAGAAACACTGCCAGGTAGCACGACGGATGCAGGGAACGCGGCCTAGTCACCGGAGCCCCCTCGACAATGACAAACCCCACAGCGCAGGCGGACGGGCTTCTCGGGGCAAGCACCGCCATCCGAGACGTTGCCACGGGACTCCAGTGTTTATGGGGACGCCTCACCTTTTCAACTACAAAGGCCTCGACAGACAGGGCGCGCAGTCCAGAGGGACACGTGAAAGGCAGATGCGCATATGCCAACCATCACGTGCTACTTCTACTGAGAGGAGAAGGGAAAATAGTCTGCGCTGTCTGCTGATTCTGTTCCGAGACGATAGTAAAAAGCTGCTTGCATCTGACACAGGCATGGTAAGACCTTAAGAAGGCAAGAACATAATAAGGGAGACATAAAAAACAAAAAAAAAAAAACCGCCTTTTCGCTCTCCTCCTCGTTGGCACTTTCTTTGAAGAGTGTTTCAAGCGGCTGGAGCTCTGGAACGTGCAGCCTTCCATCTCCGGAATTCCTCTTTTGCTTTCACACACGTAAAATTGTAAGTGACATCCCTACTCGCCCCTGAGGTTGTCTTTCAAGACGTGAAAGCTCCTGAAATATAATGGATGAAAAAAAGACAAAATAAGCCTGGTTGTCAAAGAACCTGCTTCTTCTTCGTCTCCCCATCCGGGCATGACATTGGAGAAGTCCCCCCTGTCAGCATCCAGGATAACGGGGTGGAGGGGCCGTCGCCCAGACAGACACACCGGGGACAGACTTTTATTTTTAAATGTCTCTTTGAATTGCAACTCTGCCGATTCTGGACATTTCCTTCCCCTCACCCCGCATTTGATGTCGTTTGCCACCTCTTTCGTGGAACCTTCCATGGATGCAGGAGAAAGAACAGGGGTTGGGGAGAAGGCTGGCCAGACGTAGCAAATGAAAACACAGGATGTCCTCTGAGGTTTGAAGGTCACGTGAGCAACAGCTCATTTAAGAACAAGGCTACCCGAAATAACGCGTGGGGCATGCATTGGCCTGAAAAATGTCTTTCTTGTTTGTCTTCGATTCAGATTTAACTGGGCATCCTCTGTGTGTCTTTGCTAAATCTGGCACCCCGAGTCGGGGGTCAGACAGGCCTGGAGTTGCACGCCAGCTCTGCTGCTAATCAATATTCAAACTTGGGCATTGTGTGTTCACCGCCCACAGCTAGATTTCTTTCTGTCGCCACGTATTTGACCCCACGGTCCTCTCAGGGGTGTGCGTTCCCCATGGCACACGGCTCTTGGGAGTTCCCTTGGCTTCTTCCCTCAAAAGCAGCACCCCTGGGCAGGAAAGGTCAGTGGCTGGTCCCCACCCCACGGACACGCTCAGGGGTCTCTGCCTTTACAGACGCATGCTTGACTTACAGGTTGTAACAGAGCTCATTCAACTTCACCTATTTCCCCCACTTTTCTGAATCCTATAAGCCACTAAATGCAGATCAATGCAGTATAGACCATACGATGTGCAAGTGCGAAATGTTCCGAAATGAGCAAGAACTTCAAGGTGACAAGAGCAAAGGACTGAACCAAGCGCAGGGCAGCCACACAGGTCACGAGCCCACAGAACCCACACTGGCTCCACGCTCTCTCAGTTCTGTCCAAATGGGCCACATGAAGTATCATCCACCTAACACCTGTGTCTCCTGCCTCTACCTCAGAGTTTCACCAGGAAATCTCTGGGGCCTGCCTGTTCTATGGGCCATCACGGAGATCCAGGGATTCGCACGGAACGAGCACTTAAATAGTGTTTGGTGACGATTGTAAATACAGAAACCAGCTATTTGGGGCAACAGTGTCAAGTCCCACCGGACAAAAATGAGAATGCAGGTGCAAATGCAGCAGAGAGGAACAAAGGGACGAGCAGAGAGCCTTGGCCAGCTACCTGCCTTCAACCATAAGCTGCCCGAGGCTCGGGCCTGGAGAAGCAGAACCCGACGTGAGCAGATCTCATCCAATCCATGAAGTCCTGATGGAGTCAAAGGCCGAGTGAGAAAGAATTCTCGCTCTCTGCGGGGCTGCCCTCCTCCCGGGACACGCCTTCCCTGCCTTCCGTCTCAGGCTCTTGCAGATACCCATCGTCCAGAAACACGCTCACCGACGCCCCAGAAATAACGTTTAACCGAGTGTCTGGCCATCCCCTGGCTCGGTCAAGGTGACACATAAATTGTACCATCAGAGGGAGAGATCACACACCGCGGTAGGTGGAATTCCAGGATGCCCTCCAAATTCCTGCTCCCTGTAGACATGCCCAGCATAAGCCCCTCCTCTAGAGCATGGGTGGGATCCGTCGCTAGGTACTGCAGGTGGCTTTTAGGATCCCCAGCGGGAAAGCAGAGACCTCACCGCTAGGAGGTGAATCCTAGAGACAGCCCTGTAGCTTGGGAGAGAATCCCGAGCTCAGGAAGAGAAGGAGCCTGGTCGACACCCTGAGAGCAGCCTAGTGAGATCTAGAGAGGGGTGCCGAGCTATGCGGTGCCCAGGACCCTGATCCACAGAGAACCTGGGAGATCACAAACGGGGGTTGCTGTCCTAAGCTGCTAAACTGGGGGTGATTTATCCCTCAGCAAAAGCAAGTCCACACAATGGCAAACTCAACATTTTTAAAGTCGGAGGACCTTGGAGAGTCCTGTCCCCCAAACTTCCACCTTTGCAGTCTGTCGTCCCAACTCCCGCCGCGTGCGCCCTGCCCCTGGGTGCTGCCCCGGACGTTTCCAAGGTCCGTGTCAGGCGGAGCCCACAGAGCTAGCTGACCGCTGCGGTCTTCTTAGCAGCGACGGCCGTGACATCGGAGCCTGGTGTGCGAGCTGTGCGGGGTTTTAACGGAATCTAAACAAAGTAGCCCTGTAATGGCTATTCCAGTGGGAAAGCGCTTATTTGTGTGACGCCGATGTCGTAACATCCCCCCCGCACCCCCAGGTGTGAGTCCCACATTCCAGAAGACGCAGCCGAGTGGGCAAGCCCAGCGCCTTGGGCAGCTGCTGGGGGGGTTTGAGCCAACGCCCCCATCTGTTTGTCCTTCCAAGGACTTCTGTCACGGACACAAAATGTTCACCACTGTCCTTCTTGTCGCTTCACACACTTACCCCTCCAACAGCTCGAGAGCAAATCCAGAAGCTTCGCGCCCGGCCTGCGTCTGTCATTTTCCAAGGTGCGAATGTTAATCACGTCCACAGGGCGGCCGGCCAGGGTCGTGGCAGACCCCTCTGCGCCCGTATCTGTTTATGGCTTGAGCGTTCTCTGCTTGTCACATGGAAAAATGTCAGGAAGTATGACGCTGAGAAGGACGATGATGGCCAATGCTCGTGATGGAATTTAAAAGTGTGTGTATTTGTGTTTGAAAACGAGACTGTTGGAGAAGTAGATGATTCTCCAGCAGAAAACAGACTTTCTAAAGTATCTGAAGAGGCAGAGTGGACGTTGCCAGCGTTTGCCATCCAGCACTCGTTTACCTCCCAATGACAGGCCCCGATTTCTCCTGGAAAAGCAGTCTTTCCCCATCTCGGCCTATGGACTTGCAGTCGACTCTGCCCACGCACCCAGACCAGGCAGGCGACTCAGGGTGAAAGCAAAGCATCACACTCCTCTAGGGGACACGCAGCCCGGTGAGAGCCAGGGGAAATAACGCGTCTTTCTGGGGCCTTTGAAGGAAACGGTCCCTTTCATGGTGGACGTGAGGGGCGAAGGCCGCAGTTTCAGTCATTTGAAATCAATATCTGTTATTAGGATAAAGAGTCCTTCCAATTTTTTAGTAATATTTTGTTGCATTTTATGGGCTTATCGTCGATTTATGAATATGGGATGAATCAAGGTCTCAAGACACATCGTTCATGAATGCTGAGGTTATTATTCTTTTGGAGAATTTGTCACCTTTCCCCTGTTTGTTCTTTACTAATTAATAATTATTCCGATAGTAATGCTTTCAGCTACAAGTGACAGCATACTCAACTAAAAGTGGCCTAAACTATTAATTTCCCAAAATAAGTTAGCTTTGCCAGGGATGGTTAAGTAGCTCCATGATGCCACCAAAGACCCCGGCTCTTTCTGTCCTCCTTCTGCCCTGCCTTCCTCACATGTCAGTGAGTCTCCCCTCATGGTCACAAAATGATTGCTGAAGCACCAAACATCATCTCCTCCCACAACAGTGTCCCATCCGTGCAAGAAGGAACAGGGCGAGAGCCGAGGCTTTCTTCTCCTATCACTCCCTACCTTTTAGCTAGAAGGAAAATCTTTCCCAAAATGGCTCCCTAACCCACATTATGGGACAGGACTAGGTTACACAATCCCCTATTAACCACTCACCAGCAAAGAAGGATGAAATTTCCATGACTGGCTTCGGCCAAGCTTAAATGGTTTAAGCCTGGGGTCTCCAACATCTGGGTTGTGGACTGGTACTGACCGGTGGCCTTAGGAACCAGGCCATACCTTCAGAGGTGAGTGAGTGAAGCTTCACCTGTATCTCCAGCCGCTCCCCAGCACTAGCATCACCGCCTCAGCTCCACCTCAGATCATCAGGCGTTAGATTCTCATAGGAGCACTGGTCCCTGGGGCCAAAACGGATGGCGACCGCTGCTCTAGGCCTTATCAAGGAAGAAGGGAGACTAGCTCTTGGAAGGCATCTACCCCAGAGGTCTCGTTAATTAATTTTCCTTCTTGAAGCCGAGACTAACATCAGCTTATAGAAGAAAAACTCTAGGCAGGTGAATTCCAATTTCACCGAAGCCAAGCTCAGCGTTCTGTTTTGCCCTTAAAATAAGATCAGAATAAGCCGGAGGGAAAGGCACTGATGTTAAAGACTATATTTGGATCCCCTAGAGCTGGAAGAGGTGAGCAAAAGTCGGGGGGCTGGGCCTGGCCTATGCACAACTTCCTCTGCCCCCCGGCAACGAATTCTAAAAATACAGGCCTTTGACAGGCACGTATTTTAAATAGCAAACTCCACGTATATAATCTGCACTCCTTACCTGCTACAAATTTTTTTTTCGTGACAAGGAAGGAATGACAGATACATTCTGCTTTTGTAGAACGAGTGAAGGTGACATTTTGGCTGTTGGAGCTAGCACTTCCGAGCTGTGTGGCCTTGGGCAAGCTCGGCCCCTTTCCTGTGTCTCGGTTCTCTCATCTGTAACAGGAAGGTGTTAGGACGCTCTGCTTCACATGGGAGAGTGGCAAACTGACATGTCAATTTGGCCACTCCCAATCATTAGGTTCTTTGGGGTAAAACTATTAGGTTCTCCAAGAATTGAATGTAGATGGGGTTATGGTCTCCTCCCAGCGTCTCTTCTAAGTTACAACAAAAGCTAGTTTCGGAGTGAATCCTGCCCCAGAGACAAACATTTATTAGCAAACAGGCACAAAAGCGGTCACAAAAAACCTGTTCTGTCAATTTGAGGAAGTCTCAGCCGTCCTTCTCTTGGGCGCTGCAATCGCACTGGCATGAAAGGTCAGTGTCAGTCAAGGTCAATGTCACAATGTCCAAGCCTTGGATGCAGGCAGCAAGAATCCTGCAAAGCACCGGCTGGACTGGGCCAGTTCAGAATCAAGGCTGGGGCTTCACTGCAAGGGGCACAGGGGGTCAGACACCTCGCACAGTCTTCCACCTGACCATGCAGTGGGAAGATGTGGGGTTTACACCACAGGCCAATCCCTACACATCTCCCCACACACGCCAGTGCAAAGCCATCTCCCTCATCTGTCACATGATCAGCCAAAGCCCCCGCTTTTGCTCGTAGGTCAAGATGGCCAAAGCCGGCAGTAGCTGCCTGGGAGAGCAGCCTTTGCAATGGTGTTTCCAGTACTAGCTGATGCGGTGTACCTTACGGAGGCCCATGGTTGTCCAGAGCATCGTGACAACTATCCAGGCCTAGACTGAAGTATTTGAAATTAAGTTAAGGGCCACAAACAAACATAATCACCAGATGAGGAATACGAAACTGCCGGGACACAGACAGGAATCTAGCTGAGGGCTTCGTCGTCTTGCCTGTTCGTTATGTCTTAAATGATATTACTTATTCACTCTTCCTCGTCAGAAACCATCTCAAGCTCTCCTTAGCATCTCATTCAAGACTCTCCGTAATCTGATCTAGCTTTGTCTCTCCAACTCTCTCTCCCACTACCCCACAAGAACCAGAGAGCTCTCCACGCCTTTCCTTCACTCAGGATGCCCTCCCCACTCCCATACTAGGAGTCGGCCTAGCTTTTGGTGCCGCCTCCTCCATGGAGCCTTCCCTGATCACACAGCCAAGGCAGTGCTGAGAGCCCAGGAGCTGAAGGGGTGCTGCCTGGAACTAATCCTGGGTTATACACCTCCTGAGTGACTTTACCTCTCTGGCCCTCAATTTCTTCATCTGGAACATGGACATGATAAAAGACCAACCCACAGAGCCTCTGGGGGTTCGTATGAGATGATACACGCGAATGCTTAGCACAGTCACTGGCAAATAGCAAGAGCCCACGACGTGCTGAATGTTCCTCAAAACAAAAGCCAAAAGTGAACTTCATTCCTTTTCACTTGAGGGACTTGTCACTGCTGGCCTGTGTTCCTTTTCTCGTCTCTCTCAACAGATGCTATTCTTTGTCATCTTAGTGGCGTGTGTTTTTCTCCACTCAGCAGTAAATCAGGGATGAAATGTGCATTTATAAACAAAAATAATCCCAGGGAGTCATTAAGACGCTCATAATCAAAACACATGTTAGGCCTTCCTCTCTTTTCAGGACCCACCCCATGGAAATATAAACTTCAACAATTTTCCTGTGCCCACTTCCAAAACGCAGCTTTCATTTCGACCCGCCGGAGGCAGTGTAGGCCATGGGTGCAGGTCCAGCCGTTAGCCTCTGTGTGCCATGCCTCAGTTTCCTCCTCTAAACCAGAGGCGATAATAAAAGAGGTTTAAATGAGATGATAAGAGCTCGTAAAGCCCTTGGCACACCTGCATAGAGCAGCATAGGGCTCAATCAGTTTAGCTGCTACCATTATCCACAGAAACACTGCTTGCACTGAAGCTAAGTAGAACAAGCAGTGGCAGAGAAAGCTCCAGGGAAGGAGGTGGGTGCACCGCGGACAAAGTTTCACCTTGACCACGAACTTGCACTGTGTCCTAGAACTCGTCAGCTTGGCCCTCAGTTGCAACTCATGCAAGAAAACTGAAATAAATGATGCCTAAAGACTACCGAGACCTAAACGTCTATTTCCACGTGTTGAGGACTCAGGCGGGCCTAAGGTTTGGCCCTACTTGCAACTAACTTATTCGCCTGCCGCAGTTTCACGAAGGCTGGAAGAGACACGAGACCCCTGGGCCAGACCCAGGACGTTATTGCTCACGGCACGGCAGGCAGCGTGAGCCTCACTTGTAGACTGTGCTGCAAGCGAAGCTAACTGACCTTGAGGTCGACATTATCTTTATTCTGTTGCACAGCAAACAAATTTATCTTCTGCTCCAGAAGAAAACACCATCTCTATCTCCCAAGGCTGTTCCCCGGACAAACATCCTTGAAAACTCGGTCTGGAACCAAAGCTGTCAGTGTCTCTGCTCACAGGCTGTGCAGAAGCCCATGGAGAATATATCAGCTTCTTCCTCTTTCTTCTCAAGCTTGGCAATTCAGTTGAGCTCATTCGCCTGCCCTCAGAACAGTTCCTCTCACATGTCTGTTTCTCTTCCTCCCTCCATCCCTCGCGCCCCTTCCCACTATCTCTACCTGCTTGGGCTGCGGTGACCTCTCTCCTGAGACGTGGGTCTCTCTTCCCAACCCTCCTTCCTCGCCCTGCCTCCTAAGGGCGCAGCTCTGACTGTGTCACGCCCCTGATCAAAAACTGCCCATGGCTCCCCCCACGGCCTTCTGGCCTAAGTTCCAACTCCTTCGAAACGCTGCATTCCTTATTAGATGATGAGTATCTTGAGGAGAGGGAAACTGGGTCTCACTTTACCGGTGCTTAGCAATAAATACACGTAGAATTAATGACATAACGGGCTTGCTAGCTTCCCAGTCTTTAGAGTTGAAAGAAATAAGTGTCCACGAAGCATGGGATAAGTTAGAGGGGCGGAAAGCAAGGAGGAGTAAACCATTAAGCAGATTTTCCTTTTCATCGATTTTTTTTTTAAGTTTTTCTTACAAGGGGAGGAGGGATGTTTTCATATTTGGGACTTTGATTATTTATTTACTCATCATTTACAGAAACCCGTGTTCCGTCAAAATCTACCTGAAACACCCCCAGATTTAGGGCTGCTCCACAGACGGGTCAAGCGACTCACACTTGGCACCTTCTTTCCCAGGGTTTCGGGTGAGGGCACCGGGGCTGCTCCTGGGCCCGAAGAACTGAAACCCTACACTCAGAAGTGAGGTGGCTCACAAGCGGAGTAGACACAGCATGCTCGGTCTGACAAGTCTGGTTGTACTTTGAGGGATAATAGGGCAGAACATTTTAATTCAGGTCTGGTCTTTTAAAAAATGCAAGACATATGGAGTGCACGTAGGAGCTCCAAGGGAAGCAACAGCCGTGCCTTTCTGAGCCGTCTTCACCAGCTACAAGGGGGATGACCCCGTGACCCCTGTTGATCCCGCTGCCCAGGGTCAGCTCGCACATCATTAAAAAGCGCTCGCTTCAAGTTATGGGCACTTTCCCCTAAAGACTCAGCACTCTTGTGCTGTTCGCATCATGTTTTGTTCAGAATCCTCTGGGCTTACTGGAATTCCTCTGAAGCATTCTGGATTCCTCAGGCATCGTTGAAAAACATTAGAATTTCAAATCCCAGTTTCGGGCCTACATCTGGCTCTCCTCCCCAGCCCTAGTCTGTGCCACCAACAACAGGCCGGCCTTCCCGAAGCAGTTTGAGGCAGGACAACCAGGCCAGCTACTTCCCCCATCCCCCACCCCCCATACCCCCCTCACCCCACATCAAGGCCAAAGAAACAGCTGACTGGGTCCTTTAAGCTGGCTCATACCAGCTCCTGAGAGAGGACCATTCTGTGTCCCTCTTCCCAGCTCTGTATTCAGCGATGCCACGTGGGTACCTCGAAGTCGGCCGCAATGAGAGTATTTAGACCACAGACGTCGGTGAACGCTGCACACAGCTCCGGGCTTCTCTCCACCCCACCCCCGGAGCCGGCTCGGCAGGGCCCGTTTAGATCATTCGCTAACAGCAGCCTTTTCTTCATCTGCTCCATCAGCACCGATAAAAAGCTTTTTGCTTTGCTGCAGTTACAGTAAAGCCCTCGTGAATTCCAACAAATTAAAGAGGCATGACTTCTCCCGTGGTGAGCCCGGCCGCCTTCCTGCTATCAAGCTCCGTCCTCTAGAACCATCTCTCGTTTCATCCACGAAGGCGCTTCCTAAGCCTTCCCCCCATCAAACTGGGCTATAAAACAAGCTGGTCTTTATGGCTGTCTCTCTCCAGGCCCCCTTGAAATTACATTTTCCAGTCTGTAGCAATCTCCTCCGCCCCGAGGAAGCCTGAGAGAGGAACGCCAGGTTTGATCAAGTTTCACTCTGTATTTTCGTTTGCAGTCTTGCATGGACGCACGTTCAAAAACCACTTTGCTTGACTTCTGCTAAAAATCCACAGGCTTGCGGGTGCCGGGCCCATCGGGTCACAGGGCTTGAAGAATTCCCAGATTCTGCAGCCCCTATGAGGGAGGCATCCTCTTCTGTGCAAGTCAAAGAAACTGGACAAGCTTCAGTGCATCCCTCAAGCTCTTTGACTATACCTGGGGCTATGCCAGTCCAGAAATGTGGCTTCTTTCTCGCCACAGAGAAATGGGAGCACCAGGCAGGAAATCGCCAGTAGTAAGCACTAAACTGATTGTCATTCGCACCTCGATCACGCCTTCCTGAGGCCTCGGTCCCAGTTTCAGTGAATGCTCAGCCTGCTGGGGGACCACGTTTGTCGGTAACCAGTGCTTACCTGGAAGCAGGATGTCCCCTTTTGCAGGATGCGACCCTGACATTGAGCTGCTAAAAAGCAAAGTGGTCCTGGGCCGCCTGCCGCCTCTCTTCACAGCCCCTCACTGGGTTTCTGATCTCTACGAGGCATGAGCTCATAGAGGCTTGGATGTAGGCCTCGTATTAAGAAACTCCTGATGATCTAAACCTTTCACAGCCCATAGGAATGAACTAAGTGCATGGGCTTTGGTCACTGTGACCAGGCAGGCGGGACAGAGAAAAGGGGACAGACTTAAGAGCCGGGGACCACCTCACTCCTGAAACCATACAACAGAAGTAACCTCCTCCGGCACCCATGAGACCCACACCAGTGAACGGTGGGTGCCCTGTGGTGAGAACGATTTAGACCCAAAGGGAGGCAATGAAGGTGCACTTCAGCTCAACAGAAGCGCCTCGTCTCTGTGCTTTGAAGAAAACGCCCAGCTCCGTCTTCTCCAACATTTTCCCAACGAGAAGTCTGTGGCTCAGACTAGCCTTGACCTTGCTGCCGATTGGCGGGCAGAAGTGGAGACAGCTGGGATGGAGAGATGGTGGCAGAGCCAGCCGGGGTCTGTGTGCACCGATGCCGAGGCAGGGAGGGAGCGTGCGGGCTGGCACGGTCCAACAGGGCCCGAGCTGGTGATGGTGGGTGGATGTGGAAAGAGACAAGGACACTCGCTCCCCAGTGAATCATCAGAAGTTCCAACTGCGTCACCGACCGAAAGAGGTTAGAAACCTCTAATACAGCGAAAGCCACAGCAAAATGATCCTAAGCCCTGCTGGAAGCCAGCTTTTCAGTAAAACCTCGTGGACTCACATTTGTCTCTGAACCCTATCCAGCCACATTTTTTCCATGCGAAGAATTTTCAAATTCATTTCCTTCTGCAAACATCTTTTGAATGGGTGCGTCGTGGGGTATTATGCCAGTGGCCATGCTTTCTGGGTGTGTGTGTGTGCATTTAATCATGGCATTTGCCCCTTTTCTCTGCTCGAAAAAACCTTTTACGGGCATCAGTACACAAGCCGAATCACAATTGGGCCGTCCCAGGGAACAGCTTAGCACCGTGGTGTACCCGCCCAGCCAGTTCTCATCTCCAGAAATAAAAAAAAACAGCTCTCTACTCGGTGGTGAGCTCTGGGATGAAAGCAGGGATTGTCTGACCCACACAGTACAGACTTAGAACCACAGAGCCAAGTACACAGAGGAGAGATGATACAGAAACTGGGTTTATCGGGCTCAGTTGTTTAAAAAAAAAAAGAGAGTTCTGATGGCCCCCAGATGATCTGGGCCCAAAATACTCATCATCGCAAAGCTGTTTAAAAGCACCTAGATAACACAGAGTTCCAGTTTTTAACAGCTTCGGCCGAGGCTGTGGAGACCTTCTGTCCGTGGAGGTCATGTCTAGAGTCTCTCCCTATGAGAGCTGAGAGGGACCTCAGACTATGAAGATCACCGTGATGGCCTCGAGAGAAAAGGGAGCGCTAAGCAGGAGGGGGATCGAAGGTGGCCTCTGGGTGCTGGCACTATGCGGTTGCTGAGCCTGGGAGAAAATGACAGCACACATGCCAGCACTTACTTTGTGCAGATTCACATGTCTGTGCACAGTCCTGTGTCTATTTTATTGTATTTGTAATTTTTTTTAAAGTTTTTAAAATTGTTCAGGCACAGAAATGCAGTCTGTGGCCCCCACAGCCGCCTTAAGGAGCAGACAGATGGTTAGAACCGGGCCTCCTCTTTACCAGGGTAGCTGTCTGCCCACCATGATCTAGCACTTAACACTGTTGTGTTATACGGGCTCATTGCATGCTCCCAGCGGATAGGAATCCACCACTAAGGAAGCGTCTTTAGCTCCATGTCACTCACTATGGGTCTCTGAGCGCACGTGCACCCACAAGGTGCTAAAATCACGGTAGGTGCCATTCACTCACCCTTGGCCTGTGAACCCAGCTGAGCATCCCTTACTCACTCTGGTCTATGTGAAGGAGTGATCCTGTTCCAGACAAGACCCCGGCCTTGCCCTTGAAGCCGCTCTCCTCTTTCACTGGCCAGTCTCCTGCCCTTGACATCTGACAGTAGCTCCTTTGGTTTGGGAACATACATCCTGCTCTGTCCCCCTCTCTGATGGCTCCTCTGGGCAGCCTCACTGGCGTGGATGAGAAACTACTGGCACTTTTCCAGGTCTCCCCACCCCTGGTCCAGCCAAGACTCGTCCACTTCTGTGAGTGGGCGTGGACGGAGGTAGAGGGAAAAGAGAGGGGGCTCAGCCAAGTGAAGCTAAGCAAGACAACTTCAAAAGCTAATTAGGTTAAGTGCCCAAGACGCTGGACCACTAGGAAATCTTCTAAGGAAACCACATGGATTGCTTAAGAAAGAAAGAAAAGAATGGGGGGTGGGATGGGAATGGCGGGCGGGGACTGACTAACTCAGAGCATCTCAGCATCTGGGAGGTGAGCAGGATGCACAGGTGGAAAAAGCGAGGGGGGACCACAGGGGACTGATGACCAGATGACAGTCAGAACCACCCCCATCTCCCACCGTGGTTTTCCTACTTGGACTTCATTCCCCCAGGCTCTCTCTCTCCAACAGAGAAATGGGGCTAGATGAACTTGAAGTTCTCCTCTGTTCTCAGGATCTTCTCAACTTAGCTAAAAAAATGAAATGAATAGTGAGTACCGCAAGCAACCAAGCAAATGGGCATTCCCAGAGAAGCCTGCTCTGGGGGCTGCACGCCCCATCCAGGATGGACTTCTGGAGAGCCAAGAGAGGCTTATTCGTGTAAAATGCAGGAGGAAGCTGCCTGGTGTGAGACTGGGGATGCTCGCGTGTGAACCCTCTGATCACACTTTCGTGTATTTGGGCTTCTTCGACCGGGGCTGCTAGGAGTTCTTAAACAGAACCGAAATGTGGGTCTTTACACATCAACGTTTGTGTGCAGATTCAGCTTTTTTACGTGGCTCCAGTCCCTTGAAATGTCAGGCTAATAATAGGCACCAGGAATTCACACCTGACCTCCACGGAGCCAAACACCCAGGGCCCAATTTTGGCCCGGGTCCCAACAGTAAAATTCAGCATCAGTATTGACACGCTACTAATTCGACTTTGTTTTCTTAGGAATGAAATCTGCAGACCTTCCACTTCTGAACCTTTGCCCGGTTTGGGAAGCTGAGCCATCAAGCTGAACTTTATCTGGTGAGGGTAAACAGGTTTGACTCCAAACACAGCAGTCCCGTGTCCCTATCAAGATTTATTATCTATTTAAGTCCACGTTTGCACGGACGCGGCTTTAACAGCCTCCGTTTCACCAGAAACCATGCAGACCCAGACACTGTGGTTTTGACAACGTTGATACTGAGAAGAAATATGCTGTTTCTCCAACGTTGCTCTGGAATGAAGTGATCACATGTGAGTCTGTTTCTTATAAATTTAGAGGTTGCTAAGTGTGAGGGGAAGCCTTGGCCAGCCCCCCTCGTTTACCAAAGAGGAAGCATGCTCAGTGTCACGCCACGTCAGTGGCAAAGGGTAACCAGAACCTCTGTCTAGAGTGGCCCACTCCACTTAGCACGTGAAATTCAAAGAAGGTGCTTTCTGGAGGGGCTAGGGGAGGGGTGCTGTACAGCAGGTGTGTCTAGCACGTCTACCCAGAGCTCCATGCAGCATCTTACAGATAGCCCTGGAATGGGGCCACCCTACTGTGTTGGATTGGTACCCAACACCCATTCTCCCCTCCTTAGATGCCGACTGGAGTTGTGGAGGCTGGAAAGCTAAAAACTACATTTCCCAGACTCCCCTGCAACTAGGCGGCCAGTTGTGATTCTCAGCCAATCAGATGCAAGCAAGTATGATTAGGAAAGTGGAAGTGAGTGTTGACCCTCCCTATGGATAAGCTTGGCCTTGCAGCCATTTAGCTCCTCCACCGGAGTCCCAGCACCTCTAGCTTCAGGGGTGTCAGAAAGCCGGGGGCCGGCCATCTACTTGCTGGTGGGGATCAGAGCAGGTGCGGCCTGCGCCTGGTGGAGGCCGTGGTGGCCTCTTATTCAGGGTGGCTTCAGTTCTGCACCTTAGATCTGGGACTTGTCCTCAAAGAGTCTGTTTCCTCAGCCTTCCCAGCCATGCTGCAGCCGCGAGCACCCCTCTGGGAACCAAAACAAAACAAAACATGCTTCTTGTTGCAACACCATGAACTGATTCTCTTCTCTACAGCTGGAATGCGAGTGAGGCATCCGGCGAGGAGGCCTAGGCAGGAGTAACTGCCATTTGCTGAGCATGCTCCACGGGCCAGGCACTGAAACTGGCAACCTACGTAACTCTCGCAGTCACTCCTTACGGACGGCAGATAAAAGGAAGGCCGAAGAGGGGAGGAACCACCCCGGATTCCATAACGGCTGGTACCAGAGGAAGTGGGACACACCTGCTTCCCAGCCTGGTTTCAGGGTCACCATTATTTGCTCAAAGTGACAGCACAGGGACTCCGTACCAGCCTGTCTGGACTCCTAATCCCAACTCCGCCACTTACTAGCAAATCACTTTTCTTTGTACCTCTTGGTTTCCTCAGCTGTAAAGTGAGGATGAAATAGTCCATACCCTTTAGGATTGCTGTAAAGGTCAAACAAGCTAGGAAACACTGGACTAAAGCAAATGTGAGAGAACCCTCAGCTGCTGCTGAAGATTTCCCCCACCAGGAGGGGGAAGTTGGGTTTTAAGAAGTGAGTGGAAGCTGGTCTATTGACCCTCCCTGGCATGCAAAGTTCAGAATAGACGTCAGACTACCAGTCCCCTGCCCACGTTAACAGTCAGGTACCCCCTGCGGAGGCAGCTGAAGTGTGAAGGTAAGACCCCGACCTTGGACTCTCTGGGCCTAGACATCACCTGCCAGTTCTGTACCTTTCTACGTTGTGACCTGGACCGTCAGTCTCCTAAACTCTTTGAGATTTGGTTTTTTGTTTGTGTGTTTGTTTTTATTTGTTAAAGTGCACATTCCAGTCCAGCTCAGAGGTCGTTCCCAGATTAAATGAGAAGAAAAGGCCTGGCACGGCCTTGCGCAGAGCATTGCAGGCCTCAGGCTTCTTTTGGTTGAAGTGACAAAGCTCCATTTAACAGAAATCAGCAAAATGTGCAATGCGCTGGCTGATGGGTTTGAGGAGGGTTCACACAGAGAGCACGGGAAGCACAGAGATAAAGCTGGTATCTTTCCCCATCTCCCTCCTCTGCCAGGGTTTCCACATCAGCACATTTTCTCTCGCTACAGAGCAGCTCAGAGCTTTAATCACAGAAAGAATCCAGCTTTGATGCTCTCCCCAGCCTATGGTGGCAACTGCCTCACTTTGCTGGGAGCTGAGAGGTTTCCCAGGGCATGGGATTTTTAGTAGTGAAACTGAGCAAGTCCTGGGCAACCTGGACTAGCTGGCCATGTTCCTCCATTCCCAAATCCAAAAGTAAGAGACTGGCTGGCCCAGCCTGAGTCAGGGGCCACCCAGTGCCAACAGACAGTGGCCAGCAGTGCAAGTCACACTGGAACACGTTAGCCCCTACAGTGGCCATATGAATTTGGGGTCAAGATATCCCCAAGATTATAAGGGAGGGAGATGCCAGGCAGAGAATCCTATAAATGGGTACCTTGGACCCTATAAAACAATGCTAGTGAACTCAGTGGATCTTGACCCCAGGGGCTCATCTCCAATGGATTGGCATTGGAGATTGGGGTTCCAAGAGCATGAAGTAGAAATAAGGGAGAGTCAAAGTACTCACCTACCTCCAAGCCTTGTCAAATCAGTCGACACGGGGAGATGCTCCCTTATTGAGAGAAGTAAACGGAAACTGGAGCCGGCTCAGGAAGAGCAGACTGTCACCTCCCATGACGAAGTCACATCAGAATATGAACTCGCTGGATGGAAGGCGGTGGACCAGCCCACAATCAAATAGCTGTTTCTCCCTCAGAAAGTTGCAGGCAACAGGGTTTCAGATGCTGGAAGGTTATGAAATGTATTTAAATGATGGAGGACCTTTGGCCTGAGAGGGACACACTCAAGAGTCAAACAGCATTCACCCTTCCGAAATGAAAAACCATTTACGTGGACGAAATGGAGAATTTATCCTCCACAAAACAAAGAGCAAAAAAAAAAAAAAAAATTTATTTTTTGGTCTTTTCAGAAAGAAGAATTTCCAGTGTTGATTTTGCATTATTCGTCAGAACAAGTCACCAGAGCCAACAATCTACACAAACAGCAGCGACGGTGAAAAGCCCTTTTTGTCTGGTCGATGGCACATCGCTCAGTCCCGTCGAAACCGTCCTGCGGGCAGCAAAGGACGCACACAGCCCATCTTCGGGGCAACAGGCAGCAAGCTGAAACGGTGGATGCAGGTTGGAACACCAAAGTGTCACCGAAAATTTTAGCCCTTTCCTTTCTACAGCTGGGGAATCAGGCCGCGTCCCCCAAACTATCTAATCCATGGCCGAGCCGCTGCTTTTAGAGACATTTCTGAGGGCCATTGACCCCTGAGATTGCCTTTGGCTCTTCACCCCGATTTACCTGAACAGGGAGAAAGGAGGGTCTGGGGTACTTTGGCCATAGCACTGTGGCTGCAAGGGTTTTACCACAGACATTTTCACTGCCTCGCTGGTTAGCCGAGACAATTTTGCCGTGAAAAAAGATAAAATCACGACAAATTAAAGGCAAACATTCAGAAGGACATAATGAACATTAAAAAATAAATAAAAAGTATTTTAAGGACTTTACTTGAAGAACGTGTAGATTCCTGGCACTGTTGCGCAAATAACTGATTTTCTTTTGCGGATTGTACCCAAGAGCTTGTCCTCGTTCTACAGAAAATGTGAGTTTCACTCGGCGACCGTTTTGAGGGCAAGCTGAGATTTATACACACTATCAAAACGGGAGTAGCCGCCAAAACTTCGTCCCTGGAGAAATGAAACCAAACCAAACGTCAGAAACAAAACTGTCCACTAGTTACGTGATCAGTTTTAGAGCGAAATTGCGGTTAATTGGATATGTGTCGAAATGCTTGCAGCAGGGATGTCCACGGTGAAGATGCTGCAGTGAAAAGTCAGGACACAGGAAGGCCCGTTCCACCCGCTCCCGCTCTGACCTGCTGGCTCTGTCCGAAAGCTGGTCTCCCCTGAGACCCCTGCTCCCCGGAGCCTTATCGCAAACGAAGCCTGGTCACCTTCCGCACCTAATGCGACTGTCTCACAGACGTCCTTAGCCCTCTCGAGAGTCCCGACCACCCCACTCCATCCGCAGGTAAATGGGCTTGTTCTGGCTGTCACCCCTGCCTGTTTCCATCCCAAACAGCCCACCTGGTCATCCCAGTACTCTCCCTCCCTACCCTGGGAGAAGGTCCCCATGCTGCGAACTGCCCTCCCATACCCGCCTTCCCAAATCCTCAACTTCTCATCTCCATCTACCTCTGTCAGCCTCACTGTGGGGTGCTGTGCCTCTGGAACCACAAATTCGGGCATTCCTGTCTCCGACTGTGGCTTCCTTTCCTTATGATTCCTGCAAATGATTCCCACTTCTTCACTCATTCACCCCCAGCAGGTCCCGCTGTATCTGTCGGCGTCTCCCTGAACACACACGCCTTTCTGCATCTCCGTATTTCCCTCTGTGACCAGTGTGGGTTGGACGATTCATTCAGACTTTCTCCTATCGACCTGCTACATTCCTCGTCCCTTCTTCCATCTCTCCCGGGTAACTTTAAATGCCAGCACGTCCACTCTTCTTCCCACGTGCACCCAAACTACTAGCGCTGAGGGGGTGGATGGTACCTCCACACGCACGGGGGCCGTCGTGAAGTCACACTCGCCAGCACTGCCCGGCCTTTCGTTCTGCCTGGCAATGCACCTCTGTCTCCCTGATCAGTTCAACCTTCCATTGTTCACAACAATTATTTGAAACCTGCATTCCGCTCAGACTTCCCACCTACTCTCCACCCTCCTCAGCAGGTGACAGAGAAACAAGACACCTGAGTGAGAGGAGAATGTCCTCAGTGTCCACCAAATCTCCGAGCCCGCCTGTCCTTCCCATCTTCCCTCCTCCCCACCTTAGGACCCCATGCCATCAGCTCAGCTTATCACCCGGCTCCCACCCTGCATCCTTAATCTCTCTCTCTCTAATGACTCTTCTATCAGTAGTTAAGCTTCTCACGTCTCTTGTATCTTAAAACAAACAAGTCCTACCTCCCGCCCCTTGTCACTGCCAGCCACCACGTTTGTAGCTTCTATCCCTGGCCCAACTTCTTAAAGGGGAACTCATGTTCCCCATGGCTCGGAAGGGCCTGGCCTCGGCAAATTCATGACCTTGGTGCCTCATAAGCCCCTGAATTTTCAGACCCGACCCCAGGAACATTTTCCCTGAATTATCGGAGATTCCGTTTCTGCCATTCTGGGGTTCACACTAAACACTAAACTGGGCATTTTGCTAAATGGGGGGATTCACTCTTGGAACACGTAAGTTGATGAAGCACCACACAGAGAATGGGGGTGGCACCCACAGGCTAGGCAAAGGGCAAGGAAGCTAAAACGGGGACTGCATGTCCCGGCTCTCCCAAGCGAATCAACGCCCAGAACTTTGCTTTTTCTAGATCGACTTAGAAATGACATAGGAGCCTCTTAAAGCAACAAGGGGAGATGGTTTTCTTTTCCCACCGAGTCAGTGCTGCACACGGGGTGTGAGGGAATGTGCCTGGCTGGCAGAGGAACGCATTATCTGGGAGAGATAAGGCAGGGCCTGAGAAAGGAGAGAGAGAAGGGGAGCCAGAGACAGCGTGGAAGGAGATGGCCTCCACGGCCTGACCCAGGCCACGGTGGCAAGTGTCACCCCCAGCTCAGGGCCCCACCCCAGACCTAACACACGGCTGGGCCGCGAACGGGGTGGCATGCGGGGGCTGAGCAAAAAGCACCCATCTCATATGCAGGAGCCCGATCATCCATTGCCAACGCCACACGAAATCCTGAGTCCTGAGCGCGTTGGCCTTCAGGGTCGCTGTGTGGGGAGAGAGGGACAAGGACAGATGTAGATTATCCATTTGGTTCCTTAGGGCTGAAGTTCTGGTTCCAGCGCAGACACGTGGACAAAGACCTTGGCCACTTCCACCGGCCTCTGAGGCCGTGTTCGTTCTGGCCTCCCAGACACACCTGCCCCCGGGTCTGAGACTTTTGCCAGTGCTTGGGGCGACACGCCACACAGGCCACGGCTCTCCCTCCCGCCCTTCTCAGCCACCCAGGCGTCGGGGCGGCTGTTTGCTTTTTTTTTTTTTTTCTTTTCTCCCCACACTTTATTGTCAAAGAGTCACGCTGGCAGGGCAGATACTAAAAATACTACCCCTTCCCAGAGAATACATTGTGTAAAAGGTCTATTTCTCTACTCTCAGAAAGACAATAGGGGTGAGACGCAGCCCTACAAGTGGACTTTGAACCAAAACAATATGAAATCCACCTCCAAAGTCCCAGCAGAGGAAAAACAACTCCCCCAGAAAATAATTTTCTTTTCTTTTGTTTTTTTGCTTTTTGTTTTTTGTTTTTATTTTTGTTTTTGTTTTTTGCTTATGAGAAACCATCAAGGCCACACAAATAAACACCCTGGGTCTTGGCAATTCCTTAGCTCTACCTGCAGAACCTAAAGCTCTGGGGTCAAATCCCCCATGACATGGAAAGTCTATAGGGACTCACGAGTTGTGCCACCAGACTTCCTGGGGAGCAGAGAAGTGAGGCTTATCGCTTGGAGCTCACAGAACCCCGACTTGAGCCACATGTCCCAGCTGGGAGGACACCCTTCTGGGCCCTCCCTCTTCTGCCTTTCCTGGTTCTCTCTCTTTTTTGAAACTAACCCTTTTTTGTTTCACAAACCTGGACTTAGTCCACCAGGAATTTTTCTCCTGCTGTGGTTTGGACATTTCTTCCCTGACTCTCAGACAACAAACGTACCAAAAACTCACACCCGCCTAAGGCTCCTCTTTGGGCACAGACAATGTAATAATTCCATTCCAGTTGACTCTGGGTGCCCCAGATATTCTGAAATGGTCTCACACCCCCTTTATGAACAGTAGGGCTAATTTCTTTGGAAGGGAGTTTAAAGCCACCAGGGCTTCGATTCTGGGGTTAATTGGTCTGTTTGTCTCCATTCGACAGCAGACAGCACCGTCTCTAAAGAACATCTTCAAAGACTGCTGGGCAAGCGGCCCCCACCTTGTCTGAAATGCCTCAAATGTCTTTATCGACGCCAACAACGCCGTGAGTGAAAGGGCTCTTTGCTTAATTACTTCTGAAAACTAAAAAGGGGATTCCATGTAGATAGATAATGAGAATTGACACAGTGAAATTAAAAAGCCTGTTCAGGCAGAGGAAGCCGGGAGAGCCGAACTTCTAACTGGAGCCACTTGGAAGGGGGTCGGTCCCAACCCTGCCCACCGCACCAGATGCACTGAGGGGTGCTTCCTTTGGTCTCTTGGAGCAGTTTCCAGGTTAAAACCCATGCTGATTGGTTTGCACAGGTTGCTTAGCAACCCGTGGGCCAATATCATTTGCTTTGAAAATGCCAACGTCGACACAGCATTCGAAGTATGACTTTTTGATTCAAACGCGTATGTCCATGGACAGGAGAGAAAATTTATCTTTAAAAAAATAAAACAAAATTTATTTCCTTATACAATGCCTCCAACCCCGACCCCAAGCAATCCGTGATTTATGACGCTTGTCACAGCTCCATGTCTCAGTCTCTGTAGACATGTCTAAGTTTCTTTGTGGGGTAGAGAGGAGTAGAAAGGGGGAACAAAGTGGGACAGTTCTTCGGGTGTCCAGAAGAAAAGTAGAAAACATTCCACTCTAAATGTAATTAGAATCGCTCCAGAACAGAAGAGGAAATAGTTTGGTCTCCATTTTGTTGGAAATGATGGTCATTGTGGATCCAAGTTTCAGCCCAAGTCAGATCAGAATCAGGATACATCTCTTGACAACCGTCTCATGATGAGACCCTGGGTCCACATGAAGACATCATTTGCCAACTCTGGAGAAGTCGACGTTAACTTCCTTCTCCCATAAAACAACGGAATGACAACTCCAAAAGGAACTCAGAGCGACCAACTAGCAGAGAAACTCAGCACTTAAAAGCACGAACTTCACGACCCCGAAACGCAGCTGACGTTTTCAGGATCTTGGTCTCATAGCAAACCCATCCATGCCTGGGATCTGCTTCTGGCCTGGCAGCTCCCAGTTGCTGCCCCTGTCGGAATTTCCAGGTATCGATGTATTTGCATGTCATTTGGGTAGCAAGGCCACAGAAACCCCCGGAGGAAAATCCGATTTGGAAAGAGGAAGGGCAACTCCAGCACAACACCTTTCTTTTTAAAAATCCAAGTGGCATTGCAAACCGTTGCTCCTATTCAACGGGCCTCTGCTTGGGTGACTTCATTAGCCTCCGCTCCTTCCAATAGAGAGTTCAAATTACCTGCTGGAAAGCAAAGGAAGCCCTAAATCCTGCGATGCAAGAAAAAATAGCCAAGAGAATCTGAGAAAGGAGAGGAAGGAACTTCAGAGCAAGGTTTAGGGCAGGGGCCCCTTCACTGGCCAACTTCTAAAGGGCTTTAACCAGGAGATCCTCTGGCAGAAAAAAAAAAAAAGTGCTTTGATAAAACAAAAACACACATACACATCCCCCTTCACCTTTCAGCATAACACCCCAACCCCTTGTGAGATTTTGGCCATTGGTTTTCGCCCAGAGCGTGAGATCTGATTACTGTTATCTCTGCTTGCATAACTACCAATGTTATCGTTACTGCTCACTGATAGGGCTCTGTTTCCCAAACAGAAAGGGAGACTGTGTGTACACTTGCCCTCTCACCAGAAAGGCTGGTTTAGAAGAAAAAAAAAGAGAGAGAGAGCTTAGAGGAGAGAAGAGGGGGGCTGGGAGCCGAGAGGGGCAGGCTGGCTGAATGGGCCTTTCAGAAAGAATTATGTGATAGGTTGTGCGTGTGTGTGTGTGTGTGTGCGTGTGTGCGTGTCTGTGTGTGTGTTTAACACCCTGTTGCCAAAGCTAAGAATTGAAAAGTATTCAATGGGCATCATGTCAGAAACACAATGATTTATTTTGCTGGTTCATTTTCCAAACATGAGCTTTCTCCTTATTCCCTGAAATGTGTTTTGGGCCCGAATCTTCAAAATATGGGGAACAGAAGTTATGCAGAGAGCCAGGTCTGATTCAAGATAAACAAGGATTCGATTATAAATATGACAGTGGCATATCCCTGGCCTCCGCAGAGCCTCGTCTGTTTGCCCAGACTGCAGATCGTTTCTGCATCCAAAACTGCGCTGGATAGAAGTGGGGTCCCCTCTCGGGAGCCCTTCCCGGCCCAGAAGCCATGGCGTCCAAGCCCTCCCAGCTCCACAACCACCTACAGTGTCTGAGGGAGGCCTGGTCATTGAGCTCCCCTGAGCCAGACCTGGTCCACACATGGAGGGTTTGAATCTCAGTCCGTAAAGTCAGGATATAAGAAATGCTACTTTTTTTTATATTCCTGGTGCCATCCCATACAGCTGAAGCCTCATCATCATTAATTCCCACTCTTCCTCCAAGATTGCATCAAAGTTCCTGGAAGCTCATTCAGGCCTGGGTACGGGAGGCAGGCCAAGGAGTGGGGAGGAGCTAGCCCTTTCCGGTTTGGCTCCTTCAGGAACCCTGGGCCTAACTTTTTTTTAATGGTGTATTTTTTTAGTTGAGGTCTAATGCACGTACCATCAGACCCACCCTTTTAAAGTATACAGTTCAGTGGTTTTTGGTATATTTGCAAAGTTGTGTAACTGTCACCACTAATTTCAGAATATTGCATCACATCCAGAGAAACCCACCTGCACCTAATTTTGAATGCATCCTTTTGAGTTCTGTTTTCTAAAGAAGGCCCCAAATTGTTTAAGCCTCAAGCCCCATAAACATAAATGAATCCACCCCTGGATTCAGAGACCTCCTGCAAAGTGACCTCCCTAACTGCCATTTCTACTCCAGAACCAGACCCCCTGGCTGAGGGGAGCCAAGGATGCCCTGGGACCCAGATCCCCTCTCCTGCCTGGGAAGGTGGAGTCCCTTCTGAAGGACCCCACTGAGCCTTCTCTCTCTTCCTTTCCTAGAGTCTCCCCCAAGACTGGAGATCCCTGGGGCCCTCTCTCTCAGCCTATTTCTTGTTTTAAACTCAAAAGGCAAGAATCTGCCTCTTCTGGTTCTCTAAATTGTGTCTCTCTTCCCTAAGGATGGGAAGAGAAAGTGGTAGCTACATCATCAAAGATGAGAAAATAACAGAAAAATAATGGTGACCAAAAACCCCACCAGGGTTCATTCACCCAGTTACAGCTTTCAGAAGCTTAAAGATTACTATTCCCAGGCACTTCTCAGACAGAGGGGTGCCGGTGGTGACGCCACGTGACCTTGCAGCAGCCATTCTCCTTGAGAATAATGCCACCTCTCCAAAAAAGGAGGTGGCTTTATGATCCACCTTTAAAAAGAAAAATTTTGAAACGCCCAACAGCCCTGTCTCCTTGCCAGGCTCATGAGACAGAGGGCCCAGAAGCTGTGCTCGAGTGGTCCAAGGCAGTTGGGGCCCTGGGTCTGGTCTACCAGGAAATCACTCATTTGGGGTTATTTATTTACTTTCTCACTCTCGACCTCAGTCTACCACCTACAAACCACCAAGCTTTGGTGCCAAGCCTTGGTGCCAATCCCTTCAGGGCTACACTGGATTTGTGTTTTTATTTGATTTCATCTAATTAAAGAGATTCGGAAATGGATGGGCACACACAAAAGCCCAGAACCCCTCTAGGGTGGCCTAGACCAGACTCTGGGGGGTCACCACTGCTCCCTTGTAAGAAGACTGGACAAAAGATGGGCCCAGTCCCAGTGCCGGAGCCCAAGGTCAACACCTTCTATGTCAGAAAGGGGAGACCTCAGGTTGGAGTCACCACGAAGTGTCTGAATGGCGATGACGATTACAGTGACAATGATGATGGCAGCAGTTCTCTTGGCTTTACTGCTTGCTAGGCACTGTGCTGAGGAGTTTCCATACTGGGCTTTATTTACTTCTTATCACCGTTCTATGGGATAGGCACTGTTATTCTCCCCATTTTACAGATGAGGAAAAAACACCACAGAGAGGTTAAAAACGAGAGCAGCCTGCAACTCATACACCCAGGTATTGAGAAAGCAGCTGCTGTTTCCTGCCTGCCCACCTCTAGTCTTGCTTTTAACCACTGTTCTATGCTTCCGCAAGCAGGTAAAGCCAAAGAGGGGCCACCCTCCGACTCCCACGCACAGAGAGGCCCTTCCCGACCCGGGTCAAACACTGAAGTGGATTTGGGCTTCCTTCAGGTCAGGACTGAACTTTGACTGCTTCGTTTGGGAAACCGAGGACATATGACCTCAAAAAAACCTACCTTAACTACATAGAGGGGAAAACAAATCCCTACCTCACACCAAATGACCAAATAAATTCCAGCTGTACCGAAGATTAAATAATATAGTGAAATCATAAAAAATATATCAAAAAATAAAATATTTTAATATTGCAATGGGAAAGCCTTGTGAAAGTAGCCACTTGACTCCAAAATCTTGAAAAAGAAGGGGTCAAACACTTTCACCAATAATAAAGCTGAAAGGTCAATGACAATTTACAGCCACGGGCCTCTTTTGCTTTATAAATATCGCCTACGTAACAACAACAACAAAAAGACCAACAATCCAATAGAAATTTCATAGCAAAGAAATCACAAAGGCTCTTAAAATACATTAAAAGGTGTACAACCTTACGCATAATAAAAACATTAAAAGTACCCATTCGGTTGGCACATTTCTGCAAGGATCAGCAAGGATGTGGGGAAACATCCTCGCCCAGTGGTGGGAGGTGTACACGTCCACTCAGCCACCAGGAGGACAATTAGGCAATCGATCTTTGATCCTGCAATCCCACTTCTAGTAACTTGGTCTACAAATATGCCCAGATAGGTAGGAAGTGACGGAAGACAAGAATATTTATCGTATTATTTCAGGAGTAAAAGATTGGAAGTGACCCAAGCATTTGAGAAGAGAATTGATGAAATAAACTATAGGACAGAATGCTATGCAGATATTTTGAAGGATGCAAAAGAATGAAGTTGGATTCTTACCTCACAACATACAAAAATTACTTTAAAATAAAGACCTAAATGTAAGAGGTAAAACAATCTCTTAAAGGAAAGCAGAGGAATAATTTCTTAAAATCTTGGATTTGGCAATGGAATTTTAGTTACAAAAAAGAAAAAAAGTACAAGCAACAAAAGAAAAAAATAGAAAAATTGGACTTCACCAACATTAAAAACTTTTGTGTATCAAAGGCTATTATCAAGGTGAAACGTCAACCCACAGAATGGGAGAAAATGTTTGCGGATCATGTATCCGCTAAGAGTCCAGTATGCAGAATATATAAAGAACTCTAACCACTCAACAACAACAACAAAGACCATGGACAACCCAAAACCCAATTCAAATATCGGCAAGAATCTGAATAGACATTTCTCCAGGAAAGAGCCACAGATGGTCAATGAGCACATGAAAAGATGTTCAGCATCATTAGTCATCAGAGAAATGCAAATCGAAAACACAAGACTCCACTTTACACTCACCAGGACGTCTGTGATAAGTAAAGAATGGAAGTAACACGCCATTAGCAAGGACGCGGGAGATTTAGGACCTCAGACATTGCCAGGGAGAGTGTGAAATGGCACAGGGTATTTGGAAAACAGTGTGATGGTTCCTAAAAAGGGAAAACATAGAATTACCGTATGACCCAGGAAGTCCACTCCTAGGTACACATCCAAGAGAGTGGAAAACAAGTGTTCAAATAAACTTTTTTATATAGATGTTCATAGCAGCATTATTCATAATGGCCAAAATGTGAAAACAACCCAGATGTTCATCAATGGGTGAATGGAGAAACAGAATGTGGCCCATCCCATTCAAACAATGGTATACGACTTGGCATTGAGAAGGCGCAAAGTATCGATACATCATGCTACGATGTGGAGGAAACTTAAAATCATGTAAGTTAAAAAAAGCCTCATTCAACTGCGTCATGGACTGTATGTTTGTATCCCCCCAAAATTTGTATGTTGAAGCCCTATGGGATGGTGTTAGGAGGAAGGGTTTGGGGAGGTGATTAGATTATTAGATGTAGATAAAGTCCTGGGGGCGGGGCCCATAATGGGATTAGCGGCCTTTTAAGAAGAGAAAGAAACTCAAGGGTCTCTCCCCAGCATGTGAGGACACAGCCAGAAGATAGCCATCTGCAGATCAGAAAGCAACCTCCCCACCCGCGCCAGACACTGAGTCAGCCAGCACGTTAATCGTGGACTTTCCAGCTTCCAGAAGAGTAAGAAATAAATCTCTGTTGTTTAGGCCGCCAGCCTATGGTACCTTGTTATAGCGTCCCCAGTAGACTAAGACAGTCCCCAAGACTGGCCCAGAAGAGGACAGAAGGTACACAGTTCTACCTGCCCATCACCCATGTGGCGTCAGCATGGACAGGGAGCCCAGCCCTGCCCTCAGTTCCTGGGTGCCCCTCTGATGTGAGTATTTAACCTCGCCAAGAGCCATTTTGGTGTTAAAAGTTCAGTATTTTTCATTTAGCGTGGCCCATAAGTATAAGCCAATTACTTTACCTGGTGCTCAACCGAAAAAAAAAAAAATATTGTGATCATTTCCAACACTGGGGGAAAATTGGCTGCAAAGAACTTTTTGAGAGGCAGCGAAGTACTGCCTTTTATGAGCCTTTTCAGGGATTCTCAAGGATAATTTTGACCATATGTGATGTTTGCTTCATGAAGCGGCTTTCGGATCTCCCCCTGAGGAGGCTATGACTGCCCCGTGATAACCACAGAGCACGACCAACTTCTGCGTGCAGAAAAGGAGCACAGAGACCCGGGGCAGCTGTACAGATGCTACCCAGAGTGCCCCGACATCTCTCTCCATCCCCTCCTACGAGTGCGGGCTGGTCGCATTCACTACACAGGGAGCTCAGGCAGGAGGCTGCATCTGTTCAAAACTCCCTACGTTCCCGGATTCATGCACAAACCTCATCCAAATTATAATAGCTAGAGAAGGCAAGAAATCTTGCCGTCGTGTTAGTGGTGGGGAAACCGAGGCTCAAAAAGCTTAATTAACTAAAAGCAAGCAGGAGGGTGGATGATAGTCCACCAACCTACGATCCAAAGCCCTCCCCCACCTCCTCCACTTGGCTTGCTCTGGTCAAATCACACTGATTATCTCCGCTCACCTGCTCTTTCCGTCTACACTAATTTACTTCTTCATTTTACATTCCATTTAGTCGCTTCTACTGAGGCAATTTCTTGTCTGCAAATGCTCGCAGGGGCAGATCTCAAGAGTACGCTTACCTAGAAGCGTGTTACCTTCGGCTTAGGCACGCGTGCCCACGCCAGCCTGGATCCCTGACCCTAGGCCATTGCCTCACGGTCACTCCCACCAGCAGCTCCTGAGCCGTCCTGCTAACATTTCTAATCTCTTTCTAACCCCCACGTTATTTCAAATCCTGCTCACTTCCAAGACTACCTGCGGCTCTTATTATTTTTCTATCATTGAGCCCACGCCGGGGTTTCTAACTCCCCACGACAGATCCCACATTTTCCTTTATTTTTCTGTCCTTGGAATCTGAAACATCTCCCAATTTACTACCATCTGCTACCTTAATTAATAGACTGTTTACCTCCCCTGCAAGACCTCGCAGCGAGTCTCCTGGACCCCATCCCTAACTCGGTGCACATTGCAGGCTCTCATTAGTCTTGGTTTATAATCCAGCTTTCAATCCATTTGACAGCTCTCATCTCCAAGCCAGTCTGAATTACATTTTTCTCATGCGAGTTCATAAGACACAAATGTGCTTTTTTGAATCTGGAACAAATTATGTCTATTATAATGTCTCTGTCCACTCCTTCTGTAATTTGAAAGACACACACACAAAAAATCAGCTTTTTATTTTAAAATATAAATTCACTGGTTCTTTCCCTGCAGTAAAGTCTCAGGTTTGAATGACTATCTCCAAGGGGGGTTCTCTTTTCTACGTAACGTGGCATGATGTCTTCCTCCAGTTCCCCTCAGCACCCTCGCTAGCAGATTTGAACTGCACACAGTGCTACTGTACCCAAATGCATGACCGAAAATATAAATGAGTAGAGTGAGTCGTTTTTTAACTTTAACTGCCAAAATCGCCTATAGTTGTAGGTGACTGGTTAGTTGTTCAAAACAGAAAAACAAGCCGTCACTAGAATATTCCTGTTATTACGTGAAATGGTCGTTGTTGCAAGTGTGCCTTAAAATGCCATCATCCTCTGTTCTTTCTTCACAGACGGTATAAAGAAGAGGAAAGGGGAAGAGGGCAGGTTCCCATTTATCAGACAAGTCCTGAGTTCGGGGTTGGCTTTATCTGCTTGATTTCAGTGATGAGTTTTAAATCTGTCTTCACAGCAGCACCTGAAGATTTCGGACTTCCAGGCCTCGCTCCTAGATTTTCTAAGTCAGTCGTTTCGGGGTGGGGCTCAGGAGTCTTTTCAGAAGTGCTATGGGCTTGCTTTTGATCACTAAGTGAATCTGGGAAACACTAAATTCTCAAAACAGCCCAGAAATGTCAGTTTTAGCCTTTTTTGTCGGTCATTTGTTGGGCAAGGAAACTAAGGCTTGGAGAACTTAAGCAATTCACCCAACGTCACAGACTAGGAAATCATAAACCGAGCAGTAAAGATCAGTCTGTTGGATTCCAAAGTTTGCAGAGCCTCCATTTCAATGGGAAACTCAATTTTTGCTGTTGTAATTGGACATACCACATCATCATTTTTATGAAAATGAATACTTATCCAGCACTGCCGAAAGGCATTTGGTGTACTCAGATGTTCATAGCTGCATTAGTCACAATAGCCAAATGTGGAAACAACCCAGTGTCCATCAGCAGATGAATGGAATATGTATAAATGGAGCCATAAAAAAAGGAATGAAATTCTGATCTGTGCTACACTATGGCTGAACCTTGAAAACATTCTGCGAGGTGAAATAAGTCAGACAGACACAAAAGTACAATTACTATGATCCCACTTCTATGAAGTGCCTAGAATAGGCAAACTCATAGAGGCAGAATGCAGACTAGAGGTCCCCAGGGGTTGGTGCGGGAGGTGTGGAGGGGGGGGCGGTGAGCAAATGAGGAGTTGGGATTTAATGGGGAGAGTGTCTGTTTAGGACGATGAAATGGATGGTGGTGATCGTTACACAACATCGCCACTGACTTATACACTTAAAAATGGTTAAAATGGTACAGTTTGCTAAGTGTATTTCGCCACAAGAAGAACGGAGCATACAAAAGACATTTGGAAGCAATGGGAGATTAAGCCATATATTCATGCCCCCCGAGCTGACTGCAAGAGTGAGCTGGTGAAGACTTCCTTCTACTTTCCCCTGAGGTTGAATGAAAAACAGATTTCTGGTTAATTGAGGACTGCAGTTGCCCGTGGCTGCACTGTGTTTTACTTTTTGCTCATTTTTCATAAGAGACAGAGAGAAGGGGAGCATTTTGGCATGCAGGGGGCGAAGTTAGCCTGTGTGGTAGGGCAAATTCATCGCCTGGGGCATCAGGAGGTATGACAACTCTGCTGCTTCCCTGAGGGACTGTCATAGTCACTTGAACTTTTTTTTGGAACATATGATTTAAGAGGAGAAGGCTGTGGCTGCTGATTTGCTGCCGTCCCCATTTTTCTGGTAGTATGCTTGTGCTAGCTGAGCATCTGACCCCAGTTGAGCAACACAGAGCCCTTCTCCTGGATTTTTTAAAAACTCTACGTGCTGGAAAATCCTTCTTTCTCTTGTGGCTACAAGCTCCAAAGATGCAACCCCAAAGGTATGGGCAGCACTGGCCATTCAGGGTGGATAAGCATCTGAGGTTGCAGGTGGGGCTGAGGGACCTTGAGTGGGTGGAGACCCCATTCCAGCACCTGGTCCTGAGACCCTCGAGCTTCCAGACCCCGGGGATCACCCTTCGGTTGTAGGACGTCCATCTTTATCTTTTTTATAGTGTTTATTTCTTCAGCAGACTTCTGGCGCAGGAGTCCTGACTACTATGGTACGTAGTTGATTAAACGATTGCTAAAATTCCTTCTTCTAAAAAAATTTTAACTTTATTAAGATACAATTGACAAACATTGTATATATTTAAGGGATACAACTTGATGTTTAACATCCATATATATCATGAAATGATCGCCACAATTAGCATATTCATCACCTCGCACTGCCTTTGTGTGTGTGTGTGTGTGTGTGGCGAGAACACAAGGTTCGCCCTCTTAGCAAACGCAAGTATACAGTGAAGTACGGTTAACTGGCCACCATGCCGCACGTTAAATCTCCAGAATTTGTTCATCTTCCATAACTGGAAGTTTGAACCCTTTTGGCCATCCACCGCCTTCTCACTTTCCCCACTGCCCAGGCCCTGGCTGCTACCATTCAACGCCATGTTTCTATGAGTTTGGCTGTTTTAGATTCCGCATGTAGGTGAGGTCATACGGTATTTGTCTTTGTGTCCAGATTCACTTAGCATTTGTCCTTCAGATTCATCCATCTTGTCACAAATGGCGAGATGTCCTTTTTTAGGACTGAATAATATTCCTGTGTGTGTGTGTTGTGGTGTGTACACACCATGTTCTCTGTCAATGGATATTCAAAAAAATTTTTTAAATAAAAAACATTTAAACATTTTTAAAAATTATTAGTCCTCTGATTCTGAGAAAGTCATTCCCCACTAATTTAACCAAATGAAAATTTTCCCTTTGTGGATGGAGTATCTCATCTTAGACACATGGCCAACACGGGTGATGCTAAGACCTTTCATAGCCCTGGAACCTCCCGTTCAAAGACAAGCTGAGAAGAGGAGATAGAGAAGGGAGAATTAGGGAATAATTCAAAATAATTCATATTTTTGATTCAGTTTGGGGACTCATTTAAGAGAATTTTCTCTTCTTCTGTGCTCTTCTAGATGACTTACATCTTCAAGGAAAATGGGATTGCACCCTCCAGATCAAAGATACCGAAAAAAAGGATGCCTATAAAAGGAGATTTTGGGCGCGTGAAAATTATGGCTTGTGGGCCTCTGCAATAAAAATTGCAATCCGTTCCTTCTGAGTGAGAAAAGGAGCAAAAATGTCTGCTGCAGGCCCAGCTTTTCAGTTCCAGCAGAGGGAATTACAAGCTGGAGAAGAAACGCAATGACTGTCGGTCCCCACTCAGCCGACGGCCGCGAGTCTGTTTGATCACAGTGGACATTTTGGCGAAGGACACCCATCCCCCGGGTGGAAAACAAGCAAGCTAACTGAACATCACAGTGAAGTGAAACACCATTAATCCAGGCATGGGAGGGAGTCAACACGGACCTCCTGAGAGCTCAGGCTTAAATCAAGACTCACTAAAGCAGTGGGAATGCTGCAGGCTTGAAACTCCCTCCGGGGTTTGTTAGAAATACTTTTTGTCTTCTTTTAATAGTTAACCTGACCCCAGCTCAAGAATCCGAGATACTGAGTAGTCTATTGTGCACCTGGAGAAAACTTTCAAAACCTTAATTACTTATAATCTTGGTTTCAGCAATAATCTCAGTAATGCTGGTATCACCCTCCTCTTTTACAGCTCCCAGATGCTCCAAACCAACTTAGAGTTTCTTATCTCCAGCAGGAGACTCTATTTTTTTATGATTTTAAAACATAGATTGAAAAAAAGCCTCCATCTTATCTCGGAGCAGGAGTGGTGTCACTTGCCAGCCCAAATATTCTACTAAGAGTTTCCCCTGTCACTCAGCTGTCACAGCTGTTTCTTTCAGCCCAGCCAGACTCCTGCTGAGATAAAAATACAACTCATTTAGGTCAATGATTAAATTGAAAGTTATACTATTACCAATTAAGTTGGAGCAGAGAGAAACCCCCGCCCCCCCAAAAAAAAAATTCTTTGAGAGGGTCACCATGGTACCTGTCCTCTCTCATAGCAGCCCCGCCACCCGAAAAGCAGAAAGTCTTAGGAGAGCGCTTGTCCCTCGGGTCTCCGCTTTCCACCTCAGAACAACTACTCATTGTCTCCTAAAGCACGTTTTTATCTGGGAGCCTGTGTGCTCGTTGGGCTGTGGAAGGAAGCTTCCAGAGTCAAGCTCATTGCCTAGGACTGCCAGGCCCGAAGGAGCCGGGGAAGGAGATGCACAGTGAAGAATTATTTATGGTGCACACACTCAGGTGTGGGGAAGACAGGTACACATCAGAAGATCAAAAAAGCCGGAGAGGAAAGGAAGGCACATGGTACAGCAGGTCAGCACGAGGGCGAGGTGAGCCGGGCACCTGGAGTCCGAAAGGCCCACAGTGTCAGGTGCTGAGCCCGCCCTTCCCGCGCCTCCTTCAAATCAGCACCTTCGGTGTCTCTCTTGGTCCCAGCCTCATGGTCCCCAGATTGCCAAGCACCAAGAACAGCAATAACAGGTTCTGTCCTCCAGACTGGGCTTGTTTAAAAGAAGACTCAGTGAGGGAGGCGTGCCATCGTAGCAAGCCAAGGCTTGTCTGCCTGGGCTGGTGGTCGATTAGGGGTTCACACACCTCGGCCAGCCACATCTCCTGACCCAGCCCACAGTCGTAAAACGCTTTCTTGTTGGATTCCCAGCCCTTAGAAGTCCCCCAAGTGGCCTGGGCAGAGAAACGGGCCTCCCGCCCACATCTTGCTACAGGAGATTCCCCAGGCCCAGACACTCCGAATTCTTGCTTCATTGTGCTTTGGAGAGCCTATTATCCCTGTGAGGATGGGCTGACGGTTCTCAAGTAATTAAACCGCACCAGGAGTCTCTTAAACGATCCTCTAATTACTAGTCTCGCCACCAGAATTACACCCTCCAAATCCTAGTTGATGCTACTGGAGACTTTTGAGAGCTACAGACCATGGAAGAAAGATCCCAAGAGAACCTCTAGGACAGACCATGATGCGTGAGTGGGGACAGTTCCCCAGCATCGTGGCAGTCAGGACAGTGGTTCAAGGTTCTCCACCTAAACCACAGAGAGCACCCAGCGAAGGCCCAGACTGGCGGGATGTTTTGTTAAGAGGGGCTTTGGCCTTGCAGAAACTTGATGGCGAGGCACAGAGTGTTCCACACGACCTCTCACCCTTCCCTCTCTTCTTCCCCTATTATTAACATCTTGCATCCGTGCGGTTTACTTGTTAGAACTGAAGCACCGATGTTCACACATTAATATTAACTAACGTCATTGTTCACAGAGTTTCTCTGGGTGATGTACATCCTATGGGTTTTGACAAACGCATAGTGACCTGCGTCCACCATTCTAGAACAACACAGAATAGCTTTACTGCCCTACAAATCCCCTGCCCTCACCTATTTACTTACCCCTCTGCTCCCCCAGACCGACAGGAATGTATTTTGATGTCTAATTTGCTAAAGAAAGATGTATATTTCTCTTTTTTTCCTTGAAAACAAGTTGTGGTGATTCGTTCAGAAAACAGAGTTTTCATAAAGCTGAGCTCGGGAGGTCTCATGAAGCCGGGTCAAGATCACATGGTATTTCCCGTGTCTCCTGCGCCGTGTGGCAACTGTGGGCTGTTCGTGGACCATCGCAGCCTCTTGCCAGGAGTCCAGTAGCTGCCCGTGTTCTGACTCTCATGTTACTCAACAAGGATGGGCATTCGTGAAGTCCAGATGGCGCTGAAGACAGACAAGCAGGACTCAGAAACTTCAAGAATACAAAGAAAGGCGGAGCTTATCAAAGTACTGCCCAGGCACCCTTGGGGGGTCCCTGAGACCCATCAGGGTCTCATGGATTCATAATGATTTTCACAAAAATCTCAAAAGTACACAGTGGGGTGTTTCAGAGCCTACGTGACTTGTGGTAACACAGCAGGCTGGATGCAGATAGAAGCATCCAGCTGTCTTCTATTAAGGCAGACAATAAAAAGTTTTGCGAAACGTAAAATGCTGCCACTTTTCACTGATTTTGTTTTGGAAAAAATAATTTCCATTTATAAAATCATATGTTTTTGATGTGATGGGTTTATTATGGTCATTTAATGTGAAATAAATACTGGTATGTTTTTCCCGGTTTTAATGTCTAATATGACAAACATTGATAGATCGGACCCACATTAAAAGCTTTTCGGAATCCTCAGTTTTTAAGAAGGCAGAGGAGTCCTGCGACCGAAGCGCTTGGGCTTGCTGATTTATAGCAAAGGATTCAGAGTCAGAAAACCCAGTTCTGCCATTTGGATGAGTTATTTACCCCTAAGCCACCCCTCCACCCACCCAGAGGCTTGGCTTCTTTATCTGTAAAATGGTGACAATGTTTACTTCATGGGTGGTGGCAAAGATTAATGACCTGCTGCGTGAAAGAGCACGCTGCGTGCTTCCTGGCATAGCCGAGGCAGTCCACAAACAGCAAGAGAAGAAAAAGGAAGAAAAGTCAAAACTCAGCTTCCATTCTCACCTACGGCCGGGCCGTGCTGCTGTGCATGATAGAACGCTGGACAAATGATAGGGTCTTCTCCCCACCCCCACCCTCCACCCCCCATGTGCTACAAGCAATGGCAGGCTGGAGCTGGTGGGCCTCAAAAGACGAGAATTACACGGTCACAAGGAGGGGGTTTCTCTTCCATTCTCACGGGAGAACAGCACAGATGAAGGTTTGCAAGGGGCAGGGGGCAGAGCCTCCCCATGGGATGCTGAGCGGCCTAGCCAGCCCGTGCGTGCACACACGCGCACACACCATGCACACTTGTCCTTACGGAATGAATATAGATCCGTGAAGGGGACCACGTCCCAAATCAAGCTTCTCACACAATCGTTACCTAATTAACAGGACCTCGGTGCACCACAGCCTCACAACCACACAGTTGCCATCTTCCCACTGTTGCTTCTCATCTGGATGAGCGGTCACCCGAATCCCAGGCCCACCCAGAGGTCTGGACACAACTGGTAGGGGGCAGAGCCCGGGCATCTGGGTTTTCATGCAACCAGAGGAGATTCCTCCAGCCCGCCCTGGGCAGGCCACAGGCCACTCTCACTACAGTCCAGAGCAGGAGGGCAAGGGGACTATGCCCACTGTAATCGCCAGGGAACCCCAGACCCATCTCCATGACCGCTGCAATAGAGGGAAGGGAAGATAACCCAGGAAAGACTTATTCACCAAGCTCCACCCGTCACTTTGACATACACTTTGTCATCCAGAGCAAGCCACACGGCCCTACCCAATGAACCTCACGGGAGTGGGAAGGTGCGATGGTCCAGGCACCACGCCCTCATGACCTCCCTGCTAACCTTCTCTGGACTCTGACGACCTTCCGGGGATGGTGCTCAGCAGTTTGCATCTGTCCTTGTCTCATCTGAACCCCAAAACTACCTGGGAGATAGAGTGCATTTCCAGCCCCGCTTTACAGAAGAGGCCTGCGAGGCACGGACAGTTTAATGTGCCAGGGTCACCCAGGTAGCTGGAGGTAGGGCTGTGATTTGAATCCCAGCTGTTTGACACACTTTCCCACTGGACTCTGCTCATTTCCTGATCTTCGACTAATAATTACTTGAATGGGGCCCATATGAGGGGAATCGGGGACACAGTAGAGCTCCAGGGAGCCAGGCCCCTATGCTGGTGGCTCTGCAGTGCAGGGGGCATGGGTTCTGCTGACGTTCATCTGTATTAGACACTGTCAGAACTCTAACCCCAAATCTCAACGCTGGAAAAAACTGAAGAACCCAAGCCTAAATGCCCCTCCATCCCCCCTCCTTCCCTTTCAATAGGGGAATCTTCTCTGCCTCAACCCCTCCTCCTCCCTGGGGGCCCCACGGCCTCTTTCTTTGTCCATACTTTCTTTCTCTCTGGGGAAAGCCTGGTTTACCACAACTTCTTCCTAGCTCTGAGGCCTCGGTGTCCCCATCCCGGGGCCAGAGGGAACTGGCGTGGGCTCCTTCCTCGTGGCCTTCCCCCTTCACGTAATGGAAAGTGTGGCCCTGTTCGCTAATAAGAATCAGATCAGCGAACAACTTTTTAAATGCCCTGTCCTGCTCCTGGAACGAGGCAGAGGCCTTAAAGAAAGGCAGAGCTCCCTGTGTTTCCGGGCCTGGCCGCCACGTGGCTGCCTTTGCACAGTGTCCGCTTCTGCTCTTCTGGGTGGACGTGGCCCCACTTCTTTGCTTTGCAGCGGGCACGCCCCGTAGTAACATCAGCTGGCAACCCCCCGGCCCAGCCCTCTCCATGGGTGGGGGGGACACGCACTCAGAAAAGTCAACTCCTGTTCCCTTTGGGCCTTGGGATAACGTCTGTCCACCCCACTCTCAGCCCCAAAGAAGGACTGTGGTCCCCCTGGGAGCATTGTCCAATCGGTTCAACTTGCCCAGGGCTTTCTGGTTAGATTCTAACTTGATTTTAAGAGAAAATAGCCAAAGACCACAGGTTACTAAATTTCTTGTCTTTTCCTTCTTATCCCCTCTCAATCACAAAGGCCAGGCCCAGGCACTACGTTTTGAATTGTTCCATCTTTTCTCAGATGGACCCTATCAGGGGGCCGTGGAGTCATAACAGAGAGTATGTGCTCGGTACTCTGAGGCCTACCCTGTACTTTTACCCGTTCTGCAGAGCAGTAAACTGGGGCTTCGGGAAGTTCCGTAGCCGGCCCAGCGTCACACAGCGTTTACATGGGAGGGCTGGCCTTGAACTTCGGGATCCAGCCCGCCGTGCTATCGTTGCCACCACGTGCTTGCCAAATTCTACTTCAATAAAGCGTCACCTCCACTTTCCAAGATTTCGTGACCCCAGAATGGAACCAAGATGTCTGCTCAGCAAGGTATATGAAGCATTTCTGGGCAGGTATTGCTGGAGACAGCCTAGAAAGGGACAGTGGGGGAGGCAAACATGGAGAGGGCACTGGAGAGAGAACAGGAGTCATCGTCTACCCCGCTGACTTCAGAGGGGCCCCGGGGACCGGCTGCAGAGACAACGAAGCACAAGACGGCTGGCGCCCTTGTCCTGGTGGCAGCACTGGGGGAGACCTTCCATCACCGTCTGCCAAGGGGCTCGGCACCCCAGGCTCTGGTCCTTTTGCCCTCTCTCTCCCACGTTCTCTCTGGTCCTGCCTCTCTTCTCCAATTCTCTGTTCTGTCGCCCACACCCAGAAAGCTCTATCTGATTCACGCTCCAAAGCCCAGGGCGACAGGTTAGAGCACACACACCTCCAGTTCTCTTAGGGCAGCAGGGCTGGGCCCCTGCCTCTTCCTCAGCATGGCCGGACCACACGTGAGGCCAGAGCTCCAAGCCTGATGCCCCCTCAGGCTTTGTGGCCTCAGGCTTAGGACCTGACCTCTCTGAACCTCAGTTTCCTCGTCTCTGAAATGGGAAAGTTGGCCTACCTGGCGGGGCTGGGGTGTGGGTGAGCATGAAGCTGGGATCCCCCAGGACATTCAGGGAGGGTAGGCTGTTGGTTTGGTTGCCTTTCTAATGAGATTCACTCCCCACTTCTGACTCATTAACCCCAGGATGTGCTGGAGGAACAAATCAGCTTCTTCCTGACTCACGGACACCGAAATCACAGCATTTTCACAGATGCTCGGTTGCACAGAGCATTAGGTCGCCAAGAAAAGCCTTCCTGAGGCCCTTTGGATAAAGGGCTCCTTTTTTTTTTGACTCGAAACAAGCAGTCATTCGCCAAACTGAAATAGCACATAAACCTTAGAAGCCGCAGATTTGAGGGAAATCTAATCTTAGCCAAAACTGGCAGGAGCGAGGAGGTGTGGGGGAGGGGGGATGAGTCAGAGATTCCGCTCTTTGGAGGGGGCAGCCTAATATGGCATTGGGGAGCCACGAGAGACGACTTAGGTATGCCTGGACTCTCAGACTGGAGCCGTGACTCTGGCCAGGAACCAGCTGTGCCCCCACCACCGCCACCACCGCCACCTACCCTCGCACACACGCGGAGCAGAGCCTTGGGGTGGCAAACCGACACGGGGAACCCATACCAGGTCAGAAGGAGCAGCTTGAGCCCAGAAATGAGGGTGACCACCTCTGTCCCAGCCTGCCCTGGATCCTGTGCCAAGGTAGAGACCTGTACCTTTGGGCAGGACACGGTCCTCACTGACCCCTAAGTGCAGGTGACACTGAGTCTGCGATGACGCGTGTAAACGTGAGTAACAGGGAGGCTGCACCCCACAGACCCTCAGCGCATACGAAACTGATTTTCATCCCGGAGGAAAGGACCAGGTCGGGGATGTCTGAATAGCTTCACGACTTCATAAAAACACAGATGCCCCCTGAATGGCGTGCGTGGAAGCAAAGCCGGTTTCTGGTCCTGGCTCCTCACTAGTCGTGTGACTTTGGGCAAGTCACCCTGCTTCTTCATGCCTGTTTTCTCATTTATTTGGTGTTTGTGTCTTTAAATCATCTGTAAATTGAATGAAACAGAGAAGAGGTGCTTAAAGCCGAGAGTTTTTGGGAAGCTTCCTGAGGACCCCGACTCAGGGTCGGATTCAGTGAGTTTGGGGTAGGGCCTAGGAATTTGCATTTCTCAGGGATACAGGAGTCTTCAAGGACCTCAAAAGGGAATCCAGAGTCTCGGTGTCCTGCATTCCCAGAGAAAGTCCTCTGATTGGGCTGACTGAGGTGTCGTGTCCCTCCTGCCCGTGGCTGCAGTCAGGGGAACCAGGCACAGACCGGCCTGGCCTGTGGTGTCCATCTCCAGGGCCAGGCGGTAAATCCACTTCTTCAGAACCACATGGATCATGAAAGCTGAGAGTATGGACTGTTGGCGAGGGTCAAGGGACAGAATCGTACTCAAGGGACAAGCAGCCAACGCTGGAACTGAGAGGAGGGCTCCCCCTGAGTCCCTGTTCCTTCGGGTACACCTGGCCACTTCCCTTATCCTCTTAAAAGGGTCAATTCTTAGCATCGTTTGCTGATCCAGGCTCCTGTGACGAGATGGAACAGATCTGGGACGAGGCCTAGTTCAGATCCCCACCTCCGGAAGAGATTGAACCTAAACATTCCAGACAGATGATGAATCCCATCCAGATCCTTCCGAGAAGGAAGTGGTCACCTCGGGTCTTCTGACTGCTGCTCCTGGGGGAACTTCAGCCACCTGGTATAGTCACACGGGGCCATTCGTGTATCAACCTGCACCCCGGACGAACGTACAGGAAACTACCACTCTCACCTGGGCTTGCAGACTCGCACAAAGTCTATTTTCTGACCTCAGAGAGACACCCAAGTAATGAGGGCGATGATGACGACGGCGTCAGTGTGTCCCTGCTTTGGTTCTGGCGTCCCCCACTTCCCAGGAGGTGTTTGTTCAGACCAGGATTTCTTATTTTAGATGATTTGCTCCCAAAGGCAGGCCAGCAATTTCTCAACCTTGTCACCCAAGCTGCCTGGGACTCACCCAGGTCCAGCAGCTGAGGAGAGGAAGAGCACAGAGATCGAGCCTTGGGCCCACAGCCTGAGATGGAAATCTCAGGGCCAGAGATGGATCCCGGGCTTCAGTTCCTGCTATGACCTTCGCCTCAAATCTATACAGAGGCCGATCAGGGCACTGAACTGCTACTCATTCACTGGAAAACAGAACATCGTCAAGATTCAGGCGGCCAACAGGTGGCCTGAATTCAATCCAGGTGGTGCGACCTTGGGTAACCCACATAAGGCCCCCGTGCCACAGTCTTCTCATCAGCGAATGGAACCCTAACACGTGCTTATACCTTAAAGGTCGTTGGGGGAAAATTAAAATGTGTAACACACTTGAAATGGTCCCCCATGCATGCCAGGACCTTTATAAATTATTCAATTTACGAGACATCCAGGGAGCATCGCCTACAGGTCTGGGTCGGACACTGCATTAGGTGACAGGGATTTAGAGATCGGTAAAGATGCAGAAGCTTATCTTCAAAGTGCTCATGGTCTAGCAAAAGATAAGACCGGGAGAAAGATAGACCACGATACATTAAGCAAATATCCTCCCTGAGCTTTGAATAAAGTCCTAACTCCACCTGGAAGAGACCAAGAAAGATTTCCAAGGAATGTGACATTTGACCTGGCCTTTGAACAAGTTTGCCACGGGAAGGTGTCGGAGGGGGGAAGCCCTGCGGGATGTAGAGAGCAGAGTGTTGAACTGAGGAAAGGGCCTGGCTGTCCCTGGAATGATGGGCTCAGAGTGACAGCAACATAAAGTTCCCACGACGGGAGTGGTGTACGCGGTCCTAGAAAGTTGGGTGGTATGTCACACGTCACGTGGCGGACTTTGGACTTCGTCCTGAGATAGGAGGAGCCAACGAAAAGCTTTTAAGAAGGAGAATGGAATGGGATGAGATGTGGCCTTTGTTGGGGACTCACACTGGTGGCAGAGTGGAGGGTGGCCTGGCTGGGGAGACCCTGGTGCAGCCAGGCCGGTCGGAAGGCTGAGCCCAGGCGAGAGACGGTTAAGGACACGGGCACAGCCATGGCGATGGGGAAGGACGGGACAGAATCAGGGCCTTGTCATCAAGAGGATAGACAGGAAGTGGTTAACCAGATGCTGACGGAGAGAAGAGGGAGAAATCAAGGCCACATGGAGAGTCCCCAGCCTGGGAGTCTGGGTGGATGGTGTCATCCACGTCAGGGAACGCAGGACGTGGAGCTGCTTTGGAGCTGGCATGAGTCAAGTCAACAAATACTGGGTGAAGTTTGCCTTTTCTGGAGGCCACCTCCTCATCCTTAAAATATCAACTAATTCTTGAAAAAAGAAAGTGAATAGGCGGTACAGAGTGGGTGTTCAAAATTTTCCATGAGAACAATCCTATCGCGCCTGGACCTCCATCTCCTGACGATTAAAACCACCGAGAGAACCGAGCCACATCACAAACACCTGCGCAGCCCCAGCCAGGCTCGGAGGGGATGCAGCCTCCTCCTCGTTCCTGATGGAACCGCATCCACTCGAGCTGTCGTTAGCACGAATTAACACTCTTAAAGACGGCCGCCCTCGGGTCCTGCCAAGGCCCCGTGTCAGCGTGTCCCCCAAATGGGAGACAGACAAAGTCCCCTTTGATGCAACCCTCTCCTCATCATGAAAAGAGAAAACACCAGTTTTCACCATGGAAATAAACCTAGGAGATGATGGCTTTAAAATTAAAGGTTGGAACACGTCATGCGGCAAAATCTAAAGCCCCAAACGCCGGCTGGAGAGCCACAAACCACACACATTTGCACTTCAAGAGTGAAAGATCTTTTGAAAGAGTCCTTGAAATAAAGATTCCCAGGTTCCACTGGGGGGACGGGGGAGGGAGCGAGCAATTTGGGTCCAAAACACGTCTTTATGGCCGGGTCTGAAAGCCCAGGAAAGTGCTCCTAATGGAAATGCTGACCGCCCGTCCACACACCGCAGCAGCAAGAGCTTGGCTTTTTGAGAAAACAAGACTCGCCTTTGCAACTAGGTCAACTGAGAAAGAAGGCAAGAGTTTCTTCTGGAACGTCTGTGGTTTTCCAACGGAAAACAGCTCCATTCCGGAGTGGGATGTCTCTCTGCCTTCGCTTCTACCTGACGCCAGGTGAGCCGGTTGAGAGAACGGAGAGGCAGAAAAACAGGAACCACCTGTTGCCCGGACAGGTGTGGTCTGAGAACTGGAGGGAAGGCAACAGCCCGGACCAGCAGGTTCTGCTCGGGCGTCACAGGCTCAGGCTCCCACTGAGGCCCGGCAGGCGCATCGGGGGGCCAGGCCGGCCAGGTGCGGGCTCCTGTGCCCCGTCTAAAGGGAACAGGTGCTGAGCCACTCGGGCCACTGGCTGTGGCTGGGCGACACCAACTTTACCAGCATTTCTGAGAGAAGCTGGACGTCGGCACGTGTGTGTGAAATCCTCTGAGTGTTAACGCTGAGACCAGTTCCGAAAACCTTAAACACTACTGGGGCCAAAGCTCGCCGGTGCCCACCGAGGTCTGGGCCCTGTGGGGCTCGGCCTTGGCAAGGCGGAGTTTCAACATGTCATGACACTGGACATTTCTCCGCGTGTCATTGTGCCAGATGCCAGTCCCCTCCCCTTCGGTGGGCCTCGATTTCCTCTTTCGTGAAGAGACGGAGGAGGACAAGGGGAACTGCGGCGGCTCACTTCCCTACAGCCTGGAACTCCACACCCTCGGCTGGCAGAAACCGCACAACGTGAACGACGCATTTTCTGGAAAGCAGAAGCAGTCTTGGGCCGACGGGGAATTCAGGGAGGCGAAGCCTCGCAGGTGTCAGGTGGTTTCTCGTGGCAAATCTCCCTCATCTCGGGAAAAAAAGAGAACTGAGAAGCCAAAGGACACCAGCGCTTCAGTGAGTGACAGGGTGGCCTGTCCCCCCCTGCCAGGGCTGGCGTCGGTGTTCAGACGCAGCCCTGCCGTCGCTGCCAGGCCTGTATGGCAGCAGCCTGGTCCGTTTCTCTGTCTGCATTTCAAGGATGAGGAAACGGCGGCTCAGGAGAAGGCCGAGAGAACCCGAGGCTGGTGCGTGAGGCAGGGCAGCCCATTCCCGGGCACTAAAACCCCAAATACTGCAGGAAGAGTGCAGTCCCGGTGACAAGAGGACCGCTAGTGGCCTCTCCTCGCAGTCCACCCCTTCTCCAGCCCGCCACGGCCACATAGGGAGGGCAAGGGGAGCCCTGCCCGAGGCCCGAATACGGCCGACCCGGTCGGGAACCCACTCCCCACTTTCCCGAAGGACCTTCCCCACCCAAGCAGCGTGAAAACAGGGCAGGTTCATTACCTGGAAGGAAAGTGGGGGTTTCGCCTTTCTCTCGGACGGCATTTTCTTTCAAACCCCCGATGTGGGAAAAGAACAGCGTTGTCTGTGTCCAAGTGATGTCTGCAGGGGCCAGGCCTTCTGGGCCACCCTCGGCCCTGGGGCATCCTGACGGCAAGCATGCTGTATCCCCGTAGCCCGAGACAAACTGGGCTTCCTGTTCTCCAGAACCGTGTGCCTCGAGTGGCCCAGCATGGCCCCGTGTCCGTGGCAGAGAGCCCGGCCCATGACGCGGGCACTGACCGGTCCCCGAGGTGGCTCCCTGGTTTCCAAAGCTCAGTTGTGAGCCTGGGTCTGGGCAGAGGCGCCTTCTTCGTGGCCCGACCCCGGCGGTTCCTTCACACACATCCCGCAGTTCCCTTCACACCTGCACCGCGTTTCACCTCTGCCCAGGTCCTCCCAGGGTTACCTGATGACAGCTGCGTCAGAGAGGAGGGGCCCACATGATGCAGATGAGGAACTCAGGGCTCAGAGGGACTAGTGACCTGCTCGGGGCCATCTGGCCGGTAGGGGCTGAGCTGGGTTTGAAGTCTGGCTTCTGGGTTCCACTGGGCTGGGCTGCCAGCCCTGCTGTGAGCCCTTCTCAGCCCCCTCGAAGGCCGAGGGGCCCCCTGCAGTCCCTACAGTGCCAGCGGGCAGAGCCGCCCGGCCTGGCTTTGACGTCGGTGGCTGCTCAGAGGCCACCCCACTGTCCTAGAGAGACAAGGTTCAGTGCCTACCAGCCCCGGCTGCGGTCCATGAGAAACCCAGGCCTGTGTCTTCCTGCACAGTGTCTGAGGGCTGGACCCGAGACCAGGAGGAAGAGGATAAAGGAGGGAAAGGGCTGCTGTGGACTTAGCTGTGTCCCTCTCAAACGCATATGTTGAAGCCCTTATTCCCTAACGAGATAGGGCCCTTAGGGAGGTAACTAAAGGTAAACGAAGTCCTGAGAGTAAGGAGCTAACCCCCTAGTACCGGCGGCCTTACAGAAGAGAAAAAGATCTCTCTCCCCCTCTCCCTCTCTCTCTCTGCCTCTGCACAGGCTCGGAGGAAAGGCCACGCGAGGACATGGTGAGAAGGCAGCCGTCTACCAGCCAGGAAGAGAACTCTTACCAGAAACCAAATCGGCCAGAACCTTGATCTTGGACTTCTAGCCTCCAGAGCTCTGAGGAAGAAACGTCTGATGTGCAAGCCACCCAGTCTGCGGTATTTCTTCACGGCAGCCCGAGCCGAGACAAGCACAAACTCACAAGAAGAGGGAGGAAGAGCAACCTCAAGGAGGCCGGCCGCCACGCGGGGTGCTCCATGCCATCCTCACCCCGCAGTTTCCACGCCTAACACCCTCCCCCCAAATCTCTCCCACCTTCGGAAGGCCACAAAGGAGCCTGTTCCCACTCCCCGGAGCCCTGGCTGAGGTCCAGCCCGGTCGGATCAGGTAACCGTCTTTTCCTTTAAGGCCTACAAGCTTGTGGGGATAGGTTTTCTGACTGTTCCCACCTATTTCTATTGCTGCTGTCCGCCCCAGAATGACCCTCAAGGCGTCCTGGGACCTGGGCCACTCGCCAGCCTCAGCCTGTTCTCTCCTCTTTGGGTTAGCTGGGGTCTGGACCCCGGCTCTCCCTCCTGGCAGCCGTGTGATTGAGAACGTGTGGCTCGACCTCCCTGCAGCGGTCTCAGGAGAGCGTCGTGAAGATGAAATGAGAGAAGAGCCTAGAAGACCCAACCCCAGCTGGGTTCCCTTCTCTACAGGGCCAGGCAGGAAAGGGGTCTCTCCGGTCCTGTCTCGTTGGTACAGGGCGCACCAGAAGACCCTTCGGTAAAATGGAAACTGCCAGCAAAGTATTTCATGAATATAGGACTTGTTTTCTGCCAACCTGATGGCAAAATTATTTGAGGGGGCCACCAAGTCTCAGACATCCCACTCTCCACCTGAATAACAGGTTGAATAGTATCCACCCGCCCCCACACCAAACACCAAAACCAACATGCTGATGTCGTAACCCCTGGCCCCCTGTGAATGTAAACTTTCTTAGGAAAAGGGTTTTTGCAGATGTCATGAAGGATCTCAGGATGAGATCATCTTGGGTCATGAGGCTGGTCCCTAAATCCAATGACAAGCGTCTCACCAGAGAGGAGGAGAGACGCACAGGAAGGCGAGAAGGCCATGTGAGGACAGAGACTGGGATTAGAGCGACGCAGCCACGAGGCCAGGGTGGCCTGGGGCCATGGGAAGCTGGAAGCTGCAAAGGCACATTCTGCCCCGGAACCTCTAGAAGGGGCACAGCCCTGCTGACACCTTGACTGGGGGACTCTGGCCTTCGGAATGGTGGCAGAAGGCGTTTCTGTTAAGTCCCCAGGTTTGCGGCAATTCCTTACAGCAGCACCAGGACACTGACAGGAGACCCTATAAGACTGTTTCCACAGCGAACGATGACTATTACACCCTCCCATCCCGAGTGCAGCGGGACCCACGGTGCTTAGCCCAGGACTGGCTGTTCTGGTGGAGAGTGGCACAGGGAGCCTAGGTACCGTCCCAGAGGTCACCCCCTGACAAAGCGACTTCACGAACTGGCTTTGGGACAGGCTTAAACAGACACTTCTGAAGGCATCACCCCCCTTTCCCCTCACCCAATGCCAACTCTACCCAAATAGCCACTCTTGCCCTGGAGACAGGGCGTGGCCACACATTTCTAGAATGCACGGTGACCCCGGGCTCTGCCAAGTGTCGACAAACCCGCCTCGTGGGAGCTAAGTTAAACTCTCGGCCAGAGCCTCTCTGCACAGACTCTGAGTGCGTTTCGGCTTTGCAGGCTGAAGGTGCCCTGTGTGCGTCCCCCCTGGGTTTCCATGCAGCGGCCGAGGCTGCGGGCAGCTCAGGTGAGGCACGGCTTCTGCAGGGAGGGCAAAGGGTGCTGCATGCTCCTTCCGACCCGCGAAGGTGGGGAGCAGGGGTGGGCAGGGGTGGCTACCACCTCGGCCTGCTGAACGGTTGGGGAGGAGGGCTTAGAAATGACATTGCCCAGGCTAACTAGACCTCTTGGTAGTGGCAGGCCAGGGTGGGGCGGCTCGGGGACTTTCCGATGCTCCCGGTCCAGTCTCCGGCCCGTCAAATGCACCAGCAGCAACAACTACGTTTGGCAGAGAAGCAATGAGCTCGCCATGCAAAAGCAGCTCAAATTCCTCAATTCCCAGACCCCCTTCCACGCCAACTGCAGGCCCTCGACCCGTTCCATGAAGGAATTCGGGAACTACCCATGCCCAGCCCCCTCCTTTCTTAATAGCTGGTGTGTTCCTCTGTAGATGGGACGCTGATCAAACTCTCCTTACAAGATAGATGCCCTCGGTCGTGGGACCACTGGAGGAATTCTGAACGTCCTTATTGTTCTGGAAAGCTGTGCAAGCCTAGTCCACAGTGGTGTGCGCACACACACACGCGCACACACACACGCACACGTGCAACCCCAAATACCTGCCCGGCCGCTGCCCAGGGCCCCCACTCAGGTTCCCCATGGGTCTACAGGTGCCATGTAAATCAGGCCAGGCCGACAATGTGTACCTTTCAAGGGACACCACTTACATCCCTGCCGTCTCCCTCACACCCGGCCTGGTCTTTGAAAAGAGTCTAGGCTTTCACCCTGGGGATCTGCCAGAAGTTCAGCTTCCCCAGAGCAGCTACGCACGCCCAGGTTTCTTTCCCAGGGGTCCCCTTCCTCTCGCATCCTCTGCACTTGACTAAACTCACCTGCTTTCAGGTCAGAAAAATGAGGGCTTAGTGCCTGATTTGATTTGCTCCTCCTTTAGGAGACAAGGGAAACGCTGAAACCAGACCCACGCTCTAGTACCCGTACACATTTATTGCATTTTTTTTTTTTCTGGATCCATTTACATGGGGGCGGGGGGAGCGTTGTTTGCTGATTTATGGAGCAAGGGGCTCTGTCATTTCAAGCCTTCAGCAATCGGACCTTTAGAGGTGATTCTAACTCCAGTTACTGGGAAGCGAATAGAAGTCACCCTGGGTTATGGACGTGTCCAGGTGAACTAAGGCAGCCCGACAAGATCTGTCCTGGGATTGCCTTTGTGTTCCGAGAAGGGTTTTGGACAAGGATGTGTGCCTACCATCTCTTCCATGGAAATCTTCATGCATGCAAGAGCACCGGAGCGATGGAAAATAAAACCCAGCCAATCGGGTGGTGAAGAGGGCCACCTGCCCCTGACCTCGGCGTCCCAGCCCTGCCGAGAAACGCGGCGTGACAGTACAAAGGTGCTCCTTTAGCGGGAAGAGATCGGATTCCCTTCCTGCCAAACAAGCATCATTCAAAGCCGAATGTCAACCTCTCACCTTCCCTCCTTCTGGAAGAACCACGGTGTTTACTTAGCCTTTGGTTTGTGGATCTCTGTGGCAACCTTGTTTGGAAGAGCACTGAGCATGTTGCTACATGGCGCTCCGGGGGAGAAACGGTGCCAGCGAGGCCCGCTCAGACACATCGCGTTGGCCACTGGCTCCAAAGGCTCTTAAAACATCCCGCTTGGCCAAAGGGGATTATTTTTCATGACTTTCATCCCCACCTCCAGGCCTCCCTTTCAAGTGGACCCCATTCTTGAAAGCGTCGCCCAATTTCAGGACCTCGGTACCTGCTCCTGTCCTTGCCCGCAAGCCACCTGAGTAACAGGCCCGGCGTCCTCTGGTCCATCATTATCCAGCCAGCCCAGGGGCCGGCAAACATTCCCACCAAGGGCAGCAGAGAGTACACACGTGCAGCGTTTTCGGGCCACGTGGTCTGTCGCAACGCCTCAACTCTGCCACTGTAGCCCTGTGCACAGTACAGAACACACGCGCGGTGCCTGCGCAGGGAGGGGGCTGGGCTCCCACACAGCTACGTTTATGGGCACGGAAATTGGAGTTTTATGTAATGCTCGCATGTCCCAAAATACATCTTTCCGAGTTTCTGTCGACTGTTTGGAAATGTCACCACCTTTCTCAGCTCGCAGGCGGCACAACAGCAGGCAGCGGGCCAGAGTCAGTCTGTGGCCGTTCGTCCATCCCTGGTCTATGTGCCCAAAGGCAGGACGAGCTCTCTCACTCACCACACCCTCGGGCCCAGCTCTATCGCTGCCCTTTTTGCGGTTTAACGTTCTGACTTTGCCTTTTTCGTTCATAGCTCTGGCTGCTACTGGGCGGTGGCCAGCAATGAACCAGGACCTTCTGCATTTTGGTTAAATATAAATCCAGTACAGAGCAACCAAAGGGCTAGTCTCCTGGGGAATAAAGACGATGCCAGGAAGGAATCCAGGTTTCTGGTTTCCTCTCCCGCTGCGTGAGTGTATGCAACGATACACTCAGCCTTTTTCCAGAAAGGGCATCAAGTCGAGTCACAGAACAACGCAGAAGGGCAGCCGTCTCCTCCCATCTGAACCTCTGCAGTACGCATGGCAGGGATGAGATGCGCCCGGACTCACCAGAACCCCTCACAGCCTTCCCCATGGAGGGGACAGAGCTCACGTCATCCTCTCCACCTTGTTGGGTAACTTAGGCTAATTTCACAGTTTCCAAAACTGTGAACAATTTCGGCCCCTGAACCATCTGCAACCGGACCCTTGCTAACACCGCATCAGGCCCCCTTGAGTTTTCCCTGCGACATCCCTTTTGGTCATGATACCCATTTTGATTTGCTTGGAAAAACGTCACGTGCAGAGCCAGAGAGGAGCTTCGTCTACAAACACCCCCCTGAGCTTCTACCTCGGGCCTGGTCTGCGTTTCTGACCAGGGCACGTCAACCGTTCACCACCAGGTGGTCGGTACCAGCCTCAAGGTGTGGAAAAGCTCGTTTAGGGCATTGCCTGGCAGTGTTCAGAGAGCAGAGTTTTGTTTAAAAGGGGGATCGTAACAGCTTGAATGTCGTAAACATGATTTTTAGACATTTCGATCACTATTTTCACTGACATAGAATGTATTAAGCTTTTGTTTAAAACAATTTGTTCCATGGCCCTAGAGGATTTCACAACCGACTAGCAACTTCACCAATAAATTTCTTCGGTAATAATGAGAATTTTAAAGATAAACACACACCCATATTTTTCTTTTTATCTGTCTCTATGTCTACATCTAAGCGTATGTCTATATCTATATCGACACATAGATGATAGAGAAAACGACAGCTAATATTTGAGAAATGTGTAGCAAACACGGCACCCAGGGCTTCCCAGGTAAAATCTCATTTAACCCAACAATCGTTTGAGACAGCAATCGTTTGCCATCCCATTTACACACCAAGAAATCATTGCCTCGCTCATTCTTAATTTGCAGATCCGTAAAGGTTCTCTGCCTCTTTCCAAGTACGTCGTGCTGAGTCTTTTGACTTGGGACACAGCCAAGGTCCAGGTAAGGGCCTTCGACTAAGGAGTCAGGAGGAAGAGACTAAAAGGATACAGCTTCAAAGGAGACAGCGTTCTGAGCCACAGGAGGAAAAAAAAAGCACTGAGCTGCATACGTCCTTCAAGCCTGATCCTGTCACTGAACTGCTACCTACTCGAGGAGTCAGCTTTGCAAACGAGGAGACAGCCACCGCCTTTTATCTCAAAGGATCCGGGAGGATGGCAAGGCCTGGAGTTTCTACATGGTCAGCACGGATCGTCTCATACCTGCTGTCCTCTACCGCACCTCGTGCGACCTCTGAGACAGGACCTGGAGGTAATTCTGAGCCCATCAAAAGCCCCGAAAACCCTCAGGAGAAGAGGACACCCAACGGGCCCTATTCCAGAATGTCACTTAAGACTTGGAAGGCTCCTGCAGTCCCGGCCGGCTGAGTCATCTCAAAGCTTCCTGGGGATAAAACGTGAGAGGAGATGACAGACTTTGCATTCATCTTCAAAAACATCAAAAACTGAATAACATCAAAACGCAGTCTGGATGAGCAGGACTCCGGTGCGCATACATCAGTGAGGGTGCATCCATCCGTCGGGTGGATCGCTCACGCTCACTAGACTCTATTCGGTATAAAGCTGGGGACGTGGGCACTCAAGGATTCCAGCCAGAAAGACCCTCTAGCCCCCTGCCGCATGTGGCAGTGCTTTCTTCCTCTCTCAGCCAAGAGGAAAGAGATGGAACTGATCCATGTCACGGCCCCTGCACTCGATGAGGCTCCACTGAGGCCTCTTAGCTACCTGGGCCATTTTAAAAGTGCGAAAGCCAGGCCGGTTCATTGAAGTTAAGGGTCTTATTCTAGAAAACCCCGTAAGGCATTAAGTATCTTTGATCCGTGATCTGAATGGCATCACAGCTATTTAATTCTTAGAAAGACATTCCGCACCCACTAGAATGGCCGTAATGCAAAAATATGGACGTGTGACAAGCATCGGCGAGGGCGTGGAGAAACCAGAAGCCTCCTACACTGCTCCGGGGAGTGAAAAATAGGGCGACTTCTGTGGGAACAGTCTGGTAGTTTCTAGAAAGGTTAAGCACAGAGTTACCATATGACCCAGCAGTTCCACTGCTAGACACACACCCAGGAGGAATGAGAACAGGTGGCCACACAAAAACTGGTACACAAATGTCCACAGCAGCGCTGCTCCTAAGAGACAAAAGGCGGACACACCCCAAACATCCATCAACGAGGGAAAGGTAAAAGGTGCACATATCCACACGACGAAATATGTCAATAATACGGAATGAAGTAGTGGTACATGGTACGACACGAATAAACCTTTAAAACGATGCTAAGTGACAGGAGCCAGACGCAAAAGGCCACACGTAGTGTGATCCCATTTTTGAGAAATGGCTAGAACAGACAAATAAATCCATAGACAGGGGCAGACGGGTGGTTGCCAGGGCTGGGGGAGGGGGAAATGGGGAGTGATTGCTGATGATGAGCACAGGGCTTCCTTCTGGAGTGACGCAAAGTTCCCGAATCAGACGGTGGTGAGGTTGCACCTTACGAATCTATTTGTTAAATTCGCAAATGTACGGAAACAAATTCTTAGGACGACGACTGTTTCCTGTGCACTGTCTGCCAGAGCTCCTCGTGGCAAGCCCACGAGGCTGGTGGTCACTATTTAGACCCTTACCAGGCCACGTGACCCCCAGGACCCTCAGCACCAGCTCACAGATCAACTTCGTGTCTCCAGAACTGGTGGTTGGATCCCCCATCCACAGCTATTCAAGTCTGCCAGATGCTTTGCTAATTGCATGTCCCCCCTGCCCGTGTGTGGGATCAAAGACCTTCCCACAGGGTCTGGTGGGAGGATGGAGAGGCTGATAAGGGTACCTGGTCCCCAGGGAGTCCATTGCCCGGCCTGAACGTTCTGCCCTGCTCCTCTATCCTCTCCATCTTGCCCGAGGCCTCCACCAGGTGAGCTTGCTGAGGTGGCCTCTTGCATGACGCCCCTCCCCGCTGGAGACCCCAGGCTGGCCAGGCACGAACTACCCCTTCCTCATCAAGATGCCCCCGACTCTTGTGTCCTTCTCAGATGAACTGATCTCCTGTCCCGATGACAATCACACTGTGCTTCAGCGAATGCCTGCTGCTCCCCGAGCTCTGGGGGAGGGGAGGGTGTCCCAGGCTCCAGCGTTCCTGTCGTGTCCCGCTTGTTTAGTGTGGGTCTCAGGAAAATAAGCCTTTCCCATCCTGCTCGGGGACCATACGGCCTTCTTTCCTCGATGGCGAATCTCTCGATTCTAAAACTAAACTGGCCAACAGCTAGTATAGGATGATAATCGACAGTCTACTAAGAAGCCATAACCTACCCTTTCAGTCTCAAAAGCAAATAAGTACCTTTGGCCTTCAGAGAACCGACAGAGATGTGCAGCCCGGCTTTAAACGCACCCACAGGACCATCCAGGTCCTTCCTCACCCTGACCTAGGAGGACCCGCGGGTGAAAATGCCCAGGGCCTGTAGAACTACCATTCTGTACACAGGTGATTAAAGGCTTTCACTCTTTTTAAATCACGTTCTTTGGGGTGGGATTCTAAAAACCCTGCTCCACTGAAAATCAACGGTCGGTAGCGCAGGAGATTGGCAAACAGGAACCGGGACTGCAGATGACTTTTCCGATGGCCGGTGACACCTTCACACTAATAGCCTCCAACACAGCACAGACCCCAAAGTTGGCGCTTGTCAATCGCCGATGACCCCACAAGGCCCTGAGGGCATGAGGAAAGTTCGGGAGAAGTCAGGCCGTGTCCCAGCACAGCAGCCAGCAGGTAGACACGATGCTGAGCCAGACTCGCATTCGTTACCAAGCAAAATGCCGACTTTCTCCTGATTCTTGGTGCCGTGGAAATAAGTCAAATTTTTTACTATTTGTTCAAGTTGTCCTTTTGAAATTTTGAAGCTAATTCTACTCTGCACATCACACGGAAGCCGGCCTAAAGAATTTCAAGTTTGTCAGTATCCGGATCTTCTGAACGGTATCCCCTTCTCAACGCCTCCCCGTCGGTAAAGCTCTCTCCCCTCCATGTCACCCCACATCTGCTCCTCAGGGGACCCAGAAAGGTACAATGACCACCCCCGCAGCCCGGCAAGCAACAGAGCCAGGGCCTGACCCAACCTCCTGCGATTTCCCATGGGAGCCACACGTCCCAGAGACTCCGGACTTGGCCAGCCCCTCTGGCAGGTCACGTCTGTAGCAAACAACGGCCTCCCCAGCCCTGCGCGTCCGGCACCTCCGAGCACGGGACACCATTCGGTGAGACACGAGTATTACAAAAATAAGCTGCGTGACATTTATTTTTGTCTTGTTAACATTAATATCTGTAGAAACATTTTTATTGTCAGTATAAAAATTAACAGGTTTTAATTAAATACTTTCTCCAATCTGGTAACACGTAAAATCAGTGTAATCTGCATTCGCGTGGCGTGGCTACAGCAAAGTGAGTAGGTGTTTCGAAAGCAAAACACGATCCTTTAATACAGAATGAAGAACGCGGCGACGTTTGGTCTGACGCTGGGTATCGGGCCGGATCTGCTGGGGAGGTCCTGCCAGAATCAGACGGAAGCAATCCCTTAAAAAGATGGAAGCAACCCCAAAACGATCAGCAGAACAATTCAGTGTTTCAGTTTTCTGTGATGAGACGGGAAGATCCTAAAAGGCTTCTCTAATGCCAATAAACCTGGAAGCCATTATCAAGATTCGCTGGAGAGAACTCAGGCTAATCTGATTAATGTGGAAGTCCAGGGCAGAAGGCCAGCCGCCGGAGAGAACCGTCCATCATTCCAGCGAAGGTCCACCCTGGAGGAACGGGTTAAGGCATCTTTTTAAGCGGACGCTGGCCCCACCTGTCTTGGGAAGTCCGGTTACGCGGGCCCAGGGGACAGCGCTGCACCTCAAAACACTTCTCAGGAACCGGTTCTTTGCATACGGGCGTGAAGGTGGTGTAAGAGCAACCATCTGACAGCAGAGTTTCAACACAAACAAATCAAAACCTCATTTTCCCCCAATTAGTCATTTTCTGTAAATAGTTCTCTTTTCCAAAGATTTGATAACTAGTTAAGTCCAAGAAACATTAACTAGTCGGATGCACTGCCTGCATAGAAATGCCACTTAAATTACCAAAAAAAAAAAAAAAGTATAAATGATTAATTTTTTTGTATATTACCAATTCGTTAATAAATTAATGTTATACCATTTTCCCTGAAAGCAAAAGTATTTTTCCACCCCGGCTCGGTGAAAATTAAGAAATTCTGTGTAAGAACAGCGTTTAGCAAATAGTTATTTAAAAAAAAAAAAAAAAGAGAGAGACCAATTTTCTAGGTGTATTGGGACATCTATTTAAAATCAATACAAAAAATAATTCCTTGTAAATATATAATATATATTTATACATAATTTGAATATATTTACATACATCCAGCACCCCTATACTGCAATTGTGCTCTGTAAGTGTGCGCTGACATATATTTTCTCCAATTATTACAAAATTCACAAGCAAGGCAAAACGCCACGTCTGCCTCGAGTCCGGCTGGTCCACAGCCAGCACCCACAGCGGGTCACGGGCGCGTGGGGGCCCCTGGCAAGTCCACTGCCCAGAAACATTCCTCTTCTCCTGGTGAAGATTACAAGTTTCCAACTGTATAAATTCTTTACACGTGTGCCGATTGCTTTTCCAATTATTTACTCCTCTGATCCATATATACAAGCAGAGACAGGGCCGCCCCGCTCAGTGGAGCCGGGGGTCTGGCGCTGCTCTGTCTGGGGCTGGGGAGGCGAGCTCACTCATGTTTGAACACTGCCGTTTGTGTGTGGATACTGAGGGAGGCATGGTTCATAAGGCACAGGGTCCGGAGAGAAAACAGAGTCATCTCCTGAAGAACAAGAGCTCCTTGTGTCAGGGTAACTAGGTGAGTACTGTTCGAGAGGCTGACTGAGGTCCAAGTATTCCTGAAAGAAGGGAGAGAGACGTTTTATTTCATCTCGGGTCAGGATAACAAGGTGAATACGGTTCGAGTGGCTGACTGAGGTCCAAGTATTCCTGAAAGAAGGGAGAAAAGACTTTTATTTTCAACGCAGGCCCGGGACACGTGGCTGTGGGCGTGGGGACAGGACGGGGGCACCCCTTGGAAGTTCAGAGACCCGGCCCCCCCTGGCTCCCGCAAAGACCTCCTCGAGACCCCGACCCTATTTCCTCTGGGCTGCCCTTTACTTTTCTCTGACAACGGGGAACGCCAAAACCTCGCCGGACTGCTAGCGGTCGCACTCGCCTGCAGGCCCAAATGGCCTGCTTGCCATGCCCCGCCTTGCTAGAGCACAGGGTTCCAATTCAGACCCCGGCACAATGACAGAGCGTGAGCTGCAGATTCCTGAGGCCCCTTCAAAGAGCTGAGACCATGCATATTTGTTTTGTGAATTACATTTGACTATGGCAGTTTCTAGGATAATTTAAGGGGAATATGTCTTCATTTGGCGGGTAATTTCGCAGATGTGATTCATTACTCTCAGAAGCTCTCTGAGCTGGAAATGTAAACAGGTTCACAGAAGCCTTGGATGTGCTCATGTATATTAAATCCATAATGGAACGTTAAAGGAACGTGGAGCAAAATGGAGGTTATGTTTCCGTTTCAAAGGGCTCTGCTGCCCGGGACAACCCCCCCTCTGACTCACGACAGGGTGAGAGGCCCCTGCCTGTGCCTGATGGCCTGCGAGCTACGAATGGTTTCCCAACATTTTTAAATGCTTGGGGGGACGAAAATCAAAAGACTACCGCATGGCCATTGTTTAAAAATGATATGAAATGACATGAAGTCACACCAAACATAAACACTGGGGTCCATCGAGTTCTCTCTAGGACACAGACACACTCATTTACGCGCTGTCTGTGGCTGCTTTCTCGGTACGAGGCGCAGACAGGTTGTTGCGACGGAGACCCACGGCCCACAGAGCTGAAAATAAGTACTGCCTGGCCCTTTCCAGGGAAGCTCTGCAGACCCCGCTCCGAAACGAGACGATTTCTAAACCGGGGAGCTTCTGGGTCCCACTGCCTCAAGAGGGCGAGCACACGGGGGTGGTTCTGCCCGCACCCCTGTAGCCGGTTCCTATGCTAAGACACGTGGCTTTGGCCAAAAGGCGGCAGAAAGTGCAGACGACAGCACGGCCAGCCTCCAGCCTTATCAGCAAAGGGCCCGCAGAACGCTGGCAACCACACGTTTCCAGAGACCAAAACCCCACTCTAACTCATCCCCAGGGTTGGCGGGAGACAGGGTCCCCGTCCGAGAATGGGGGATGTGTCGTTCCAACATCAGCACTAACCGCACCACTGGAAACAAACACGCCCACCACATCAAAAGGGAGCTTTCTGCTTACAATGATAAAAATGAAATTTTGTCCTAAATGGAACCATTTTCCTCGCGCATATGGGAATGATTTTCAGAAGGAAAGAAACTTCGATTTTTATATCCGTTAGACAATACGGCATTATGCTTTTCTTTTCTTTTTTTTTTTTAATTTTAGGATGCTAGATGTAAATTTAAGTATGACGGGCCCACTTTAAAGGTAAACATGTAAATACATAGGATCAAGCGTGGGATAAGATCATTAAGAGGGAACTTCAGTGCTTCCCCAGTTTCTAAGTGAGGCCCTATGTGTTCAGATTTGATAGGGAAAAAAATAGGAATATCAGCGGATTCCGAGTCTAGGGTGAAAGGAACTTATACTAGAAACAACAATTTTGGCAGGAGAAGAAAGTTGTTTTTTTTTCATCCCCCTTGAACTGTTCCTTTCAACTTCTGAAGGTCAGCTGTCTTCATTTAAATGCAATCTCTCCCTCTATCAGCCACAGTCAGGCTCAGAAGATGATGTTGCCGGCTTAAGGCTTCCTATCACAACTTTCATTATTTTTTTAAATCGCTCTAAAACTATTAAATGTAGTATTTAAAAATAAATTCAATGTACTGTTTTCTAAAACATTCAGGCAATTTTAGGCTGTTTGGTGTTGTTAAGACAACTGTGGGTTTGCTAGTTTTTTTCCCCATTTGAAGGAACATTGGTCTGTATCCTCATCGCATGTCTCAAGTTCATTCCCTGCTGAGACCGCAGTCTTTCTGCAGCCGCAGAGTCCACTGTCTGCACACTGAAGTGGCCACGGACGGGGCTGACGCGGACAGTGAGTGGCGGAAGAGTGCTCGTTTTGTTGGCACAGAATACACACTATCTCACAGAAAATAGTTTAACAAAAGATGCAGCTTTGTATAAGTCCCTTGTCACGGGAAACTGCGGACACCTGCGTGCGCTCAGATGGAGGCCACGAGCCCCACGCCACTGCCAGACAGGGTCACGGAGGAAAGCTGGAAGGACGGACCTCACTGCGTCCGAGCTCACCGGTAAGGGGACGTGGGCAGCTGTCACACTAACTACCGGGGCGCAGGGTCCTACCGGCCCGTAAGCACCCCGAAGCGCCTTCCCACGCAGACCCAAACGCCGCTGCACTTGGCCATTTGGTCGGCCTCCCCCTCGCCTACACGCCCGCCCCCCGGACCCACCGCCCCAAAGCCACAGAGAGGGCCGGCCTCACGCAGGGCCCCTCGGTCTCTGGTTTCGTGATTCAGAACTCCCAGACTGCAGTTCTGAGAAAAATCAGGATCTGGGAGGAACACGAGGTGTCACTCGTCTGACCCCTGAGGAAGAATGACAGGCTACACCAGAGACCGCCACGGCGGGGGCTGCGCTTACCAGCCGAGCTGGGCTTCCGGAGGGGCTCCTTACCTCGTTGGCTGTGAGGGTGAGGACTCGATCCAGGTCTTCCACCAGCTGCTTGAAGGTCGGTCTCTGCGAGGGCACCGCGTGCCAACAGTCCCTCATCATCATGTACCTGGGGACAACGGGTTTCCTGGTGAGTGGATGCTGTGCGTGCGAGGGGCATGGCTACGAGCCAGTTGTGACAGGCGACGTGGAGGGAGGCCCGGGATCAGGGATAAATAACGTATCAGAACCCCCCGAGCGACGAAATTAGGGGGGGGGTATTCACTTCCCCAAGATACCCACTGCTTCGTCCCTCCACGAGGACGCACGCAAGCGTCTCTACCCGACACGTCGGAGAGAGGTACCTATGCCACCAGGAAAAGACGTAACTATGTTTCCCGTGTCACGGGGATGTCTCACATCTATCCCTGACACTTTGGGTTTTCTTTCAATGATCTGCGTGGACAAACGTTTAAGAAAAAAAAAAATGAAGTCTGAAAACCGCAACTGTGAGGTACGGTTCTTAAGAATCAACCTGTCACTGGGCTACACTTCAACTTCCTGAGGAATGCTCGGAGAGGCCCGGGTTCCAGGCCTTCCCTCGGGGATGGGTTTCGACAGGCCTCCTCTGTTAGACAGAAAGCAAGAGGGACAGCAAGGCCACAGTACACGCCGTTATAGGCTGTGCTGTAAGACGTGGCCATCCATCAGACGTCAGTGTACACCGAAAAGCACTCACGAGGTCACAGACAGAAAAGACACACAGCAGGCCGCAGTCCCCGGGGCAATCCCTCTTCTCGGCTAATCCTGGGGGAGGGCGGAGAGACCCCTTTCCAGAGCACTGGTTCTGATTTTACTGCACAAGACACAACCACACCGTGATTCCACTTCACGGCGTGGGGTGGGTTTTTCTAGAAAACAGCGCCCGGTTTTAGTCAGCTCTGGTCCTCTAAAGATGGCACCTGGACACATTTCGAATTCTCTGCACTAAAATGGGCGTCAAAGTGCAGGTAACCAGACACGAGTTCATTCGCTCCGAGGAAACGTGGTCGATGGCACACGACACCAGCGTTCGCAGTGGCCACAGGGAGCTGCGAAAGCACCCCCGCCTCTCCACTCGCTGCCCAGCCAGCGGCGAAAGGTCGCGCTGGGCCCTGGACCCCACGTCCCGCGGGGGCCCTCTAGCCTGCGTGTGAGGGACGGCCAGATGGCTCGTCCCGTCCCTCTGAGGAGAGCCAACCGCAAGGCGCAGGCAGCACAGTGGCTCAGCGAGAGCCCCGTCTCACCCTCTCTGATTTAAAGCTCCCTCCTCACGCCTCGGGAAGATGCTCTTTCTTTAGCCCGGGCTGTCAGGGCAGCTATCTATCTCGGCCCTGGGGTGGAGCCCAGAAAGCTTCAGCCATCCTTCTCCTTAGAGCACGTTTAGGAAACAGAAGTCAGTCAGGGGCGCTACTGGCACGGCGGGTCCACGCGGTCAGGGAGGGACAGCGGCCCTTACAGTTCGTTGGTGCAGTTGGCTGGCTTATCCATCCTGTGTCCTTCCTTCAGCAGCTTAAAAAGTTCCTCCACGGGAATCCCTGGGTAGGGCGAGCCCCCGAGAGTGAAGATCTCCCACATCAACACCCCGAAGGACCAGCTGCAAAGAAAGGGTAAAGCAGCGTTACGAACCGCAGAAAGCCAGGCCTGGCCCCTCAAGACAGTGACTGCCCACTCACGTCCCACGTTCAAGACAAACGACCTGCGCCCTCCTCTAACTCATCCTACACACCCCTTCCTGCCCCCCAGGGGCATCTCCAAATGAGGACAACCTCATGATGAAATTGTCCGTCAGCAGACAACAGGCAAGTGATAGTAAACCATCACTCTCTCTTTTTGGGGTGGAGATTTAGGATTATTGGGATTTTTTCCTCCCGTCTCTCTAACGTTATTCATCTTAAATGTGGTGTAGACAACGTATAGACCTCGACACCTAAGCTGCACAGCTCTTTGTGCCCCTGTGGCCCTGTCCACCACTTCCATCGGCCTATGTGCCTGGCCCCAGGGCTGAGACCTACCAGGCGGGATGGGCAGCTGACAAGATAGGGCCAGCGAGTTACTTCTGCAAGTCACAGCTGCCCAAGGTGGCCAGTGGAGACTCTGAGGGCACCGAGGTCTGTGACGTGCTAACGTCGTGAAGGATGCTGGCCCCAGGCTGGCATGAGTTAGGACAAACGAACCCTGTGCCCCGGGCGAGTTTCATACAATGGGAACTGAAAACGTCCCTCGGGGCACAATTTGTACGTGGCCTGGCAGAGACCTACGTGGGACGTCCTGAGCCTCATTCAGAGGCCCAATCCGCGCTGAGACTCCTGCCTCTACCTACGCGGCTGTGGCGCCGGACACAGCCTTCCTGACTCTCTCAGGGTGAGTTTCGGAAACGACCCTGTGCCGTCTGTGCAGGGCCACAGCAGGGGCACGGCCCAGGTGGCACAGCAACGTGCGAACCCTAACGCCTTCCCGCCCGGCCTGAGGAGGCTGCTCTGGGACAGCAGGGCATCGGCGCCCAGGCCAGAAATCCTCCCGCTCGCACAAAGCACAGCCAGCTCCACGGTTTCTACTTTTTCTTCCGGAATAACTGAGAGACTCGTGGAAATCTGGGAAAACAGCAGAGAGGTCCTCTGTGCTTTTCTCCCAGCTTCTTACCACGCTGTAAATGCTTTCAGCCAATCTGCAGTCCTAAAATCCCGGTTGGAGCCTGACGCTGCGTGTATTTCAAGTGTTTCACGACAGACAGAAACAGTATACGGTTTTCGCTGCATTTCTATGATCACCGAGGGTGCCAAGACAAGGTCGGAACTTTTTCTAAGGGTAAACAGACTAAGCGGGCCCTGCAGGGATGATGACCCGAGTGGGACTGTGTCCCACTCGGCCTCCCCCGCGAAGGACAAAACCTGAGATGACCAGGAGGAAAGTGCCAGGGCTCCTCCATCAAGACAGGGAAGCACGTGCCAACGACCTGGCAAATGAGACAGCAGCTCTGCTCGGGGCGGGAGTGGGGCCTCCGCCCTGACGAGAGGAGCTGCGCGGCCAGTCCCGTGTCCGGCGACTTTGCAGCCAGGCAGAGTGGTAACCGAGGCAGGTTACCCGCCTGCCATAAAACCCGTCCTTTCTAAGGGCAGCTCCTGCGGCCTCTACGAGGTGCGAAATGCGGCCGGCGCCAACGAAGGAAGAAGGGCGAGGAGCGTGCACTAATTTTGCAGCTCGAGCCAACGCAGGAGCCAGAGGAAAGGGTGTAAGTTACTTACACGTCGCTCTGATGGGTGTACACTCTATCGAAAAGGGCTTCTGGAGCCATCCACTTGACCGGAAGTCGCCCCTGCGAGCGTGGGAGAAATGAAAAAAGTACAGTACAGCCAGTTCACACGCTCGACCCGGCCCTGTTTTAAGAGCTGGTGCCCTAGTGATGGTCACTGGTCAGTCACAGCAGAAATAAGCTCCAACTGGGACCACACGTAATGTGTGAGGCGCACAGACTTGGGCCCGTTAGAAAGGGAGCTGCGTTTCCTTTGATTGTCGTCATCATCACTCTCCCTAGCGCGCAGAGAGACTCTGACCAACATCTAGGCAGCACTGACCCAGACACTCCCAAACCCTCATCTTTTGGCTCGGAAAGCTCTTGACAAACAGCCTTATGAAGAGCCTAGAGGCTGCAGATTATTCTGGATGTGCGTGCTTCCTATATATTAGAAGTTTCTTAAATACGGCCTAAATTTGCTCATTGAGAAGTTTGTGAAGAGTTAAGGCGGAACAGCAGGCGTGAAGGGCAGATAAATGGGCCTTCATCAGCGTTTCCAGCTCTGAACATCCATCATCCTCCTTCTGGAACATTCTGCACCACCCTCCCCCCCTTCCGGCCATGTCACTGCCGTAGACTTACATTTGTGGTCTTTTTGTAATAGTCTATATTGTTGATATCTCTGGCCAGTCCAAAGTCCGCTATTTTCATCACGTTGTTTTCTGTTACCAAGACATTTCTGGCCGCTAGATCTCGATGAATGCACTGAAATCGAGAAAAAACTCATCTTAAAATTCTTCGAGAATAAAAAAGAGAGACACTCATGTCTTATAACTCATCTTAAGTTGAAAGCTGGTATTTCTTTTCTAGTGAAAAATAAAAAACCAAGGCCCAAAATTTTCAAAGAGCACAGGCCAAGTCACCACATCCTCCTGTCTGCAGTGGACCGACACCAACGGCCTGGCCTCCCTCCTACGAGATCGGTTGTAGATTTTATCCTAAAATCTTTGATCTCAACACCTGATCTTCTGTCCTTTACAGCCAAACTTTCACAAGAGCTGGATGAACTCCAACATCACACGGTCTTCGCCTCCTGGTCACTCCTCAGACGTTCCAACCTGTTCCCATCTCGTCCCTCCCCATAATTGTGAAGAACGTCTGGTCAGACCCAAATGTCCTCTTCTACCCTGCAATGATCCCCTCTCTGCAGGTCCAGACACTTGATTTCTTGCTCATTTTTGGAAAACAGTCCCCGCCCCCCGCTGGGTTCCGTCCCATGCCTTCTCTTGGCTCACACGATTCCTCTCTCCCCACCCCCTTGGACTCCTTGGCCACCCCCTCTCTTCCTCTGTCCCCCAAGAATTGTCCCATCAATTGTGTACATTTCCACGTAGCCTGACGGCTTCAATTCTTAGAAGCAAACAGGAGATGAGCACATTCCTCTCTCCATCCTGACTCATCCCAGGGGACCCACTTTCTCATTTGCAATGGGCTGTGGAACATTTCCACTTGGATGGCCCTTCAGCGCACCTCAAATTCGAGGTCCCTACTCCCTTAATTCTTATCCTCTTGGTCTCTCTCGGTCAGCGAGGTAGACACCAGAATTCTTCACAAGCTTCTCCCAAGTTCTGATTTCAAGCCCCAAAGGCCTCTCTAATCTGTGCACCCCACTCCATTCCCACTGTTAAGTGCTTATGCCAGGCCGTCATCACTGTCCACTCCCCCAAACCCACACACAGCCACAGTGCCTACCTGACACGCTCCCAAACGCAGCCCTCGTTGTACCTTCTGTGCTTCCTGCCAATGGTGTTTCTGAAAGAACTGGTCATGTCCTTTCTTGCCCTGTATCATGGCCAGTAACTGTCTATCCATATTCTCAACCCAGCCCTAGCGCAACGCCCGGCCCTCACAAAGGGCCAAACCTGGGTCTGCCACCTACATGGGGGCAAAAACTGCTGGCGGGCTCACCCCAGGGCCACTGATTTGTAGTCCTGATGCTAACTCTTCGGTCTCAGAAAGGTTTAGAGATGGTAAGTTCTATTTTTCCTTTCCACAAACGAAACGCTTTGTGAGCTGCCATGTTCTAGTTGCGCTTTAGTTCGTACACCAGGATTCCACCGTGATTCAGGGTGATTAGGGCCCCGAATCCTCACCCCCTACTTTTGGAAAAGGTATAAAGAACCAACAAATATCCCTGCCGAACGCTTCGACACAGGTGCCCGGTGAAGGTCAACCATCGTGAGGAGTCGTACCCATCCTTCTGACGGGGTGAAGTGGGGCCGATTCCACGCAGGCACTCTGAGAAACGAGCGACTGAAAAGGGCGCACGCCAAACTCTCTGAAGAATTAGGAATTCTTCTGCCTGCACCCCCTGCCTGATCCTTGTCCTCATACACTCCTGTGGCCCCCTGGATGGGCCAAGATCAGAAACGAGAAAGCAGGAAAACCCCACGCCTGGGCCTGGCCAGGACGGAAGCAGGAAACGTGAGAGCTCCCTGCAGCCGACAGGGGACCCGGCTGGGGTGGGAGAACTTCCAGACCTGGGGCAGACTCCTCCGGCAGCGTGCTCCCTGCCGACACCAGCCCTGTGCGTCAGGCCAGGGTGTGGTCAGTAGGACCTGGCCGCACTGGGCCCCAGCCACGCGGGGCTCGACGCAGAGACACCACGATGGCGACCTCCTCCATTGACTCTGTAAGAGCCGGATCCAGCACCCACCTGCTGACTCCCAGGGTGCGAGGGAACGCCAAAGCCCACGCTCTGGCCTGAGCAAGAAGAGACTTGGATCCAAAGCCAAGAAAAAGAAAATGAAGTCAAGCCAAATCCCCATCACGTGCAGAAATCCGAGGGGTTCTCCGGCGCAGGGGGCTGACCACTCGGCAGAGCGAGGGCCCCCTGACTGGCCCTCCGTTTCCTCCATAAGGGAGGGTCCGTGAGTCGCTAAGGGAAGGAAGACTAGCACCCCGTGACCCAGACAGACAGCGTGCCGGGAGCCTCTGCACGCCTGATCGCATTCAATCACGTGGCGAGCGATGAGATGGAAAAGCTGGGGCTTGCTTTAAAAAACTCCGCTCAGGTTTAACACCTCGGAGGTTTAACTGCTTTGGGGATTTGGCAAAAGAAAGAAAAATCAGTGTCTTTTGAACTAAAAATAGCAAAGCTTGCATAATTTCTATAAGGCTCGAACTCTTGCTTCTTTACTTGTCCACCCACAGTCCCTCCCACACACCACACAGCTGCTCCGGGGTGGGCACCCGACGCTCACCTCTGAATCCCCAGCGCTGGGCCCGGAGCCTGCCCCAGAACATGTTGGCTGAGCTGAATTCATAATTATACTCCCTCAGCGACGAGCCAGAGACCTCACTCCTCCAGGGTTTGGGGGTTTGTTTTCTTGCCCTTTCCTCAAAGACCCAGGTCCCTCACGTGTTCGTGGCTACCCGCTGTGAGGGTGAGGGCGTGCGGAGGCCAGGCCCTGACTCCTTCCAGCTCGTCACGGATGAGCCCTCCGGCCTTGCAAGTGGACTCCACCAAGGGGGCCACTCTGAAGATCAAACCTGCTCTGAATCCTTCATTGCAGGTGCCATTAGCAAGGCGTTCTGGAACCCTGCAAAGCCCCAAGGAAACACGACTCCGTCCCGTCTACACCCTGCCTCCCCCCACCCCATTCGCCCCACACACGTTGGTGAACAAAGCCCTGGCACAGGCCATCCTGCTGGCCCTCCCCTCCGCTCGGAGAGGGCCGGGCATTACCTGATCGCAGGGGATAAGTGGGTGGGTGGAGGACCAAAGGGTCGGGTCTGGACCGACCACTGTACTCTGTTGACCTACAAGTCCCCTCTGGGAGACGAGGGCAGTGACGCGCACACACCTGGCTCAGGGCTTTCCTGGTGTTTCCTAGCAGTCCTCAGCGTCCTTATCCACAAAATGGGGATTGAATCAAACCTGTTTCAGAGTTGTTCTGAGGTCACGGATGGTGTCGTATGTAAACTGCTTGCCCCGTTGCTGGCAGACGTTAAGGTCTCACAAAGTGGGAGTGATTGGCCATTACTGTTATCGCACCACTAGTATCAGGGTAGCCTGTCATTCTAGAATGTAATTTATTTGCTGTGTTTTACAAAGTTCATCCGACTCTTAGTTCTCTCTCCACAGCAAGCAGCTCCGACACAGTGGGGGACCTCAGAGTCCTAGGGGCTGGGGTGCAGTGGGGGAACCGCCACCGGCTCCAACAGCCAGAGCAATGCCCATTCGTCTGCCATTCTGAGCAGAAGGACCCACAGCTGACCGCTCACCTTCCTGAAACCCTGAGAACCCCATCCTGGGCTCCTTCCTGCGTGTGAGTCTCCTCAGCCTCCACCGCCACATCCTGCACTTTTAGACGACCTCGAGATTTGAGCTTTTGGGGGGTTTGACTCCAGGCTTCTAGACCTCCTCCTCTTAACCCCCACCCCCAGCAAATGACCTCATCCATTCCCATGGCTGGAAACTATACGTTCTTGTTCTGGCTCCCAATGCACAACCCCACACTCAGAGCCAAGCTTCAGCCTGTAGCTTCCTGGTCAGCATCTGCCCTCATGCTTCTCAAGACACGTTGAGAGTGCCAGTCCCGTCTGTGCCAGCCGCCTTCCCCGACCACCGCCCATCGTCCCCATCCGGCACGCTGCGCCACCACGCGGCCTCTCCGGCTGGAAACCCAGGCGTGCTCCTTGACCCTTCGTTCTCTCCCTCCTGGATCTAATCGATCCATTGGCTACCCCGAGAGCCAAAGAGATCTTAAATCAATCTCCTCCTCTGCTGTCTTTGGAGCTCATGACCTTCGTCCAAACCACCATCACCTCTCACGGGACTCAGAGCTTCCAACCAGCCGTGCACTCAACCCGAGAAGGAGCTTCACAGCCCAAACCTGATCACAGGACACCCCACCCCTGTCCCCGGGTTCACCACGGCGTCAGGAGCGTGGTCCAGAGTGCTTGCCTGGGTCTGCAGATGGGAATGAGCTGGGCCTGTCTGCAGCCACGTCTCACCCCCCTTCTCCTCCCTAGAGTCTCTGACAGCGTGTCCCTCTGCGGGAGTGCTCACCAGCCACCGTCCCTCCCTAACCACCCAAGTCCCCACTGTTCCTGAGCCCACATCGTCTGCTTCCCCCACAGTGTCCTTCTCAGCTTTTTACATACTCATTTTTATTCCCATTCACGGGTGATCCCTCCTACAGCCATGCATAGTTCATGCTCCAAGAGGTGAAGGGCTACATCCATTCTGGTGACCTCATAGGAGAGCCCAACCAAGGGGCACAGGACATCCGAATCAGGAAGGCTCAGAAATACTCATTCAGGATCAATAAAATGACCGGGCCAGCCTTCCTATGCATTCTGTATTAGGAGCAGCACCCCTCTGAGCCCAAAAAAGGCTGCGGCGGTCCCACCACGCAGGGAGGGCCCGGGGCAACCGAGACCAGAGGGTCCCTCACCAGGGTTTCCTCAGGGACGTTTCACGGCTACAGAAAAGGCGAAAGAGAACACCGAGTAGCCGCGTTCGCCACTCGCTTACTTGCTCTTTCTCTCCACACCCAACCTCCCCACACGCAGGTGTGCAAACACACACGTTTTACGGTGAACCATTTAAAAGTGAGTTGCGACCTCGCTGTCACTTCGCATCTAAATACCTGAGCACGTGACTCCTACCTTTACAGAAGGCCACCATGGCCACGCCCCCGATCTGACCCTGAGGCAGTCACATTCTCTAACACGCAGGCGGTCCAGGTCCACGTTCAAGTTTCCACTGTTCCTCTTCCTCGACATCCTTTGTCAAAGTTGTCCCCGGCCCACATCCCACCCAGACAGGGCCCTGTCTGCATCCCCCATGGACATGCAGTAGTTGCACCCCGCAGGCCTCCTTTAACCTGGAACTGTCTCCCCGGCATTCTCTGTCTTTTGTGACGCTGATGTTTTGTCTTCAACTCTGGACACCCCCGAAAACAAAAAACGAAACAAAACAAACAACACAAACGCAGAGGGTGTGGCAGCTCTGGCCATGCCCCTACGTGGCCACCAAGATGCAGTTGCCCTCGCCCACCTTGAGCCCTACACGCTGTGTGATCTGACCGAGGAAGCCTCAGTCTCCCGTGTAAATGGCGCGGCGTGACTCAGCCCCCAGGTGACAGCGGGTCCCTGGCAGCCAGATGTTCTCTCCTCTTTGGGGACCCAAGGATTTCCTGTGGCTACATCAAGCTCCAAGGTAGGTAGCCTCTGATCCCCCCCAAACCCTGCCCAACGAGGTACCTGGCAAGCCCCACCCCGCCCACCACCACCACCCACGTGTGGGAGTCTTGAGTCATCCTAAATGCCCCAGAAGACACCTGGGCACCGATCTGACTGCCTTTGGAATAACTCAAATGTTTCAAGTTCCACCGCAAGTGGCATTCTTGGAATGCAGGGGGGTCACCTCAGGGGACCTGGCCCACGTCTAACTGCAGAGGCTCGTCCCGCTAAATGAGACGCGATAAACCCAAGTAACATCCAGGACTCGGTTACCAAAATTCCATCCCCTTTGACCTTTATGTTTAGCATATTTAAACTCTAAACTGCAAACAAAGCACCAAAAGTCTATGTCCGAGAGCTCAATAACTATCAAACAAACGAAGCCCCCAGGTCATCAGAATCGATGGCAGTGTGCCCTAAGCCAGCTCCTCTCAACCCGGAGGGCTGCATCCGCGGATGGTCACACCCGACCCTGTCTCAGAGGAGGGACGTCCGCCCACCTCTGCGGTGCCACCAAAGGTTTATGAGGGTGCTTTGGCTTTGACCCCTGATGTGAATGATGCGATAAACGTTTCCCAGGTTGCACGAGACAGGCAAGGGCTTGATCTGGCACATGAACCCGTCCCAACGGCCTGTTTTCTTCAAAGACATTTTTAACCGGCGCCCACCCCACCGAGGAGAAGGCGAAGGACTCACTTTTTGGGAAGCCAGGTACTCCATGCCTCTGGCCAGCTGGTAGGTGCACGACACCAAGTCCTTGAAGGTCATCTGCTCCTCGGGAACACGGTTGATGTCGTAGGAGTACTCCATCCCGGGGGGCCGCCGGGCTCGGAGGTACTCACGGAGGTTGCCTTTCGAGGCGTACTCAACTATGACGTAGAGCGGCCCTGTGGGAGGAGGAGACACGCTCCCTAAGGCAGCGAACCCGGGATCTGCCCCGGGTTCTATCACCACCCGGTACTTCTGCTTGTTGGTTTTCATTTAAACCCACAGAAAAGCACACACAAAACTGGAACACCTGCTTTCTAATCGCCCCAAAAGGACAGTCGACACTCGGTCAGGATAGCCTCAACCGTCTTTGCGTCACGTGAGTGTCCTTCCCCTGTCACTCCGGGTCTCGCACCTGTACCCTCTTGGAGAGGAATGGATTTCACGAATTTGCTTCTTCCAGGTCAACTTTCCCATTCACGCATGTATCAATAAACAGTGTATTATTCTGAATCTCGTAAGTGAATAATAAAGATATACGGCTCTGCAACATTGTTCCATTACATGACGTCCTGTGAAATCCACTCAGGCTGATAAAAGATCTAGATGCTTCCTCTCAGCAGCCACACACAGGCACACCTCATTATTGAGCTTTACTTCACTGCACTTCATTTATAAATATAAATATAAATGTAAATGTAAATATAAATGTAAATGTAAATATAAATATAAATATAAATATAAATATAAATATGTGTGTGTGTATATATATGTGTGTGTGTATACATATATATATATATATTTTTTTTTTTTTTTTTTTTTTTAACAAATAAAAGATCTGTGCGACCCTGCGTGGAGCACGTGGGAGCCATTTTCCAACAGCTTCCACTCACTTCGTGTCATTCTGGTAATTCTCACATTTCAAACTTTCCATTATTATGTGTGCTATGGAAATCTGTGATCAGCAATCTTCGATGCCGCCAAAGTAATTGTTTTGGGGCGTCACAAACCACACCCACATAAGGTCGCAAACGTAATCCAGAAACGTTGCGTGTGTCTGACCAGCCAACCCCACTCCTCGGGCCTCTCTATTCCTTAGGGCAATACTGAAACGAGGCCAACTAATACCTCTAAAGTGGCTTAGAACTGTTCGAGAGAAAGGAAGGCTCAGTGGATAATGGCAAACTTCCTTGTTGTCTTGTTTTAGGAATCTGCCAGTCACCCCAACCTTCGGCCACCTCCACCCTGGTCATGGGCAGCCACCACCGTCGAAGCGAGACCCTCCACCAGCAAAAGGATTACGACTTGCTGAAGGCTCAGATGATGGTCAGCATTTTTCAGCAATAAAGCATTTTTTAGTTAAAGTATTTTTTTTAGACATAATGCTCTTTTACTACACACTGAACAGACTACAGCATAGTGTGAACATAACATTTATATGTCCTGGAAAACCAAAAATTGGTATGGTTTGCTTTACTGTGGCGGTCTGAAGCCGAAACCACGGTATCTACAAGGCAAGCCTGTAAATTCTACCACAGAAATGCCCCACTGTGTTCATCCATTCCTATAGGATGCTTCCACATTCCGGCCACCGCAAACAGTGCACGATGAACATTCTCGTACGTTCCTTACACACACGTGCAGTCATTTCTCCATGTACCCACAGACAGAGGGCTGGCAGGCTAAGTCCTGCCCACGGCCTGTTTTCGTAAGGAAGTTTGTTTTTGGCATGCAGCCAGGCCCATTCATTTCTGTAGTGGCCGTGGCAGAAATTCACACACGATGACAGCAGAAGTTGGGAGTCGCCACAAAGCTGAAAGTGTTTGCAATCGCCCTCTACAGAAAAAGGCCTCCGACTCCCGGTCTAGACCTACGAGAGAACTTGCTGAGGCAAAGGCAGGCATTTTCAAGTTTGTTATTGTCCAGCTGGTTCCCAACGTGTCAGCTGGCTCTGAGGAGAGGAGCAGGGGTCTTTCTCCTCCAGAGGCTGGTACTGTGTCGCTTCACACCTCGCGCCTCTCTAAGCCCATCTTGGAAGCCCAGCCATCTGCTGCCCAGAGTAAGACCTGGCTTCCTCCAACCCCCTTTTAAGAGAACTTGTCAACCGAAACCCAGAACCGTACTTTGGGACGTTTCTCTCAGCACTCCCAAATCAAAAACGTGCGGAGAATGCCTTTCCCAAACACCCTGCAGACCAAGTGCCCCAGAAACAGCAGGACACTCGGGGCCCTCCTGTTCAAAGTCGCCCAGCACCCACCTTTCCCTTCCCCAGTCTCCCAGCTACAGCCACAGAGTCCCCTTTGTATTCGGGGCCAGCAACAGCTTTCTAGGGGGTTTTAAAGAGAACTTGAAACACGCACTTGAGGTGCCCCAGGAGCAAATCCAAAACTCCGACCACTTCCCAAATGACGCTAACGCTGACCCACGGAGGATCTGGATGAAAGCACTTTCCCTCCTACTCACCGTCCTGAGTACAGGCTCCGAGGAGATTTATGATGTTTTTGTGTTTTCCAATCATCTTCATCATCTCCATCTCTGACACTAGATCAGACAAGTCCTTCTCCGTGGCATCATCTATGAACATCGGGTAAAATTAAAAATCCGTTAGTTTCTTCTATCCCACCAGCTGTTGCCGTTAGTTGCCAAAAAAAACTTAGGTGAAACAGCATGAAATTAAAGAACCAGAGATGACTTTTTCCATATCATCTGCCTCATTTTATTGGTGAGGGCGCAAAGGCCCAGACAGCAAACTGCCCTGCTCCATGTCAAATAGCTAATTTGGGGTCAACGGGGTCAAAAGTCAGAACTAGAATGTAAGGCCTCTGACGCTAAGGCCAATTACTTTCCAGCAAACCTCACAAATGTGGGGCGTCTAACTCTATCGTGAAATAATCCCGTCCTCCGGCAGATCTCAGGTGCCTCAGAAAACCACAATGGATTCCAGTGACTGCAAGCGACAGTGAGGGCATCTGGAGAGGAAAAGGAAGACGGGGCATCTCAAACCACCACAGACCACGTGCTGCCACCTCGAGCCCTCACAGCCCAGAGAGCGCTCACAGATGGGTTCAGCGGGCTTCCCGTAATTGTGCACAAAAGTGTGAGTGTGTAGCATCCATGGGCTCATCATTAGCTCCTAAAAAGTGGCAAGACCTTTTCCACATGCTCCCTCCCCCTGCCTCTGAGCTAATTCAATATGGGAAAATCTGGACTGACTAGGAGCCATGACACAAAAAGCTTTTGAGATTCACAAAAGGAAGTGCAGCACGATCACATGAAGTGTAAAACCCACACTGACATGTACAAAGGAGGGGCCACACCTGTGCTGTTCTCTCCTCCAGTCTCTGAGCGCCACTGCCTATGAGAAAAGGCCCCATCACAAGGGCTCTGAGGCCTGTATCCTCCTTCATCCTAACAGGGAAGGCCCGCCTGGGTGTAACAAGACAAACAGAACCCCCTTTCTGCACTATCCCATGTATCTCTGAGCAGCAGAACCGAAATCAGAGGTCCTGCGGAAAGAGGCAGGAAGCCTGGGCCTTTGCCCCACTCACCCCTGGTTTGTGGCCAGAGGCTGCCAAGGCCAGTTTGTGCGAGGCACACAGCCCTCCACACCTGCCACGCAGAACAGTGAGGGCCCGCAATGCCCAGGCCACGTGGGATGCAAGCCAGAGGCTGCCTCCATTGATGGAGCCAACACATGGGGGTTGGAACACACACCCAAGGTGGGGAGCAGCACAAAACACCCTTGTCCTCCTTGGAAACCATGCAGATCAAAGGCTTTAACAAAAATCGACATCTTTTTGACCATTCCCAGCCTGCTATGTGGTGGCTCGCCCGGGAGAAATCAACAAAGGTCCAAATCCCGACAGGACATCCGGTACCCCAAACCCCAAGAGCAGCCCTCTCTGGCCGGATCCACGGGGAAAACGCAGCTGGGGCTGTGCTTTCTGAGATCCCCACATGTGACCGTTCCCCAAACCCCTCGTATCAAGGGACGCCACGGAAGGAAGCACTTAATGGTGACAAGTTCTTCAAGCGCCTGGACCCAGGCACGGTGCAGGGCGGGAAGGTTCACGCAGAAATGTTCAGCTTCCAGGAACGCCCCTTGGTGTTTTCATCTCATGATAACTCTTTCATATCATGATAACTGCTTGCATCCAGCTGTTACCACGTCCCAGAGGTCCTGCACCAGCGCCCATCCCGTTGGGACTCTTCCAGCTTTCCTCGTGACGCTCCCCGGTCAGTGTCATTTCCACTTTATCCCTCTCACAGGAGAAGTGTGTGTGGCCTCCCCTCCCTGAGCCCCCTGCTCCCTCCAAAAGCGCCAGTTTTCCTTCACTTGTAAACTGAGGTGTGGGTTCAGACATCAACGTACCCACACGCATCTAAATCAACCGATAAATGGATCACTTGGTATTTTCGAAGCACGAGAAGATAGGGAATGAGGAAGCCCCGTCTGTCATCCACGAGGAGTCGGAGGATAACCACCCAGGGGAGGGGGCTACCCATTTCGGACAAAACTGGCTCTTCTTTTTTCTGAGTGCACGCAGCTCAAGATAAATAGTCTGTCCAAGATGCTGATTTATGCTGAAAACCCCCCAACCCCTAGGTCAACTATGTGCTCTCTGACCCCCTGCCACGAAAGGGTTCACATGCCACAAAAGGAACATTCTTGATAAGCCTTCGCCCTTGCCCCACCCCCCAACCATCCCCCTCCCCACTCACCTTTCAACATCTTCACGGCCACAGTGACTGCCTCCTTGGGCTTCTCTTTGTCGATTCCCACGGCTTCAGCCATGACCACTTGCCCAAAGCAACCTTCCCCCAGGGGTTTGCCCAGCGTCAGCCTAAATGTGTAAATAGGGGATTAGCACACGGCATCTGGTGAAGGGGTGCAGCGAGGGAAATTCCAGAACTAAATATAAAAATCTTTCAGCAGCTTGCAAAAGCGCCGGGCGTTGATCATATGGAACTAATGAGACACGGGGTACACACGCGCTGGAGTATTTTCTTAGTGACGTTTTGGAGAATGTCAATTACTGCGGAACAGCTATTAAATTTCACATTTGTATTCGGGATTTATTTTCTTTACGGAGGGTATCCATGCTAGTGAGGTGGTCAGCTTTCCTAAGTGCTAACAAGGTGGGACTTTTGATTTTGAGCCAAGAGAATATTCATAATTCAGAATGTCTCAAAGAAAACCTTAACGCTTTTTTTTTTTTTTGGTCTCAGTGAAGTGATGTCTTTAAAATCCTTGTATATTATTCAAATACCAGTGGATTTTACGGTCACATTCTAGGGCCAAGTTATATGATATGAAACTTAAACGCATTTCAAGGGATCTCTCATTTTTCACTAAAGGCCAAAAAAACTATGTTTTAAAAATTGGGGGAATTTTTTTTTTTTGAGATGACAATTTAGAAATCCTTACGAATACCCAAAATTAATAATGAAGAAAATCCAAAGTGAACACAATGAACTCCATAAGGTCAGAAGCTCTCTACACGTCATACTAATAGCCCTATACTATGCCTGGGCATTCCAGAAAACAGAATGAAGTCGTCTTTGGAATATGCATGAATGCGATTTTTTCACGTAAGCATAACACAGCAAAGCACCGGGCTGACCTCAGTAAACAGTATTTCTGGTAAGCACACGGGGTTGCAAAAGCTAAGCAAGGACTGAGGGCAACGTTTGCTATGCTGAGGTCACTCCTCTTCTATGCTGAACTAAAATTAAATTTCACATCTTGGTAGAAAATAAACATTTGCATTGGAAAAATGGCTAATTTATGTCCTATGGCCCAGCTACTACACGCGTAACAATCCCTTCTTTGTGCAACTTCTGCCTCCCGTCTAATAAACGGCTCCTAAATAGCCTTCATTCATTGGAAATCTGCTCCACCTACGTTTGTGCAGAATGCTGTTTTGAAACGCTCAGCACTCAGAGTTTCCACACTGGGGGTCTCCCGGGGAGGGGGGAGCTAACCGGCCGGCACACACAGACTCCCACTGTTGGCCGCGGTGTCACAAGTGGCACAAATTACGGACTGAACCTGAGAGCTGCCGTTGCTTACGAGACGATCGCCGCTCCCCAGCTCAGCCCTGTGCACGCAGGACTGTGCACACCGCTTCATTCAGAAGGTGGGTCTGGGAGGAGCTTCCTGCCTGGCTGGTGGCCCAAACTCTGTCCCACGTACTCTACGGCCAGCGCCACCATCTCGCTGTGGTTGGTGGCTCGGAGCTCCCACTGGTACGCGAAGCGAAACGACAGGAGGGAAGCCCGCGTGGGCCAGGAACGGGGCTCGGTCAGTCCTCGGGGGTCTCTACCAAGACCTTCCTTTCACGGGCGGGACGTTCGGAGCATGAGGTACTCACGCAAGGTGGCCCGGCCACTGGCTGGCAGCGCAAGGATTCACACCCGGCCCAACACAGCCCAAAGGACACGGACTTGAAGCCCAGGCAAGAAACACAGCCCCCAACGAGGCCTCCCAGCAGAGCCCGGGGCCACGCTCCGACTGAACATCCGAATGGGACATATCAGTGACGTCTGATAAGGAAAATAATACGGACCACAGGAAATTCGAGGTCAGGTGCCATATCCGAAGTGCCCCAGCCTGATACTTATTACATTAATAACGACTAAAAACAGCAACCCCGAGTAGACATTCTCAAGACGCTCTCTCTCCTATACTAATTTCTCAAAAGAAATGAACGACAGAACAGTCAAGTTCTAGTCACCGGAGTGTGGAATGTCAGATCCACACTCTATAAACAGGATGATTCCACTTTCATTCCACTGGACTGTGTTGGAATTGTCTAGAAAGTTTTAAAAAATGCTGACAAGGTACCATCTTATTTGGGGACCAGCCATGGCTTAGTAGCTGTTTTTTTTTAAAAAAAACTATTTTTTTAAAAAGAGAAAGAATCCCTTCTTTTCTTTTCCAGGCCGTGGACATCTAGAAATACAACGCCGCTCACTCCTGTCGACATCATCAAAGCAAGACCTTTGCAGTTAAGGGTCGTGACAAGAAAATGCCTCTCCCCAGATCCCCATTTATACCAAAGTCTCCATTCCGAGCCATGCCCGATAGAAGTACTCACTTATCTCTGGGAAACTCCCATTTTGGGTCCTCCGGGAGTTCATACTCGGACACCCCGGCCAGCATGGGGGTGTCCGCGGTTGAGGACAGGCGTGTTGTTATCCGCACCAGTGGGGTGTTGGAGTTCATGGAGGAGCTGGACTCAGCAGAAACCTGCATACAAAATGCAAAGACGCAGATGTGATCCTGGCTCCACCTTAACAGGCGGGAAGCCGGCCAGAGCCCAGCCAGATGGTCAACTCTCAGGAAGGGAGAGAAGTGGGGACTGACCGAAGTCGCGAGTCAAGGACCCAAACCACCGGGTTCCACTTCCTCTGTCTTCCTGTCTACGCAGTACTAGACTCGATCCGAGTTACGTGTTCCTAAGACCAGGTTTTCAAACGTCTGTAGACAGTGCCCGATCAAAACACGAGCCTTCCTTCTGTCCTGAGTCCTCACCACAGTCCCTTGAGGACAGAGAGACAGACCCCACAGGCTTCGTTGCTGCCAGAGGTATTACCTGTATTGGATCCCCAAATAATCAATCTCTGCAAACCAGCTCAGATCACGAATCAATGCGCTTATTACGACATGAAAACTTTGGGACAATCAGCTCTTCGACGGTTTTCGCCTTCTGAAATGGAAAGATTGTATCTCCAGGAACCAGCGCTAGGGTTGGAGTGTGAGGGGCATTTCAGTGGCGACGAGGAGTGCCTTTCGACCCGAGACCCAGGTGCTGGGGGCCACTCCACCTGCTTCTCCCCAGGCCTTCTGGGAACTGGTCGAGGCCCAGGCCACTCGGGGAAAATCAACTGACTCCTGTCAACGTCAGTTTCAGAAGCCAGTGGACTGAATACGTGGGACAGAGAGTCCAGGGAAGGAAAAACACTCCTTTATGCACTGTCGCACGGGCACACTGGGGCTTTGCTGAGGCTCCCCACTTACCCTGACCCGCTTCGGCCTGCGTCTGATACAACGGTCGTTGCTTAAACAGAACATCTTCCCCGTGCTGAAGTCTACGAAGGAAAGCAGGTGCGGGGCCCACCTGAAGGCCGCCGTGAGATTACTGCACAGCCCGGTCCACGCACGGCCTGGCCGACCACCACCTCACCTGCGAGCCACGAACAAGACTCTGGCCTACGGCAGCTGGATTGGGGGTTCAACGTGACCCAGCAAAGCAGCCCACCAGCCCACCCCAGTCCTATTCCCTGGGTGACCGCCCAGGTCAACCAGCGTCCCCAGCTGCAATTACAAAGACTGGGCACAGACGGACGATCAGGATGAACTTCCACAAGGTGGAGGCTGCGCCCTCCCCACGGGGACCCGCAGACCTGCGCTTCCCCGGGGACATCCTAGTCAGAAATCCTTGGTTCTCTCCTCCGTAAGCCCAGGCTGCCCTTCCCTGGAAACCCTGAGAAGGTGACCGAGAACGGATGGGAGGAAAATTGCTTCACAAATAGAAAGCTGTTTCTGGCATTAAAATCAAGAAGGAGGCCATTTTTAAGGCAAAATGTCTCCTATCTTTTAAAAGGAATACATTTCTGAGCCCCTGAGAAGCCTTTGTGGCGGAGTGAGTTACTCCTAAATTTTATTTATGTAGATAATATGAGCAATGGTCGTTCACTATGAGTAACACAAGCAATTAAAAAAAAAACTCTAAAGAATCATTAATTTTGGAGCTAAGAGAGGCCTCATGGAGAGGTTAGGCTCCCAGAGGCTGGGGACTCACACCGAAGTGTCTGGGCCGCACAGACAAATGGTGGCAGCAAGGACGAAAAGACGAAAAGGTGAGTGTGGACCCCCGCCCCCCCACATGGACTAGGCAGGGACCTGCCCTGCCACACAGCTTCAGAGGCCCCTCCTCAGACCCCAACTCTCTCCCTGTGGTCGCTGACCTCGGCTGCCGGGCCCACCAGAGGACACGGTCGAGATCTGCAGTGTCCACCGACCACACAGGTGCCCAGAGGTCCAGACGCAGAGAAGCGCTCAGATTCAGACAGATTCTTCCCCAAACCCTAAGGCCCTGTGTCGGGGCCATGTGCTGTGCATGCAAGAGGAGTCTGGTGTTCTCGAAGGCCAGAAAGTCTTCTGGAAAGTTCTCCCCATGAAGAGGCAAGGATCCCCGCTTATTGCTTTGGGACCTTAGTGCTTGAGGATCACAGGCAAGAAGATCCAGAAAGTCAGGCCCCATGAGACTGAGGTCCAGCAGTTTCTGAAGCCGGGACAGCGGCGTGGCCGCACCACTGGGCCCGCAGAAGTCCCGGGACATCGGTGCACGGTACACTGTGGTCAGTGGAGAGGAAAAGCCCGTGGGGAAGAAAGGGGGGGGGACACAGTTCTGGTGGAAGAGCCATGTCCGGGCTTCCGAGCCTTGTCCTCGAAAAACCCCCTCCCCTCAGCCAGGCTTACAGGGTACGCCAGAGGAAAGCACCTCCCACGCGAGGTGGGAGAACTCGGGCACTTCAGATTTTTTCAGGAAGGATGCACAAGAGACTAAACGATTTTGGGTGGAGAGATTAGGAGTTCAAGGAGGGGGTAGACTATGCCTCTTACTCGGAACTTTCTAGACCATTTGAATTTTATAACCAATGCTTACGTATCTTTTTCACATTTAAAAAAAAGTGAATTCTTTCACATTAAAAATGCTTTTTAGAAGAATAAGGATCTGAACTGAGGCACGTCTCAGGGAAAAAACGAAGAGCACGTGCTTGAAATGTGTTGACTTTTCAACAGGTTAAAGAGGCGAGTCCCCTGCTTTTGCCTCTCCCCTGTGCTACCAGGCTGAGCTTCGTGGCATCTCTGCATCCACCCCAGGGCCTGCCCCCTCGCCAGCAGCCGACCCTAGCCATGCCGTTCCTCGCTAACCATCTATGTGGTGGGACCCTGTGTGGGTGGCAGCATCCCACGGGCACCCATGTGCAGTCTGACCGTCGGGGTCCCCACCGCAGTTCCAACACGCACTGAACGAGCTTCGGAAGGTCGCCTAACCTTCCCGCCCTGCAGATTCCTCATCTGACCAAAGGAAACGGAGACAGTTCCCCCCGCAGTTACTGTACTGTGAGGAGGGAGCGAGGTGGCCCCTGCACAGTGCTCCGTGCTGAGCCCGGCGCTGGCCAAGCCAAGCGCTCACTTAAGATCTGCTACCAACGCCACGACGTTTTCCTCAGCGCCGTTTTAGAATGATTTGCTGCCCAGATCCAAGGGGGCGTATGATGGCATCTCTGTCTGCGGAACCTGGAGCATCTGGAGCCTAAGGTTTTCTATACGTGAGATGCTGTCATACTGTGTGCCATGGAAAGGAAAAAAAAAACAACCCAGTGGCCCCGCAGCCTGACTGCAGAGCAGGATCCGCCCTCCTGGTCTGGATGATGAGACCTGCTCACAGCCAGAACGGCCGAGGCTCCAGCGAACAGAAGAACAAACCCAGGAAATAAAGCATCCAGGAGACAGGGGACGAGGACGAACATGGCTTAGAGGTGGCTTAAGAACAGAAAAGCTGAACAGTCAGAAGTTAAGTGCTCTGTGGCCAACCCATGACCCCAAAGACATCTTCACCCACAAACCCGTGCAAAGGTGCACACACAGGTACGTCACCTGCCAGCATTGTTCTGTCCTCATCATTACAATTTTCAAATCGGGTTTACAAAGAGGGTCACTTAGGGAAATGTAGTTCAGATTAAGTGCAGAGGCTTGAGAGTCAACATAGAGAAATCCGGAAAATACGTGCATAAAACACACAAAGGGGAACAAAGGTAAGAAAACGTCGAAAGCGTGAGGAACTGCAGGATTCAGTCGCCCTGTCCACGGAGGTATATCTTAATTTGACCTCCTTGCGGTTTTTACTATGCTTTTAAGATCCCCTCGGGGACCGTAAAGCATGGCTGGCTTTCTCTTCACTCCGTTTCGCTCTGAGAGCGACACGTTTCCAGGCCCTGGCGGGACATCTTGCAGGCGATTCTTCCACGTTTCGAATGCCAGGTGTGGCCGGGACGTTCTCCCTCCAGTCCGCGCCCATGGAGGGATTCCCACTGCCCGCCCTCCGCAAGCTCTGGGACGCACTCAGCACTGTCAGATGATCACTTCATTTTATTTTATTTTATTTTATTTTATTTTATTTTATTTTATTTTATTTTATTTTATTATTTTATTATTTTATTTTATTTGCACAAAATCGTCATCTTCCCTACCAGATACTTCTTTCCAACTCCAGGGTTTCCTGTTGACCTAATTTAAAAAGATTCCACGGACGGTGATAATTAAGTTATTTATAAACAGTAAGTGCTAACACGCTAATAAGCTGTCGCCCCACTCCAGGGTGGCGGCAGGGGCACTTGCTTAATGTGCATTTTCACAGTCTCGATCCGGCTTCCTCACCTTCCAGAATCTCTTTACCACGTGCCGTAAATCGAGCTTTTAACGAACTGTGCTTTTTGTGTGTGTCCACGGTACGTGGGGGAGATTAAGCAAAGGAAGTGTTTTTTGGGTTTTTTGGTTTTTTTTTTATCATTTCTTTTAAAGGGCCGCCATGAAATCGTGTTATCTCGTTCTGAACGACGACGAGGGACTTCACAGAGAACGGAGCAGGCAAAAGCAAAGATGCCACGCCGGGGTGATGGATACCTGTGTGTTGCTCCCTGAGCACTGACAAACACCCCCAGACCACAGCTAGACTCTTAGGGACGGTGAAGCCACGTTCCCAAACCAGAGAGAAGGCTCTGGACCTGCCCACCTCTACCCTCCAGCCAAACGAAATGTTCTCACCACCTCTGGCCTGGTGGCCGAGACAAAGGTCTGAGGGGTTGCTCGGTTGGATCTGTTTCCCCCAATAATGAAATGTAGGTAAGGAGGGAGTCTAGCAGACACTCTCTTTTCTCCCTTAGCAAGGCTCTGCCTCCCCCAAGCATCCTCCCAAGGCTTGGAGAAAACCCACGTTCCTGGAGGGGCTGGTTCTTAGGAAATCACAGTGTGTCGTATGTCTCGAAGGCCGAGAGAACCGCCAAATGGGGGCCAGGGAGGACGAGGCGCCCCCACGAAAGGGGAGGCTCCACTAAGCCACCCATGACCGTTCTAATTCCTCAAATGTTTTCTGGAGCCAGTGAGGTGTCATTAGGCCATCCGATTGACCAAACTACGGAAAACGTTCCGAGACCACGAGGTCCAGCTGCCAGGTAGCAGAGGCGCTTCTAGATGTGGCACCACCGTGTGTTTAACCATCATTAACACGCGGCCCCCCGAACGGGCTCCTGAATCGCCCACGCCACCACACTCCCCTCGTCTCGCTCCTGTGACTGACATCCTCGGGGACGTGCCACTTGCCTCGAAGACACTGTTATAAAACATGACCTTGACTGTCCTTGATGTTCCTCTGGTTTTCAGTCGACCTGTATCGGCAACCAGGAGGGTTGTCCACCCACAGCCCCAGAGATACCATGAGAGCCAACGAGCTCACAAAGACGCCGCCTGGCAAAGGAGTGGGAGCAGATGAGCAAGTGGCCTGCACGGTGCCCGAGTCCCAGCCCTGAACGGGGGTGGACTCCTGTCCACCAAGCACCGCCAAGCACCGCCCACCTCCCCCCCAAGAGGGGCTCCCTACCCTCCAAGTCTCCAAGCCCGTCGAGGGTCTCAAAAAAACTCATGGTTCCTGGGAAACGATCACAAGGAACTTCTTCTTAGGCACCGAAGAAAACATTTTTCGACCAAAATAAATAAATATATAAATAAACTGAAATGTCTGTCTTGCACCAGCAAGTCCAGTACAGATTAATAAATGCCAAGAAGGAAAAACTCACAACAGAATCAAGGAAAAAAGAAACAACTTCTCTCGTTCTAAAAACAAGAATCGCCTGAGCTGTGCGCGATGCTGTATGATGCATGTCGGGGGCGGGGGGAGGGTCAGGGCCAACATTCAGACTCCACCGTGAAGCCGCTGAGGGCCACCTGTGCGCTGGGGGACGCTGGGGAAGTGCAGCATGAGGAGCGACCTCGCGATGCCTAGGGACACGCCAACCTCCCGGTCTCTGATGACAGGCTCACCTGTCACCAAGTCACGGCATCCCTGGCATCCCTGTGGAATTTTCTCTTTCATCAGCAGGCCCGCCGGCCTTTCTGGGGATTTCATTCCAGCTACAGCCCAATAACCCACTTTTATCCAGTTACCTGATAGGCATCTCCTCCGCCAACGGGACGGGGCTTTCTGACCCAGCGCGCCGTGCGCAGAATCCCGCGTCCTGCTGTGACAGACGCGAGGGGCTGAGGGGTGCCAACATTCATTCCCCTGAATGAGTGACTCAGATTTATTTCCCCAGGGGACTGGTATTTGCCCACTTGCCTCTGGCTCTCTCAAACTACCTGACCCTACCGAAACACAAAGCAGCTGCATTTCCAACGAAGCCTCCCACTCAGTAACCTTGGGGCACTGGAGAAGGTGACAGGCCACGCCTTACCTGGAGCCTAGGTGAGACGGAGCAATCCGAGAATTACCAGGAACAAAGGAAGGAGGGAGGGAGCAAACAGGAGAAGGAATCTTAATGTCCTTTTCAGCTGCACATGGCAGCGTGGGCAAAGGGACCGGCTTAGGCGGAGATGAGAAAGGCCAGTCGGCCAACGGCAAACGAGAACAAGATGACTAGGGTTGAGTCAAGAGGATTTTAAAGGCCTCTGCCTCCTTTACAGGGAGTAGAAAGAAGAGCATTGTAACAGCTGCAGACAAAACGATGATGAAATAATTACGGGACGATGATCTAGCTACACCAAATTACAGGTTCCCTCCAGAAGGTAGCATTTTCCCCCTATTAGGGAAAAGGAAAAAAAGATGGGAACAGCACTCTCTTTCTCAGTTCTCTAAGGCCGGGTTTGTCAACATGGTGTCTGTAAGAAGCACCCAGAGGAAACTGGAAAGGAGGGGGCCTGGGGGTGGCTAGAGCAACTGGAGGTCACTGGCCAGGTCAGAGAGTCACCCTGAGGACTGGTGGCCCCATCGTTGCTTCCACAATAGAATTCTTGGGGGTGGGAGCGACCCAAGAGACGTCTTTATTCCCTCCCTCCAAATACAACGTGAGCTTTCACTGCACGCAACACGCATCCCCAGTGCTAGCCCCACCCCCCACGGAGAAAGCCCTGCTTGACGTGGCTTCAGAGAGATCAGCGAGGATCTACTCAGCCTGGAGTTCGGAGCTGGGCTGAAGTGGCCCGACCTGTGCCGAAACTGCTGCTGACCAGCTGGCTCCCAGCCCTTCCCAGTGCCCTGTGCAGAGGATGTTACCTCCACCTTACGCCACAGGAGGGGCGAGGCTGGGACCAACCCAGCGTTTCCCGAAGCCCACTTCGAATCACCTGGGGACTTGTTTGAAATGCAGACTCCTGACCCCACTCAAGACCTACTGAACCAGAGCTTCTGGGGCCAAGATGAAGAAATCTGCCATTTTAACAAGGAAATTTTACCAAAATACATACAGATTAGAGCCAGCGCGTTAGCTGTTTTTACTGGCTGCTTCAGAAGAAAAAAAAAAATATTATGACCGAGTTCCAAATAGTTTTGTAAACGTTTTGCATGCACATCCACCTTCCCCTTCCATCTTCATGATCGGAAAATAAAAAGAGACAAAGATTCCTGCCCCATTCAGCTTTGCAGGGCTGTAATGTAGGCAGAGGTGTAGGCTCTATCTTGCCCCATACCCCCCAAAGCCAAATTAAACCAGTCAGGAGGCGCAGACAAGCCACAAGGAACCACCAAAGACTAAATGCAAGGTTACAACAATCTGCGGCCTGTTCAATAGAGAAATCGTCCTAGGACCGGCCCCACGGCCACACTTGAGAATGACTAACGATAACATGATGTGTGCATCTAATTCTATTTTAAGAATCAAGAGAGGTCGAGCCAAAATCCAGCTTGGAAAGACATCACGGGCCAGTTTAAATCAAGTCGGAGCTCAGATTCACCTCCAGGGCATAGGTTTCTGAGCTGGATTTTAAAAAATAAATCAAAGAGAACGAGAGTCCCTTTCCAACTAGTGGCATCAGCCCGTCTCAGATAAAAGCTTTAAATCACAGGGGACAAAAGTGGCCTGTGCTTCAAAGGGACCGCTGCGCCTGAGTCTCCTCAAAACCACCAGGGCCCTGCCTCCCTGCGTTACGTCCGTCATGCCGACTGGCTGAGCCTCGCACCCTTGTGCTTTCTTGACCTGGAACTTGACTTGACTGACCCCATCGAGGCACCAGGACTTGACTCTCCAAGCCCCGAACACTAGCTGGACGGCCACTAAGAGGCATGTCGGAACTGCTAGCAACCGTGACACTCACAGAGGTAGCATCGGAGGAGAGGGAGAGAGACCCAAGAGCTGGCTGGGGCACGCGCGACGAGTAAATTTCTTCAAACTCTTTATCTACTTTCTGTTACCTGTCTCCGCAAAGGGATGCGCTTGGTCAGCTTGTGCACAGCCGGCTGGCTGCTGAAGTCGGGCTTCTTGGTCGTGGTCTTCATTCGGCACACGATGACTGTCACCACCATGCAGGCGATTAAGAAGACCCCTATGCAGTAAATGGCTATCTCCAGGTAGTCTGGGGAAGTCGTGATCTCCTTTTCTCTTACGGGAGCTACGGTGTAGATCGCGGGGGAGGAACAGATAAGCAGGCCACAGAGTTAGGACACGAGACTGGTGCATCCTGGCAGAACTAAAGGAATCAAAAGACAATAACCATTCACAAGGATGGGCTTCCCGGTGGCTCGTAGATGGGCCACGGGCCTGCCATGACCCTCTCCCAAATGAAGGGGAATGACCAAGGGCTCCTCGCTTTACTGCCGGGGCCCAGGCGGTCACTGTCGCTGGCCTCAGTGGGCCTCTGCAAGCCAGTGACCATGATGGATCAGGTGCCACCGAGACACAACGGGCAGGCTCCGAGACCACATTCTGTTGGCTATTTGGGCAGAATGTGGCAGACGACCATACCCGCGACAAAAGGACTGTCTTGGTGTGAACCAAATTAAAAATTCTTACACACGGACAGGTGTCCACTTTTGTTTCTGAAGGGACGGTGCCTCTCAGTCTTATCTGGGTAAGCTCTTCCGAAGGAAGAAACGGCGGGGGATTTACCCCAGAGGAACACAGTTCCACGTGACATGAAATAAATACTCATCTAGTAGGCTGGCCCGAAAAAGGGTCACATTTCTTAATGTAGTCCAGCGTGTCGTCCAGCTAAATAAACAAATGCTTTTAATATACAGACTGAGTTGTCTGTCGTGCCGAATCATTATGTCCAGACCACAAAAGGTGTATAATGTTCCCTAATCAATATCCACTTAAATTGGTGTGTATCTGGTTATCCTGATACATCATTACCACTTTTAAAGGAAAAACAGTGGTATGGCATGTGAGTATACATAAAATTACTTGAGTTGGCACGTCTTTGTATCAACTTCCAATAATGTCTGCTCTTCCTTTAGTCCTCAACAGTCAATCTATAAGCCGTGTATTTCCAAAGAGTATTTTTCTCAAAGCGAGTCTTAGTTAATGGGCTAGTACTGTCAGGCAAATCGGTTCGGAAGTGCCAATGAGGCACTTGCGGAAGGCAGTGCCGCAGGTAAAAGCAAGCTCAACGTAAGAAGCATCTCATCGCTTCCAAGCAAATACTCATAGAGCAGACTCGCGACTAAAGGAAAATGGATGCAATGCTAGTCTTTAAGGCTGACGCATACGTTTTAATCAGAAAAATACTTGCAAGCTCGTCAAAACTCTCAGCAGCGCAGCACCAAACGAAATGATCCACGTATTTTTACTAGATGATAATAAAATAAGCATGCAGGTAGGCACCCTACTCGAAATTAAGCAATGAATAACTGGAGTGGAACATCGTGAGCTAGCGAACCACAGTCTACGCAGCTTCCAAGGACATGGCAGAGAGGCAGATACAGCAAGGCAGACAGGGATTTTCTAGAAAGTTCGAGCAGGACAGAGATATCTGTTAAAGATGCAGACGGTGCCATCTTTAAGCAACAGGGCTTCACTGATGTGGACTGCTCTGCAGAGCAGAAAGCACATCAAGCCCGAGACGGCAAGAGCATGCATTGCAGTAAAAGCAAACGGTCAGTCCGTTCTATGGCCACATGCAGCAAGCCACCGATTCCCAAGGCAGGTGCCACACTGCTTCTGTGCACGCTCCGTGCAGAGGTGCCCTCCCTGGCACCTCAGCGCACGGCGCTCTAGTTACCCCTCGGGGGAAAAAAACTGGAATGAGAGGGCCTGTGGGATTTTCGCAAAATGGAATTCGAAATGAGCAAAAATTACTTTGAGTTTTACAAAGTAATTTCGACTTCAAGAGAAATAGGAATGGGTGGATTTACACATTGACTCGATGACTCGCTAAAAACGTTCAGATCCGTTTGGGTTTTAAGGATGAAATTCCACTTATCGTAAAGGCGAGTGGGGGAAATCTCATTGTAAGTGGCTTTCCAAGGCTTTCTGATCCCTGGGGGATGGTTTTAAACGTGTTTTAAAAATGCCTATGCGAGGATAAAAGGGGCCATTTCAGAGAACAGAAGCTGTGTTCGTTTTATAGCAATCAACCACGAAAAGGAAAAAAAGAAAAAAAAAAAACCATGGAGAGAAAGAGCAGTATATACCTGGCAGAACTGTCAACCATGCAGAGTGAAAGGATATCCCAATAGAATTACCCGCCAAGCACGTATATTCCCCAGCATCCTCAAAAGTTACATTCCGAATATAGAGAACCTCAATCTCTTTGTCCGTGGTGTTAACACCGGCGGCCTAGAAAACAAGGGAAGCAAGAGAAAAGGCTAGACGACACAGGATGAGAGTGGAGGGGGCCACGGAACCACGAGGCGTCGCGCCGGGGGCTCCGGCGGCTGCTGGCCACCGGAGGATTCCGACGGCAGCCCGTCCACAAAGGCCCACAACCGAGACACTGAATGACACGGAGCAGCTCACCTCCACAGGCCCGTCACCACACCAGCTTCACCACCTAGACATGCATGCGATCAGACACATGGAAAAATGGACCCACGGAGCTCCGCTGGGCTCGGCTGCGGGTTTGGGGTGCTTCTGCCAAAAGGAGAGCGCCCAAAAGTCCAAGCCGGGTTCTGGTTGGTTGGGCTGGCTGCAGACCCCCACCTTGAGGAAAGGCGGGTTCTGTCTCAGTGACCGTGCTGTCCACCAGAACAAGGCAGCTAAGCCCACGTGGACACCTGCACTTCCTTCCGGCCCCACGGGAGCCGGCTCGGGGGAGGGCCAGTTTGGTTACCAGGCTCCCGCATTACCAACTTGACTGACATTGAATGAAACGAAATGGAAGAAAGCATGATCTTGGGAGAAAAAGAAACTGGGGTTTTTTTTTTTCTTTTTCAATACAAACGTTTGAATGTGCATCGTGACACACTGAGAAAATCAAGCTGCTGCCTTCAGTAGCTCCCAGCAGTATATTCGCTAAACGGACTAACCCCCAATTTGAGGTAGCAAGGTCAAGGGCGGTACCGCCTCAGCAGCAGTTACACAGCCAAGGAAATGATGCTTTGTCGGACAAAGGAACGAATGCCAGTATTTCTCTGGACATCCGGGGCAGAAGGAGGTCTGAGTCCTGCCGATGTGCAACGCCACAAATCCAATGGGCAGGCACACGTGTGTTTAAAACGGTGTTTCTGTGCGGTCACGATGGGAGCTGTGCAGCCCCAACAAGATCAACCAGGAGGAATGCCTTAAAAACTCGGTGGGGTGGAGGACGGCCTTTAGGGCAAGCGCCCTGAACATCGTGGGCATTTTTCCATGGCTGCTGGCATCACACCAGCCGCATCACCAAAGGAAGATTATGATGAATATACCGAGGCCACAGAGTTATCCTATAAAGCTGCCTGCAGTCTCCCAAAGCACCAAGTCTTTTCAGCGACTATATCCAGCCTTCTTTAAAAAAAACAAAACAAATAAAAAACAAAAAAACAAAACATTGTTACCTTGCTGTTTTGGCAGAACCGTGAGCCAGGCCGACTGGTTGGCCTGCCCTATATAATTGGAGACCTTACATATATACTCCCCAGCATCCGCCTCCGTCACATTGAACAGAGCCAGCACTTCGGCATTGGAACTATTTATCCCCGAGTGCTGGAACAGACACAGGAGAACAATATAACGGCCAGCCCGGAAGGACTTCGCACTGTCTAGGGTCCCACCACCAATACACCGCAAGGAAACAGCCTGCATGACGTGTGAACAGCGCTACGAAGGGGCTATGGGCCTGGGAAGAACAAAGTGAGACAACTGGGGGACGGGGGAGTGACCTGGGGGACGGGGAGTGACCTGGTGGACAGGGGAGTGACCTGGGGGACAGGGGGAGTGACCTGGTGGACGGGGGAGTGACCTGGTGGACGGGGGACTGACCTGGTGGACGGGGGAGTGACCTGGTGGACGGGGGACTGACCTGGTGGACAGGGGAGTGACCTGGGGGACAGGGGGAGTGACCTGGGGTACAGGGGCGAAAGGGTCTGATCGATACCTAACAGGGTGGTCAGCAGTTCCCCAGGTTAGGCAGCTTCCTCCAGCCTTTCCGAGCCTGGGTGTCGGCTGGAGAGAATGCCTCGTGGGCTGAGCGTTCGTAGTTCAGCTCCCTACGGGTCTCCTGGGAGGCTGCTCTTTTTAGGGACATTCTCTATGGGCAGCTCGATATGGGAGATACGGTAGGGGGTCGGGCTAACGAGTCGTATAGACTGAGCTCCTGCTTGCTGGCACCATCCTGAACAGCAAGCGAGATCTAAGAGATAAAGAGGCTGACGCTGTTAGAACGGGGACTCGCAAGGACCCAGGTAGGAAATCCGAGGAGGAGGAAGGTTTCCCTGTTCAGCGTTTCCCCAGCACAGGCCGTTTTCTACAGTGCATGGTCTAAATCACATGTGAACGAACGTCACCTGGGTAAGGGCTTTCTTTTAAGAGGAAAATCTAAATCGTTTCTAGAAGGGGGCCACTCAAAGGTGATCCTAATGCCACCTTCAGAGAAAACATCGGCATGACAGTAAACATCGGTACGACGCCTGCGTAGAGTTTATAAAATCCTTCCTGTCTACTCCATCCCGCTACCTGGCCTGCAGGGGCGGTGGCATCATGGTCCCCGCTTCTACAGAGGTGCAGCTAAGCCCGGACGTGTCGCCCGAGGTCTCAGGGCGGATAAACAGCTGAACTATTGTGACTCCAACTCTAATGGTCCCGTTACCCCCCCAAATTCCCTTCTGAGATTTTCCTAACGAGCTTCATATTCTACGTCCCGACCACGCTCTGTACTGCCCAACCTCATACGAGAATCATCTTCTCCCAAATTCAACAGGACCTGCGGCCGAGAGCCCGGTCGGGGGTGCCTTCAGATCCAGAAAGTCCTCACCTTCAGAACCTTGAGATAGGGCAGCCCGTCGGGCCCGTATTTACTGCCGTTCTTCTCCACGTGCTTGATCCACTGGATGTGGGGCTGAGCATCGCTGTAAACTTTGCAGACAAACTCCACGTCGCCCCCGACCACGGTGGAGGCGTTGGCAGGCAGTCCAGCTTGGAGGATGGGCCGGTGTGGCGACCTCTCTGGCGGAGAGAAGGACAGAGAGGGGCAGCGGGGATGGGTAGGGGAGAGACAGATCAGTAAAAGGCCGTTTGCGAACTCTTGCCAAAAACGGTCTCGAGTCTGCTGGCTGACTTCTTTGAAATAACACGCCGCCCTACGGAGAACAGGAACGACTTCAAAGCCGACTGTCGGTGCACGACCCTCATCAGAAGGATGCTGAGTCAGAAAACTGAAAACGGAACTTATCGTACGGATCTCAAGTTAGTGGTTGTCCATGGCCACCTGATGAACAAGGGAAAAGATTTTCTTTTGACGAACTAAACGGCCCATGGCAGGGAGATGGGCACCTCTCGTCACTCAATTCCATTTGGGGTGAGACCAAAATTCACCTTGACCATAAGCTCGACCGACATCACAGGCAAGTGACAAGGCCAACTTTACGGTCACCCCGAATACCGAAAATGACTCCTACACCCAGTGTCTCCCAATACATCTCTTAGATGCTCTGAAAAGACTTTTTTTCCTTTTAAACTAAAAGCTTCAAAGACCAAAGTTACAAACAGACTGAAGGAACAACGGTTTTGCCTCTTCACCGTGGAATTCACTCCATTCACTCATTCTTAATCCGCCCGTCTATTTCCTTGATAAATATGAAGAGCTGCGGTGTGCCAAAGGCTCGATGCACAAGTAAATACCCCTCGGCTTGTTCTGATGTGACACTGAAAGAAGCATAAAGAGACTCCAGTTCCCGAATCCTGGTGACCTTTCAGACGGCCTCAAAGGCGGCCCTGGCCCAGGCAGGCGCCCAGTGACTTCCCGCCTCTCTCCCGGGGGAAAACTTCTCGGCAGAGGGTACCCCCTCTTGTCTCGTGCTGAAAGGTTCCTCTCCGGGTTAGAGGTGGTCTCTGCAGAAATCTTGGAGGGGCAACCGCATCAAGGCGTGTAAGGAACCACACACCAGGGACCTCCAGCATCAAGTGACAGAGCAGCCTGCTGTGTGCTCTTGTCCACATGGCACTATAGTTCCAAGCCACCTGGGACCCTCCTACGTGGCAGCTTGGTCAAGAGCCGCCCACATCCAGCCGTCCTTCCATTCACAAATTATCGCCGCTTCCCCACAGACCCGCACGTACCAGACTGTCCTCCCTGTCCCCCTTCCCACACAGTGGGTCCCACCGCCTTGAACCTCCAGCTTAAAAAATGGCCAAGGGAAATGAGAAAATCCCAAACAGCCCACACACGGATGATGTCTCCACACGGCGCCCCGGTATCCCCACGCACTGGGCCGGGCCCGCCACCTGAGAGTGATAGATGTCTCAGCCTTTCTACATGTGAGCCTTTCCGATTAAAATGTCATTTAGTGGAATTTGCTGGACGAGAGCCAGCCCATGTGCAAATTGGTTTTACGGCCTGAGCCTGTTGCTGGTCTCTAAAAACTTTAAAAAAAAAAGAAAGAAAAAGAAGAAGAAAGAGTGCTGGTGGTTACTCTCACGCCCATTTCATTCCAGAATCTCCCATCACGTCACAGGCATCTACATTTTCACAATAAAGAGAGAAGCATTCTAGGGCCCCCAAAGAAGTCATTCGTTTGCCCCAGTAGATTACCCAGACAGGCTGAGCAAAGGGTGTGCAAGTCAAGACTTCTGGTTTCTGTGGGCGGAAACACCTCAAAGCTGGGGTCCCTTCAAATGTCATCGAGAAACCCTCACGCTTTGGCTGACCTCCTGGTCAGAGCTGGCAGCCAGCTGGGTGCCCCAGGGACCTGCTTACGGCTGGCGGGGGTGGTCCCGGCTAGACCCGTCCCCGTGAGAACACGGTTAAGTCCCCACACACTGCCCTGTGACTTAACAGTGCCAGGGAAGCGGTCCTCTGGGCTGGAGACCGACAGCCACGCTCACTAAATACGCCTCTTTGTACCTATCAAGCCTTGAGGTGGTTCCGTCCATCCCCTAGAAGAGTGAATTTTTGGTATCCATTCACGCCCTGGCTCGGTTTCCCAGTTTTGCACGCCTGTGTTTGTGCGCTCAAAGGCAAATGTTTACAGTGGGCCTAAACGTTTATTCTTAGACACAAAGGTACTCTGAGATCTCCAGTGTCACAAGCCGGATCAACTGAATTCCGAACCACGCTCTCTTTCTGGAACATACTTGTTTCTAATAAATCTTTCCACAAGCAAACATCGTGCACCGAATGCCAAATCGCGGTGCCCCTCAGACAATGGGCACTTTCAGACGGCCTCCAACGCGCAGCTTAGACCCTGGGCACCCCTGGCGGGGCCCACTGCAGAGCTGCAGCCTCGTTCCACTGGTGTAAGATGGGCTGCTGGAGCTCCAGTTAGTTAGTAAGTTATTCCACAGCCATCGGACTATTAAAAAAAAGGAAAAAAAGCTTCGCAATGGTTTCATGTTATTGCATTTGCAAAGTACAGCCCACCCAATGTCACCTGCTTGCAGTCTTGAATTCATCCTTTCAGATTTTCTCACCTTATACAAAATAACCTCTTATCCACCCCATTCCCCCTCGGCCCTTTCTCGCTTTGGGGACAGAAACTGCAGGCGGATCGCTCCGTAATCGAAACCTTACACCATCTTCCAAAACTTATTACAGCTGCCTTCGGTATAAAATGAAACCTTAGAGAATGTTATTTAAAATGTTTTTTAAAAGTCAGTAGGCCTCATGTTTCGTTTCTCCACATCAGGCTTTGATTTCCTTCCCAACCTTATTCTCTGCCCTAGAACGCGTCGGCAAACGAGGCCTGAAACATCTTGGAAAGGGTCCCGGATGCCAGCATCTGCAGAGCGTGGCACTCCTCTTCTCAAACCCTTCAGTGATCACTCTTCCTTGGGGTCCACCAGACCCCCAAGAACCGTGATCAGTTGTAGGGGATGACAGAGCCTGAGCTCCCGTGCTGACTTCTGAAAACCTGGGGTGAAAGCAGGGTGCAGCCGGCGGCTGGGGGAGTGGGCTGGGTGGCAGGTCCTGCAGAGACGGGAGAGCAGGCGACCCCCGAGGCGGGGCCCCGGGGGAACAGGGCAGTGATGATGGGCACGAAGACCCTGAACAGCTCACATGCTCTCCAAGTACCTCACCGGGCCCTGGGCAGACCGAAGCCCTCGGGTTGGCAATGGTTTGGGCAGCAAGCTAATATGAAAAGACTCGGTCAGAGAATTATCTCTGGAGGAGAATGAAGCCCGGAGCTCGCTCACCTCTTGTCTTCCTACGTGATAACAGAAACTGCATCTTCTCCACCAGAAAGGATTTCGTTTTAGACAAGATTGTCTTGCAGCAAGCACTGTGTCGAACTCTCTGATATTACACAAAACCGATTTTTCTTTTTAAAGGAGATAAACACAGGGGAGACAGCAAAGCTGAGGCGCCTCTCGCCTGTGTCTTCCCTGCAATTTTACGCGTCCCCATTCTGAGTTCTGCGGGCTGCAGATGTGCAGTGAGCAGGGGCCTGACGGGGCTGGGAACCTTTAACATCAGCATTCGAAGGTCCCAGTGTGAATTCCAAATTAAGACAGAATGGGAAGCCGCCCAAAGGGTGCGGCTGCTGCCGACGGGACAGTTGGCTGCACTGCTGGAATGAGGTTCCACCAAATAAATGCATAGTAAACACGGGCTGAAGTGCGTTCCCTCTCCCACTCCCTCTCGTCAAGTGCTCCAAGTGAGGCTACTTGACTGAATTCAGCCGAAGGCCCAGCTGCCCAGAGTCTGACTACCGAGACCGACTTTCCCCCCAAAGCTGGAAGCCACACAGGGCGGCGGGAAGCAAACAGTCGGCTCCATTCCAAGAAGTTAATTGTAGGGAAAGAGCGAGAACACCTGAGTGACGAACGATAACTCTTTCTTAGCTGACCACTGAAACTTTATCACATGCCAGGCCGCCTCGGGCCGTAACGAGATGTTTGCTCCCAGGAGGTCGACGACTTCTGCGAAGGCCATAAAGCACGTCCACGGGGCTGAGGCTCCTCGTCTGCTGGCTCAGTAACTCCACGTCCCCAGGGTCAGAAGGAGAACCAGGTTCTTAGCGCACACGGGTCTTCTATGTGTTTCTCCCCCCAAAATTAAGCAGGGCTTGCCACAAAAGCACCATTTCAGAGCGGCTCCCTCTGGCAGCAAAACACCGAGAGACTCAAATCACACCGAGTGGCCAGTACTGACCTGGTACCCACAGCCGGTCTCCTGCTCCCCATTCATGTACGGAGCACAGAGACCCCTGCCTGCCCTGTCTCTAAATCAAAATCAAATTTTAATGACCCGTCCTCTAAAATGGCAGTTTCTCAGCAACGCCAAGGGGGCTGAATGGAGAAAGAACACTGCGATTTGGAGGACAAGTGAGAATGCCCGAGATTTCTCTTTTTTCCCCTCAAAGCCCGGCCCAGCTTTTTTTTCTTTTTCTCAAGAGGAGGCGGGGTTGCTTTTGTTGCACTAAACCAGTTAGCATGAGGCGCGGTTATTGGGCGCAGGCCGATCAAAGCCCTCCGAAGTTTGAGGAGCCCAATAACCTGCTAAAGACCTCACGCTAATTACAATCAGTGGAATGAGTTCATTGCCTCGTCAGGGCGCTGCCGAAGGCACTCCAGCCAGATGGGCTCGGTCTCGTTGGGCTCTGAGTTTGACTTTCCCTAAGCTTTCTCCTCCAGCCTCTTAGAGATTGGCACAAAGGGAGGTCAGAACTAAATAAAAATCACCAGCAGGAAAAGATACGGTTAGGATGGAGAACGAGACGGAGTATTCACTTTCAGAAAGCGCCCAAGTGCCCATCATCGATACTTCGGCTTGTCATCTTCTAGAAAAGACAAATGAACTGGGATGCTGAGACCCTGGATTTTTTTTTTTTTAAGAAAAACATATTTCTGTGGAAGGCGACGAGTCTGCTGCTCTCCCACCATCCCAGGCTTAGCCTCATTTTCCTCCAGCCTGGACATACGATTCTGGAAAGTCTCGTGGAATTGAGCTGGGGGGAACCCGGCTTCTTCCAAAACAGATCTGTTTCTCGGCAGAGAGAGCAAAGTCTGCGGAACGAGCTTGTGTGGGGCGAGCCAAAGGGCCTCCCCTCCAGCGCCCAAGTCCCTCCGTGACTTACAGAGGCTGCGCCGTGTGAAATGCTAGAAGCAAAACACGACTAAGTCCTTTGTGCTTGCTCGATGAGGTGGAGAGGCAGAGTGGAGGGCCAGCCGAGGCTGGGCGGCCTGGGAAGACCAGGGCAGGTGGAAGCGAAGTGCCTTTCCTAATTAATGTCACAGACTATGACTTGGCTGGGGGGTTGAGTGGCCTCCACTGGCTGCGTGTCAATTTAGGTCTCCTCGGGCAAATGACAGCAGGAGCCGGCCTGTGTGCTGTTTACACCCCAAATGCTGGCGAGACCCTGAGTGAGCTCTGCACCTTCCAAAAGTTACACCGGACCTGAAGGCTCTTTGGTGACCACAAAGTTATGCCCAATGTAGGTTCCAAAAAGCCTCTCCTTTTGTGAAAAGGAGACGTGGCTTTGGGATGAGGCAAAGTTCACCTGGGATGGACAGTGGTGACGGCCACCACTGTGACTGGCTACTTGATGCCACTGAACTGCACATTCAAAAATGGCTAAAATGCTACATTTCGTCGTGAGTATATTTTTTACGTAGTACGTATACAAAACAGGGGCCACGGCAAAGGTGACCCCATCACAGAGTAAAGAAGATGGACAACTAGGGTCACGGAAACCCTGCCCTCCCCATTAGTCAAGTATATTTATCTTGTCCCAAGTTGAGTAAATGAGAGCTGTCCTCTCCCCTGACACAAAGGCTCAGCACCAGGTCCCTCCCTACACCGTGCCTGGTTGTCGCTGATGTAAAACTCAGACGTCAGTCTCCCCCCACCCCAGGAGATGGGGTAAACACAGCTGAGGGCGGTCACGCTGGGGAGCTCCGCCACAGGGCTCAGCACCCCGCCACTTGCCACGGGGGGCGCGACATCTTTCAGGAAGGCAAGGGTATCAGCTGGGGTCTGCATAAACGAGCGTCCTTCATGGGAAGAATATACTGGAAAAGTTAAAAAAAAAAAAACAGCCCAGGAATTAAACCTACCCTCTCGTCATAAGGGCTGAAGTACCTTCTCTCAAACAATTTGCAAAAAGGCTAAAAACCAAACCCCTGGGGAGTCCGCAGAGACGGTGGCCTCAGAAAGAAGCTCTTGAGATGGAAAATGTTCTGCTGACATCGATGGAAAACAGGACCCGCTTAGTCCCCCTCTAGAAACTTCTCCTCGAAATACATTCACCCGGATGCCCAACAGGTAGGTGTGTACGAAGCTTGTCCCTGCGGCCTCTTCGTCGCTGGGAGGTGAAAGCTGTGCACAGAGGAACGGCTCCATCATACCGTATCCCCGACGGCCCGCACAGGGGCCACTGACGAGAACGAAGTGGATGGAGATGCGGAGACGTGGAAGGACGGCCTCGGGGAAAACGCTGACAGGCTTCATCAACTTTCAGCGTCAAACAGCCTCACTTCGGCAGGAAGTCTAGAAAAATCTATCGCGCTACCCTCGCAGACGCTGTCTTTTCCTGCTCCTGGGGGGGTTCAAGCAGAAGCAAGCGCGTTCGGCCCATCTGAGCAAACAGCAGCAACAAAGCCATGCCTGCCTCTGGCTCCAACCACGTGAGAAGCTGCGACAATCAAAAAGCTCATTTGTTTCCTCCGAGGCAAGCCCAGACGCCGCAGAGAAGTGAGGTGGATGTGCCCGGCTATGAGCATCCTCCAAAGAGGAGATTCAAAACAGTCGCCCTCCTCGTGATTTAAAGGACTAAATCCTTCACCTTTCGGTCTCAGGCCGGAATAAATGCTGGACCCAAGAAACGAGAACTTTTCCTAACAAAGGGAAACTTCCAGAATAATATCCCATGCCCGTCTCGCAAAGGTCACTTTCCTCCTGCTATGATATGGGGATGGTGTCTGGGGCCTGATCTGACCTGCTGATTTGGGCCCCTGTTGGGGATGGCTGGAATTCCTGCACGCCTTGCTGGAGAGAATCCTATTAAAGTGGGGGGAGGGAGGGAGGAGGAGGGAGGGAGAGAGGGAGGGAGAGAGGGAGGGAGAGACAGAGAGGAAGGAAGGAAGGAAGGAAGGAAGGAAGGAAGGAAGGAAGGAAGGAAGGAAGGAAGGAAGGAAGAATGAGGAGGAGAGGGGAGAGTAAGGGAAGGGAAAGGTATGGGGAGGGAAGAGGAGGGGAGGAGGGAGAGGGGGAGGAGAGGAAAAGTAGGTCTATGGAGTTCCAGGCTCCTTCCCACTGTGGTCGTTTGGGGTCTCTGTGCTGTGACATGAGAACTCCAAGAGGGCGAGGCCCCTGATTCAACCGTCCCACACGTCACCGTCCAGGCCAAGTGCAGGCTGCTCCATGGACAGAGGATTAATCATGACAATACCATAAACAGGGACAATCCCTACCACAGGCCTCGGCTGTTTTCTCCCTCCTCAGCCCCCTCTTCTCAGGAGAAACGGAAAAACTTCCCCGTAGCAGCCGCAGGACCCCTCCCGCCTCTGTGTCTCCCCCACCTCCCACCTGCACTCGTCCTCACTTCAGGGAGAGGCAACAGGGACCCCGGAGGCCACCTTCCCGACTCACGCGCCTGTATCCCTAAGACAACACGAGGCCACGTCGGCCCTGCCCTCTCCCTGACGACGCAATCCAACCAGACGGAAAGGCTGCGACTGCATCGGTGGGTGTTCAGGGGGCGGGGGGCTCCGTCGAGGTGCCCTGGTGCGCGCATCCTTCCGAAAGGGACTCCGGGGGCACTCACGTCTGAACGGGAGTGGCCGCAACACACCCCGCACGGGGGTGACCGTCCCCTGAAGCGGTAGGAACGCGTGTGGAGGGCGGCGCTGAGGAATGCGCGCGCTGGAATTTGCGACAGGGTGAGAAGCAAAGATGCCAAAGCTACGGCCGCCCTGGCCTGTTCTTCCGTTAGAAACTGTTTTCCTCTGTCTCTGCCGGCTCATCCGGACAGAAAGCTCACTGGCTGTGGCTCCCGACGGGCCACCGGGACTGCCATCTCCGTGCGCTCATTTCCATCACACACCGGGCTGGCTTGCCCACGCTCTGACAGCAGCAGCGTCCTCTGTCCCCGCATGGTCATCTCTGGGTCCGGCCAAGTGCCCCTCTACGTGCATCCCCGCGGTGAACGGGCGTGCAAGGCCGCTCCGCAGCCGCCGCAAGCTCCTTAAACAGTCGCCACGAAAGGACGTTTGGAAATCTGTGCGAGAAAGGAGAGGACCGGCCCCTCCTCTGGCCAGGGCCGGGCTGAGCGACTGCGTCTCCACAGCCCAGAGGAGGTCTGGGCCCAGCTGGTGACAGCAGCGACAGCCCCGAGGTGCTCCTGTTTCCTCCTCCCGCAGAGCGTGCTACGACGAAAGTGGATCATCGCCCCCATTTGACAGACGAGAGACCTGAGCCCCGGAGTGTCCAGGATGTGCTCCTGTGACCCATGACCCGGCGACCTGTTCTCGGCGGAGGGGCGTTCTGCCTGCCTCCGGCGAGATTCCACCCCCCTGGAGCTGGCCCGCAGAACCGGCACCGGGAGCAACACCCGTGCTCAAACGGAAAGGAGCTATCCGGCAGCGAGACTGTGAAGATGGAAAATCCAACGAGGCCTGGCCAGGAGGGCCCTAGGTCAGGACGCGTCGCGGTCAGAACCCCGAGGGGCTCGGTGCAGCTGCGGCCTGGAGAGAACAGGGAGATGTGTGATCACAGGGACTCACACTATAACGAGTCAGGTGCTCGACGCGTTAAAAACTCCGGATACGTGGCAGGGGACAGTGTCACGCTACCTGCCAGGCACCCCCCGTCACCCAGAGAAACCAAAGCTTTGTCCAGAAGCCGCCGTGTGACGGAAACCAGCACAGAGAGGGGTCTTCTGTAAGGGGAAACGAGCAAGGATGACCCCAATCCTGACAGCTTCGGTAATAAACCAACTGGCTACTGAATCAAGGCCACCCTCGTCTCTTCCTGAAACACTACTTTGTTCCCACGTCCAAAATTCACCCCGGAGGGACCCGAACTTGCCTCCGTTTCTTTCCTTCTGCTCCGGGGTCACACAGGAGACTTGGTCTCCCCGGGATGGAGACTGCCCCAAGGAGCAAGCAAAATTCATGCCATTTCTCCTTCTCCCGCTGGGGACGGGCGGCCAAAAGCTCAGCGCCAGGGGTCAACCCCGCTGTCGGGCTTATCAGTCAGCGACGGGCATGAAAGGCTTCATTCCTCCCGACACACACCTGGTGGGGAGTCAGCAGCCGGACGAATTCCTTCGTGCTTTCGGGCTGCGGCCTGTCCTGCCCGGGGCCAGGTTACAGCGGATTGATGTCAAGGGCTGGTCGACAGCACCAATCCGGTCTGCAGCAAGCAAGTCGGGGCTGGTGAGGAGGCCTGAGCGATCTCCACACAGCCCGAGGGATGCCTGGCCCCTACCAGGCTCCGCACCATCCCCCACGACACTGTCTGCCACTTACGGCTCTTGTCCCCGGGGAGGACAAATTCCTGGAAAGTCAGATGGATAGAGGCGGCGGCACAGCTGTCCTGGCAAATCCGGAGGCACCGTTTCCACCTGCACCGCACTCTGCCCCCTCCCTCCCCCCAAATATCCACAGCCAGGTAAAAAGGTCCGAGGCTCTCTGGGAATGCAGAACTGGACACCCCGAGAGAGAGAAAGTTCGTAATTCAAAGCCGAAGATCCTATACACGTAAGAAGGAGCAACTAGTCTTTCCAGTGCTTCTCTCTCCCACATCTCTTCCTCACGTTCTTGTTTTTTTGTTTTTGTTTTTGTTTTTTATTTTGCAACAAAGAGCTGAACATGGGGTGGGGGTAACAGGAGACCCTGTAGAGCCTGGCGGCACTGGCCATGCTGGTCCACACCCGAACGCGGAGACATCAGCCTGGGGCACAGAGCGTGAATCTAGGATTTGGGAAAACCCGACGAAGGCCCCAGCTCTGGAGGCCTGTAAGTCCTCAGCGAATCACTGACATCCCCACCCCCTCCCCATCCCTGAACCTGGATGTCTCAACTGTAAATGGGGTGAGAGGTGGAGCCGGAGGCCAATGCCATGACCCTGGGGCCCCAAAGTCTTCGATCCTCTCCTGCAGGTCCAGCAACCGAGTCAATACTGGAATGGCCTTGACAGCGGCATTAACCAAAGGCGGTGACTTCGGCAGGACACCCGGACGGCAGCCACTTCCGCTGGTCCCCACGTGCCATTCGGCTTGTTTAATAAACTTCGGATTGAGTCTAAGGAAAGGTATTGAAGATGCCTTCTAACTCTCAGAAGCACCCAGGTTTGGACGGAAGGACCCCAGCTTTTTTTCCGCCGGTCACCTCAGCGCCAATCGGGTGTTTTCATCATTAACCCACGTGATTAAGCTCCTTTAATCCTTTAAGGGCTGCCGTCCCCTGGCAGTGGGCTGAACTGTGGCCCCCAAACAAAGAAGCCTGTGTCCTAACCTGAGAAAGTGACGGTAATTAAGTTAAGGACGCCAAGATCTGTTCATCCTAAATTCAGGGGGCACCCCAAATCCAATGACAGGTGTCCTAAGAGAAAGACGGAGGCGGATTAAGGCGTACGCAGGGAGGAAGGCCACAGGGGGATAGCAGCAGACCCCAGGGGGATGCGTCTACAAGCTGAGGCTGGGACAGGGGCGTCGAACGGATTCTCCGGAGATCGGAGTCTCCGGGAGGGGCCGACCCTGCTCCCACCTGGACTTCAGACTCCGGGCTTCCAGCGTGGGGACAGAAAACACTCCCGTAGTTTGCAGCCATCCCGCTCGCGGTCATGTGTCGCAGCAGCCCCGAGCACCGCGACTCGCTCGTCGTAGGAACGAGCACGTATGGTCGTTCCCGTTTCACTGATGAGGAGACAGAGGCCCAGAGGAGCCGGTCACGGTCCCTGTTCGCTCAGTGACCCGGCGTGTGGCCTGACAAACCCGCCTGCTCTTTCCACGAGGTCACATGTGAGTTTCAACTCCTTCCTTTTCAGAAGTAAAAACGGTGAAACCACAGTTAAATGGCCCGTCCTAGGCTGCAGCTTCTCAGTCCAGCGCTTTGGCCTCATTCACTGAGGATGAGGCCGAAACTGACCACCTCCCGGGGCCAGCTCTCTGGGGGGCGTGTTATCCCCCCACAATTACCGAAACGTGGAGCTGCACGCTAATTCCCCTCGCCAGTGAGTGACCGAAAAGGGATGGTGTCGATTCTAACGAGCATCGACCGAGGCTCCTTTCAGGGCTGCCGTCCACGAAAGCACGTCCCGCGCGCACAACAACGGCGTTCGACTCCAGAACACGAGGATGTCACTTCAGTGACACGGCGTTGCCAGTAAAGTGAACGGGGACAGGGCTTCGGGTTTGCTGGTACAAACTCTGATTTTCTGTGATGGAGCCGGGAAGCCGGGATCCCGCGGCGACAGATCCAACTTGACCCGTGGGCCACCAGAAATCCATGGCCCGAGCCCGAACCCCTTTGGTCTCCACTCGCTGAGATGCTCAGAGTGATGGCCGGCCAGCCCTGTAAGTCAGCCTCCGTGGGACCCTTTCGCTGACTCGATTCCTAGTTTGGAGGGCCGCGCAAAGCGATCACGAGGGGTTTGAGCGAAGAGGAGAGAGTATGTCACACCTCCACCTCTCCTGCACATGTCTTCTACTCCAAGTGCCTTCTGGCTTCTATTTCTAAAGAAGGGCCAAGACTTGGAAAATTATTAGGGCTGAGCTTGAACGGATATTCCCAACCAGTATTGTGTCATTATTGGCCCACGCCGAGCTGGGCGAGCTCCCAAACCGGTGACATCATCAGGCCTTTCTCTGCATCGCTCCATACGCTCGACGCTCCCTCTGCATTACACCAGTGAATCATCTGCTCTGTTCAACGAGACCGACTGCCAGGGGGATTAACATTAGACAGCAGAATTCCATTATTCAGCAGCCCGACTCTAACCCGAGCCTAAACGCTGAGGGATTTCAGGGCTTCGCAGAGAGGCGCTGCCAGACAGCTCAAAGGGGAGGTGGGGTGAGGCGCTTTGGGACGTTTGACATAACAACCCAACCTCAAACCTGCCCCGAGCAAGAGCCCCTGGCCACAGCGGCCAAGACGTGCCTTCTGGTCCCTGGAATCGCCCCGACCAGCCGTCATGGATGACCGGTGGGCCTCTGCGGAGCCACGCTCCCCCCAAACTGCCATGAGCCCCGTTAACTTGGTTCCCACAATAACTGACTTATTTTCAGAATTAGGTCGTTAGAACTTTTGGCCTCCAGTTTCTTCTTGCCTTAAATAGAAACGCTTTCATGTCACATTCGGGATACACGAGGCCCGAAGTGAAGTCCAAGTCGTGTGCGCTTTGATCAATGGATTCATAGCGCACTGATGCCAAAATAAACGTTAACCATTTTCTTCTCGTGGTTGAGGGTTACTTTCCTTCGCGTTCGTCTGGTGAAATATCTGTACAACAGTAATTCCCACTCAGAAACGTTCCAGAAATTTCTGTAAGAAAAGACTCCAAAACTCATCTTCTATGGACATCCATAGGCCTACATCACACAAAGACCCATCGAATGTCACCTGAAGACGTCCAAGTAACAAAAACAAAATGCTACAGATACTTTCTCAGTCCACTGAGCATTTACACTCAACTGGAAATAAAGACGACGTCACGCTTTCTCAGGCAGCGTTTCTCACGGATTTAATTTGCGGCCACTCGGTAGAAAATCAAAATGGGTTTCTGTTTAACGTTCAGTTAACCTAAAACTCCAATTAAACAGATCTACGTGATCTGGTTAATCAAGCTCTCGGAAAGGGTTTTTAATGGCTCTTGGAGCAATTCAAACACCTTGGGGTCTCTCTCTTCAAAGGTTCATATTTTATTGAAGGAGAAGAAGTGTCCACACGTGAACTACTGACACTAGGGACACATGCAGCAGAAGTAATGGAGGAAAGCCTTGTCTGTAGACACCCAGCGGGGAGGCACAAGTTTGCAGAAATCCAAAGGGTCACACGAGGGCAAAACGAAGCAAGGTGCGCTTTGAGTTGGGACCTAAGGAGGAGTCAGGGACGTGCAGGTGGAGAGGGGCAGACTGACTGGGTAACCCCCAGCAAGGACGCAAAGACAGGTGGCCACACTGAGAGTCCGGATAGATGACAACACAGAGAAAAGCGGCTCCTACAATAAAAGGTCTGAGTCCAGCATCCCCGTTACAATGAGACGCGTCCTCTGTGGAGTTCCCACATGTTATCAATCCTCCGACGAGATGGAGAGACACCGTTTCTTTATCGGTTACAGCGAAACCCATCCTCCTAGGCGAGGCAGGAAGAAATGTGTGAGTCTAAGAAAACAGGCTAGGTGGTCTTGAGATAATGAAAATATAACACTTTGATTAAAAGGTATTTATAAGCCCATATACCCGGCTCCCTTTTCAAAGGAATAGCTCCTGTGGACAGACATCGAAACTACAGTGTCCAGTGACTTTCTTCTGGTGGAAGTGGGGAACGCCTTGGCAGTGACCTCCCTACTCTAAGGTCCGGTCGTCACAATACCTTTCCCTTTACTCTTCCGCCAGCCTCGCACAGGGGCCCTTCTCTAGATAATGCTGCCTCTCTTTTAAAACCAAAGTCCTCCTGCAGCAGATCTGTACCCTTCCCTGGACACGCTAACATTTTTTCGGCGTCATCTCAGCTTCCAGAATGTCAGCACACTTCCTACCACGTCCAGTTCACACGAGACGACGCTTGGGAACCAAGAGGTTCACGCCCAACACGTAAAACCGGGCTGATCAGGAAAGAGAACACCGGCGAAGGACAGAGGGATCCTCCTCGAATGGCAGCTTGGACGTGGAAAGCATGAAAACGAACCGACTCTCCCTAAACCACGGGGAGAAATCAGACCCGCTTTCAGGACTTCAGACGAGTCCAGCTACAGCAGCTGATGGGCAGCTGCCACGCCGGGAGGAGCAAACTCACCAACGACATCCAGGTGGTACGTGTGGTTGATGGAGCCGTAGTCGTTCTCGACCACGCAGGTATAATTTCCTTTGTCGGATGGGACCACGCTCTCCATAATAAGGCTCCAGTGCTGGTTGCGTACCTGAAAAGATCAAAGTGGAGGTGGTGACTTCACAGTCAGAGCACGGACTACCAGGCGCACGGCTTCCTTGATTTAAAGAGGGAGTTGCATGAGCCAAGGACGGTAGGAAAGAGAAGAATCAGCTGATTTCTGAATTTTCCTCGTAGTAAGTACTCATGACCTGTCATCACGGTGCATGTCCAGCCAATAGATACTGCCACGTTCAGATACCCAAGAGAATGTGGAGTGAGTCTATTACTGTCATAGGTATGGGGTTCATCCAAGGGCGGCCGAGTGGCCAGGGAACTGAACTGGCACAGTTCGGTGCTCAGGGAAGGTGAGCCACCAGGATGCTCATCCAGTGGGAACCCTCAGCCCCCACGGCACCAAGGAACCATCCAGGGCCAACGCTCGCGAGCACTTACTGTGTGCCAGGCACTGCTCTGAGCACCCCTTCCTGCCTCAGCTAGGCTCCTTCTCCCAAGGAGCCCACGAGGCAGGTGCTGGTGCTGTTCTAGAAGCCGTCAAGTTTAAAAGCCTCTCCCTACGGCCCTCAGAGGCGGGCTGGAAGTCTCGAGAAGTTTCAGCTGGGGACATGGGTACACTCTTCCCACCCCTGGTGGGAGCTGAATAGACGCTGCACGTTTCTGAGAGAGACGCTCAGAACTCCAAATACGGCCTTTGGGTGACCATCCATGTGCTAACCAACTCCCCGAGACTTCCCCAAGGCAGGTGGCTCGTGTAAATATAAGCTATGACGAGTCCCACCCGTGTTCTGTCAACACGCAATGTCCCCACTTAGCTTTTAAAATAGTTCAATTCTCAAATTATCAAAACAAGCATGACTTTCCCTCACGAGGACCAAATGCAGATGTCATCTTCTGCATCTGGGGTCAAGGCTTTAATATTCCTCTCCGAACCCAATCTTTCTTTAGGGGCGTTTTGGACAAGGCACTCTGGGAGAAATGGAAAGAAAAAAAACAAAGCCAGGGCCTACTAATTTTAACTGTCGTTTCAGGAATTTCAACTGACCTTCTGAATGACACCCCCCCGAGCGCTGCAAGGGTGTTCTGCCTTAATCACGGAAAACCCGATAACACCGGCAGAGCCTTTGCAAGCACATGAGTGAGTCAAGGAACTCAACGAGGGCAGAAAAGAGTCATCTTCTGAGTGCCCCACTCTCAACACGGGAGGGCAGGGCAGCTGTCTGCTTGGAAAGCGGTGGCAGCAGGAGTCAGAGATGATAAGAGCACGCCACGGCACAGGGCTTCATGTCAGGCCTTCGGATCCACACGAGCCATCACAGCCAACGGGACTGAGTGACGCCAGGTTCAAAAACAAGACCATTTGCTCATCACTGACGGTCTCAGGAAGGGTCACAGGGGTACAGGGGTGAGAGCTGGGCTCTTCTTAACGAGACGACGAGCAATGAATTAAGGCTGAGTTCTGGGCGAGACGGTCACCGTGCTTCAGCTGCCGCCTGCCACCTACCCCCCCTGTGACTCCCCCCATGTAACCATGGAGGCTGCTTGGGAGTCTCGCCTCATGGAGCTGATGACAGACATGCATGCTCACTGTCGCAGGTGAAACGGCCAGAAGGAAAATGACTCTGAAGGCATCAGACCTACAATGGAGAGAGTCTATACCCCACATTGCAGAACACTCACTCCCTGCGGGGGGCAGGGCCACAGACTTGTGGGAGAACCCAAAACAAGAGGTTAGGCCTCCTCTCAGGAGGGAGAATGTGTAGAAGAGTTCAGAAAGGGCATTCTGTGCAGAACGTATAGAAGGAGTATCCTGAAGGAGAAGGCAGATGTGGGTGCCGATCTTTCCAGCGCAATTAAAATTCTCTGAATCCTGGGGACTGCCCTGGAGCTGGACTAGCTCCCTGATTTAACTCGAGGCAAGCGGGCCCGCGATGAGATCCTCCCTATCCCCACAATCTCGGGGGGTTGCCAGGAATGGGACTCTCCTGGCCCCCGAGGAATCAGTCCCGTGGAGGGCAACTTGGGGATGAAGCCACGGGTCTCTAACGTCATCGAGCCCCGTAATCCAGCCTTTAGCCCTGCTGTAAATATTCAGATCTTTGAGCCCCTACTCAGATGTCATGCCCATAAGCCCTTAATCATGGCCAGGGCCTGTCTCTGGCCCCCATCCAGACTGTCAATGTCTGTCTTGTGCCTGGATCCAGATTGGACACCCGGAGTGTTCCAAATGGAGCTGAACCTGAAGTGACAGGGAAGGCACCGTCCGCCTGTGCCCACGACATAACTAAATCTTGGCCGATGCAGCCCGGCATACCACTGCCATCTTTAACCCTAGGGCCTATATGGTCGGTGGAGTCCCTCACGGCCCTGTGGCGTTCCACGTGCCCTCCCTCTGCAGGGGCACGTGCTCCCGAGCAGTCGCTTCCCGGAGGTGCACTACAAACACCAGTAAGTTCACATTTATAAAACGCTTTCACAACGAGAAACTCATTCACCAAACAAGATGTTTCTGCCCTCCCACCGACCTTGGAACTCAATCGATACCGCCCCATGCAGCGTTGTTTATAGTTATTCTCTTGTGTCAAGGCCCCAGCACTTGATTCCTTGACATACCACCAAATGTTATGAGCTGTGGCATTTTTCAAAGGGATGTCCCCAGGAGCCACCCACAGTGGGACGGTACGACACTTCTGTCTCCTACCCTGAACAGCGGTTGCTCAATGACAGGCTAAGAGACTACAAACAGAGACTCCATAAAGGTAGGGAAGAAAGGCCCAAAGATGTTGGTGTTGATTTTTGTTTTTAAACATTCTGTTTCCATACCATGATTTAGTGTAAACGAAAAGGAACCACCCTCCCAACAAAAATGCAAGATGTCCTCTTCCACATGTTTTCCTGAATTCCCCAGCTTTTCAGTGCTAGTTCTTCTGCCAGTGAGGACAAATGCACATACACCACCTCGGATGCTTTCACAGAAAAAGGGATGTAAAGACCCAATAAAACATATGAAAAGACGTTTAACCTCATTCCCAATCAGGGAAATGCCAATCAAAACAATAATGAGACACCGTGATTCACCAGCTGATTAACAACAATTAGACAGACAATGTCCCTGAGTGTGTGGCGAGGGTGTTGGGAGAGAGAAATTCAAATAGAGAATGGGAACATACAATAATTCCACAGTGACGGTTAAAATGAGCAAAATATATATATATATATTTTTGACCCAGTTAATTCCACTTCCAGAAATCGAGCCTACACAGAAAATAGCAGGATGAGTTCAAGGCAAGCAAACGAGATTGTTGCCCCAAGCACCGTTTGTAACAGCGGAAAAGCAGCAACCCATTGCGAGAGTCACTGATAACGTCTAGTTTATCTTATATAAGCTGATGTGTGTCCTTCCTTCCAACAGAATAGCATACGGTCATTAAAAAGAAGGAGGTATTCCTATGTTCAGGCCTGGCAAGGTATCCTTAATAGGCCCTGCTAAATGAAAAAAAGTAGTCTGAATACCAATATGTACATTCATGATGTCATTTTATAAAAAAATAAATAAATACACACACATGTGCAGCCCTCGAGATGCATGCAGGCCTGCATCCATAAGCATGTCTGTATAAACACTGCTAAAATCATAAAGAAAAGGAAAGAAAACGTCCTAGGCTGTTAGGAAGATATTTCCTCTAATGAAGTGGGGGGATTATACATGTTTACTTTTTCCTCATTTTCACTTTTCAAACTTAAACAGAAATCGCACACTGACACGCACACAACGAAAACGTGAAATAAGCCAGCTCCCCGGGCCTCCCCTCGGTACCAGCTGATCTGCTCCAGGGCCCCTGCCCTCGTCACCGACGGGCGGAACACGAGGGCCCTGAGGGGAGAAGCCTGCACCGACGGACACGTGCACGATTCTCCTGTCGTTCCCGCCCACGGCCAACCCCTTGTGGAATCCATCATTACTTGCCGTCCGCCAAGACACAGAATGAGGGCTGTTCGCTGAAGACTTAAAAATAACATTTTGATACTGAAACAAAACAGAAAGAAGCTAATGGCCTCAACGCACTCACTTGTAAGACACAAACCGGATTCCACAAACATTCCACACTCTGTCATCACAAAGGCAAAAGGCGGCCCAAACAGGTTTCTGTGGAATTCCTCTGTTACCTACACCTTCCAAGGGGCACGTGAAACCCCCAGCTCCCTGCAGGTGACAACCGGGCACGCAGGTTTCCTTTGTGACACCAAAGCACCCAGGTGAAAGGTCAAAAAGGTCAAAGACCTAGGCTGTAACCTGGATGTTTGGTTTCCCCATTGCAAAAAAAATAATAAACCCAGACATTTCCAAACACCCAGGTGTTCGATAACCAGTGGAATAAACACGCAGAAGCTGGACGGAAAGTTTTGCTCCGTGCCAAGTCGATGAATGCTATGTCCACGTGGGAATAAATACTGCCAAGGCTTCCTTCCACCGGCACCGCGGCCCAGTTTACCCAGAGAGACAGCAATCCCTTTACCCCTGGCCTTGGTCAAGGTGCCGCGTGGACTGCAATTCGACAGAGACCAGCAGTCATTAGGACGCCTAGAATCTCATCATCCCACACCAGACCCCAACCTTCCGCAGGCTCCCGGCGGACTCCAAGCCACCCCCCTCATGCATGTGTGTGCACGGACTGAACTCACATGTGTCAAGGGCTGGGGCACTTACTGCTGCTCGTCACCGTGCAGACACAGAGACAACACCTGTTTAACGCTTCAACGCCACAGGGTCTGCTTCTCCGAGGTGCGGAGAGAACAGGGCTGGGCGAGATTCTCTAGGCGGTGGCAGAAACTCCTCCTTCCACCCAGTTAACGATGGATGGACCTCTCCAGAGGAGGTCGGAATTGACTCCAAAATGCAAGGCTGTTCTCCTAGACGCCTGTCCCCAGGTGCTCAGAAAGGGCCAGGAGGGCTTCCCTTGCCTTTTGAATTGGATTCTTCAAAAATCAAGATATTCCCCAAAAAGCCTGTCACAGAATTACTGAATGACCCAGCATTCCCACTCCTAGGTACAAAGGCAAAGGGAATGAACGCGGGGACTCAGGACGATGCCTGCGCACTGATGTTCACGGCTGCGTCATTCACCAGAGACCAAAGGTGGAGACAACCCAAGTGTCCAGCAGCAGATGAATGGACAACACAGCGTGGTCTGTCCCTGAGGTGGACCGTGATTCAGCCATAGAAAGGAACGGAGTCCTGATTCACACGACGACCTGGATGAACCCTGGACCTGTCACGTGAAATAAGCCAGATACAAGAGGACAAATACCCAGTGATGCCCCGTGAGACACCGAGAACAGAGACAGAGTCTACAGGGACAGAAAGTAGGTTATGGTTTTCAGGGCCTGGGGGAGGAAGAATGGGGAGTTATGGCTTAAAGGAGACAGTTTATGTCTGGGGTGATGAAAAATGACAAATTTCATGCTATATATAGTCTACGATAATTAAAAATACCCTCAACCTTGCTCTCAGCAGCATACCTTGGGCCCTCTGAAGCCATCACTCTCTGTTTCTCATTTATTTATCGTAACAGTGTCCTCATAAAACACAGACCCACCTTTGAAGAAAAGCAGTTTAATAAGAGCATGAGTCCCAGTGGCAGCTCCACCACCTAGGCGTCATGCGACTCACTTCATCTCAAAAAGAGGCAAAGTAACAGTGCCACGTCTTTGGGCTGTGCAGGGGACACCTGACACACTCAAGACACAGGTGGGCAGCCCATACACATTGGCTGATAGCAACATCCACCTGCTTCCCCACCACAGGCTGCTCGATCTGGGATTAGAGCTGACGTGTCTTGGCTGAGCAAAAGCCCAAGAAAATATAAAAATGTGAATGAGGACGTTAATAGGGATATTTCCAAATAAGCACACTTTGCGGTTAAGCGTAAGATCGAATCAAGTCTTTAAAATGACCTAAGGAACCTAGCAGATGCAAATCTAATTAAAAGAACAGTTTTTTATGTTGTCATTCCTTAAATCGAAAATATACTTGGAAACCAACGGTCCATAGGCCATGACGCTTGGCTCTGCTGAGTGGCTCCAGGGGCACCCGGATGCCTGGAGCTGTGGGCTCGTCGGCCAGTTCCACAGGACGCTCCATCCTGTGATCTCTCTGGTTCCTACGCAGTCGGCGAGTGGCATGAGAGATGGTTCTGGAGAACACTCGCCCCTGCATGCCTAAGTCATGACCTAAGAACGAGCTGGGAACTGAGGCAGTCCATTCATCATCCCAGTCATCCTCTTGCTTTTCTGCACGAAATCGTAATAACAGTTCGGAGCCCCACGAAATACCTAGCTCTAAAGGCAGCCTCTTTACAAGGTCAGTGCTGCTGGTGAAGACGAGAAACGGTTGGTGCTGCACTGTGGTCAGGCTACTAAATCAGTTTCCAGAGCTGGAAGGAACCGGACGTTCAAGATGACCTATCCAACGGGCTCATTTTAAGGTGACCTGACACACCGAGAGCGTGAACAACTTGCCCACCGCCAAGCCCAGGCATTAGTACGATTAGGGAGATACAGCTATGCTTCGAGCTTGATCATTCTAAATAAATTAATACAATTCAACAAGCCTTTGCCCACCTGCTGAGAAAAACAATAATTGGACTCTTAATCACCGAAGGATGGCTCAGCGTGAGTTCTTTGATAAGGAAGCCTGAACTGAAGAATCCCAAGGAGCTCGATTGGTCATTTTAATTAAAATGAGCTTTCTGTCCCATTCCATAATTCTCTTTGATTGTGTTTTGGTTTCCTGTGTTCCCTTCTCCCTTCACTGGCCACGTATGCACACCACTTCAAAACAGGCTGAAACGCAATGAAGGCCAAGGTGCCCCCCGCACAAACAGGTAGGAAGGGCTAGCCGGACGGCTGGGCCACGGTTTACAGAATGACATGTACGGAGGGAAAAATAAAAAAATAACACATGTGTTTGCAGAAACTCTCGGGTCTTGCTCTCTGGAAAAACACACCTTGGAAAACTTGACACCTGGCTTCTGTGTTTAAAAAAAAGAAGGGGTCACAGTTGGGGAGGTGGTCATTTAGACGACAGGCCTCTGCGTGTCCCTCTTTTGGGGGGAGCGCCGAGGAATGGAAACTACAGATTGCACAATACGGTTCCCTCAGGTCAAATGTGCAGAAACGTGGTTCTTTAAAAGTTTACAAGGAAAAAAGCTCACGTAGGTAATAAAGAAGCATCAGAGGGAAAACGCAGCACCAGTGACCAGGCCGAGGCCCTGGGAGGTGGCCCCGTGGGCTGGGAGCAGGCCAGTGCCGGCCAGGGAGTGTGGGCCAGCGCAGGAGGCCTGCGGGGTGGGTGTCGGTCTCTTTGACCTCCAGTGACCACCTCATGACCTGGGCACCTGCGGTGGGTCTTACACATCACTAGAGTGAGTGGCTTATTCTCTGGGTAACTACAGCTACCCAGGGGAAGAGAGGTCCCTGTCTTGCCCTTTCAAGCTCCAGAAGCCTCTAGGGCTCAATGAAATTTCCAAGAGCGTCCGGTATGTCCCCGCACTGAATGTCTAACGCCACAACTGCTGTGGAAACCCCTTACTGCATCCCTTCGCATTGGACGGGATGACTCCCCACCACCCAGGTCACCCAGGCCCATGGCCACAGCCTCATCTCCACAGAAAAAGCCCCGCCGGGCAAGAAATACGCCCTCGTCACTGCACGTCCCCAAAGTGCAGTCCTCTCCCCTCTTGGCCCTTCTGTCTTAAGCAAAACATCCTTCCGACGTGTGTCTCGGGCACTCAGATTCCATTTCCCTTTCATTCCAGAAATGGCTCCAACGTGAAACCAGAAGGCTGTGCTCATCTGTGCGTCCACGAGGACAGGCCAGCGGTATTCGTGACAGGTCCTCGCGTGCTTTCAGAGCACAGGCGCCCTTCGTTCAGCAGAAACGTGGCCTTCGGGGATTAGAACCGAACGGCACCTGCTAAAAATCAAGCGGCAGCCTCCTCTCATCAGGCGCCCCGCAGTCACTAATTCCGACCTGCAGAACGCTCCTTGCCCGTAATCACGAGGCTGGGCCTGTTCACTCTGAGAGCAGGAGTTTCTGGAGGCTCATCGGCCCTTTGTGCTCATTTCCAAGGCTGTCTTAAGGGAGGAAATGAGTTAACCACCAGGACTGTGACCACCGCTCTCCTACGTAAGACGGATTTAAATCGATCATTGGGGCTGCATCGATTATCTGTTCCGAGAGCGTGTGGTGGTGAGGATGCTCTCAGGGGCCACTTTAAACTCTTCTTTGTCTACTCATTCTTGGGGTGGGGGGAGGGGAGGAGCCAACCTCCCGATCTCATTGCACCTGGTCTGAGGACTGAACTGAGAAGAGACACAAATCACGCTCCTGCCGCCACCGACGAGAAGCTGCACGATGCCAACCCCCGCAACGCAAGCGCCCCCGCCTTCCAGCAGACGGGCCTCACAGCTGCTTCACGCAGAAACTACCTGACGCGGCTCTTAGAAGTGTACTCGCAGGCTTTCCCCCACCATCCTCTGGGTTCTGGCTTCTAGATAACTAAGTTTTTAATGTTTCAACAAAAGTCGAACATTTTTTTTTTTTTCAGAAGAAAACAATGCTTTCAAGATGAGCAGCTGAGTGTGGTGTTTCAGGAAAGGGCTCCCTGCGGGGCACCTGGGTGGAGAGAAGGACCTTTTAGGCACAACAGTGATGGGGCAGGGGCTGGCGTGCCACCTGAAGGGGTGTCGGTGGAGTTAAACCCAGGTGAGAGGCACACCGAAGGGGTCCTTCTGGGTCTCTCCCCGCTGACCCCAAGAATGCTTCTCCTCCTGCCTGGTTGGTGAAGACCTGCCGTCGGAGCTGAAGCATCCTCTAGCCACCCACTGCACCTGCTCCATTTCTCAGGGGGCTCCTTGTGGGCCCCACGTCCCCTAACAGTCATGCCCTTGGGTCACCTCCTCCCCTCGCGACCTGCTTCATAACAGAAAACAGCAAAAGCACTGGGAGGGACTTCCAGGATGAGGTTACAATGGGCTGAGGCTTCTGTCCTCCTGACACTCGCTCCCTCCCTGGCTCTTGTCGTCTGCTCACGCTCAGGAAGCCAGCTGCCATAGGGAGCGGCCCACACGGCAAGGAACCGGCCGGGGAGCAACTGAGGCCCTCAGTCCAACAGCCCGCGAGGAAGCCGATCGTGACAACCACCAGAGAGAGAGGTGAGTCTGGAGGCAAATCCCCCACTGCGGGACCTGATCCTGCAGATGAGAACCCGCCTTTGCTGAACCACAGTTACGCCCCGACCACGAAAACCGATAATAAACTGTTTATTAACAATGTGAATTAAACATTGTTGTCTAATGCTACCGCGTCTTGCAGCAATTTGTCACACAGCGACAGGCAACCGATTCGCCCGTTCGTGTTCCAAATGCACCGAAGAATTTCAAGACGAGGTAGGCCCCCGAAGTCTTCCTCGTACCCGAAATCCTTCCAGTTCTCCTTTCCCACACTAAACCGTGGGGAGGTTCCATCTCTCTCTCCGAGACGCCCGTCCTTCAGACTCAGCCCAGAATCCTTTCCTGATGCTTTATATCCTCAGTCTCCCAAAGAACCAGCATCCCCTCTCCCTGCTCATCCTGTCAGGGGACAGCACGCTCCCCTGACTGCTTCCACGTCGGTGTCCCGACCTCTGGCTTTCTCGTCCGCCTCCCCTGCGGGACGAGGAGCCCCTGGGAGCTGGACCTGGGATGGTGCCTGCCACAGGGGGTGCTCAATGAACATTTGCTGAATGGTAGAGCCGAGGCCTGGACGGATGGGCATCGACAGGCGTCTTCGGGGGAGGTGGCTGTCCGTTTCGGCCACCCATGGGTGGTGAGACTGCACCTCAGCACATCGGTAAGGGGCGCCACCGAATCCTCGAAGATGAAGGCCAGAGAGGCCGCCTCTGACAGCCCCACAGCATCCTCTCTCGGGACGCAGCGCTCCGCACCCCAGTCTCCAGCCCACACCCACCCGCCACCCCTCCGGCCCTTCTCAAATAAAGCAACTGTGCTTACGCCTCTCAAATGCGGCTCCAGCTCTAGTTTTACAGACTATAAAGCATATAGAAAACAGACTCTCAACTTTCGACCCCTTCTGTTATTAAACGCGCTTCGTATAAAAAAAACAATGCAAATGGGGATTGTACTTTAAAATTATACGCGAGTCCGGAGTAACTTTTTTTAAAGAACAGCAAACAGGGAAATGATCAGTTCTCATAATTACCGATTTTTTTTAAATTCTTTCTAGCTCCTGCGAACTTCTGACGACTGACAAAAATGAATGGATAAAAAACACGAGATGCAGAATATTCCAAAGCATTAATCCTACCTTATAACCTCCGATGCGATGCTCCTGTTTAAATTCCCTCCCGTTTTTCAGCCACCTCATAGTGGGTGTCGGGTTCCCCCCAGCTGGACAGCGAAACTTGACGGTGTTGGCCGCAGGCACGGCGTGCAGGCGCTTTTCCATCTTTTCCGTGTTGGTCCAATACGGCGCTCCTGTTTTGGAAAACGACATGAGCCTGTGGTTAGAGAGCTTCATCTCCCTTGTTAAACGCCTCGCGCGGTGGGTTTCGTGTGAACGATCTGACGTTTTCCAAATCTCTGGGTCCTGTTTATTTACATCACGAAAAACTGCTCCGAAGCCTCATCCAGCTGGCCCAGCAGGAGGTCCCTGGAGATGAACCGCTTTGTTAGTTTATGTCTATCGACAGGGGAGGAAAAAGTGTTCGTGGCACCTTCCCTCCCTTGTCCTTAGTGCCGGAATTTTAACTTTATGTGGCGTCGTGTTTTAAAATGCCACTTCACACACACCGAGACAGCACATTCGACGACAGCAGCTGAGTCGTCCCAAATGTATCATTCTAGATCCCCACGTCTATGGAGCGATCACACACACGCTAGTAAGAACGAGCCACACTGACGCATCCATCGGAGCTTTACGTTAAAGGATAATCAATAATCAACTTATCATCCTGGGAGGAGGCATCGTTACCTCCCCGGCACTTTTTAGGCCAATCAACAAACCATATCGCTGAACGTATTTGAATTTTTTAAATGGAAAAAGGTTTCTTCTCTCCAGTGGTGGCTGTAAATGCCATATTCTACCATTCCCAAGCACCTGACAGAATAAAACATTTTACCAATAAAATGTTATGAAAAGCTGAGCCCTCTAAGCGGCCCTCAAAGTCACAGGTACAAGTGATTTTTTAAACTCCAGAAAAGAGGTTTTCAGAGTCGCCACGTGACGGACGTTGCCCCTCCATCAGAGCCACCGCAGCCATCTGGACGACCGGGAATCCTTCGCGCCCGCTCGTAACGCTAATGGCCCTCGCTGAGTGAGCGCTCCTCATTTGACAAACACGGCCCTAAAAGCACTTACATGTTTAACTCATTAATCCTGACAACGATCCGACGAGCAAGGCACTGTGACAACCCCTGGTTACAGGTGGGAAAAGTGAGAAGTCAGTGCCCAGCCCAACGGAGCTAGGGAGAGGGGCGGCCAGGCCCGGGGCCGAGGCGGTTTGATGGCAGAGCCACTGTCGCCACCCTGCTCTGGTCTGGTAAGAGCCAGCTCCTCCAAGGGGCTGGCCTCCACGCCTTCAAGCACTGGCGTGTGAGACGTGCGCCCGGCCAGCCAGCCTGGGCCGCAGGCACAAGGCCTGCCATGTGACTCCCGGAGCTTCCACTGAGATCGCGGACAGCACTTAACTTTTCCCTCTCTCTCTCTCTCTCTCTCTCTCTCTCTCTCTCTCTCTCTCTCTCTCACTCACACCTGTCTTAGCAAACAGGTACCCAAAACTCCCAGGATTCCCCTAAAAGCAGCCATCAGTAAGGCCTTGAACATTCTAGAACACTGAACTTCTAGAAGACCCACCAGAACTGCTCATTTCTGATGAGGGTTGGGACTGAGCGACAGCACACACACCCCACACACAGAGGCAAAAGGGGCCTGGGCAGGGACTCGGTCTCTGATTAGGGTTTAGATGTCTCGTCCTTCAGTCTGCGGACGGCACCGCTCCTGGGGGCTAACGATCCCCTTCGCTCCGCAGCCAGGCTTTCGTGGGAGAGTTAGGAATTAGAATACGTGCATCCGACCCCTATCCGCCTCACCCCTGCTCTTGAACCTGCTGTGAAAGCTGAGATTTCTTAAGGAGGGGATGGATGCTCTTTATCCTTCCGCTCACCCTCATGTCACGGTGGTGGGGTATAGGTGGTGCCTACATACCCCAAGAGAGAAAAGTAAGGCAAAACTGGTCAGTCTCGCACACCAGACAGAAAGGCCACAGGCGAGGGAGGGGAGCGGAGGGGAAAGAATGGGATGCGTTCTTTCCTCTGAACCCAGCTGCACCTGCAATGCAAAGGCAACTCGGCAGCCACTTGGCTCCGAGGGTCAAATGCCCAGAAACACACTATTCTTTTGAGGGGTTCACCAAGGAGGACTAGATTCCAATTTACCCCCAGACTCCCCGGGGCCTGAAACGATTTCAGTCATCCTTCACGTTAAAAGGTTCTACTTAGAAACATCCACGACAGCCACTAAAAAGAAACCATTAAAAGCACAAAATAAATAATGAGCTTTGTCGCTACATAAAGACACTTACAAACCTGACCCCAATGGACAGCGCACCTCATGCTGTCAGGTGTCTGTACCCGAGTCATTTGTTTAAACACAGCAACAGCCTATTCGTGTGAATTAGCTAAATGTTAACGTAATGGTGCTGTCAGACAGCATCCGTGACAGCTGGGCTGATTCTGAGGACGGACCCCTTTTTTCCTGCATAAAAGAAGTCAACAGATAGGCGCTTATGTATCGTTTAAATGGTCCCCCAAATGTTAACAAGTAGGATTCAGTGAAGGCACTGGGCCGTTGCTCTGTTTATCCCTGACTGGGCTGAGCCGCTGGTAACACTGCAACCCACACAGGGATCGCACAGGCCCGTACGCACCTGGCCTGTGGCAACAGCACAATGGCAACCAGCACTTCTGTCTTGGCACCTACGGCATGACTTCAGGACAAGGGTGAAAGAATTCTGCTGGAATTTCTGGCAGCGAGCCACTTCCCTGGGGTAAAATTTCAATCGTCACAATTGCACCCATAAGATCTGCTTGTGCACAACAGACGCACAGCTCTGCGACAGGGTATGGGCACCAGGCTTCTCATCTAACGCCTCCGAGACCCGAGGTGGGCGGGGCGCCGCAGAACTGAGTCAACACAACAGAAGCAGATGACCTAGACCTCGGAACCTGGATTCACAACATTCTCTTTCCCTGAATAGCTAAGTCGTGACTCAGCAGAAAGGGCCACCGAGCCAAACTGTCAAGGTTCCCTGCGTGGCAGGGACGAGCCACCCCATCCTTATCTTCTGCCCAGCCCCACGCCGGCTGAGTGCTCACATCACACAGACAAGACGCGCTGTGTGACTCGGCCTCCCTCGAAAATGTGAAGCTCACGAATGTTTCTAATGAACAGAATGCTGCGGGGGAGGAATTATTTTAATATTTTACAACGAATGGCTCGCTCTTAAGTAAATCAGTTTTATGTGAGGCCTGAAGAACCTGGAGGGTCTAGAAAAAGAATCGCATTGCAGGAATGGCCAGCCCCCGTTGTGCTTCCTTCATCAGGGGTCTCACGTCCTCTGCAAACTCTTCATGTCCTCAGGATTTCCTGCCATTTCTGCAGCCTGGACCCATTTGGAAATGCCGGGCCCACCAAAACCACAGTGCAGTGGGTGAAAGCCAGGGGCCAGGAGCCTGACACACTCATCTACCTAAGGAGGCCTCGTCCATCCCATTAATGACTTTCATCTGGACAAGAAGTCTGGTTAACAAGTTAATAATCTACAAAAGCAGGGGTGACCCTTGAACATAGTAGGTGCTCAGTACGGATGTTTACTGAGCAGCTTTATTTAAAATGAATCTGCACGCCTAGGCCACACCACGCTGCTTGAAAGACACATATAAGCATCCACTTTGCATGACCTCAGGGAGTATGAGGAGTGGGATTAGGAGAAACTGTGATATAAACCTCCAATGGCATAAAACATGAATTACACTAAATCAGGAGCAAGCACGTTGACCTCGGTAGTAAGTATGGCCCCCTCTGCTCTGACATTCTCGGATCTTCTGACGTAATGTGTAGCAGAAGATGCTCTCTTGGTCATTAAATCCTAATAAATGAGCAGGTTAAAGGAACAGTAAGACCTGCTGAAATAAACTGTAAAATCCCATCATCGAGGTACAGGATACCCTACTCGCTACCATTTGCTATACGGAAACAGTTTCTGTATATTAGTAATAATGCTAAATAAGCAGAATTTTACTTTAATACGGAAGTCTCTTAAGAGGTGGCTGATTAAACAGAAATGTATAACCCCACAGACCCTGCCCTCAACACAGCCTTTCTTAACCAATCCATCGCACGGTGAAGATTAACCATCCCTTCCTGGGCCACCCCTGTTATGTGTGTTCCCATAACTGCAAAACACTTTCCATTTCGGCTGGCCAACAAGAGTGGAGCATCGGGAGGGTATAGTTTGAGTCATGTTCAGCCTAAGCAATAGGTACTCAAGCGTTTATTGGATGGATGGATGGATGGACGGACGGACGGACGGACCAGATGGACAACTGTTAAAAACCTGAGCTATAAAATGAGGGAGTTGAACTGAATGTTCTGATAAGGTCTCCCCCAGTTCTCACATTCTTTCCAGGTATCTATATTCGAGGCAGATATTCTGTCAACAAACGGTAGGATCAGAAGATTTATACTGACCTTGCAATTTAAACTCAACGAGAAAACATGGGCTGCTGAGCCTGCCCCCACATAATCCCTGACGTATCCCGATGCTGACTGACATCTAAGGTTTATGGTCTCCTCTCTCTCTGAGACCAAAAAGAGAGACTCTAGCCCCGCAGTTTAAAGGAAAACATGGAATCATATTACCACTGTACCAAAAGTGACCTTGGTGACCATCTGGCCCAATGGCTAATGTGATCAATGTCACCCAGAAAGGTTAAGTGATTTGATCAAGGTCACATGGCCAGAGGCCGAGCTGAGGCTAGACCAAGTCTCTAGCTCCCTGAGCAGTGCTCTTTCAACCACTCCAGGCTGCCCTTTGAACTCTCCCATGGTAATTAAGTCAGAAGTCCAAGATTTATGTGAGCTGTGGACGCTGGTGACTGTCAACTGTATTTTTATTGATGCAAAAATAAAAAAATAAAAAGCACAGCCTGTTTCAGCTCCTAGATTAAGTCTCACAAACTCCCTAAAGCCCCAGTAAGGCCTCTGTCTTAAGTCTATAATTAGGGCCTTTAAAAATATCACTAATCAAGACATTTGAATGCTCTGACCCCTGGGTGGGGGTTGTTTCTGAGAGCTCTACCCTGCCCCTATTCTTTCAGAAGACGACAGCTCATCTGCTTTTGGTTTTTCATAAACTAAGAGAAAACAAATCTAACAAAATATGGAGATGTGAGTGAGGGTATGACGACGGATGGTTGCTCTATTTGAGACATCTCATTAAAATAACCTGCTGACCAACGAGCCGTTCGATAAGAAATACATTAAACCAGGCAAGTTACCCACACATGAAATGCCCGAGTCCACTGGGAGACCAGCTGCCCCGTGGGAGTTCCCTGCCTTCAAAAGAAACCCCTCCAGTGGCTGGTGACGCTGGTTGGTGACGCTGGTTGGTGACGCTGTTTGACCGGAAGAGAGGCTGAGAAGGAAGAGACAGTCAGTCCAGGACGGAAGCCTTGCTGGCCTCTGTGATAAAACACCCAAACCGATGTATAAGGAGGTCTTCATCCCAAAGGAATTTCAAAAAAATAACTTTTTGGAAGCTTGTGCACTTAGCGTTTTTTTTCAAAAAAAAATTTTTTTTCTAATTCCTGGGAACTTTCACACAACTAAGAAACCAACATTTACCAACTTAGATATAATCTACCAAGTAAAACTCCCAATTAGAGCAAAGATGACTGCAAACTGCTATCAGCAGATTAATCACTGAACGGAGTTTGGAAACTCGGGCCAAAATTTTTCCTTTGCCATACTTACTTCCAAAAAATAAATTGCCTTTCTCCCTGCCACAGGTCTCGACAGGAATGAAACCAAAATAGAAAATTACCCTGTCTCTGTCTTCGCGCGATAGAAGGAACTACTCCATCTTGAGCAAGAAAGAATCTCGATTCAGTCTATCAATTCCCTCTAAGTAAGCAGCCAACCTGAACCTTTTGTCAATCATGATCTTCCCAAGAACTAAGTCTCAAGCTCTTCGGAGACATTAATCACTTACACACAAGTTGGAGGCATAAATGATAAAAGTCACTCCAAAACAACGGACTTACGTGTCTACTCATTTGCTGCCAGATAACCCATGAAGATACCAACTATGAAGACTAGTTATGGTTTCTTAGCTAACGTAGACAATCGGAACCTTTGAAAATCCTCAACCTGGATGCATTTCAAAAGTCAGCATCTGAAATGGCAACTTTCTGTCTGCAGAAAGTCTGCCTCACGAAAGGGCATATGTAGCCGCAGGATTTCCTGGCAGCCTGGCCTAGAATGACATCACATGATTGTTCTCAGGAAAACGTCGAGTGCTGGTTAGGTGTGAGGTCAGCAGCTAGTCGGCTGCTAAAATATGACCTAAGCATGCCCTTCGCACCTGCGATGGAAGAGCCTGACTTAAGAGAGTGCAGAAAGTCAGATCAATCAAAATCGGCCCATTAGAGGATTTTTCAAAGCATGGGCAGTGGGTGCCGTATTCTGAAACAGCTCTTAGGGCCAATCAGTTTGGAAACCCCTGGAAAAGCACAGAATTAAACGTTTTACTGCAGAACATTTCAGAGCATGTAGTATTATGCTGATGACCCCTGTGGGTATCCAAGAAAAGGGCCCGGTATGAGGTATTTTCCAAATTCATTTCAAAACCCAATTCGTTTTGGGCAGAGAATGAGGATGGACCAGGGTTCCAAGGGGTATTCTTTGGGAAACATCAACTTCTTCTCTTAATGCAGAGACCAGACCTGAACGATGCTGTTTGTAATGAGACCCGTAAAAGATGGGCGTGAGGGCTCTAACTCCACAACCCTGGACCATCCAGGCTGGTCCCTGCCCTCCCGAAGTGGTCTCCTGGGAAAGGCGGGTCTGGGATACTACACGATCCTGAACGTGAAGCAAGCGGACAGAACGTGGACACTCAGAACAGAGCCACTCGGCCTGCTGTGTAAACGGGGAGCCCGCGTTTGAGCTGGGTCTCGTGTGCTCAGGCAATATCCACCTGAAGGCTGCCGAACGTTCCTATAAAAGTCAAAATCAGACCTTGATGTTAATGGATACCAGTTCTGTGGCCAAACTGCAACAGTCCTGCCTTAGTTTCTGACTGATTTGGGCCAGTGTACTTGACTACCAGGCTTTCTGTGCTCTGTACGGAATCTAAGAAGAACTCTGTACCAGGCCTTCTTACACCAAAATCACACAAACAACGATCTAGACGACCAGCAGAGAGAACGACCTGCAATATGTTGTTCCAGAAGATACAGAACCAACCTCTACCAACCCCCAAAAGAGAAGCAACTTCAGAAAAGCCCAGCAACGTCCCGTCAGCACAGGGTCACGGGAGCATCATTTGTTAACTTCGCTGACGGGGAACTTTTGAGCACACCCAGTGGCATTTCCAGACGATCAGAAGGCACCAAAGGAATCGATTCGGACACGAGGACGTTTTCCAGGTGGCTAAATGCGAAGAATTTGGTGCTTCTACAATTTTCCCCATTAATCGGGTCAGGCATTTGACACTTGAGGTGGCAAAAAACTGTTTTAAAGGCAACATCCCCTTCCCCGCCTTGCCAATTACCCCGGCCGGGGCATTCCTCTGTCCACACGGGCCACAGCTGCTTAATCTCAGCCACCCCAGGCCGCACCTGTGAACCAGACCAGCCTAATCACACGAACAGATGGCACAGGCCAAGGAGCCAGCTAAGAACCGCTATCGCTTTAAATCACGTCTAAAGTTTCAGAGGCACCAGACAGGGGCAGCTCCCGACAGCAGTATCTCCCTGGTACAGCTAACACCGGCCCTTAGTCACTGACAAGCACCCATCTCGGGGCAGAGCTGGTGTCATTTGAGAGCTAATTACAGAGAACCCTGCCTGCAAGGTGAAGGCATGGAAATTCATTCAACGGAGCACTCTGCTACCTGGCCTTTCTACGTGGGCACGAGGCAGGAGGGGGCTGTGGCAGGTAAGCCCTCCGAGTCAGGAGAGAGATCCCGTTCCCTCGGCCTACTCGTTATGTAACCTCTACCTTGCTGTTACATCTTATTATTTCCCAAGAATTCGCAGTAACACGCTATCGGGCCACGAGGACGACACGGATCCCGGCATGCCAACACGACGGAGCCGATGGCATCCGAGGTCCCAGTCAACACCATGACACCACGTGTCAGTGCCAGCATCCTCGCTCTCCCCCCATCAGCACCCTGCGTATTGGCAGAGGGACGCTGCGAATCGACACGCGACAGGCCCACAGCTAAATCGCAGGCTGGCCTTTCGCCCGCTGCTTCGTGAATTCTCACCCAATAAAACAGCAAAACCTGGAAAAAGAAAAAAGAAATAAGAAGAAAAAAAACAGGAACAACTCCTGTCTCCACTGTATCGGGTCGATGGGAGGCTCGGACTGGGCCAGCCGCCGGCACAGAGCCGGCCCAAAGCTGGCCCTCATCACCACCGCCTCCCCTGCCGGAGCCAAAGAACTGAGGAGTGAATGGCGTCTTCTGCTGTGCCAGGCTTCTATTATGAAAACATAATAACCTCATCAGAAGGCCAGCACAGAAAGCAGTGGAAACCACTTTCACCCACCTCATTCCCCACCGTTTTAGGAGCCAGGTCTCCGACAGTAAACTCCTCTTTGAAGCAGATCCGGACATGAGAACCCCTGAGCCCACGGTTCTCACACTTCAGTGTGCGTGAGAACCACCCCCAGAGCTTCTGATGCAGTGGGTCAGGGGTGGGGCCTGAGGATTTTCATTTCTCCTAAGTTCTCAGGTGGTGCTGACGTGAGTGACCCAGGCCCCGAGCTTTCTCTTGCCAAAAAAGTGAACACGGTAGAAACCAAAGTATTTCCCCTTGTCCTAGCTGTAGATTCGGAGGCAAACCCAGCTCCCCACCTAAGAAACACGTTATCCCAGACACTTGGCGAGATCAACTTTCTCTTCTTCCTTTAAAAAAGCCCTGGGCCTATTTGAATAATTAACGGTCCTATTATTCAAGCCTTGTTTAAATTTACTAAACTGACGAACATCCTTCTAAGAACACGTAGAGTCTAAATCCGAGCCACAGATGCCAGTGACCAACGTAAAAGCGCCTCGGGAACCCTCCGGCCATGGAACGGGAAAGCACACCGAATGCTGCATGTTATCTCCTTTATCAAAGAAACGCTCTCGAGTACTCTTCTGAGCAAATGCAAACTCCTCCAATCCTCAGCACAGTTGCGGGTGTTGTTGTTAGTCCCATTTCACAGCTGTAGAAGCTGAGGCAGAAGTGCAAATCCTCGCCCATGGTCACCCAACTTGGACGTGGGGCAGCAGGATTTGAACCCAGGAGGCCAGCACCAAGCAGCCATGTCCTTACGCACGAAGGAAAGGCCTCCTACACGTCAATGCTCAGTGTTTGCTGCTTCTAAATAAGCGAACGGCGCACCCTGGCCCCGCTTTCCATCCTCAAAGTAAGACACACTTTCCTAATTTCCACTCAGCACGCAATAATGTTTTAAAAGCCAAGGTGTGTCAACCTATTGACACTTTGGACCAGATCACTCCTTGTTATGGGGCCGTCCTCTATAGCGGGGTCCCCAAACCCTGGGCCTCGGAGGGGTACAGGTCCGTGGCCTGTTAGGAACTGGGCCGCACAGCAGGGAGTGAGCGGCGGGCGAGCGAGCGGAGCTTCATCTGTGTCCGCAGCCGCTCCCCAGCGCCAGCATCCCCGCCTCAGCTCCGCCTCAGATCCTCAGGCGTTAGGTTCCCATAGGAGCTCCGGTCCCTGGTGCCACAAAGGTGGGGACCGCTGTTCTACAGCGCAGGATGTTTTAGCAGCACCTCCGGCTCCACCCCCGTGATGCTGCCAGCATCCCCATCCCTCCCCTCCCCCTGCTGAGACCACCATGGTCCAGGGTTCCCTGCGTGAGGGGGAGGATCGCAGTGAAGCATCACTGACGGTGACAGCGAAACCCAGACGCCACGCGGATCTTCTAGCTTTACGTCTCCGAACAGTGAGAAATCAAAGGGAAGAAGAAGACCAGGAGAAGAAAGGTCGTGACTGCTCTCGGAACAGGGTGGCTACGGACACGACAAGGAAGGCCGAGCGGCAGAGGAGCGTGTGCAGCGACACTGGTTTATTCTCTCCGATTTGAAAGTCAGGAAAGGAGACACAGCGGAGGAGGGTGAGGGCCACGGCCACGGCATCGCGGAGGGTCGACAGACGACAGGGGAGGGTCGGGGCTCCCCGCGAGCTCTCCTCTCTCGGGACCTTCGGAGACGGCTGTTACTTACTCTTGTTGTCACTGTTCTCACTGACAAAATCCTCGGAGCCATCTGTGTCGTCCTCATCATCTCCGGATGAGATGGCATCTGTATTCAAAAGAACACATCCATGGTTGTGTTTCTGCCAAGCAACAGGCCAGCGCCTACCACCGTCTTCTCGGATGGGGAAGCCAAGGCCCAGGAGCCCGCGGGGGAAGGGTCTGCGCCCGGGTTTAGTTACGACGGTTTTAACGGCTCCCGTCTCGCCTCCGGGATGACAGTCGGTCTGTGTTAGGATCCCCACTGTTGTCTGCGTCACCTTATTTAAACGTTCTATGAGACTGAAGGTGCAGAATTGAGAGTTTAAGCTTTAAACAGCGTTCAAATACCCAGCCCATTTAGATTGCGTCATATCCAAAGATTTTTTCTTCTTTTTTTTCCCAACACAACCTTTCCCCGCTCAGGGTCCCATCAAGAAAGGAATGAGCCCCCAGAAGAATCTGGCTGCTGTGCGGCCTTCCAACCATGTCTTAATATTCTGAAAGCAAAACTTTAAACTCGGCCACCCAGGGGCGAGGGGTGGGGAGAGGGCTGGTGCAGACCCCACCCCTGTCACGGCCTGGAAGAAACTCAAATTTTAAGCAAAGGAATCAGACGTCTTCAGCATCCACACTTCAATGCGAGGCTCTGAATGCCAAGGATGCCGCTGGGGTACGGAGAGGAGCAGATCGGTTTGGACTTCTATGAAAGCGTGCTGTCTTACAAGGAAAAAAATGCTACTTTGTCCACGAGAATCCTGTCATTGTTAACGACCGGCAGCCTCTCTGACACACCAGGTCCCACGGAAGAACTTCAAAACCAGACCGGTAGCAACCAGGAGCTCTGAGCCTGGCGTCCGATTAGTCGTCCCCACCATGACTTCACCTGTCCAGGAAAGCTGTACCCAGAAATCAGCAACAGGGCAGAGAGGGCAGAGGGCTGGCGGGCCACTCACCTGTGACATTCACCATGAAGTAGACAGTCTCACTGTCTACAGCGCTAGCAGCGGTACAAGCATAGAGGCCGGAGTCTCTAGGCGTGGCACCTTCTATCTGCAAGTATTCCCCAATAAGCACTGTCCTATTGCTGGGTCCCAACTGTCCCCCATCCTTAGTCCAACTGATCACGGCGGCATCTCTCAACTGGCAACGCAACTCTAGCGCGTCCCCGGGCGCAGCCACGTAAACTTCTGGCTGGGAGATTTGGTATTTGGTTGGTGGCTCTGCAGAAAGGTGGGAGAGAGAAGACGGAGGTGGGGGAAGGAGGAGGAGGAGGAGAGAACGTCCAACACAGGTCAGTGGCGGCCCCTGCATCCCACGAGTGCAGTTCTCGTTCTGCAAACGGCCCCCCCGGCAGGCAACCCCAGGAAGCGGCCCTCCTGCGCAGAGCCGGAGGAGGCACCCAGCACAGGCGGCCCACTTAGTGACCACGAGCCGCAGGGTTTAAACACAAACCCGAGAGCAGACCCAGCATGGAAGGACAAGGCACGAGAAAACCTTCAAGTCGGCTGCCAGTCCCGAGCCTGCTGGCAGGGTGACCCCCGAGATCCCTCATCGCGACGTTTTTACGGGTAAGGACCTACGCTTTATACATTTTTTTGTTCGACGTGACTGCATGGCTGTGTGTCCGCGCGCACACACACACACACACACACACGTCATTTGGGCTGGGCTTTGCCTGCTGTCACTACGCCAAGCTCCTTGGAAGGCCTCAAATTTAAGGGACACGGATGGGTCCTTCCACCAAACCGCCGTCTGAGTCTGCACGAGCTCTCGGATGGGAACTTGGCTGGTCTGGAGGCGGGATTCTGTGCTGCGTGAGCCGAGGCAAGCTGCGGCACGTACCACAGTAAAAGCCTGGACACCAGAAACAAAGAGCGAAATGCCGCAGCCGGCCGAGGGGTGGTCTCTGTGGCGTGCCAACGGGTCCTGGAATGAAACCACCGTGCACTGCGCGGCAGCCCCCACACCCACACACACATCCTGGGCCCTGGCCTCCTCGGGCCTCTGTCCTCGTGTCCTCGGGAGGGCCCCATCCTGCCTCCCCCCCCCCCCGCTACACCCCACTCATCATCCTCAGGGCGCACATTCCGCAGGGCGCTCCGGATGAGAGCCTGCCATCGTCACCCTGACCCGGAGCGGGGCAGATGCCACCCTCCTCCTACGTCCGCCCACTTCACCAGCTCCTCGGGACAGGCCACCTTCCTGATGAACATGCCCTGAGGAGATCCTACAAGGAGGGCTCAGGTCCTGGGGCTCCTTGTTCGTCTCTCCCCTCCCCCAGGGCCACACCTGGCGTGCACGTGGAAGGTGGCCCATGTGGAACACGGTCACGACCCCCAAATATGCAGGGCAGGAGGGGACCCAAGAGGACCCAACCCATGCAGCCTCTGTGAGCAGACGTGAGAAGAAACCATGAGCCTTTCACAGCCGGGGCCACTGTCTGGGACCCATGAGGGTCTGTGAAGCCGCTTTGGTACCTCACAGAGAGAACTGTGAGTGGCACCCAGAGTCCCAGGTCCAGGGACACACAGCTCCCCAGCTCTGGGACGGCTCCAAATCTGGGCAACACCACAAGGCAACCATGTGGCCTCTTGAGTACGTTCTGTCTAAATCTCCCAAATAAGATTGAAATAAGGTCACCCCACGTGTCAATCCGACTGCTGAAGGAACAGCGAGGTCTGCAGGCCTCCGGTGTGGCCATCCACGGCCGACACGGAAGGCCAGGGCCCCCACGGCACACCGGCCGAGAAGCCTGCTGACCAGGACGTGAACCCAGAGATGACCCAACGGAAGGAAGAAAATGCAAGTCAAATTTGACGTGAACCAACACGCCCCCAAACAAGGGCAGAAAGCCCCAAACGACAGGCAAGTTGCGTTTCACACGTCTGATTTTCCCATCCAACGGGTATTTACTGAGCACCTACTAGGGGCCACGCTGTATTCTGGATGCTCAGGGAACAAAAGTAGTCCCCACACTTAACGGTCCCCGCAAGGAAAGTTGGGGAGCGTCAATTACAGTGGGGGCGACAGACAATAAACACAAAAATCTACAGAAAATGTAAAGCATGTGAAATGCTCGTGGATGTCAAGGAAAATGCGGCAAAATGGCACACGCAGAGATGGGGGATGGGGAGGGCACCGGGCTGGCAAGCTGCTGCGAGCGGCCAGGGCCAACCCCGCCATCGCCTGTTTTTGTAAACGAAGTTTCCCTGGCGCACGGCCGTGCTCGTTTGTTTGCGTAAAGAAAACCGCTGTCATTGTCTGGGGCAGCTCACGACGGCAGGGCTGAGCAGGTGCCTGCATGAGACCCCGTGGCCTGTGAAGCCTAGAGCGCTCAGACTTGACCTTTACAGAAGGTTCCCCAACCCCACGCGCTGCACAGGATGGTCAGGGAGGGAGAGCGCCTGTCGCGACAGAGAAGGGCCAAGGGACGTTTCCGAGATGCTGGGAACTCAGGTCCCCGGGCCGGACCTCCGGAGACTGCTTTGGTCCTAACGCAGCGGAACTGAGCGACTAGTAGGTGAATTCTGAATCCTGAGCAGAAAAGGGAGAGGAAGAGAAATACGGGACGGAGGGGGAGAAAGAGGACTTCGGTTGGACCCCAAATCTCAGGCCCTCACCTCTCCCAGCATCCTAGAGTCACAATTCATAGGACATCAGAACCGACGGGGCCCAAAGGCCGCCTGGTCCCACCCTTCTCACAGCCGGTGAAAGCCGAGATCAGATGCCACCTGGGTGCCCCGTTTCCGACAACTGCTGACCGAAACAGCACCCTCAACGCGAGGATTAACTTACGTGGATCAGCCTGGGTCACGAAACAACAGGTATTAGGGCCACACACTTCCCGTGCCCAGCAAGTCGCCGAGAATGTCACGGAACCTGCTCTCCTCTGAGCCGGAGATGGTCATCGAAAGCCCGCCGAGCAGAGAGGCAGCAATGCCTCCCCCTCAGCGGGGAGACGGGGACGCGTGCGGCCACCCTGCTTCAGTCCTGGCTGCCCTGGAAGGAGACGCCCCTATTTCATGGAGGCGGAGGAATGCCCTGAGCCGGTTTAAAAATAAATAAATTCGTAAGCGAGGCTCTGTGATGAGGATGCAGGAGACTCGCTCCCAGCCAAGGGAGAGCATGATTTCTCCACGTTTAAAGGAACCCATTTCACTGAAAATCCTTCCTTCCCCTCACCTTTAGCAGGTAAACCACAAAGTCTCGCTGAAACCGGGGGTGCCTGAGATGCTAGACCGGCGTCACCGGAAGGACAGCACCCCTGCGGGCTGGGGCAGGAGGGGCGTGGGGCGGCGAGGCCTCGAGGGCAGGGCCCGCGTCCTGCTGGAGGCTGGACACAGGGGCACCTGAGGAACAGGTGCGGCCCCGCCTGAGAAACAGCGGGAGCTTTCAGGGCCAACGCAACGCCGCTCCGGCCTCATCGCCCAGCCTCCGGTTCCTCATCCACTGACGAGCAAGAAAACACCCCAAAAAGCAGGCTATATCTGTAAGGATTCAACTAGCCAAGCAATGGGAACCTGACCTTCCAAACTGCGACCTGCTGAGCCCACGAATGTCACTGCCGTTTTTCACGGCGGAAGACACTCACGATGACCGCGAGGATAATAGGAGGATGTTTGGATTTCTGCCCCCACAGGCAGAAAACGGTTTCACCAACGGGCTCCCACCTCAGCAGACCGGTAGGACGACCCCACGTCCTGAGAGTGGTCTTGATTTCCAGTAAAATCGGGTCAAAACTGCCAGCCAGTTTTCCAGTTACGTGATACGCATTCAAGGACAGTACGGTCCCCAAAACACGTCAGTAGATAACGACGTTCATCCACGAAACGGAGCCATCCGCCTTCGAAGTCTGAAACCGGGACGGTCACTGCAGAAAGCTGACTACAGCCACTGTCCCCTCCCGAGTGACCGTCACGCGAAAGGCTCGCCCGGGGTCTGCGGCATCCTTGGCGAACCCCAGCAGAACCCAGCGATGTCCCTGCCATGTTAGGAGGATTTCAGGTGCATCTCGGGGGGGAAGGGTAAATGGGCCACTGAAAGCAACAGAAATGGGGAAAAATCTAGACTTCCCGGGGGCATCGCTTGATCAATCATGCCAGTGTCTGACCACTACACTGTCCACCTGAAACTAATATAACGTGGAATGTCAAATATAACTGAAAATAAACAAATAACAAAAGAAAAAGGAGAAAGGGCAAAGGGGTTGGTGGAGAAACGATCCCAAGAAGGGAGAGAGTCGGGGGGCGGGTAATGGGGACACACGGAAGGGAGGGGCCGGATGCCACAGGGATCCCCTCCCTCACCCCACCCCAGCCGCTCCCGGGGCCCAGCTCTCAGGTTCCTGCACCAAAGACATCTCAGGCCAAGGAGCCGAGAACAAGGAGGGAAGCCCGGACGCACACAGCTGGCTCGCGGGGGGGATCCTGCCCGGTGCCCCCAGTGAGGCTGTGGCGTTTCTCCTCCGTGGGTGACCCCAGCTGACCTCCCTGCCCACTCCACATAAACGCACAGGGGCGTTTGCCTGCCTCTGCCCTCTGGGGAGCCAGGACTGTTTGCCCAGGCCCCTTGAGGCCGGCGATGCGGACGTGGATCGTCCTAACGTGGATGGCCTTCCACTGACCAGCCTCGCCTCGAGTCCTCCACGGTGCACGACCCGCCCTGTAAGGCACGACGGGCGACCCAGGCGAAGTCCCCCGGGGAGATTTAAACTGTCACTGCCTTCTTTATAGCAACACCCACATTGCTCTGGCGCTCTGGCACCCGGCGCACCTCTCCGATGCAGGGCCGGGGCATGACTACGCCCACACGGAGCTCCGGGCCAGCAGGACCCGCATCCCTTCTGGCTGGACTGGGAAGGTTCCGGAACCCACCCCCAGTCAATAATGCTCTTGCGGAGGCTTCTGCAGACAGACGGGAGATACGCTTCCACCTGCCTTTCACAACACGAATCAAAATCTGAAAAGAGCGAAAGCTGGAACACGCGCGCACACTCGTGGTGGCCGTCCTTTGTCGCCGCCGATGCCTTCAACTGCTGGACAAACGAGGCGACGCGTTTACCTTCTGGGCAGGCTCGACGCACTCGTTGCTGCTTGCTGCCAGCCCGGGCCTGGCGGCCGGCGGCTCTGCGGGGTGCACGTCTGGCCACATCCATTTGGACTTGCAGGGAGGAGAAGGGACCTCAAGATAGAAGGGGTCATGACCTCAGGTCTCGGTGTGACATCACGCTGCCACCCCCAACTCCGGGCTGCGTGAACTGCCTGCCCGGCTCGCACACACAGGGAAACGAACTCTGCCAGGGTGACAGGGCCAGGCGCGTGGCACGCAGCAGAGGCTGTGGCTTCATCGTCCACGCTAAGCGGAATCGTCCCCCCGGGTCGTCTGGAGACAGCGGAGGCGCCGGGGGGAGTGGAACGGTGAGCTGTTTCAGGTAACACCTGCTGCTGCCAGGCCGGCGACAGCAGCACTTCAGACTGTCACTTTTTATAATGTTTGCCTACGAACCTCGGCCGTGTGGTTTTTGAAATGGCGCCCACACGCAAACAGGGAACAGATGGGAGACCGGCGCCTCGCCCTGCCCAATCGTGTCGTGGGGGAACGGGTGACATGGAGACGACGGCTCAGGAAGAAGAAGCGGTTCCTGCCAACGGGACGATGACGAGGTAGATCACAGGTCACGAACTGAGCCTTTTCTGGGGTTTCAAAGGTCAAGACGCATCACAGCTAAGAAACAGGGTCCCCGGCTGCAAGGATGCGATAGGGTCACCCCTGGGACACATGCCCCTGAGGTCTGTCCCTCTCAGAAAGCCAGGGGTGTTCACGCCTTCAATGCATTCCTCCAGAAAGGGGAGAAAGAGAAAAATCCAGAAACATCCATCTCAGGGAGGAGGGAGGGGGAGAGGCAGAGGAGACACAGGCAGGTGCGTGGAACCGCAGCGGGGACCCGCACTGTGCGGGGTGAGGCTGCAGGGGCGAGCCTCCCCCTCCTGGCACAGCTCGGGGCTCCCACGGGAACTGCGATCGAGCATTTGGGGCCAGAGCAGCAAGGTCGCCTGGGTCCCCTGGTGCCCTTCGTACGGGAGGAATAAACATCGCTGCCTCGGGGCTGCCAATGTCTTGACAGAAGAAACACACAGAGTGAAGCGGCACCTGTCACGGTCCAGGACACACACGGCAAGCAAGCGGTGGCTGATCCGGCTGACCTCGCCCTCCCGGCCTCCGCGAGGGCCTGCAGCGGATTCCAGGTTTGACCAGGCTGGGGCTCTGGAGGAGAGGAGCCCCCACTTGTCCGTGGCATGGTTTCGGTCTAGCTGCCATCAAAACTGACCAACAGAACAAGATAAAGGTACCGAGGTCGGAACTGACGGCCCTTGCGTGCCCCGACACGGGGACTCTGCAGACACACAGACAACAAAGACAGACGGGGCAGAGCTGGCTTTTTCAGCTCAGACAGCCTCAGAGCGTCCCCGTTACAAGAACAGACTTGCAGGAGGAAAAAAGAAAAACGAAAAACCCTGACATCAAACAGAGGCCTTATAAGGCAGAGGGACGATGTGTTCCTAAGGGGGAGGACGAGACAAGCACGCTGCATGGTATGAAAGATGGAAGTCCTCTACCGCCCTCAAGAAACACGGCCACCCCTAACGCGGGGGCACCAGAGGGGCCACGGCAACGAAACCTGGAGCAGCAAGCGAGGGGAAAGGCCACACTTGCTCTGCGCAGACACCTGCCGGGCAGGACGTCCTGAGGACACACACACACTCTCCAATGGGACTCAGAACTCCCTTGTGTCATGAGGCCACAACCACCCCTCGTTTCTGCCTCCACCACGGTAGCCGGCCCGGCCCGGCCCGGCCCGGCTCACGTTCCCCGTGGTCGGAGGAGATAACGGCTAATGGTTCCAGTATGGTAACCACTAAGTGACGCAGCGGGGCGCGCCCCTCCCACGATCCAGGCCTGTCTTTGAGAAACATGATGAATGGCTCTTGGAGTTAGAAAAGAGAAAATAAAAAGGTAGAAAGAGGGCCGTGTTTCAGAGGGAGTCGCCAAAGAGCCCAGCCCTGTTCTGTGGGCATCCTCTCCCCTGGTTCCGATATTTTAGGCCCGAAGGGGGAGAGAGGGACACAAAAGGGGGTGGGGGGGTCTCCCCGGTCAGAATACTGGCACCAAACTCCCACATTCACGAGAGCAAACGTGCCATGGGATCCCCAGGATACCGGGAGTGACCCCATGTCACCTGCAGAACATCCCTAGACGCTGGCAGCTTTCTTGAGCAAGAACTTCAAACGCGAGCCCTCGTTCGTGGAGCATTTCCCAAAGAGACAGGCCGGGGGGTGACCTCGTGCCCAGGAAGCAGAAACTGGCACTGCGGGTTATGAAAAAGGGGCCCACGCCCCCCCCGGTCAGATGGACAATGCGGAGCCTATGTGCTCGGCCACCTGCGCGTCCAGGCCCCAAGCCTCCTGCCTCCTGGAAACTCACTCGCCAGACGTGGACGGGAAAATGAGCTCGTCTCAGGTCTTCAGGGCTCACTAGGGCACTCTGTTCTGGGGGACACGTTCTCAACAAGTCGGCCCTGCTGACCTTCGGGGGCCACCCTCAGGGGGGAGACCTCCCTCAGGGGGAAGGTTCTGTACTCGCAGTGTCATCACAAGATCAGGGGTGGGGGGAGGGAGGGGGGCAAAGTGCTGGGCACGAACGGCATTTGCCCGACCGTTCTCAACACCACCTTTTAGGTGGAGAGCGGCCTTGCAGAGGTGTCACCTTTAAGATGCACACACATCATCTCTGGTTCTGGAAACTTAACCCCCGACCTTCTGAGCCCCGACGACAGCACGCCCCCCGGGGCGGCCCTGTTCAGCGCGCACAGCGGCGAGCCACCGCACACAGATGCTCCTGGGTTCCCACAGCTGTCCCCCGAGCCTTCACGGTCCGTCAGCATTCAGGCTCCCATCTCGTTTCTGTCCCCTCCCGGGTGACTTTTCAGAAAGGCAAGGACAGGCTGGGGGTGTGGGAGGTACAGACTCGGAACAGACCAGAGTCCCAACTCTGCCACTGAAAAATCGAGTGAGCCGGGACCAGCCCCTGGGCTGTCTAGTCACTCAGGTTTCTCCACCTGCAAACAGGAGCACCACCACTCGGTGGGGTGGGCCCCCCACCCCTGCACAGCATCCGCCCCCAAGAAGCCTTCCCGCCGACACAGTCACTATTCCCCAGCTGCAGGAGGCTCAGCACAGAGCAAAGCCCCCTGACCGGGTCTTCAAAACATGGGAAATGGGGAAACGTCTCTCACGTTTCCAGAGCTCCGACACACGGTTTACTGCCCATGACCTCCAGTGCCACCCTGCCTCCTGCGTGTGCACACGTGTGTGTACGTGTGGGCGCGTGCTCTCCCCACCCCACCCCCCGGGGACCTTCCGGAGCCCACCCCGCTCCTCTGGGCCTTTCCCTGCAATCTCTCCTCCTCCGTCTCTGCAGCCTCGCCACCCCCTCCCCGTCAACGCCACTCAAGTCCCTGCTTGCAGGTGCATATTTCTACGAGCCGGAGGGAACGCATTACCTGGATGTCTACAGGGGCCCTTGTCCAAAACAAGCGAGTGACCTCCAGCCTCCTCCTCCTCCGCTGACCTCTTGCTGAACGGAGTCAGCACAACGTGATCTCAGGCTCAGTCGCCTGAGGCCCCTCCCCTCCGCCTCGCCTCTCATGCCATCCGTCCCCGAATCCCCTCTGCTGTGAATTCTCTCCGGGAAGCAACTTTGAAAAGAAGGCAAAGGCAGGATTGCATTCCCGCAGGCCCACACCGAGCCCCTGCCACCTCTCCAGAAGACCTGTGCCAGCCCGCCGACCCATCAATCACCCACGGTCCACCCCAGGAATCCACCACGGACTCCACGGTGGCCTAAAAAGCAGACCTAAGCCCACTTTTAAATAAATAAATATATAAGTAAGGTGCAGACCACTCGACACTCTGACAGAGGAAAATGCAAGGAACATCAGTTGCCCCAAGGCCTCAGTGGCTCCCAGCCCCAGGTCCCTCTCGACCCTCCCCCTCACGACAGAGGCCTGCCTGCCGACACAGGCACCATGCCCTTGACCTGCCACCTGTCTCTCGCTACTCTGCCTGGCAAGCTCCTGCTCAACCTCCAAAGCCCAGCTCGACTATCTCCCAGTGAACGTTCTGGCTCCCACTGAGAGACTGACTATGCCTCCCCCACCTCCGGCCCAGTACACTCATGGCGGGTATTGGGTGGTGTGTGCACTTCTCCCACCTGCCGCCACCCCCCATTCCAACAGAGAGCTTGCTAAGGAGGGGGTCAGCCCACTCTCAGACTCCACTCTAAAACGCACTTCCCGGCACCAGTGCCGAAGTTTCTGGGTCAGTAGGAACGGGGTCGGGTCTCAGGTTCTGGATTCCCCACAAGTTCCCAGGTAACGCTGAGGGTGCTGGTCCAAGAGCCACACTGCGAGCTCCGGCGTCCAAGGAGGAGAGTTTGTGTCAACTCGGGCGGCACCTTCACGACACTGAGAGCCTGGGAGGCCTGGTTCATAGGACAGGGAAACACCTAGGGGCTAGCCTGTGGCCAGTCAAGGTCACCACAAGGGCAAAACCAGAGGCTGCCTGGGAAGGCCTCTGCGAACCCTGAAGTGGGGATACATCTGAGGAAAAGCAGCCCTCGCCTCGGCTGGTCCCCCGCCTGTGGCAGGCCTGGTCCCCCCATGTGCCACCTGTAGGTTCATACCAAGCGATCAGCAGCCTGTTTTTTGCCCCAACTACATGGGAACCTCAATTTGCATTCCTCTGAATTTAAAACAGGGTTTTCTTTCAAATCAGCAAACCTGTCACATCAAATATATGTAAGTCGACTGAGGTGGGGATTTCGAGAATGTTCCCAAATGGAACCCAACACCCTCGGATTTTGTGAGTCCTCGTTACCAAGGCCACTTACAACGCCTGATTGTTTACGTCAGCAAGGGAAGGCGCCTCGGGCTTGCTGACACGATGACTATTCACCCACCCAACAAACTGCTGTGTGAACGTGGGGGCTCGGTAGCCCCTCAGAATTCCCCTGAGATCAGGATCCCAGCCAGAGCTCGGGGGGACATCACAGCCCCACGGCATGCTAGGAAGAACCCTGAACACCAAAGGGGAGAGCCCTCCAGCTCACACGCTGGAAGACCGGGGTTCCAGGGACTGGGGTGCTCAGCCTGCGCTCCAGAGAGCGCGCCCCAAAGCCAGCCGTGTGACTACACTCCAGGAACAAAGTGCTCAGGGACAGCCACCTTTTCGCATTTAGTGCTGCTACCTATGGCTCCTAGAAGCTGCCGCTGGGACCAGCTCACCCCCCTCCCCTGATAACGACATAAATAGTCCATAAATGATGCACACTCAGCAGACGCATGTGCCCTGTGAGTCCCGTGAAGGTCAGATCGATGTCCCCAAACCCATGGAACAGGCCCCTTTTCAGTATGAACTTTCTGAATAAATGAATACTTGTAAGTGTCCCCAGGGACAAAAGAAAAAGGAAAAAAAAATAGGAAAGTTGGGGGGAGGGGTAAGAGTTATTCCACAGGGCAAGGCTGCCTCCTGCTCTCTCACTGAGAGCTGTTGGGGTGTATTGTTCAGCAAGTTTACTTAAAGGGCTCGGCCTTTCTTCTCTCAGCAGGACCCCAGTTCCAACAGGCCTTGGGAGCCTGCAGATGTGTCCTCCGACTGGTTCCCCCCAGCGGCATCCCAGCCATTTGCAAATGAAGGGACAGCAGCTGGATACTGAGAACCAGATGGCCCCCCTCATTTGAATGGGTTTGATCTGGCAGCTCGGGCCTCAGTGAGCTCACTGGCGCTCAGGCTGAAGGGCAGATTCGTAACCCTTTAGCAAGCAGCTGGAATGACCTCGAGGAGAGGCTGCCCTGAGTCGCTGTCCGGGGAGGGGGGCGCAGTCCCCGCTGCCTCTGCCCCGCGGGACCCAGAAAGGCCGGTCAAAACCGCAGGGAGCAATGCCACAGGGATCACTTTACTCCCAGTGATTTGCAGAGAAAAGTTCCGCCTGGGGGAATCCCGTGCCAGGGGACTGAAACCACATTAATTCAGGAAATTCCAAATTAAGATAGGCGCCGGTGGTGAACCTTTCTCCCCTGCCCTGAGCCGCACATCAGCATAGAGGCGCATCTCCGCAGGGCCCCTACCTCTCAGAGCCAGAGCCCTTGCAAATCCCTGCAGGGCATCTGATCAGGAAGGGCCGTGCAAGGCCCCCGAGGACCTCTGGACAGGGCATGCCTGGGCCTTTCTTAAGCTGAGACTGTGTACCCCTCCCCAGGGAGAAGCACGTCCCCAGGAGAAGCCTCGAAGAGAAGAGCTGAATCGGCATCTGCAACCCAGCCCAGGTGCTCCTGGCCTCCCCAGCCACCCTGCCCCGGGGTCACCTCCCTGCCTCTGCACTGGCCTGGCAAGTAACTGCAGCCCCAGCAAAGAGGTGGTCAAGGAGCAGGCCGAAATGACCCGTGCAGGTGCAGGCTGGGGGCTGCCCGTGACCACCTCCCCACCTGCCCTGCCTTTAAGGTGACGCCTCTCAGTTACCAGTGACAGCGGACAGCAGAGAGGCCAGGCCCTGGACAATTTCCAGACTGGGAACTGAGTAACTCCGCCGGCACGTCCAGCTGGTGCCCACTAGGACCAATGCGGTGTGTTTGCCGAGGAGTCCAGGTGGGTGCCCACCCCCTGGGAGACCAGCCTCAGGACATTGCACGGCTACAGGTCCCAGAAGAACCTCGCCATGGCACACAGGCCCACCCGCCTGGCCTGGCCTACTTCTCCCACCTCCTCTGACGCCCATCACGGGGTCATCACTCCAGCACACTGCCCTCTTTGGGGTCCCCTGAGTCTCTCTGAGACACACTATGCTCTTCCTTCACTGTCCCTTCACCTTGGATTGGAACTGGCCCTCGTTTTTTGCAGTTACGTGACAAACACCTGTCTCCCTGACTCAGCTTGGGACTCCTTCCTGCTCACCTTTCTTTCCCTCCAGAACCTGGTATGTAGTAGGGCCCCAACAAACTTATTTGGGGGAACAAAACCAAAGAAGCCACCGCAGTTATCCTGCAACTAGAAAAGCACCTCTGCCAAGCCCTGGATGTTCTCGTGGCACCAGGGCTACGAGGTGAGGAGGCAAAGCTGCCCGAGCCTTCTTCCAGCCACGCCTGCTACCACCTCACACCGAACCTTCCTTCCCAACACTGGTGACCCCGGGACTTTCTGCATCCACCTTGCTGGCGACCAGTGTGGAGTTCAGTGATACACCTGCCTCTGCTCTCCCCGCATCTAGCTAGAAGCACGCAGAGCTGACGGTTTTTTACCCACCACATTACCTCTACTTTAAAATGGGCTCCTGTCCCCAACCTCTTTTCTCCTAGGGACACCCTTCCTAAGGCTGCTATTGCCCTTTCATTGTTAGAATGTTTTCCCTTTTTTCTTTCCCAGTCTCTGACATTAGAAGGGCCAGACAGGGCTTACATTTGTCACTTCCCTGACCACAGACTGCAGGAACCCCAGGTACGTGAGTCTGCGCAGATGGGCCTCGACCCAATCATAAACCAGAAATGCTGGGAAGAAAAGCTTGACATAACATGAAAAGTAACAACCAAAGAGACTAACATTTAATAGGATCCTGGGCAAACCGCCAGAAGCATTTAGAACAAGGAAAAACTGGGAATGGCTTGTCCCTGCTCCACTGAGGTGGCTTAGGAGCTGAATGGACAAATACCAGGCTTTCCCATCCCGAACTCCCGCCGTGTGACTTAGCCTGGGTCACTAACTGGCACGGGGGCCGGTCTCCCTTCCTGTCCCCTGGGACACAGCAGAGAGGATTAGCTTCTTACCAATAAGCCACATTCCACTAAGAGGCCGTTCTAGAAGAATCACAAAATGGTAATTATTGAAATGATTTTATTGCCCATGATTTTTCTTCAAATAGGCTTAGGTGCGTCATGTGGATATGTGGGAAAGAATGAGAGATTTGGGAGAGAATGAGAGGGCCAACACAGTATTCCGCAGGAGACCCCCTGCTCAGGCAACGGATGGAGTCACCTGGGAAAGTGTTGCACCAAGAAATTCACCCAAGGCCTGGGCCCACCCTCGCCAACAGGGGGGTCTTCGAGGAATCATTTCACCTCCAACAGTCTCAGTTGCCTCATCCATAAAATGGGACGAGGAATATCTGGGGTCGGCTGGTTAGAGGTACATGTCAGCACAGTGCCCGACACAGGGCATGCACTTAACAAATGGAAATGACTTATTGTTGCCTCGTCCTCACCCTCTCACAGGATGGTTAAAAGAACATGACCCCATCTACACTGACCACTCCACTACCAACCCCACCCCCACCCCAGTCTATATGTCTTATCAAGTAATCGCAGCCCGTCCCCCTTGGGTACTGTGGGTCCCAGAGCAATTTCCTTCCATGCCGACTGGAAGGCCCAGCTCCCTCCCTGTGCACCCAGGAAAGCCCAGCAGGCTGACCAGGAGAAGTCACCACAAGCCAAAGTGGCAGGGATGATCGTGACATGCTATAGGGTCCCCCGTCATGGGCTGAGACAAAAACAGCACACGCTATACACCCTACCTCACCCCCAACCACTCCCACAACCTTCTCCTCTCCTACGGCCTTCGCAGGGCCCAATGACAATCATTCTTTGGAAGCCTCAAACAGAAAACCCTTCCCTTGCCGAAATATATTGCTCCTCAAAGAGGTCCATGTCCTGCTCTTATTGCATTAGCTGCAACTGCCTTTCTTCAAGAAGGAAAAAAAAAGCCAACCCTGAACCATGTGGACTGCAAACAGCAAGATGATCACATTTCCAAAGTCCAGACATGCGAATGCCCAAGAGGATAAAAAGGGTTGGATGAATCCAAGGACTAGAGCCCCTTTCTATTTTAATTCATGTAAATGTTGCTCATCGGGTTTATCAGTGTGTGCTGTGGGGTAGACATCCTTGAAATGTCGCTTTTAATTCCTGTATCTGGTGTCTACCTAGACGAGGAGGTGGGGTGGGGGCGAGGGGGGGCGGGGAAACGATCACTTACGGAGCACCTACCACAGGTCAGGGACTAAGTCGGGCTTGACATCCCATCTGCATTTAATCTTCATCGTCCCCCTTCCAGATAGATATTATCAGCCCCATTTTAGATTAAAAAAGGAAGGCTCACAGAGGTTATCTACCTTGTCCAAGGTCACAGCAGCAGTAGATAGTGGAGAGACTCAAACCCGACTTGCCCAGCTCCAAAGGCCAAGCTCCTTCTGTGAGTTTATGTCCCCAGAAAGCACAGCACATGCCATTCAAAATGACTGTATTCATTTATATTTTTCATGGAGAATTTAGGCTCATGTTTAAGGAATTCTTGGTCTTTTTAAGATGTGAGTGATTTTAAATTTGAGACATTTATAATATTTAGGATATACATTCAATTGGGCATCCACCTGAGTCAGCTAAGAATGTAACACATTTTGGTGGAAATCCAGGAGATTTAATGGACAGGAAGGAGGTGCTTAAAGGGATCCACACTCCTTTGGGGCAATCTCACAGTCAACTAACAACATGACGTTTAAGGGTTTTCAAAAAAAGTCTAAATCCTAAACTTGTCACTACAAAGATCTTCATTCCTTGGCACCTCTCCATCCCCCAAACACAAAATTGGCCTTCTCTATGTCTTGCTATTTTTAAAACTTTACAACAGTCACGTATGGAAAACCTTAACAATAAACAGTTCTGTGTGAAAAGAGGCCACATACAGAAACCTAGAAGTTCTAGTGTTAGAAAATGTATCGACAATTGATGCAGTTTATGAACATCAGAACTCAGAACTGAGTTCTTCCTTTTCAGAAAAGGTGCTATATGTAAGTCACACAAATAAATACACCCCTTTTCCTCATTCCTGAATCTGTCAGATTTTCTTGATAAGCCATTTTTTGACCTCCTAAAACATGTCCACCATAACCTGAGATTCTATATGACTGCCTTCCAGACACGACTTCGAATTTCCCATCCCTCGGCTGGACGAGGGGTTAAAGGCAAGAGCATATGCCCCAGCCTGGCTCCCTGACTCAGCACAGTCCAAAAGAATCTGAAATTTTTAATATTCAGTTCATGCGAAGTGGCAAAAGTCCAGAACAGGGTGTAGTCGCTTACGGCACTCCAAAGTGGAATAAGTGACAACGGCTCACGCCCAACACGTTAAAACCCAGTCACCGTGCAAGTTTCCCAAAACCAAAACTACTGAACGCCTAAAGTGTGCCTGTTACTGACAGGACGACCGTGCTCTGCCCCAATAATTAAAAATCCTTTGCCATAAATGCTAAAAGCTTGAAGGTATATAATGGAAGCCAGTGTAAGCCTGCAGCCCCCATATCCTGCTGATGCGGCTACCATTTTGGCCTAAAAAGGGACAGCAACAGATCAGGGCAAGGAAAAACAGAAAACCTCGGGGAAAGTGTGACCTTTGTTAATTTCAGGAGCCACCTCCAAGACGGGCTGAACCATCAGAGAGAAGAGGCCAGCAGCTGGTTCGACCAGACTTCTTTAGAGAACTTGGCCTCAGGCTCCCTCCTCTACCTCCTCCTCACATTCCCTAACCCAAAAAGGCCGGAGCTGTACCTGGCTGGGCCTACCTGGGTAAGCAGGAGGAAGTGGTCAGTGTTTGGACACTCTGTGGCTACCAGAGAGCCTTAAGGCTTCCCACGAAGACAAACATTTCCCCCAAAATGGAACACAAATTATGCAGAGCCTTAAAAACTCAAGTGTAAGAGCCCCTGTCGAGTCGAAGCTGGGTTCTTAGGGCTTTGCTCATTTGGGACAGAATGATCAGAAACCCAGCCCTTTGACTCAGGCCAAACTTTCAGCCCCTATATATCAATCAGACTCAATGTTCAGCCACATAGAGCCTTCAACACCGTCACCGTTAGTTAAAAGAAATGACACTAGGAAGGTAACACAGAGACGAGGACTCGGGGTAAGGGTGTGTGTTAGCAGTATCACGCATTTCAATGCTAGGAAAGCTGGGAAGGCAGAGCCATCTCTACATCTCACCTGGACATATAGCAAAATAATAAAAAAAAAAATGCAAAACCTGCATCTCAAGTCATCTCTCAAGGAGAACGCAATCATAAAGACCATGGAGGGGTCAGCACAGCCACATAAAACCCGCTGGGTGAGAACCATTTGGGGGGTAGCCTGCAAAACCCTCAGAACGTAACTTCTGAATCGCCTACCATGACAAATCACCTTGCTAAGATCAGACCATTCCTACCTACTCGAACAGGCTGGCACCCCAAAATCAAATTCCCACATTTTCCTTTAAAGCCTAAAACCAGCCAGCTTCAACGGAAATGTAAAGTTAAGCCAGACTCTGACGAAAGAGGGTGGGGTAGCCCATCACCAATTTCCCTGGATAAGCAAACACCCAAACAACAGACTCCAAGCTGGAAGGCCACTAGATCCATTTTACTGAGAATGTGAACATTAAACAAAACTCTTCCTGTTTAAACACCACTCCAGCTATTTCATAACCATGTCATCATTCATTAAGTCTGATACTGGAAATGTTCTGTATTGGATTTCTCTGGTTATCTGAATTCTCACCCTCTACAGGGTCAGGAAGACTCGAACAAGTCTTCAGTGATGGCCCGGTGGGCGGCTGGCCACACAGGAGGTCCTCGATGTTGTAACTGGTTTAAAAAACAGGTAACGCACGCACGCACACCCCCCGAAATCCAGGTCAGAAGGAGCCACTATAGACGTTACCCAAATACTGATTCTCTGCGCTTGCCAAATTTTTGCTCTAGAAGGAATATTAAACACAGCTCTTTGTCTATGAGTTGTGAAATACTTTATATACTAATAAAGAATGTGTACTTCATTGTGTATTTAACTGCATAAGCCTGCATTTGGTTTAATGGACCAAGAATAAGTCCTTGTTCTTCGGCTAACGATCAAGTTACAGTCAACTCTTAAATATTAACACTCATACGGAGGAACAAAGATGCAGATAATACAAAACAGAAGATTATTTTAAATCATTCACTCTTGGTATGCGGATATATTCTTTTTTCTTTTAACTTGCAATTAAATGCGTATGGCTGGTGTTGGGGCGCTTACAGGACTTCTAAGAAAGCCATAAACCACACTGCAGTGATTGTAGGGAGGACTCCGAGAGGACCCCTCACTCAACCTCTCTGCTGTAAACTTTGGACCGATTCACATCGGTCCAGGAAAGCATCACCTCTTAGAAGGTTGTGAAAATACTGGTTAAAAAAAAGAAGAAGAAAAGAAAAGAAAAATCATGCAAACTCCTTTCTTCCCAGGTTGCTGCGTTTCAGAATCACACTTCGTGGAGGGTGGGAAAGTAATTAAGGGTTTGGGGTTAGAAAAGCCCTTTTATTTTAGCTCCTACTGAGCTGGTGTAAACAGAGATGTAGGTTAGTGTCAACAATGACTTAATTAACCAGAGTAGGTGACAAAAGTCAGGAAGAACTTGAAAGTAAGAGTTGCCTCCTCCCCAGGGTAATCGAGCTTGACTGTACTTTAAATAATTAGAATATTAATCAACAGAGCCGTACTTGGCAGTGAGGACTGCCCTCCACTGAGTCAATAACTGAGTTTACACCCTTCGGCTGGTCCCCTACAATGATGAGTGACCAACTGAAAATATCCATTTTTAATCTGGAAAACTAACAGTTAAAATCTTCTAGACACGCTTCTCTTCTTCAGTCAGTTGAGGAGACCCAACCCTGCTGATTCCACTTCCCAAAGTGTCCGGAAGAGGAATGATGGATGATTGACAGATGCTAGGATGACATACGATATGATACCGTACAAAGCCGAGATGATTGGAAGCGGATCCCCTAGCATTAGGGCTCAGGCTCCTTCCCGGAACCCAGTCGCATTTTTCTCTGGACACATTTTCCTCTGGTCCAGCCCAACAGGCGTTATCTAAACTGAGCTTCCAAATTAGCAAACCACAAAGGCCTTGTACAAGAGAAGGTCAAGGTTGAGCTTATTGTTAATCAAAGCAGTAGCTATTGTACCCAAGGAGGACAGACAGGTCCTGAGAGACACATGATGGGGTCAGTCCGACTCTCTCTCTCTCTCCCTCCCTCCCCTCCCCACCCATCCTGTCCCACAAGACTACAGCCTACCCTGGAGCTGCCTTCCTCAGTCTGCTCCCAGCCGTGAAACACCCCTTTCTCATCTATAATTAGATTTCCTTCCTAATAACCTCTGACACCAAAGCAAAACTCCTGCAATGGAGGAACTCACCTTCAGGCTCTGATGGGCTGCTGATATGGGGCTAAGAGACAAGCCAAGCGCAGACCCTGGGGAAGGCAAGCACGGCTGCCTGGACACGCAGGGAGCCTCCTCCATCAGACAGTGACCTTCTTCCCAACGGTCTCCAAAAGCCCAGACGTTTCCTAACACTGTGGCAGCTGATAGGGCCGGCCCAGTGGACCGGGCAAACTACAGGCCCCACTCTCTGGGAATAATGATAATGTGTCCTGGTGCGTATCAGATGCCAGGCCCTGAGCTAACTGCTCTTTATGCCCAGGCACCCTGAAGTCTCCTAGCAACGTTTTAGGGTAGGTCATCGGAAGGCTTCTGAGGATATTAATATTCCTTTCACATTAATTAAGATGATCGTATCAAATACAGCAGAGAAGATAACAGAAGATAACAGAAAGAGAGCCTGAGGTCCAGGAGATCGTATGCTTTTCCAGAGCAGGGTTTTGCACCTTCTATTAAACCTTTTTTTTTTTTTTAACCTCCCACAAGCCTGGACACCAACCCTCAGAAAAACTAGACCCAGAAAAATGCACAGAAGGACATTTGCAAAATATTACCTACAAGTTCAGAGACTTCATGGACCCCCCCTTTGACGCGTCCTCAGATGCCAGGACGGGAAGACCCCGCTTTCCACAATACTCACATTGTTGGGTACAAATTTTCACACAAAGAGCCTCTGGGCAGGACTCCACCACCCCCGCCCAGGTTCCCCTCACCTCCTTCTCCCCCCATGTACGCACATACTTTAAACTTTCTCCAATGATTAAACGCGATAAGAGGAGTCCTCCAGGACCATTTTACACTTGATGTTGAAATGAACTCCCAATAATGCTGCCCCGCAAGTCTAAATGAACAATGACAGCTTTTCCCCACCCTGGGCCGGTGCGGGGCTCCCGCCGCTGAAGACGCACTCACGGGAAAAGCAGCAATTAGAGAAACATCCATTGTAATTATTAGCCAAATTAAAGGAGCACAGGCAGGACTTTCAGAAACCGGGAACCTGTTCCCACACGTTAAGCCCTCTGAACGTGCGTCACGCCACTGCAAATCACATTTGTGCCTGCGTCACACACAGCACAGGTCCCAAGGAGGACGTCCCATCAGCGTCGCGGCCAGAGCCTCAGACACCAGCGCTTACCAGATTCGCTTCCCGGAGACGTGGAAGCCACCAGCCACCGGGAGTGACTGTCACCGCAACTGTCCATCACAAAACCTCCAACCCTCTGAGTGAGGAAAAGGATGCCAGGCTCTCACTGCGTCAGGTGACCAACGCCTCCACAGGAGGACGACGCGCCCCTCCTCATCCTTTCGTGGCTCATGCACGGAGGGGGTCCCGTGGGACGCTCACCTCCCATGGGAACACAGCCCTCCTTCCCACACTGGCCTCTTCTAGAACAGACCACAGCGGGCCCCCAAAGTTAAGCAGGGACCAGCTGGGCTCTCGGCAACCAGATTCACTCAGTGGGATGAGTGCTGGGATCTGCCGTTTTATTCTCAGGTTGCCGCTCAAAAAACAAGTCGGCCACCAATATTCCCGACTGATGACAGCTCCAGTGCTGCATCAGGTAGGGTCCTGGCCACTGTCGTCACGGAACGACCTGGGGAAAAGACGCCGAATCTGCCCAGCTGGGTAATTCGGCCTCCTCGGTTAGTGCTCACAACTGGCCTTGGGCCTTTAAAATGAAATTTCCAACGCTCAATCACCCTGTTAGATCTGGAACTTCTCACAGGTGTGGAGACGACGCCCAGGTACATTTGCTTTCAAATTTACCTAAAATAGACTTTGCCACGGTGACCTAACGCTGAAGTATTATGAATTACGATGCTCAAAAAAAAAAAAAAAAATCAAGCTTCTCTGGGCTGAACTTCAGAAGCTTCTTTTCCTCCTTAGACAATGAAAACAAAATGTCAGCATTTCAGATGTTGGCAATTTCCCTTAGTGGCTCCTTTTGTCAAGAAATAGCAAATTCTTTACACTGTAAGCCAGACTCTCTCTCTCTCCAGCGTGAGTCCTGCTGCGGAAGCTCGTCGGCGCATTCATCACACGCGCCCCCTTCCAGCCTCCCTCCCCCAGCACAGAGAGACGCGCCCACCCAGAGTCCACCGAACTAGACCGCTGTCCCTGCAGTCCCGCAGCGGAGAACCTTCCCGTGCTCTCTGACTTGAGGGGACGTGGCAGACCACCCCCCCTCGCTCTCAGAGACTCGTCTCCAAGGCCAGGGCAGCTGATTCTCAAACAGGCCTGGACGCGCGTGCCACTTTCCCCAGACAAACCCCCGAACAGCCTTGGTCCCCTGAAAGTGACAGTCAGCCACTTACCTTCCGGCTCTAACGTGGTGTCCTTCACTAAATTGGAGGGCCGGGCCAGGGACGAGGTTGCCATGGTGACCACAACCAGGCAGACGAGGCGGCCCCAGCTGACCATGGTTACGGTGCCAAGGCCCCGTCCTCTTCCATATCTCCATGTGGATGTTAATCCCATCTGCACACTTCCTCTCCGCGCATGGACTGCCGGCAACGCCTTCAGCCTGCGGTGGGCTCAGGAACCTCGGGACACTGCAGCCACTGCAGCCTCTAGGGGAAAGAGATTCGGCCGGTCAGTGAAATCCTCCCCAGGGCCAGGTCCGTACACCCAAGTGGGCTCACGCCGTCGGCGGCTTCTCCACCATTCGCACGCTGTTCTTGTTCATTATCTGCAAATGCCTGTCTGTCCTCACCTCAGAGCCCCAGGTGCTCCCACCAGACAGGTCCACAGAACGTGCGAGGCCGATCTTTGGGAAAAGCATACTTTAAACACACAGACAAGCGAGTCACTACAGGACACAGATCGTCGCGGCCACTCGGTTAGGCAAAGCACACTCCCTTCTATCCAACGTCACCTTTCCCGCCCTCCAAGAGGAAAGGCCACGTGACCTGAAGTCTCAAGGGCAACTAGAAAAGCAAGTTAACAAGGCTCAGGTTGGCAGAGCCAGCCTGGTGAACTCCTCTTAGGCCAGGGGGGCTTTAGGAAGCTGAAAACCCCGGAGGCGGCTGCTCACAGACTAACTTCTGCGGGGGCTGGCGCTGCGTGGAGGGGTGCTCCGCCCTTACGGGGGTGCTCAGGAAGACAGGAGAGCCGCAAAAATCAAAAGAAGCCCAGGAAAGCTACCAAAAAATTCCCACCAGTTCACACTTGTCAGGATTCATTTTTCAAAAGCAGAAACGGACTGCAGTCTTTCCGCGGGCCCCCACTTACGAAGAAGGAACAGAACTGCAAATGCATTCAAAGCAGCTGATCCAAAGAGATTTGAACCGAGCCTGGAGCCCCTTCCTCTGTGACTGACGGCAGCCAGGCCTGGCAAACGTCTTCGGCCCAGGCACGGCGGGTTAAGAAACGGAGAAGCCGACGAGAACTCTGATGAGCAGCGCCCGGCTTTATTAGTGATGATGCTATGTAAATGACTGTCATGCTGCGTGATTGGGCCAATAACTTTCGGTATGCTAATCTATTGGCTAAAACTTCAGCCTAGAACTTGTACAAGGGGGCGCTCAACTTACTATTCTGTTCACCCGCTCGATCTGCAGGCAGAGAGAGTGTGCCAAGCTCCAAACACCCAAAGAACGCCGTTTGTTCGGTACCCTCAATTACCAGGAGTACAGCCAAAGTGCACCAGCTCGAAGGGGAATGTGATTAAAACAATCAGATTCTGTGAGCGACACGAACAAACCACATTTTAGAAGCCTGGGGATGGGGACTGAGACCTTTAACATAAAAATCTCTCCAACCCTGCGTTTTGCTTGCCGACTCGATGTTTCAAATTATGATGTTGGATTTCAACACTGCCTGTGCCTCCCCAAAACTGCATCGGAGACACTGCTCCCTTTAGCCTTGACTGAGGCTAAAATGGGTAAGGGAAAAGAGGGGGCTGCACCATTTCCAAAGGAATTTAAAAAATAAAAAACTCTGCTTCAAAGACAGTACATGTGAAATGGTGTCATTCACAGAAAAAGCAAGTATGCCTGTACACACCCTGTGTTTGCAGAGAGCCTGAAAGATGTTTTCCACTCTTCTTTCCTCTTAAAGTTAAAAGCTTTAAAAGATAAATCCGTATCTATTTCTACATACACGTGGGAGGAAAGTACACAAACATTCTCACAGATTTACGAAGCATTTCCAGAATGCATGGGAATTTTCTGCCGCTGACACAACTTCATGAACCATCTTGAGTCCCAGCACACTGCACCCCAAGCTGCGTCCCAGGCCACCTCACCCTCCTGTCTCAGCCCAGAGGAGCCTCGTTTGCTCTAAGCAGAGGGAGGTGGACGGACAGTGACTTCAGTTCCATCTCGTCCCATCGGACTGCACCAAAAAAGTGAATTTCAGCCATTTCCAGGTCCAGGCCCCACGGCAGCCCCCTCCCCATATCTCTTGGAAGGCAGAGGCCTAAGGTGGCCGGTCTGCACGACTCCTCACCAGAGTGGACAAAAGCGTGGAGGGACCTCCTAGGCAGGATAATTAGGTCCCGAGGCTCGGTGTTGGGAACACAGGCCCAGCATGCCGCTGGCGGCCACAATCCCAGCTTCCTGCCTTCAATACCATAATCCTTCCTGGAGTCTGAGCCTCAGTGAAAGCCCCAGCGTGTTTATTTTTCCCCCTTGAAAGGGAACTCTCTTCTCTGCCTGGCCGTGGGAGGAGTTGTCACCCTGGCTGTGATGGATGGCTCTTCACGACCACCCGCTCCCCTGGACCATTTTCACCTGGCACAAGCCGGGCCCCCAAAGACAGGCAAAGTGACAAGCGAGAGAGCCTGGCTGGAGAGTGGTCCCCGAGCCGGACCGAGGCTGGACTCCGCGATTTTCCGCAACATTCCCAAACGCCCCAAGCTCCAAAATGGCAAGCGGACACGGTGCCCCCCGCCTGCACTGAGCTCCCACCTCCAAGTGGCTGTCCAACCCGCTGGCGCACCCATGCTGGGCACTCCGGCGCTTTGTTCTTCACAGATTCCACATGGGGAAAGTCAACAGCACCGAGAAGTGGGGGATGCCCCCGAGGGGAAGAGGGGGCAGACCTATCTCCTGTGTAGAAGTCTCCCCGCGGCTCCCCTCTTCCCCAGGACTGGATAGAGACCTGAGCTAACAAGGGGTCAACTCAGGGGAGGAGGGTGAATTCCTCACCACGCTGAAATCTCAAAAAATGCAAAATGTAGGCTGACCCCGGACCCCGATCCCGACCCTGCAAAAGGCTCGCAAGCTGATGCGAACTTGCAGCGGGTCGGGGAGACTCCTCGCCACCACCAGCCCCGTTTCATTGTAGCACTTCTTTCATTTGTTTGCCTGGAATATCCTGTTTTTCTACCCCCCTCCCGCCGGTCCCCCCCTACACACACACACACACATACACAACGTCTCGGGCGCTAAAAGAGCTCAAATAAATCTGCATTTTAATTGACATTCCAGGGAAAGGGAGAGGGGCGCCTGATTGCTCCTCTATTCAAACTAAACGGGCTTTTCAGATGAAAATGAGTCGAGGCCAGAGGAAGATTTACGAGGATTTGGGACCCAGGGCACAATGGGGTTTCAAATGTTGATAGCGTTTCGCACACCCAGCAGAGGATGGGTGCTCCGAGTGGGGAAAGCAGGGCTCCCCTGAAGGGCAGGTTCCATTGAATCGGCGGCGCAGGGAGGCTGGGGAGGAGGGCGTGCAGAGGAGAGGGGTGCGAGAGGGGCGGCCGCGGCTCGTCGCCCCCGGACGGGACCCCCGAGCCCGGCGGACTCCCGGGCGGACTCCCCGGCGCCGCCGGACCGCGCGCGCAGGTCCGCGCTCGCCCGCGTTTCGACATCGCGCGGGCAGCGAGTGAGGAAGCGTCGGTCCAGGTCGCCCCCTAGCCCCAGGTGCGCCGCGCGCCCTCCAGCGCCGGCTCCGGGGCGCGGGCGCGACCTGAGAACCCGAGCAGCCCCCTCCCCAGCAGTGCCACCGCCGCCCGGGCGCCGCGCACCTCGCGACTATGTCGCCCGCCGCACCCAGGGCTCCTTCCCGGGGAAGGGTCCTCCCCCGGGGCTGGAAGGGGCGAGGCGGGCGTTCCTCGGGGCTCGGGGACGAGGGGCCCCCGAAGAGGAGCCTCGGAGCCCCAGACCGGAGCGGGGCCCGCCCGCCAGCCCGGGCTGGGCTCGCAGGACGGCGCCCGCCGGCGTTGGGCAGGGGGTCGGGGTGGGGGGACCGCGCCGGGGGCAGATGTCAGCAGCATCTGGGTGGGGGTGCGGAGGCAGGACGCCCCGAACGCCCGCCGCCCGCGCCCCCAGCCCCTACGCAGCCCCTGAGGGCGCGCTGGGGGCCGCCGGGGCGCCGGTGCCCGCTCCCTGCGCCGGGGGGCCGGAGAGACCGCGCGCGCGGCGCCCCGAGGCCCCGGGGCGCCCCCCGTCCCGGCTGGCGCGGCGCCCCGGGGCGCCCGACGCGGCGATTACCTTGAATGGCCACGCTGCCCGGCGCGGCTCGGCGCGGGGCAGAGACGCGGGCTCCGGGGGAAACTCCGAAAACACGACCCCACGCGAGCGGCCCCGGGGCCCCGCGGCGCCGCCCAGGCGGCGGGGCTTCAGGCGCACCCCGGGCTGCTGGGGGCCGCGGGCATGACGCGCGCGGGGGCGCGGGGCGCGGGGGCCGGAGGCAGGACGGACGCAGCCCGCGTCTCCGCCGCGCACCTCCGGGCGCTCAGCGCGCGCGCTCACCGGGGAGCCGCGGCCTCGGGGCGCCGGGCCCCGCCAGCCCGGGAAGGGAGAGCAGGAGGGAGAGCGCGGGGAGTCTCCGCGCCGGGCCAGCTCCGCCGCGCGCGCGCGCACCCCCGGCGCCCCGGCTTTGTGGCGGCCGCGACCGCCCGCCCGCCGCTCGGCTCGGCGCGGGGCTCTCGGGGCCCCCCCGCGGCCACGCCCCCGACCGCGGCCACGCCCCTGCCCTCGAGCCACGCCCCCGCCGCGGCCACGCCCCTCCCCGGGCCACCTCCCTTCCCGCGGGCCACGCCCCTCCCGCTAGTCACGCCCTCTCCCTGCGGGCTACGCCCCTCCCCGGGCCACCTCCCTCCCCGCGGGCCACGCCCTCTGCCCGCGGGCCACGCCCTCTGCCCGCGGGCCACGCCCCCGAAACCCGAGCCGTTTCCTGGACGGCGGCGCCCGCTCGGCCAATCAGCGCGCGCGCCGGCGCCAGGCCCGGCCCCCGGCGCACCCAGAGGTGCGGGGCGTCCCGCGGGGACCCCATCCCCGCACCTGCCGCCCCCGCGCAGTCGGACCGAGCAGCGCGTTCTATTTCGCGTCACGAAACAAATGGCAGAATGACTGCCCCGCCCCCTAAGGAGACTCTGAAATGAGTCTAAATGGTGTCGGAGGGAGAATTTATGCAGCCGACACCTCTTGGGGGCGGAGAAGGAGCCCCTCGGGAGTGTGTGCGGGACGGGGCGCCCTTCTGTTCGAAGTAAGCGCAGTGAGAGAGGACACGAGTCTAGGCGGGGACGCTGCTCTGGGCAGGGCGCCCGGAGAGGGGGATCTTTTTACCTGGCCTGCACCTCCCCCGCAGACCCCGGCCCCAGATTCCGATGGGGAAACCGAGGATGATGAGAGGGGTCGAGGAGTTACTCTGGGGTCACACAGCTGGTTACCCGCGCAGAGCCCGACTCGGAATCTGACGTAGAAAAAGTCAAAAACAACAAAAATTGTTTCGTACGATGTATTGGGGTTAATAAAAGCGAATTCAAGAGACTCTAATAACTCTGCTCTAAATAGCGGTATGACCTTGAGCAAATGGATGTCCCTCTCAGAATCAGATTCTTCGACTGACCTCCAAGCTGTAACGGGTTAAATTTCATATTTTTCCATTTGCTTTTTCACTAGGCTGTATCCATGGGATAACTGATTTTTTTAATATACTTTTTATCCCTCCTCACTCATCCAGCTCCTAAGGAGTCCAGCTTAGGTTCAAGACGGTAGAGATAAAACCTTAATTATTTTTCCTTAGAAAAGGCCATTAAACCCAGAAGTGCTTTAAAATACTTTTGAAGCCTGAAGATAGGTGGAGCAGTGAGAACAAAACCAACCTGGGAAATTGCCTTCTGCATCCAGAAATGCACTTGCTCATGGGTCACTGACGTCACACACTTCCTATCATTTACGAAAATATTTTTTCAAGGTGCCGCATCATTAGAAAATCATTTTTTCATAATACACCATAGAAAACTTCTATGTAAATTATATAAAAGCCAAGAATAACAAATCCATTGAAATACTTCAAAGGGCTATAAAGTTATATGTTTGAAATTGGACAGCAAAAATGATGGTCTGATTTTCAAGCAAAAATATCAGTCTATATGTTGGGGGGAGGGATATGTTGTTGGTCGTGTCTCAGAACCTTTCCATAGCTGACACCTCAGCCAGATGACCTTCAGCCACCCACTCCCCCCTGGGTTGTACTGAACATACCAATACCTTTTCAAGTTCTCAGACGTGGGGTCACAAAAAGAGATGTGAATGTCCGCCTGCTGGGAACAGAGGCTGGCGCTTACATCTTTATGTTCCCCGCCAATGGGAAACTCAAGTGGCTCAGGACAGCTTCCTTTCCCATCCTGCGACATATCCATCAGCCATTGAAAACACTGTTAACACATTCTCACATAAATTACTGGTGCAGGAAGCTGTTGTCCCCAGCCCCAGTCATCAGGAGCTTTATGTACCCCGAGCAGAAAGGAAGCCTTCCACTGAAAATGACAAATAAGGACATCTACTTTAATGTCTGGTCGCCGTTTGCAGAATTTATTCTTTATAGGGATGAAAAGACACCAATCCATCAAAAGCCCTGTTCCCTTCAGTGTTCATTTTTAAAGGCTCAAAGCCTTCAGGCTTGCAGCAGCAAAGTCTTCAGTTTGGAGAAAAGCAAAAGCATGTTTGGAATTTTTTATATATATAAAAACTGATTCTGTCATCATATTTAGGCCTCAAGTGACCTAAGAGGGTCTAGAAAAGCTTTCACACCAATGAGGCTTCTGAATGAGAAAATAATCTCTTCACAGTTTCTTTCTCTTCCCTCTTCAAGTGGTTGGAACCCCTTTGTCAGTGGCCTCCCGTGAATGGTGTTGCTAATAAGCGTATTAATGAGCTTGCACAGCCGAGTGTGAATAGGTAAATAAGCCCCAATCTGTTGAGGTTCAGGGCCGAGGGCAGAAAAGCCAGCGAGAACTAAAGGTGACAGTTTGAACTGAACTCCGAATGCCAGCCCCAGGTCTCAGCTGAAAGAACCGCCAGACAAGGCCACGTTCACAAACTCCTCCACCCCTACCGGGGACCTTTTCTTTACAAGTTCCCCCCTTTACAAAATGTCTTGAGTAGTCACCCTTTTTTTATTTTAAAGCCCTCGAGACACCCTTTTTTTTTCACTCTAGTAATGATACATCAATGGATGAAAGAAAAATGAGGACACCAGAACGCCAGGACCCCCAGAAGTTTCCAAAAGCAAGTTGTGCCACTAGCCCATTCGTTATGGGAGAAAAGGGAAGGGGTGGGCACCTCACTACTGTGCACCCCCCCTTTAAAGATTTAGAATTTCTCTTTTAATAACTTGTTTTTTAATGGGTGGCTGTTCCTTCACCACAGAGAGAAGCTAAAAGAATAAAGGCAATTAAGTGCCAATGAGCACTTCTCACGGGGTTCTAAGCTCTCCGCAAAACTGCGTTTCGCTCTTTAAGGCACATCTCGATAGTGTCCGAAGCATAAAAGAACCTTTCGGAAGGAGACACGTAGAACTCTCCAAGGACTTTTGGGACGAGGAGCGGGGCCTGCTCCCCTGGCAGCTGGGTCCCATCTTCAGGTTGCTTATGGCATTTAACTGAAGCAAAATCGTGGATCCCAGAACATCATCAACGAATCCCAAAGCCAAGAGTTCCCTGGAAACGCGAAGGGGCTTACGTTCCAACAGGCACAGCGTGGCAATCTGTACCCAAGGGCTGTGTGACCTTGAGGAAGTTGCTTAGGGTCTCTCCGTCTTCTATTTTCTCCAGTGTAACATACAGAAAGTCCTAGCACCTATCTTGTAGATATTCAATAGGATCACTAAGAGGATCAAGTGAATTAAGGTGTGACAAGGCCTTTTTGTATTCAGACGTTCCTTGTGGTTCTAGAGAAACTGGCACCTAGGAAATGCCATGTTTCCTCTGATTATCACCAGTTGTTCTTATTATTCCCACCTCCTGGGACTATTGGGAGGCTTGAAGTGAGTGTTTCAGTGAAGAGTCTAGAACCCACTCACACCACCTGGACATTATAGTGGACCTGGTTTTACCAGAGTCTGGAGCATCACTTCTGATTTCTCTGTCCCCCCACCCCTCTGCCCCAGCTGAAAGGTCGCACTGTGCCTACACCTGAGATGAAATGTGGCCTGGGCAGTTCGCCTGAGTCGTGCAAATGCCCACAAAGAGAAGGCAAGGCAGTGCTCACTGGTACCCATCGCTCCCCAGCCATAGTCCCTGGGGGCAGCAAAGGAGTCGGGGTGATGCCGGGTAGAAGGCACTCTTAACACTGGTCAACAATTTAGCCCCCCAAAAAGAGCTTCTTTAAAAACGTGAGGAGCACCTGAAGAAAAATCCACTCTGCTCCACTCTTTACAGTTGATTGGGTTTCCGAGTGGCCTGACTGATGGGGAGAAGTCTCCCTAAGGAGACTGGGCCCACAGGTAGGGAAGTGTGGGTCACACCATCACACTGAAGCCACATTTTACAGGGAAGTGGGGTGCAGAGAGGGGGAACTGATGGGCTCCAGGCCACCCCAAACCCCCGGTTGATGGCGGGCAAACTGGAAGTCTGGCCTCCGGATCAGGCTGGGGCTCATGCCAGTGGTCACCAGAGCGAGCCAACCACTTTTGCCCCTTTATGCCAGGGGATGGCTCACTCTAGGTGACTCGACTCAGTGTAGAACGGAAATATTTTGAATAGAATCCACTGCCTCCCAAAACGTTAATATTTCTAGGGACCAACTATCCACTTACCGTGGGTTCGGCCCACTTCTTTCTCCAAGTGCCCCCAAAAGGATTTGTGTTGTCAAGCACCTTCGAGTTCAGGTACGTAGACTGGTGCCACCTCTTTCGAGCACCTGCAGTTTCACTGGCTAAATTTGCATCATTTCAAAATAGGGGGAACCTTACAGGATGACATTTGAGGTTTAAAAAGTGATTTTTATAGTGATGTAAAAAACAAATGGAAATGAAAAATTCCGAAGAATTGCTAGAGCTTGAGAAATTAAGGCTTAAAAATCTGCCTCACCTGTGCTATTTACAGCTGGGTACCCAGGTCTGGACAACACAGCGGACGGGCAGATGGGAACCTCGGCCGCATTCTGGTGCTGGAGAAGCGAAACTCTTTGTGAAAGATAGTGGGAGGGGGAGTATTTGGGGAAATTTTACTCTGACCTCAACACGGCCCCACTGTACCCTGCGGCCCCTTTCCCAATGCTGCAAGTTTCTGCCTGGCATCTGCCAGTCTTAACATGGGAACTGGTCAATCCTCTGGGTGGCCAGACCAGCCAGATGTGATGTCACAGGGCACTGACAAGCAACAAGTGCGGTGGAAACGGGATGAGGACAGGGCACCCGAGGCTTGGGTTTTCACCCCGACACGGTTAAGAACTAGCAATGAGATTCTGGGGAAGTCACTGAATGTGTCCCTCCCCTCCACGTTGGCCTCACCCTCTTTTGCATAATTGGGGTCTCCCGCTTCTCGCTTAAAATATAAATTTATCTGTGACCTCCAGCCCCTCTGAACATTCCCTGAGTCCGAGAAACAGAGAAGTTGTCACTTATCCATCGCCCAAGAGTGGCCGGCTTACAGGAAGTCCACTTGAAAGTATTTTGAAACCACAGTCAAGGAACTCGGCTGTTGACCCCTGTCCACCGGAAAAGTCCTCTAATCCCTGGCCCATTGCTGCTTAAGAGCAATTTATGGCATGTCATGGCTTGGCCGCAAGACTCCGTGCCTCCCACCAGCTCCCAGCCTGCACTCGACCACGGTCCCCACCACGGCAATGCCTCCCAGCGGACTGCAGAGAAAGCATGCAGGTGGCTTCGGCCCGTGTGGGGCAAATCAGGGCGAGATGAACAATGCTGTCCCCCTGCCCACCTTCTGCCTCCCCCCGAACACACACGTCCACCCCCACCATAGCCTGGCAGCCACTTGCCAATGTGACTATTTCAAGTTGAATTAATTAACATTAAATAAAACAAGCACCAGCCGTGTTCTTTCAAGTGATTGATGCCACATGCGGCTCAGCCCAGCAAACCGGGCAGCACGAGTGTCACAGCTAATTGTCACTGCGGCAGAGAGCAGTATCGGACTTCACCGGAGCTTGCCCCTGCCTTCCCCTTCCTCCTCCAACAATCTGAGCCAGGGGAGTCCCCAGGAACTGCTCCTGCCTTTCTACCCCCAGACATCCACGTTCTCTCCGTGTTGTGCCTCCAGCAGGGTTTAGGGACAGAATTCTGCCCCGCAGCATGAGAACTGTGTGGAGATCCCCCGACAGGTCTGCGCCGGACAAGCACAGTACTGCGGACTGAAGGAAAGTGCTTCGGCGCCTGCAGCATCACCTCCTGATTCTGGAGTCTGTGTGAAGCGGCCCTGGTCCCGGCAGAATCCGTGGGCCCAAAGTGCCTCTAGGCAAGGATGGCAGGTCCCTCATGTCCCCTGGAACCCACAGCTGTGCGCTCACAACCCTGAGACAGAGGAAGAAAGGCCGGATGAACCTGAGGCGATGATGCCCTGGGAGAAAGCCGGGTTGAAATTGCCCTTGGACAGCAACTTTGGGGGAGAAGGGTCGATTGGGGACCACTAGATTATAACAGCCCGAGAAGGAACGCTTGTCTCTCCCGTCTCTGGACCTCAGGGCCCGGCACGCTGCCTTAGGGCTAGTCCCGGGCAGTTTACCGAGCCGCCTTGGTGGCTAACAGGCCCTCAGTAGATGCTTGTTGGCGACGGTGACTGTAATTTAGCCTCTTTGGGGGTTTCCTAATTAAGGCTTTTGCACCTAGCCGATGAGGTAGGTATATTTCGATGTCAGAGCAGAAAAGCCATTTTAGGGCAAGGCCAAGGGCCTGGCCATTACCTTCTCTGACAGTGACCTATCTCCACGGGCATTCCTCCCTCTTTTATCTTGATTTCTGCGTCTGCTTTGTTACACTGTTTCCCGAGGGCGTCTGTCTACTTTGTCCAAACGAGAAAAGAAGTTCATGTTAACAAACCAGAGGGGAGGAAAGCGATGCTGCCGGGATTCCGGTAAACCCAGGGAAGGAGACGGGGAATACAGAGCAGGACGCTTCATAAAACCACAAACCCAGTAACCCGTTTAGAGTCCCAGAGTTGTCGTATTTTGTCCCCGGGCTGGGGAGGAAGGCCATCGAAGGGGAAGCAATTTCTTTAGCAGATTTCTAAGAGCTCCACTGAGCAAAAATTAACTTCGTCACGGGGGCTAGGTGCCGGCCTGGTGCCAGGACCGGCCGCCCAGGGAGCAGGTGGCTCCAGGTGAGCGAGGTCCCCAAGGGCGCCCTTTGTTCTCTGGGCCGCGCGCGGCGGGTGCCAGCGCCACCGTGTGGCCTCAGGTGCCCGGGGCGTGCACAGGGGGGATGGGTGGCCGGGCGGAATCAGTAAGGGGGGCGACTGGTCCTGGAGGAGGGGGCGATCCCACCTGCGCCCGGCCTCAGCCTGAAGGTATTGGAGCTGCGCAGGTGACGAGCCCCCGGAGCGTGCCCAGGCGCGTTTGCAGCAGGAAGCTGGGGGCTCGCTGAAGCACAGCTGGGACAGAGAGTCCTGCCCTGAGAGCTGGGGTTTCATGGCAAATGATCAATGCATTCTGGCCGGTATGATTTCCAGACTCGAGGGATTCGGACCTCCCTCTCGGTAGTCCTGGTTTCCTGCTGCCTCCCTTTACTGTGTGACCCTGGGCCGGTCACTCGGCCTGCACCTCTGGCTGTAAGCATTGGATGTAACCAGCGCTCAGTGGCCACCTCCGACAGTCTTGATTCCAGGAGCAGCTCGCGCTGTCGAGGGCAGCGTATTTTCTCACTCTCTTCTAGAAAGGCTTTCTCAAGATCACGTAGAAACTCATTCCAGCGTCAGCTCATCGTGCCCATCACATCAGCAGATTCTCCATTCTGTGCAGCTGAGATATCCTTCTGTCCCGTCCTCTGGGGACAAGGACATCCGTTTTCTTCGTAGAAATCTCTGGTGTGTGTCAAAATAAGAAACAAGACGTTTGGTAGCCTTACGTCCTCCAGAAAAAGGCAGGACACCACTTCAGATCACGGCTGGGAAAGGGGGAGCGGGAATCTAGCTAGTAAAAATACAGGGCACCAGTAAGGCTAGAATTTCAGATAAACAAGTAATTTTTTAGCACGAATATTCCCCAATATTGAATGAATGAACAAGTATTGCGTAAGACATACTTACATGTTAAAAATTATTCTATATTTTACGTGGCCAACCCTATGCTGGGTCGAAACCAGCCCCACAGGCAGGCTAGTGGGCGAGGTCCAGGAAAGGCTGTTGTTAAACGAGGGGGACAGGCCCGACGGGGCTTCGCTTTCGGGGTGGCCATACGGGACTACTTCGAAGTGACTGGTTTATATGTCGACAGAGCTTTCGAATGTTTGGTGGCAATGACAGTAATCGGCTACAAGGCCATGTTTCCTCTTGAATGAAGTTGTAACCACGGCGTTGGCTCTGTGCTGCCGGGGGCGGCGTGATGTTTGGTCATCAAGGTGTACAGGGAATACCAGACGATCTCCATATCAGGCACTGGACCCTCACCAGGAGCCGGGCAAAGCAGTCACTACAAGCGGGTTCAGGGTCACCAGCCTCTGGTGCCCACCCTGGAGACGAACCCCGGCCACCATCCATTCCTCAACGCTCAGTGACCACGTCGCCGAGAAGTTGTGTCTCACCAGCCTCCCTGGTCCCTGCCTTCCCACCTAATGGGATCTCGGAGGGATTGGCCACGAAGCCTGGCAAGGGCTCCTCACCTGATCTCTGCCACCCTGTGGGGACTCGGTCGATGGACAAAGCACAGCTCTGGCCCCAGATGGAGGCAGACCAACCCCCTGTGACAAATGGACCCTTGCGCATCCAGTCCACTCCTCTGGCTGCTTCCCAGGGCCAGCCCCTGCCACCCTACCTGGCTCTGGTTTTCGGATCTGGCCCTCTGCTCCAGCCTGCCGGGCTCCCAGCTCTTCCCCACGGCCCCACCAGTGGCAGCCATCTGCCACCGGTACCACCCACTCGCCAGCCCAGGAGACCACGAAGCCCCGCTGCCCGCCTCTCCTTTCCCCTCCGCCAGCCCCTTCACATCACGTCAAATGACACTCTCTGTATCTGGACTCACTTTACCCATCGTCTCCCAGCGCCACAGACCCCTGCAGCCTCAGGCAGGGAAGCCGTGGACATGGGCTGCGGTCAGTCCCCACGCCGGCTCCCCACGGCGCAGCTCCCTGAGCTTGGGCGAGGTCCCTTAACCGCTCTGGGCCTCGCTTGCTACGTCTGGGTCATGCGAGGTGTAGTATTTCCACTGCTGCTTAACAGAATACTGCCAGCGTAGCGCCAGCCAGAGCCCCTCTCGGCCCCCTCCCATCGTTTTCAACACTTCGAGGTCGCTCACCCCCGAATCTCCGACTCCTCGGCTGCAACCCTTCTGCTTCCAGCCGGAGAAGCGTCTCTGCTTTTAAGGGCTCCTATGATGGGATTGGGTCGACTCCAGGAATCGCCCTGTTTTAATGTCTTTAATTTCATCCGCAAAGACCTTTTCCCAGATTCAGGGGATTAGAGGACGGACATCTCGGGCTGGGGGTGTTGTTCTACGCCCCGCAGATGGCGTGATGATGTTGTAGGGCGAGACGAGGCTCACTGGTTTCCTAAGCTGTCGTAACCAAGGACAAACGAGGTGGCTTAAAACCACCGGGACGCACTGCCTCACAGTTCTGAAGTCCCGAATCTGGGTGTCAGCAGGGCCGCCCCTCTGAAACCTTAGAGGAGGACCTTTTCTTCTCCCAGCTCCCAAAGCCGTCCTCGGTATCCCTTCGCCTGCAGCTGCATCACTCCACTCTGCCTCGGCCATCCTATGGCCTTCTCCCTGCATCTGTGTCCAAAGTGTCCTTTTCCTATAAGGACACCTCCAGTCATGTTGACTGAGGGCCCGCCCTCCCGACCTCACCTTCACTTAGCCCTTCTGCGAATATCCTAGTTCCAAATAAAGCCCTATTCACAGATCCCGGGGTTAGGACTTGAACGTACATTTCGGAGAGACATGATCCCACCCACAACACGAGGTCATGCCAGGAAAGCACCTAGCGGCGGGCCTGACTTCGGGCCGGTGCTTAATCATCACTGCACAAGGGTAGTGTCGTACGCGCGTGGTCACCGGGGGCACGGACCAGGCTCCTCGTGAGAAACCGGGCCCCTTCCGTCCTGCCTTGCTGTTTCTTTGCCATCTTGGGCTCAGCTTCACCTCCAGCCCCTTGCTCGGCCTCCCCTTCTCCTGCGATGGTCTCCCCCCTCTCCCTGGCTGTCCAAATTCACATCTCGGCCACTCTTCAAGCCCCACCTGTTCTAGAAGGCTGTGCCCCTCCAGGGCAGCGCCCACTGGCAGGTTGGGGCGATTGAAGATGGAGAATGGAGAGGCTGCTGCTCGCTGGCTCTCGAAAGAACCTTCTTACTAGGGAGCGCAGATGGACCACTCAGCCCTGCCGGGGAGAAAGGAAGACAAAGCAAGGTGCTGACTCGGTGGCCGGAAGGTTCCGAAGAAGGGTCATTTCCAGGCAAGGAATGTACCCTCTCCCTATTCTGGTCTGCTAATCCATCTTGTAAGATGCTCTTTCTCGAAAGAAAAAAACAACCAAACATTCTTGCCAAGTTAGCCTTCCATGGGTCACAGTCCTTTCGGGGTCTGTGTGACATACAAGGGTGCGGGTACCACCCTTGCATAGTCACTGCAATGATGTCGGCCGTAAACTGGAAAGGAGGAAGGGTTGGATAGATTCCATCGGCCTTCCAGAAAGCTCGCCCCGCATTTAATAGACGAGAACGTGTGCACACCCGGGCGGGCCCCAGCCCCAAGCAGAGCTTCGTGGAGAGCGAAGGCCTCGTTCGCTGAGACGACTTCCCAGCGCGTTAGCATCCTGACCTCTCCTCCTTTCCGGAAACATTCTTCAGCTCACTCCCCCCGGCCCAGATGGGAACAGAGCTGGGAGGACAAGGAACAGCTGTCGCTGCCGGGGGAATGCGAGAGACCGGCAGTCGCGTTTTGGGTTAAAAGATTCTCCAGAAGGAGGACCATTTCCCCCGAACATGCTGCCCCTTGTGGCTCTCACCTTTGGGGTGAGAGTTCCCCCCAGAGGCCGGGCTGGTCATCTTCGCATTGCCAGGGTCTAGCACGGGGCCTGGCAAAGATCATCATCGGTGTGTTAAGACCTGAAAGTGACTCGAGGCCACCAGACAAGCTTCGGGAAGCTGCTCCCACTTGCAGCCGAGACTTGGTGTCAGTGCCGCTGGGACCCAGCACGCAGGCTCCCCACCTCCCACGGGCATCACCCCAAGCCCGGCCAAGGGCAGAGCACGAGTCCCACGGGTCAGAGCCGAGAGCCCCAGCAGCATGGGGTGGGTGTGTGTGGGGTGTGGGGGGGTCGGGGGGGATTTGCAGCTGTTTATACGATGTGTATCTGGTGGATAAATAGACGTCATTCTCCAGGGCACCAACCTCTAAACACGCAGAAATATACACTCGCTCAGAAAAGCTTAAAAAAAAAAAAACACGAACATGGTGATGTTTGACTCTTCCTAGCGTGAAGGCCCCGAGCCCCAAGCGCCTCGCCTTTCCGCTGGGTAGTAACTCTGGTTTATGGGTCCCCTCCTGCGGGCCTGTGTATGAACGTCGGCTCAGAGGAAATGCTCCCTGAGGACGCGGGGAAGGAGAGACTCCGAGAAGCAGATCCTCCCAGGACGTGCGTCTCCCAGCATAACACAGGCAGGTCCACGGCACTCGCCAAGTGACTCTTCAAATGACCCAGGAGGTGGCCACCAGCATCCACTGCGGCTGGTCTCCACTCGGCCTAAAGCAGGCGAACCCAGGTAAGCCAGGTGAGAAGCCACCAGAGACGTTTAAGCTGGGACCGCGGCCTCCTCGTGACTCCGAAGCACCTTACCCAGGTCCCGGCCTTCCTGCCCTGCCTCTGTCTCCTCAGGCCAGAGTGAGGATGGAGATCTCCGGGCGACACTGACCGGCACCAGGAACTTCACTGCCTGGGAACGAAAGGGGAATGGCCAGGTCTACAAAGGCCCCTTTGGTGCTCGCATGAAAGCATTCGCCAACCCGCCACAGTTTTCGTTGGAAATTTATATCCTGACCAAACGCTGCATTTTATAAGACATTCCCAGCTCCAGAACTCTTATTAGTGAGCCCATCTTTGGGTTTCTCGGTTACTCATTGTTACGTTCAGCGTCTCAAAACACAGTGGCTCCAAGCAAGGGACCGTGGTTAACCTCGAGGTCGTGGAGGTCAACCAGGCTCAGCGTGGGCGCCTTCTTCTGCTCTACGGTGGTGTCCGAGGCCGCAAGCATCTGGGCTCAGCTGGCTGGAATGACGACTCTCCTATTCACTCACGTGGCCGGCAGTTTGTACTGTCACTTGGGGGCTCAGGTGGGCTGTCCACAGAAGCCCCACAGTGTCCCTCTAGGCAGCCACTCCATGAGGCCTGAGCTTCCCGCACTGGGTTCCAGGTGAGAGCAGCTGAAAAGCAGAAGAGGCAGTGAGTTAAGGCCCAGCCTTGGAGGTCACATGCGTCCCTTCCGTCACCTCCTACCCAGCGCGGCCAGTCAGGCCAGCCCAGATCCCGGGGAATGAACAGAGACTCCAGCTTGTCACAGGACGAGTGGCAGAGAATTCGCAGCCATCTCTAACCCACCGCAGGTGGCCACAGGGGATGGAGAAGACACTCCACTTTGGCCATGTCCTTAAGGGGCTAAAGACACCGGTCTGTGGGCTGAGGACTCACAACAGCCTGGGTGGAAGGGCCAGACACACAGCTGTCCTGGGCTGACACTGAACTTGGCAGGGGGAGGCCAGTGGCTGGGGACACAGAGTCACGAAACGGGGACCTCTCCCTCTTTCTTTCAGTGGGCGAGGGGTGGCAGGAGAGCGCGGCACAGCTCCGAAGCCCCTCGGCCCTGGCCTAACCACTTTTTTTTTTCTCCTTTTCAGTTTGGACGTTCCTGATGCAAACAGTAAGGCCTCGCTGGTGGCAAACGCCTACTTTCTTCTACTGGTGACATCAGATGACGAGGCTCACGTCCTGCAGCACCTTTTAATCCCAGGCCCCGAACACATCTTCCAACATGTGTGTTCTGTGTCAGGGGAAGCGGTGTGTGGCCTGCTAGGGACCAGGCCGGAGCAGGAGGTGAGCGGTGGGCGAGCGAGCGAAGCTTCATCTGTGTCCGCAGTCGCTCCCCAGCACCCCAGCGGCCGGCATCACCGCCTCAGCTCATCAGGCTTTAGATCCTCATAGGAGAACCCGTCCCTGGGGCCAAAAAGGCCGGGACCACTGCTCTACATGACAATGATCTAAATAACGTGGAGCTTAAGCCTGGGCTTTAATTTGGCCGTAGCTACACGGACAAAGAGCACGCAGGAGAGAGACGTAGACCTGCTTCTGTGTTTTCTCCGTTTCTCCCACCCCCCCTGATTCCACATACACAGACTGCAGGTGTCACTTTGGCCCAACAGGCTGGGCCAGAGGACCCCCTGCACCCCCAGATGCCCAATCCAGCCAATTCCTGGGAAAAGCAGGGGGGACGGATGTGGCTGTCAGAAATAGCTTTAAACGCCTCCCAAGTGAGCACCGTGAAAACCAGGCCAGACTTCCAGAAAGCCGTTCTCTCGTCCCCGAGGCAGCTCCAGAGCACGCGGAGGCCAGGCCGCAGACGGCGGCACCGTGGCGCTAGAAGCCACCGTGCCCACACCTCCCCTCTCCACCGGGACGCCGGTGCGGCCGTCAGCTGCCCCGACGTCCTCGTCTTCGTTCTTTTGCAAGGGGTTCCCAAAGCGGATTTAAAATCCACGCGAAACAGAGACCGCGGGGGGGTCCTCGCATCACGGCACCTCTGGGGGGGGATGGAGCATTTGATAAAAAGGCGTCACGGAGGCAAACGCGCAATAAATAACCCAGAAACTGCAGACGGTTCCACTGATGTGTACATTGGTTCATTCAGTCACTCAACGTTTATCGAGCACCTGGGATGCCAGCGACAGCGGCAAACAGGAGAGAGACACCCACCCCTGTCAGCTGGGAACGCAGGTGCCCAACAAGGAATCCCCCGGGGGCAGAGGCCCATCCCACAGCTCCCTGAGCCCGTCCATCTAGCGACTTAGTCCGTGCAGGCTGATATGACAGAAACACCTCCGGGGCTTAGGCCAGCCTGGGGGGGTGGGGGGCCAGGAGGAAGCCCCGCCCCCGGGAACACCGGGTGGGGGACCTTGGGCCGAGCAGGACAGTGTCCCCGGATCTGGGAACTGTGGGGCTGTGAACACGCCACTTACATGTCATCAAAGTTGGGTTTCTGCATCGGACTTTATTTCCAGGTGTTTCTCTGACACACGTGACAACGACAACACTGGGTGATCGAGGCTCCCGGCACGCCTACACCCCCGACGGTCCATCCGTGCGTCGTCCCACATTTCTCCTCCGGCAGCTTTGAGTTTCGTGACCAATAACTTCACAGGTGAGTGAGGCTGACAAGAGCTGCCTTTAAGAAACTCAGGAAGAGAACGGCCAACGCATCGGCCTTTCCTCTCCCGCCCTCTCTCTCCACGGTCATTCATTCATTCATTCATTCATTCACTCACTTATGCAACCAACCAGCCACCCCGCTGACACTTTTTACTGCCTGCCTTGTGTGGGGCTCTGGGCAGGGGCACTGGGGATCCAGCATTGGATGAGACAATCCTTTATTTTCCCCGTAAAATGTACATCCTGGAGACAGGCAATAAACACGTAACTAAACAAGACAATCACGGATTGCAACGGGGTGAACAGAAAATTAAGCGAGGGAAGTCAAGAGCACCCGAGGGCGCATCCCTAAGGGTTTGGAGCTCCAGCCTCCTGCGGGTGGGCGGGCAGCCATGGTCTACAGGAGGTCCCCATGCACGCTCGGCTGGGGAGGACCTGGGGGTCTCGTGAAAATGCAGAGTAGGAATCAGTAGTCCTGGGCTGGGGCCCGAGGCGCCGCGTGTCTGGCCAGCTTTGCCTCATCAGATGCTGCTGCTCCAGGGACCCCGGAATGGACAGTCACATCTAGAAGCCCGGGGGAGTTTACCCAGCCTTGAGACAGACAGACAAGGACCCTTCGCTGGGGGCTGAAGGAGGCCGCTGAGAGCCAGCCGTGGCGTGCAGTCCTATGGATCCGGTGCCGCAGAAACGAACCCGCAGTTGAAGAGACAGTGGCCGGGAGTCAGAGAAGCCTTGCACAGACATCATGTCAAATCATGTCTAGGACAGTGCCTGGCACCCAGGGGCTCCCCTTACACGACCGGAGGGGACCACAGAACCTACTCTCCCACTTCTACCCCCACCTTCCCACAGGACCCCTTATTTTTTTCCTCGATCTCCAGGTCCCCGTGTGGAGCAATCCCGTTGTACCTGAAGAGGCTGTGCTGTCTCTCTAAGCCCCTGGGAGGGATCCCTGATTGTCTCTGGCATCAGGATTGGGCATCCCTGGGAATCTGACCCACATCTGCAGATGATAAAGAACAATCATCAAGCAGAAACACGCCCCGCGCCAAACACACCTACTTAATTGGCGCTTCACTGAAGCTAATGTTCCACGTTATTTCGGCCTCCCCGAAGCATCACGCCAAAAAGGCAAAGCTCACTTGTTGCAAGATTCCTTGAGGTCTGGATGTGCCCCGTACGCGCCACACGCGCACCCGGGCCTCCCGCGAGTGCCGTGGGCATGGGCCTCGTTGATGATGCTTTTACTTATTAGCAATAACCAACGTCACATGCAGAGCTTTTGAACTTGTTTCTGGAAACCTCTTCTGAACCACAGGACCAGAACAGAATAACAGCCACTCCATAAATATCTGCTGAGTGACTGAACCGCGCGGAGGCCGTGAAGCATGGTGGCTAAGGGGAGTCCAGACGTGGGCTTCAGACAGATCCGGGATTTCGGTCCGAGTCTCTGTCACTATTTGCACGACCTTAAGTACGTTCTCTAAGCTTATTTGATTAAAGTAAAATCAAATGAAATCGTATCGATAAAGCACATTCTCTCGCAAGCAGTTAAGTATTTGAAAAATGTTAACGATGGAAAGTGACCGTATACCCTATTGCCCCAACAGGGACACGTTGGGAGCAAATAGGGCGCTGTCATTAATTACGCCAGCACAGCAGGCCTCAACCAGGACCGTCCCAGGCAGTGGGGCCCGTGGTCCCCCTAGCTATGGCTGTTTAACACACACGAAGCGAGTGAGCCCTGGGGAGGTTAAGAGTGACCCGAGGTCAGGTTGCCTGTTAGAACCCAGGTTCAGGGTCACGTGGACTCAGAACCCAGGTTCAAGGTCACACTGCAGGTGCCCAGCTCCTTGTCCTCCACAGCGTGAGTTCTTCCCAGAGGCGCTATGGGCAGGTGGCCTCTGCCACCCTGGCTCTGCCAGGTCCCGTCTTGCAAAAGGACGAGCGTGAAACTTGGAGAAGTGAAGAAACTTGCCCAAGGCCACATCGTGGTAAGCGCAGGTGCCGAGGTGGAAGGTGGTTTCCCAGACTCCTCGCCACTGAGGCCTGAGGATGTCGCCGTGTGGTTCCTAACAGCACAGCGGCGGTGAGCGTGCCGGCGCGGGCTGTGATGCTGACGCCTCCTCTGCGATTACCCATCTTCTCGCCGTGCCTTGGCTTCAGGGCTCACCAATTCGTCCCGACCGTCGATGCACCCTGAGGAGCCAGGTCGGAATCCCCTGCCCTGCGGTTTGCTTGCGTTCACGTGTCTGCCATCACGTGTCTGCCACCTTACACGCCTGTTCCCAGACAGGGCCCTGCAGGGAGCGCTGGGCACCGGGCCGGCGAGCCACCTCTCCAACGCAAGCTTGCTGGCCGTGATCGTTCTCAGTATCGGTCGCATTGCCACCCTCTAGTAACTCCCCACCCAGACATGGAAATCTCCGGAAGGGCCCCACATGTCCCCGCTGAAATGTCCTTCCTCCAGCGGGAAATGAGTGACAGTCACCCTACTAAGTAACTGGGCCTCGCTGATGCCTCGGAGGTTCCTCATCCAGGTTCCCTCTCGCACGTTTGCACTTTTCTCTCGTATCCCGGGGAGTCACTCTTTATCTCACACTCGCGATGGAGCCAGCGCCTCCTGATTCATCGAAGCCAGCTGTGCGCGCCGCTCGCCAAGGCCAAGTCCAAGGAGTTCGCAGGGGTCGTTTGAACTTGGCCACGGCGGGAGTTTGCACACCACGGGAACTGGCAAATGCTATAAATCACGGCTTTTGTTGTTCTTCTCTTGGAGAACCAGTTGTTAAACATTTGCCGGCACACCACGCTGCACGTGTGCCACAGACCCTGCCGGATCGCCGTGTCACGGGCTCTTTATCCACCCGGCCCTCCCAGTTCCTACCCATTCCCTCGATTCTTCTGCGCTTCCCCGGCAATCGCGGGCCGTCAGCAAGCACACCGCGGTTACAAAAGGTCCAAGCATCGTCCCGGACAGAATCTTGGACAACCAAGTTTCTTCCCCAAAATGAATCCATGTAGCATGCTGCTTGCAAGATCTGGAAGAATTCCTTTCAGATCTATGCCTTACCCGTGACTCGACTGGCCCCAAACTGATCCAGTTCCTCTCCACTCCCCCCTCTCACGTCCCAAACAAAGTGGGATCATCGTTTTTTAATTTCCAGCACACCCTGCGGCTTGTCGGTGTCCACACGTGGACCGAGTTTCTTTCAAACGGGCTGCAGTTCGCTGCTCTCACTTCAGGCCGTAAGGACCCGACTGGGGGTGACAGGCACACCCCACTTCCAAGCGAGGCGGGCAGAGGCCCCGGCTAGAAACCTCTCCTTCTGAGGAAGGCCGATTTGCAGGACTGAGCTGCGACCTGTGGAAAGGGAAGGCCACAGACGGTGGCGGACCCCTGGGGCTGGAACGTGAGCCGCCGTTTCTGCAGCCGCGTGGTGACTTTTAGCGGGTGTGCAAGGCTCACCTTCGCACTGTCTTCTTCTTGGTCCATTTCCATGCACGAGGGCCCTCTGGGTAACGATGCATAAAGGCTGGGCTTCGACTGGCTTCCTCCACGAACCTTTAAAAAATAGAGAGATTTTTACCTTGAAGAGAAGCCCTACTAACTCCATTGCCCCACCCCCGCCTTGCCTGTTCCAACTGTTAGAAACGACTCTTTGGGGTCCTGAATATGTTCCCGTGAGAAACGCATTAAGCCTCTCCAGGCAGTGGACGGATCAGGCCTCGTCAATTCGGCTGTGACACAATTATTTTGGAAACAAAATGCAGAGACTGGAAAAGCTCACTCAAAACAGCAAGCCGCTGCACCGGAGGAGCTGGTTTCAAGACAATCAGTGACGCGGCGGTCACATTCATAATCGTCTCTAAAGGAAACTATTCGCTCCTCGTTCTAGAAGCAACCACGCTTTCAGGAATTAATGTGCGTGAAAACTCTGGACACACTGATGCAGATCGGAAGCGTCGCCGCAGCTCTCCCCCACGACCCGGTGGCGACCCTTTCTTACGTGGACGGCTTGCATTCATCGAGTGCTTGCTGCACGCCAGGTGTCCTGAGCGCTCCACGAGGGCACATCCGCTCTTTATGGCCGTGGCGACACGTACGTATGTTATCTTAGATGCTAGAAGGGTACCGCTCATTCACAGCCACGCATCCCTCACCAGCATCCCCCTCCTGCATCCTCCCATCGCCCCAAACTGCGACGCCATACACATGAACCACACCCCCCCGGTCTCGCCCCCACCCCCCAGGCCCTGGCAATGACCCTTCTACCGTCTGTCCCTACGAACGTGACCACCCTAGGTGCCTCATCTCAGTGGAATCACACAGTATTTCTTCTTTAGTGTCTGGTTTATTTCACGTCGCATCACGTGAATTTCACATAATCCTTACATGTCATAAAATACTCTTCTTCTTTTGACTTTTTCGATCATTTAAAAATAGAAAAAAACTTTTTTTCCCTCACCAGCTATAGAAAAGCTACCTTTGACCCGTGGGCCATGGTTTGTCAACCCTTAATCGAAAGGTTTTCGTAAATGCAAGTCCAGCCTTCTGCTCTCTACAAATGCTTACACTAAGGCACAGAGAGGCCGAGCGACCTGCCCACGGTAACGCAGCCACGAAGTGGCCTCACTCAGATCCCAAGCTGGGAATCAACACCCCACCCACTCCCATTTGTTTTGGGAATGAAGAAGTGGAGTTCAGATCCCTGAGTTTATCACCGAAAATGGTTCCGTGCCGGGTGGCTCAGGGGGAAGGCGCTTTGCTGCCGGTGAAGACACAGAGGCGTCTCTCCCGTCCCGGAGATGGGCTGGCGATGCATTAGACACGCTCTCGACTCTGGAAAATATGTCAAGTGCGCCCTTGTCCCCCGACTGTCGTTCAAGGCAAACACGCTGGGCCAGACCGTGAACAGGCGGCTTTATTCATCCAACCTTCCTTCCACTGGAGCACGCATCACTTCTACGTGTGGTGACTTTGCCAGATGCTTCAAAGACACATTTTGAAGAATAACAAACACTCCTCTGTTCCTTTCTGGTGGCCGAGGGGGTCTCGGGAAGCCCAGGCTACTTCTGGCTTCCTTCTCCCCCATTGGCTGGAGCTTGCACGCTTTTCCTCAGGCCGTGGCTGGTGGCGGGACCCCGGGCAGGACCACCTGGGAGGGAGGGGGTGTCCTTCCCCACGACGCACGGCGATGCGGTGCACGCTGATCGTTTGAGTCGGGCTGGGAATGCTGTCGGTCCATCATCCAGCATTTCAAGGTCGGGGAGGCTGAGAGGAGCAAGCCGAGCTCACGTGCAGGACAACACATGGTTCGGGTTCACTTCCAAGAGCTGTCTTTCAAAAGCTGGAAACCGAGGCCACAGGGCAGGGGCAGAGGTGCTGCCCTCTCCCTCTGTGTCTTCCAGGGGGCCCCACAGTGTCCCTTTACCACCTCCCACCCCAAGAGTCCGGGCGTCAAGTCTCTAAACAGAGAGCACATGTTCCCAGGGGTCCCGGCCGTGCCTCTGTGATGTTGGGGTACCCTTCCCTGTGTGACATGATAAAGCAGATTCACGGAGGAATGTGTCCCCCAGGCCTCCACTTAAACAACACAAAAGTTTCCCATTTTCATTTAACTATGGCCTCGCCTTTGATTGATAATCTTGGCTAGTCTGGTGGACACTGGTAAGTGCTGCTGTGAGCTCCTGCCTGTCCTCAGGAAAGACTACAGGGGGATTTGGAGGGGACACGAGCCCTGGGAGGGGTTGCATGCAGGAAGAACACGATAGGTGTCCCAGGGTGGACGCATCCCCTGGAGGCCCACGCCCAAACCGCAGTGGACCAGAGAGCGGGGCTGGAGGGGGACCTTTATGAGGCCAAGCGCGTGAGCTTTTCCACTTTCCTTGTGATTAAATAGGAACTTTGTATTCTACACTATATACATCCCTAATGTTTTCAAGGAGAATTTGGAAAAATTTTGTGGCAGAAATAAATAAAAAGTCTGCACAAGGATCATAGCAAAAATTTAGTGTCAAACCAGGAAAAAGCTTTATAAAACACATATTGAAGAGTCACTATCTTGACAACATAAGCAACTATTCCAAAACAAGAAGAAATAGATGCTCAATTTTTTTAAAATGGCAAAAAATATGAAGAAACGGTTCTTAAAAATGAAATGAAATTACTGATAAGTATTTAAAAAAACCAACCTCCCTAGTAATCAAGGATTTTCACATTAAAGCAACTTTCAGACACCATGTTTCACCTGCAAGAAGGCTGAGGAAAGCGAAGGGATGCCGTTTTTACCAAACCCTAGAAACAAGAACAGCCATGTACTCCGGGGGCACTGAAATCTGGTCAACCTTCCTAAATGGCAGTTTTTGATAAATGTCCAACATCTTTTGAAAATGTAGGTTTTGGTCCCAGCAGCCTTACAGGGAAAGGAGTGGGGGGGGGGCGCACAAAAACTTACTCATAAAGCGCATTCAATGGGCCACGGTTATAAGGTTGAAAGACAGGAAACCATCTAAAGAGCCGAGAGTGAATGAACTAAAAATAAAGCGCCAAATGATAAAACAGCACATAGCCATTAAACGTTAGGGGGAAATGCAGGGACCTGGAAAGATGTCCACAGTAAATGAAGTGAAGAAAAGCGCAGTGCGAAACGGTGCGGTACTGTAGCTTTTTGTTTAAAAAACAATTTCAACTGGTATTTATGTGGAAAAGCATCTGGAAATATAACGTATGCTAAGGTGTTAATGGAAGTCGTGAAGCTGCTTCTGAATAGGTGGAATTGTGCAGGGTTTTTTTTTCTGTTTATTTATATTATCTGAGTTTCCGCAATGCTCATGTATTTTTTTATCACGAAAAAGGTTATTTTAATAATAAAAACACACACAGAAACAAGACGAGGAATAATATTTGCAGCAAAGAAGAAACAGTGGAGACAGCAAAGGTAGAAAAAGCGCATACAAACACACAGGAAATGGAAAATTATAGAAGACATTTCAGCGAAGACAATTAATATATTGATAGTCAATAAAGCTACGGAAAAACGGTCAGCACGGTCAGAATGAAAGAACCGCGGAATTAATAAATGAATGGGAATATTTCCCCAATTTCCGATTAATTAAAGAATTCAAGCTTTTAAAAATTATACCCATTTTTCATCGAAAAGTGTTATGCGTGGGGTTTATGAAAAGGGTTTAATCACCATGAGAGGTTCAGAGACACACCTCCTACTCCACCAGCCAGAAACCACAGTGTTGACACTCGGTGAAGGCCATTCTGAATTTCCCTAAGCACAGAAGGGTGAGTGAAATAATTTTATAGCATTTTAAAAAATACAGATTACGTAATATAAATGTTGTTTTTATATTAATGTGTGTTGATGCTATAATATGAATGTTAGAAATATGTAACTATGTGTATATAACTATTTTGGTCTTTTTTCCATTCAGTTTCCTCAGTGCCTACAATACTGCCTGGCACACAGGGGCTCAAAATAAATAAATATTCATTGAATAAATGAACTGAATGGTGTCATAATGTCATTTTAAAACAAAAAGAATTTAATTTTAATTTAATTTATGGAAGGTGAAAAAGCTGAATAAATGTTTGTCGCTCACTGACTTCCCTAAAGAAATATTAGTTCTTATAGATTCGTACAGTTTTAAAACATGGGGAGTAAAAGTCCCAAAGTGATTAGTTATTAAGCTTTTTTTCAAATTTTTGTTTTAATTTTGATTTTTTTTTTATCTTAAAAGAAATTGGAAATGTGAACTCATGTCCTGCCACTGCCCAAGTTTTTCATTTGAATTCGCCTTGTTAACGGGCTGGGCTCCTCCCCAGAAGAGCATGTGGCTGTCGGGGACCCCGAGCCCTTTCCTGCTCCAGTGTCCCCCTGCTCCCCTTTTGCTTAAATGACAGCTCACGCAGGTTTGATATTTTCGGATTTTGCCTTCTTTCCTTCGGAACATTCTAGACATTGCCCCATTGTCTGCTCTTAATGAGTCTGGGACACCTGACTTCTTTCCCTGTGGGCTGCTTCTGCCTGAACGTCTAAGAAGTCTTTGTTTACCCTCCAAGTTCAATATCTTATCCAGGATACAGCTCAACGCCTCACGTGTCACTTTTTTCCTGATGCCCTTTTGATCTAAAGGTTTGTACCTTATTTCTGATGATCTGTCTCTGAGCTGTTTTTCCCCATCTCATTTGTCGGGCCCCATAGATATCAGTTGTCATGATTCTGGATCATCTTTATCCTCTCTCATCCCCTCCAACCTAATCTTTGCCTTTCTCCTGTGTATTTCCCAGAGTAAATTCATCAATGCTTTTTTGCCAATAATTTGATTTTTCAGGGGTGACTTAATTATTTCTTCAATATTATTTTTTGAACTCCGTGTGCTTCTTTTGCTCTGAAATCTTTTAAAACCTCATTCTATAAAATCACATCATCTCTCTTTTGAGGCCTTGTTTTACCAAACTCAGTCTTATTAAGTTCTGCTGTTATCCAAAACGTTCGTAGGTAGTTCCTGGAATATGTTTCCATCCAGCACAGGCCATTCACTCATTCATTCACTCATTCATTCATTCATTTTAATGTCCCCTTTGCTATCGTTGCTTGCTCTCGTGTGTTTGTATGGCTGCCATACCAGGCCTTTATCTTACTCAAGTTTATTGAGTGCAGCTCAGCACACATCTATTTACTCTACACGGTGAGGAAATTTTCCTTGACCCCTGACCTTTCCTCATTATCTGGGGCTCACTGTCTTGCAGGCCACAGAGTGGTGGTGGATTTTGCTCAGCTCTCCACTTGTCTACAGTCTAGGGACACAGAGCTGGGTCAGGGAAGGTGATGGGGTGAGGAGCATGGCCAGCGGACTGCTCCTGGGAGGCTGGACTCTGCTCTCCCTTTTGGGGTGCCACCGAACATCAGAAACCGAGGCCCGCTCCATCCAGCCAAGGCTGTATCGCACTTCTGTGGTGTTTGGCTCCCTCCACAATGGCAAGCCTTGGCAACTCCACCTCCGCCCTCAGGTTTCCAGGTGACATTTAGGGCCTTCCAACCCCAAGGGATGTTGTCGCATGGCTGCCTTCTCTGTCCTCCTCTTCTCGAGATTCTGTTTCTCTCTACAATGAAGAGCATTAGTAAAAATGCTGAATTTCATCGACCCCCCTTTCTCTTCTTGGGAAGATAGGTTTAGACTCGAGAGCCGCCCTACATCAGAACTTTCTGGTTCTTCCCAAGGTCACGACTCTTCTAGACACAAAGGTGATTCCTCGCTTGGTTATCATTCGTATTTATTTGCAGTTGTCTTGCTTTTTAAATTTGTTTGCTTACTAACTTACTTCATTAGGAATTAGGAAGGGTGTCTATCCGTCCATCTTCTCCAGGTGGAAATCGCCCTCTCCACCCTCTTCAGCAGAATATACAGAACATGGCTTTTCTGATGATTCAGGGTGTCACTGGGATCACGATGGCTGCAGCTCCAGGTGTTGATGAAGTTGCTGTGGGAGGCAGACAAGCAAGGATCCTATGACAGGACCTGATCTCGGATGCTGGCAGGGTCTTGCTCTGGCCTCAAACACCTGAAATCAGCCTGTAAAGCACACGCCTCTCTGACTAGTGGGCAGAAGTGTACTTCATAACACCAAGTTCCATGGCGGTCAAGAGAAAGAAGTGTCATTCCGGGGGGTTTTCTCATTGGTCCGACTCCTCATTTCACTACTGCATCCAGGGTCATTTGACGCGTCACCACTATTGAAGGGTAATCATGTCACTGGCATTGCTAAGTCGAATGACAGAAGCTCTACCCACTCCGCTGTCAGCTCGCCCACTCTCCTCCCTGCCACGGCACCAGCGGGCATGTCCCATTTTTAGACTGTGATGGAGGCCCAGTTAGGGCTTCTTGGTCGTCAGCAACAGAGCACGATTCTGGCTAAATTAAGCAGAAAAGAATTTGTGGGGAACTATGGGGTACCCCACATTTTCAAAGAAAGAGTATTCAACTCTAGAAAAGAGGGGACCAGGGGCCATTTCTAGGAGACTGAGAGGGAGGACGCAGAGGACAGTTCCTTTCTCGGCAATGCTGTTGAAATAACGGAGCGCCAACCGGCCTCATCCTGATGTCGTTCTGTTCAAGACTTACATTCATGAAGGGGGCGGGTCTGCTTGGCCTGGCCCCTGACTACGCAAGAGCAGAATGGGGAGATAGTTCTCCAAAGCGACACCAAGTTTCTGCTGACAAAAGGGGCCTAGACACGGGACAGGCAGAGTCCTAAGCTGTTCCTACGAACCTCGCGCCAGAAGATGATGTGTCTGCTCCTGGCACAGCGCCAAGCCACCATATTCCCTTAGGAAAACGTTGGACTTTTAATGAAACGTGAGACACACACACAAGCCCAATAAAAACTGCACCTTCGGTACGACATTATGTGATGGGTCCATTTTTCTCAGAGAATCCTAAGCCACGATAACATTGTGCAGTCTGAAGAACACACTCTGGAGTTTAGCTTGAAGCAGGAAGGTGACTCGGAAGGGACGTAAGTTTCAAAACCACTAAGCTTGCCTGTGCGGGTAAATCAAAACCACAGTTCAGCACTGGCGTAGCGTCCGATGCACAGATAAGCCAAAAACCAGGGAGAGAAATTTCATTGAGAAGCCAAATAGGTGATCGACGGGCCTTGCTACTCAAAGGTGTGGTCCTCAGACGAGCAGCATCCCTATCAGCATCCCTATCACTTGAGGACTTAGTGAAAATGCAGACCCTCAGGTCCCGCCCCCGACCTACTGAGTCCGAATCCGCATTCCAACAAGACCCTCGGGTGATTTCTGCGCACACGAACAATGGGGAAGCACAGATTCTGGGCACAAAGTCTTAAATCAAACGACCTGTGTTGGCAAGTAGTTGATGTGAGCAGACTCTTGGGGAGGAAGATCGCGAACGTATACAGACTGAAACGGTCGGGTTAGAAAATCACCATTTTGCTCTCCTTTAGGACATAACAGACCCTGACGCCACTCGCTGGTGGCTGATGGCTGCTCAGGCAGATGAAAGACTGACGTGGAGCTGTGGCATCGACTGACCAGACTGACACCAATGAACCCATGAGACGATCTTCACATCATTAAAACTGAGTCACTAGACAGCCTGCACGACGGGGGGTGGGGGGGTGGCACCCACGAAAGAGTCTTTCCAGAAAATGAAACCTGAATCAAAAGAAAACAAGCCTGCCTGGGCTCCTGTCTTGGCTGCGACACTTGCTGGGAAAGTGAACCGATCGGGTGACCTCTCTGGGCCTCAATGACCCACCTAGAAATGAGAAAAGTGACAGTACCTGGTTCGTGGGCACGTTGGGAGGACTCCGAGGCGAGACTCGCAAAGCACGCTCAGAACTATCGGGCACGTGGCAAACACTCAGCGAACCTTCGCCACCAGCAGTTAGGTACTCGCCCAGGTTCGACCCAGCGACGGGTCCAGACGACGCATCTCTGAAAGCCCGGAGTCAACAGAATCTTTTAAAGACAAAGGTCGTACCTTACGGGAGCATCAGCCAAAATGAAAACTGTCACCTCGCCCCGATTCTGCTTGAAAACACCGGGGGCTTGACTCTTGGTCCACAAGAGAAGACGCTTTGTCGAGACACGCCGACTCTACGCAGTGGCAAACCTCTCTGGCCCTTAGTCCATGCCCAGACATTGGTTGCCTGAAGAACCCGCAGAATCTTCCAGAAGGTCGTCCCATGCTGACGGTTTTTCTCCATTGAGCTTTCGCAGATGCTACGTCTCAGGCCTTAGAGCTGGAATGTCCTTTCTGCAAAAGAGGCCGCTGCTGCGCAACCCTGGACGCAGGGCTCGAGCCATAGAATCGTCTGGAAGGCTTGGTAAGACTGCTCACGGCTGGCATGGCTGGGGCTTTAAATGACCACATCCTTAAAGGAGCCTCAGCTTTTGCACCTGTAAAACGGGCATAAAGACGTCTCCCTTGGCTGCTCCTTCGCGGAGTGACTGGGTCAGCACAACTGCAACGCATTCGCTCCAGGGGAGACCCCTGGTGACAGCTACCTCCTTCTCAGAGGCCAGTTCTCCCGCCCGCAGCAAATCCTTGCACACTGCCAACTGCCCGGGCAGCCCCTCGGCCCTCTGCCCTGAGATCAAAGAACAGGAGCTTTTAAGGATGCTTCGAACCGGTTGCTTCCGCCACTGACCGCTTGCTCCGCGCACACACTTTAAAGTCTCCGGGTGAGACCCCGTCCCATCCCATCCTACAAGGTGTGCCTCGTCTTGATTCCTTTTCCAGAAACAGTTATGTGCCCCTCAAAGAAAAGGGGAAGAACAGAATCTATGATTTCTGGGACTTCCTAGAGGATGCACTTCCTAGAGGATGCTGTTGCCCCATCAATTCCTGGGGAGACACTAGGGACCAAGGCCTGGTGGCTGCCGAGGGCACGGGGCTGGAGAAACAGAGAGCAGAGCGCCAGCATGGCTTGGGCAGTGGGAAGCTGGCCGCTCATTCCCCTCATTCTCTTGGGATGAGGGTGCATATTCTCTTCTGTTTGGGGAATATTCCAGATGCTTCGTGTACCCCATAAAGTCTCAGCAACATGCCCATCCTCCGGGAGACACTGGAGCACCAGCTGGGGGACCAGATGGTGCAGGTTCTGGTCCGGGTGGCCCCAGGAGGGGAATTAGCCCCCTCCCTGTCCCCTGCAGCATGGCGCAGCCCATGTGGCAGTAATGTGACACCCAGAGTCGCACTGAAAGTTGACAGATGACTGAGAGCAGAGCCTGAGGCAAAGCAAGGAGGCCCAAACTCCCACCCCCTGTCCGCCCTCCCTCCCACCCCAGAGCTGTGCACTTGACCCGCACACCAATGGGCTCAGTGCCACCAGCAGCCGGGCCGTGCCCACGGGGCCAGGGAGGTGGCCTCCGGCTCACACCAGCAGATGTAACAGACGACGAAGGCGCCTTCTGCTCCAGGCCACAGGCCCTGAGCACGGCAAGGCCTCGCTCCTCTTGTCCCCCCGGCTGGTGGCAGCTGCCGGGACTCCCTCTCCTCACATCATCCAGGATCCTGGCTTCTCTACCAAAGGAGTGGTGGAGAAGCCCTGGCAGGGATGTTCTAGAAGCTCCCGTGAAGGCTGAGCCAGCACACACACAGTCCAGGCGAGGGCACAACGCACCCAGGGCCTGGCTCCCCCCAGGCGCCCTGCCTCACCTGGCAGCTTGTCAGACGCCCAGATCAGGCTCCGCCCAGATCTGCCGAATCGGCCTCTACACCTTGATGTCGTCGGCAGGTGACCTGCAAGCCTATTAAAGCTCAAGAAACACCGGCTTATGGAGCTTGCTGCCTTTCAACCAAACCATCCGAGGTGCTGGATATCCCACTCGAGAAGCCGGCTCTTTCCCCAGAGTCACTGGGCACAGGAGGTGGGGAGGGGACCGCGCGGGAAGCGCTTGCTGGCTCTGCTTTGACACCCCTTAACCACGGACGGCACCTGGGTGCGCGTCTGGGCCTGACAAGGAGGCGGGGAACGCTGCATCTCGTGGCCAGGGGACCAGAGGGGGTGACCCTTAGTCCCACGCAAGACGGGCCCACGGTGCCCAGGTCAAAGCCGCGCGAGGAACCCGGAAAATTCACCCCGCGGACAGACAAGCCAGCTATTTTGTGCTGCTCCTTCCAATGCTCTAAATGACAATGTTGACTATTGTACCTATTAGCATAGCATTCACGCCCGAAAACTTACGCATCTCGGCTCACTTACTGTTCGTTTAACCTTGGGCAGGACATTGAATGTCCCCGAGCCTCGGTTTCCCCCTCTACAGAATGGGGTGATACCGTTGCTTTCGGCACTCTGTGTGAGGGTCGATTTGTCGTATGACAAATTAGAAGGGGTAGGTCCCCAGCACTGCAGGGGGCCCCGAGAAGCCATTCAGCCCATCCCCCAGCCTCCTGAAGTGAACGGCCTGGCCAGGCTATGGGCCTGGGTCACATCCACTTCTTCAAAAAGTGTTTGGGGGGGCCAATTCTGGGCCAAGCCCTCCTGGGGAAATAGGACACGACGGAGAAAAAGCTCTAACCTCACGGAATGTCCCTCCCGGTCGCAGGGAAAAGCAGTGTGCAGGTGCGAACGTGGAGCTTCATCACGCGTTGCACCCGCACTCACACCGGCCTCTGGCCGACATGCAGGCGTGACCTCTACGTGCTAACTAAAGAAGACAGGCCCCACTGTGGGCGACACGGGGTGGTTATGGGAACATGCATATCGTCTCGTCGGAGCAAGAAGGCCACCCAGTCTGCCTGCCCATCTCGCCAAAATGCCCCTCCTTCTGAGACCAGATTGAGCCCTCCGACTGTCATTTAAAAATGCAGAGGCTCCATGGAACCGGAGCTGTAGCCTTGGTGTGACCTATGGGCCACCCGAGAACGCGGGAGGTGGCGGTAGGTAAGAAGCAGGTGTACACCAGGCGCACAAAGGAGGCGGAGGAGAGAACAGGCAGCTGGGGCCGGGTCATGTCCATCCCTGGCCATGGGCCCACGGAGGCAGAGCACCTGCTGGGTCCCTAGGAGAGCAGAGGTGCGCGGCCTGAGGAGGAACCGGGGCACACCCAAAGCCCTGGCATGTCTCCCCCCAGAGCTGAAGCCGCAGGATCAGGGCAAGGAAGAGCCCTGATCAGGCCACCATGACCTGAGAGAGGGATTCCAGTAAGTCAGGGACTCCAGTAGATGCATCGGCCCAAGTGAGATCAGATCGGCCAGATAACGAGTGTGGGAAGCAGATCTCTGGCCCAGGCACCGAGCCATCCATGCACCCAGCAGGGCCGCGAGGGCGCTGGGACTCAGGACAGGTGAGTTTTGATGAGGCAGAGGGGAGCAGAGGGGGGAAGCATTAACAGGCAAGGGCTAATCTGAAGACAAGGGGTTTGGGGCGCTAGAGTAGGGGTCCTCCAGAGAGGGGAACATGAGGGCTCGGGGCCCTGGGGCGGAAGGGAGGATGGGGAGCCGTAGAGGCTGCTGTACAGGCCGGGAAGTTGCAAATTACAAGAGTGGAAGGGAGGTGGGCGAAGGTGAAGGGTGGGGGGGAAGGAGGGAGAAAGACATGAGGGAGGAGAGGAAGGGAAAGGAGGGCATGACTGAGGCACAGAGAAGTGGGGGTGCCGCTCGTGGACCCAGGAGCAGCCTGTGCCAGCCCAGTGCTGTCCGGCTTGGTCCTTGACCTCCTCAGCCTGCCCACGGCCCATCAATGCCTCTTTTGTGATTCGGGCCCAAGCCCCGTCCTCTGCTGCCATTGGAGACCCGAGGCCTCGCATCATCTGGTACCCCCCGCGGCAGGGCGTGGGGCAAGGAGGCAGCCTCTCCCACTGGCACCAGAAGCTGCAAACAACCGACTTATCACTGCCCCTTTGTGTGGGAACAATGGCCCCCATGACCCCTCCCCACCCCCAGCCAGAGAGAGGAAGTCTCAGGACAATGACCTCCCTTCCCCCCGCTTCCTGGTCTGCGTGGAAACGTGGGGATGGAAGGAAGCCTCGTGGTGGGAAGCCTCGGGGACCCAGGGAGGCCCAGTTCTCACCGGCGAGTTGTCATCACCTCTGGAACCGCACCTGCCGGCCACCTCCTTACCCCACAACTGTCCGTTTCCCAGCCCTGCCCACCGCCCTTTCCCGCAGCATCCTCATCTCCACACCCCTCGACCTCGTCCCCTGTCCCGACTCTCCCATGACCTCCAACCGTGCACCTGTGCTCCCCTTGTTCCCTCTCTCCAGACTTTCCTCCACCGGCAGCCAACACGGTCTAACAGTGACACGTGGACCAGCCAGCCTGGGCCACCATAACGAGCCCCACGGCAGGGCGGGCAGGGGCGGGGGCTTAAACAGCAGAAATGTATCCTCCCACAGCCCTGGAGGCTGGATGTCCACGATCAAGGTGTCCGCAGGTGTGCTTCCTCCCGAGGCCTCTCTCTGTGGCTTGCAAAATGGCGCCTTTACCCTGCGTCCTCCACGTGAGCACATCCCTGGTGTCTCTTCCTCTTCTTACAGGGACACCAATCCTACTGGCAACCCCATAATTACCTTCTTAAAGGCCCCATCTCAAATAGTCATATTGAGGGTTGGAGCTTCAACACAGGCACAGTTCAGTCATAACAACATCTCTCTCCATCACCGGCAGCTCCATCACCTCCCCAAGGCTTCTGAGCGTGGCCTACACAGTCCCCCACACCACAGCCCTGTGGGACACCTCAGCCTTACCTCCTGTTCCACGTTCCTCAGAACGCATCACCGCTGGACCCTATAGACAACTCATCTGTTGTCTGTCGTCTGCTGAAATGCAAGCTCCTTGGAAACAGAGAACCCCAGGCCTTGGAACAAGGCCTGAAACTCAGGAGGCGTTCGAGAAACACCAGTGGAAGGAAGGACGGGATCTCCCACGACTTCCCCTACTGCACTTGGCCCTCCCCTCCCCCCTCCGAATCTCGTCCATCCCCATCCTGCAGTCCCTTACGTCACATGCTTGGCACCAGCCAGCCAAGCCCGTCTGCTCACCGCCTCCCACTCCACTCTCATCCTGACCCCGCAGCCTTCCAGCTCCCACACCAGGGCCCGGATAAAACCCCACCTCTTTCCTCCATGCAGACTGCCCGGCCAGGCCCCATTCTTCTGAAACCCTGCACTCATTTAGTCCCCTCGTTCGGTGCTTGGCACATCCTGCCCGCATCGCGGGTGACTTTCCTTCCACCCTCCTCCCTCCACGTGCTGTCAGTGCCCCAGGGCTCGGCCCACGAGGCTCAGGAGAGGGCAGCGCACACAGAAGGCGGTCCGGTCCGGGGCTAGTCTCCACGCATCTCAGATGTTGATCCGCGATTCATCTGTGAGCGTCTTCGGATCTGCCAACAGCTGGGGCCCTGGTTTTGCAAGTCTCTGCCTGGTCGTCTCCCAACTTGCACAGTTACTTAGAAACTGCTCATTGAGTTGTTACGAAATGTGACATTTGAAAGTATCTGCGAAGGTCTGAAATTCGTTTGAGGACAGTCCAGAGCCATTTTAATCAGAGAGCTCACAACTGGGGCTCATTAGGAGCTCAGATGGATGCAAAACCGAAGCACAGCTTGGTTGGAAACGCTTAACTAGTTCTCAGGTCACGCGGGTAAGGCCAAACGGGGCGTTTCCCCCACAGCCAGGCCCCCACGTCTACGGTTTCCTGTCGGTGAGGAGCAGGGTGGGTTGCTCTCGGCGTTTCTGGACCCGCTGGTTCAGTTTCCTCTCTGCAGCGAGGCACACGGTTCTGGCGATCGGTCCCACGCAGCCGTATTTAATCACCACGCGCCTCGGCGTCCCATAAATACCGCAACGTGCCCTGCTCTCTCGGCATGGGGATTGCTAATTGCCTGCCAGATTGGAAACGTGGGGCTGGCTCTCGACGAGCTCTGCTGTTTTTATGGCAAAACACGACCCGAAGAGTTGGAACACCTTCAAGAGAACCTGTGCGTGCACAACGAGATGCTGAATCACCTGAAACGAATTGGATGTTGTATGCCAAGGACAATTTAAGAAGTAAAAATACAAAAATTAAAAAAAAAAGAAAACTTTCAAAAAAACCCCTGACGTTCTGATTATATAAGACAAATGCTCTTCCATCCCAAGCGTCCACCAGGCTCCGAGCCTGCTCTGCTCACACAGAGGCGACATGGAAAACGAGCAGCTTTCAAGGATTCTGGGTGGGATGACATCACAGCCGCTCCGCAGTGAGGGGAAACTGAGGCATGCTCTCGCCTGGTGACCTGAAAGACCTGGTGTTTGGGGTGGGGCAGTTGCAGAAAAACACTGGCTTGTCCTCTTCTTTGATTTACTCAAACTCCGGTCCCCCAGCTAGGGCACTAAGCTTCGTGTTCACCTGGACACGTGAATTACCTCTCGGGCCCTCAGTCTCCTCATTTGTGAAACAGGGAGCCCACTTTAAGGGCTGGTGTGGGGGGAAAAGAGAGGAATGTGTGGTTCTAAAGCTCGGAGAACCATGCCTGGCACACAGCCGTTACCCCATAAATGGGAGCTACTCACATGGTGGAGCGAGTCCCAACGGGTCATTAATTAGAAGCTGGGGGTGGGGGTCAGCACTGCAGGGCTGCACCCAGTTCGGGCAGCCACGGACCCAGGCACGTTGACAACGACGCCCGGCCAGAGGCGTCGCTTCAGTCTTTCTTGCCACTGACGTCGGGCACCCATTCCCGAGCCCTGGGCTCGCAGCTGTCACTGACCCAGCAAGCCCCAGGGCCTGTCTGTGCCCACCAAGCCGTGCGGGGTGGAAGGAAGCGTGAACGCTGCAGAGAGAGAGAGAGAGAGAGAGAGAGAGGCATTGATTGATGAATGTGAAGGAGACCAAGGAAGTTTCCACGGGCCAGATGGATTCTTGCAGCCTATTGATTTTGGAAGCCCCTGTGCGGCCTGGTCCAGGAGGCCCGTCCACAGCACGGCGCCTGGAAAAACGCAGCAGAGCACTTGTTAATTCTTTCTGTGGCTCTGCGGCCACCAGGCCGTGCCAGCCCCCGCTCCATTGACTGCGCCTCTGCTCCTCCAAGACCTCGGGGGGACCTGGGTGGGCAGCCAAATCCCCGTCTGCGGTACAGAAACAGCGAGTGTGTGTGTGAACAGACCCGGGAGGTGGCCGAGGCCAGCGGCACACATCACAGCTCACACCTCATCCCATTCTTCGTATCTGCATTTTTCTCTCCGCGTAAGAATGTTTCTTATTAGAGGGCCTTAATTTTAGAGAAAAAAAAAATGTTTCTTACTATTAAGCCGTGGATAGGGGAGAGAGCCTGAGGACTCTTACTGACAGTCTAGTCCTCCAGAAATGTGTCACTCACGACTTCTGGCAGAGCAGTGATCCACCCCGAATCCAGACACGCTCCTACGATCTTCTGGATAAATGAAGTGGATTCAACTGCAAGGACACTAGAGTCATGAGGCCCATCCCAGGTTTTGCCTGGAGACATGGTATCAGTTATAATGTCCACTAGCCACCTTTAAAGGGGCATCTATGTTCTAATTTAGCCAACCAGACCGACGGGTGGACCTCAACTGCTTGATCTTGAGCAACAAAACCTCTCTGTGTCTCGTCGTCACCATCTGGGACTGTCATCTACGTCATCGGATTTCTGTAAAGTCTATTTCATTCACTCTAAGGTACATCATTACTGAATCATTAGTGAACTGAGGGGGAAAAAACGTTATCAATTAGACCATGACACAAGGCTTTCTTACCACCTATCAATAGCAGTTGGAAACTATTGACCTGCCATCTGTTTTTATATGGCCCATGAGCTACTGATGGCTTTTATATCTATAGTTTCCAAAAAAATAAAATAAATAAAATAAAATTCTGTGGCACATTATATGAAAATTCAAATTTTCAATCCACAAATATTGTAGGGTATTTATGCAGGTATAGGAAGACATATACTGTCTGATGCCCATCAGACCCACACAGCCTAAAATATTTACTATCTGGCCCTTTACAGAAAAATCTTGTCAATCTCTGGTTTAGAATATTTCATACTCATTGAGAGAACTTGTCTAAACTTATTTATACAGAATTATTTTTTATATAAAAATGGGAAATAGAAGTGAATTAAATTGACTGAAATGTTCCTAAACCCTCTTCTCACTTGGAACCCTGTTCTTCTCGGTGATCCCTACCCAAGAGTTGTCTTCACTGTTTTCCTGTACGATGCTGTCCTGTGGGAGACACAGCATTTCTTTAAATCCTCATTCTGGTAGTAGGTGGCTTTTCTCAAAAGAATGCTCCTCCTTCTCCCTGGGACTTGTGTCTTCGCCGCTGAGGCTGCGAGCACTGATGCTCACGCACAGGTAGTACATCCGCGGCTGGCTCTGCGACCGACAGCCGGGATAAAGCCATGCTGGTCTCTTTTTAATGTTAAAACGTGCATGTGTGGGGGGAGCGTGCTTGTTCGGATCTGTGAAATCCGAGGCTTGGCACGCGGCCTGGCCTGGTGGGATATTCGATCCACGTGAGGGTCCCCTCCGTCTGCCCTCGTCCCACTCACCACCCCCACGTCCCTGTTCACAAGGAAAGGCTGATGAGATTCTTTGATTACGGGCAACAGGAATCAGATCCGATCGAATTGAGATATCATTTGGAAGGAGGGAGGTGATAACAGAACCGAAGGAAAGGCTGAAGACTTGAATCTCGGAAAAGACGGGAACCAGGTCAGCAAAGGACCTTGACTTCCTGATCTCGCCTGAGTCCATTTTTTCAGACCCGACGTGGGTCAGAGGGAGGCAAAGCGGCCTTGAGGGGGGACCCTGACTCGGGGCTGTGAGTGGGGAGGAGAGAGGAATGACACTTTGGGATGCAGGCTTGTTCGGGGGTCCTTGACCTCCTGCTGAGGGTGCTCCCGAGAGCTTGCAAAACCACTTCTCACTCTCTCTGCCACGGTAAGGAGAAACCTCCCTTAGTAAATTCAAATGATGACGCCGGGGAGGCCGGCTGCCTTCCACATATGTCTAGAGCAAGGTAGGAAGCACCGTGGACAAAACGACGGGCGCAGAAGTGATAAACTGTCAGTAAACAGGACTCTGTGCACCCAGCATTACGGGGCTCCACGCAGAGCCCTTGGGGAAGCAAAGACACCCTCCTGGAAGCCGCTCATACCCAGGCAAGACAGCAGCTGTCCTTCTGGACTCGGCTCGGGGTCCCTTCTGTGAGAAGCCGTCCCTGACCCCGCCATGCTCCCAAGGCACTTTGTACTGCCCTCACTTTCCACATTGCACCCTTTCCATGGACTGCCCCGGCTCCCTCACCGTATCAGTCAGGCTTCTTCAGAGAACCGACGAGATGTGTAGAGATAGACAGAGATGTACGCCAGGAGTCGGCTCACATGCTCATGGAGACAGGCAGTCTAAAGTCTGCAGCGTGGGCCCTCAGGCAGGAGACCTAGGGAAAAGCTGATGCTGCATTTCAAGTCTGAAGTTCCAGTCGGCTGGCAGAACTCTCTCTGCCCTGGGGACGGCAGTCTTTTGCACTATCCAGGCCTTCGACTGATTGGGTGAGGCCCACCACGTCATGGAGGACACTCTGCTTTATCCCCAGTCCCCCAGTTTAAATATAAACCTTATCAAAAGAAAAAAAAGGGTCTCACTGAGACATCTAAAATAATGTTTGACCACATCTCTGGGCCCAATCGAGTTGACAAAAAATTAACCGTCCCTCTCATCGTGTTGTGGCGACGTCTCTGAGGGCAGGAACCAGAAGAATTTCCGCTTTGTTGCTCTGGTAACGATGGCTGAATACACGTTAGTTTAAAATGATGAATGATGAGCAATAATAAATAGGTCAGTGGTTACCAGAGGGTGGGGGGAGGGCGGAGAGGGGTGGTCGATGGGGTCAGGGGGGTCAAATGTGTGGTGACAGGAAGAAATCTAACTATGAGAGGTGAACACACAGTGTGAATATATATGCCTCACAGGTAAAATGTACAGCTGAAACTTAATGGGTCTCGTTAACCCATGTCCCCATAAAATTAATTATTTAATTGATTAATTGTTTTTTAAAATTATGAATGAGAAGAAGCATGTGCTGGATGGCAGCCCAGGGCTTCGGACATCTGCTTCCAGGGTAAAGAGCAGGGAGCGGTTTCTAGGGGAGAGAAAGCTTTGCATCGGACTGGGAAGGAGCATTGGGATTTCGGGAGGTAGAACACGTCCATCCCGGCTGGAAGGGGCGCATGCACTTGACAGCTATTTATCGGGTGCCCACCGTGCGCCGTGTACACAGGACTTGGGGAGAGGCTCTCGGGCAGGGTGGTGGGAGATGTGGGCACAGGGTGGAGGCCAGTTTCTGGAAGGTCTTAGTGTGGGTTGGAAGAAGTCCCCAGTTTTTATAAGCAGAATCCTGGCCAAAGCTTTAGAAGGTCTGTTGGGTGATCCTGGCCCCCGTTTTTCACAATCCAGGGGTGGCCGGTTCACAGGGCGGGTCTCATGGGCTCTCCAGATGGTTCTTATGTTTAGACTTGACTTAGGAGCCTAGATGAGGGGTGTGGGGATGCCCACGCCCATGGTAGCCGCTGGGGGAGCCACGGGCTGAGGGTGGGCCCAGGAAGCCCTCTTTCCGCGGCAGAGGCGCTGTGCCGGGAGGCCCGGCGGGCAGCCAGCCTGCGTGGTGGGATGAAGCAGCCCAGAATTTCCGCAGAGAGAGCCAAGGGTGGAAGCGATGCTCAAAGCCCCTTCCAACTGTCTGGGCAGCCAGGGAGCACAGTGCCAGGTGCAACAGGGTTGGAGTGACCCAGAGGCGCATCGGGATCAACGCGCGGCCTGGGGGGCCTGGCCGCAGGTCAGCAACAACACGGGCGGAAGCGGCAGCAGGAAGGGAACAGTGGGGTTCGGGGGAGGGGGAGAGAAATCCCTCATTCATCCACTGGGTTCCTGCACTGTGCAGCTCGTACAGAGGCTCCAGCTCCCTGCCCTGAAGACACAGCATCTTTGCACCCCTTCCAGAGTCACCTGTCTGCCGGGGAGCACAGGCACGAATCTTCGCCTGCTGTCCCGGGGGAAACTTATTTTCCAGGGTAAAGTTGTTTCTATGGTACAGTCCAGTTGAGAAGTGACCGCTCCCAATTGTAGCAACATAAAAACTCTCCTCTTCTGGGATCCTTACTATGGGACGTGCTGGTTCAGGTTTGCCTGTGAGAGGCGACCCACGCACGGCCCACCCACGTGTGCAGCGCCTGGGTGGTGGGAAGCCCCACGAAGCTGAGCTCCGCAGAGGAAAGGGGACGGGTGTTTAGAAACCACGGCCCCTAGAACGTCACAGGGCTGTTCTTTGGCTTCACGAACACTCCTCCCAAATTAGTTCCTCTTCCTGATGGCCAGACTGTGGTAATTCAATTAAATCCAGTCAATATTCATTGAACACCAACTACGTGGCAAGCACTGCCATCGGCTTTGGGGATACATCAGTGAACAAAGTAGGAAAATATCCCTGCTTTAATGGAGCTTGCATTCAGCAGGAGGAAGGGGGAAGGGCTGGGGGTCAGAAAAGAAACCATCAACATAATAAATAAATGATGCATAAAGCACGTTTAAAGAAAATAGAGGCTATGGGGGGACAAAGCATTGCCAGGGTGATGGGCATCAGGGGTCCTGGGGACGAGGGGGAGAAGAGGGCAGGTTGTGTGGCACTAAACGGGATGGGCCGGCGTGGCACTGTGGAAACATGCTCTAGGAATGGGGCCCTGAAGCCCATCTGCCCCCAGGACGACTTCCTCCGGCTGCTCAGAGGGCGGCCGGATGTAAGACAGGCCCTGCTTGGGAGACAGGCCGCCCTGACAGACGGCTCTGGCCCAGGATGTCCCCACGGCCTTGCTGAGTGTCCTCAGAGTGGACGTTTATAGTTTCAGATGCCCTCGCCCAGCCGGCCTGCCCGCCCTCTCTCCTCCACCAGGCTCAAAGCCACACTGTGGTCTGCCACCCCTCCCCCAGCCTCCGCCTGCTCCGGCCTCACTTTCCGCATCGTTGTTGGACTCAGTCTCTCACCTGGCTGACTCCGTCGTGGCGTCTGCTCCTCGGGGGACCCGATGAACACAGACGGTTGGGCCCCACTGAGGTGGGAGGGGAGAGTTGAACCATGCGTGGAGTGGGGAGGGGTGTTAGCCAAGTGAGTGGTGCCGCATCCTCCCAGCCTGGAACCTTGGAGCTGCGTCATGTACGAATATTGGTGTATATGCCATTGACCTCCTGGACTTGCTCTGATGGCAGAAACCCTGCTTTTGGGCTCTGCATTTCGGTAGGTAACAGAACAGGCCCTCCGACAATAAGGAGTGAATGAACAAACAAATGCACAGCTGATTTACGAGAGAGATGGATAAATGGATGGGTGGATAAATGGATGGACGGACGAACGGATGGATGGATGGATGGATGGATGGATGGATGGATGGATGGATGGATGGATGAACAGATGGACGGATGGATGGACGGACGGATGAATGGTCAAGCTCTGACCTTTCCTGAACAGAAGATCTGCAAAAGGGCAGTAACAGGTACTGTCAGTCCTAGGAGGGGTCCTGACGGAGTTATGTGACTGACCAAAGTCATCAGAGGAGGTTAGCAGCAGAGCTGGAAGGAGGAACGAATATTCTTGAATTCTAGAACCATCCCTTTGCCATGCTTCCAACCTAAACACAGACTCTCCCCTTAGGACCTCCTGCCGGAATTCCCGAATGCCTCCCTGCCCCTGTATCCAGGGCCGGCCTACTCTTTTGTGTTCAGCCCGAGCACCACCCGCTCTGTGAAGCCTTAACTGATCACCCCTCCTCGTACGGCCACCCACAGTAGCATTTAGGTCCGTAGCATGACTTCTCTGAACTTCCACTTACCATACACGACTCCGTCGCCTTTAAGCTATCTACCTGCACGTACGTTTATTTCCTCCACTCAACAGGGGCTGTGTTGTCTGTCCCTTAGCATCTCCCCAGGAACCAGTCGCACACCCTGGTGCCTGCCGCCCCACAAATCTTTGTGACGGAGCTGCAGAACCACGAAATCGGGTTGTCTACAATTAATTACAACCCTTTAAAAATATATATATATTTCTCATTAGTCATCCTTGCTGTCTCGGTTTTCGGCAAAAAATTTAGCGCACAAAAGCCAACGTAGCACATGCTCCCAAATGATTCACAGACTCAACACAGCAACAAAGACTGGGCACTGACCACAGGCAAAAAAAAAATGACAGAAAAGATTAATTGCCTTTGGAAATAAAAGATAATCGCCGAGAGCACAATGATAGCGTGTGCGAGTGGGAAAGCGTTCGCAGAAATACCACATTAGCGGGTGCGGAGAGCCGGATCGAAACTCACGCCGGGACATCAAGGGGCCGCGTCATGTGGTTAGTAACTGGGATGGCAGGAAGGCCTGATGATAGTCCTGTTCTTGCTTAGTCTGCACATTTTGGCATCGAAATGTCCCCACCAAAGGTTTGCCCCTGGGGAGGTTGGCAAAGAGCCAGCTGACTCTCGCCTGGAGCTCTGCTCAGCTTGTGGGGCTTCTCAAGGACTGGGGAGGGCCCCCAAACCTGTGGAGAAGGGGGTGCTCGGTGGATTAACATCTGACCCAGAGAGGAAGCAAGAGAAAGCAAAGGAGAGCAAGAGAGAGAGAGAACCTGCTCCCCAATCTCTCCCGATCGCTCCCAGATCTCCCAGCCAGGGGCCCACCCACCCCAAGCCTCCCTCCCTTGGGGACGGGCAGCCAAACCTCCAAAGAGCAACCAGGACAGGAGATGGCAGCGGGTCCACAGATGGGAGCTGGAAAGCCTGCCCATAGGAGGCTGCGTGAGGATGGGAGGAGATTTGTTTTGGATGTGGGGCCCAGATGGGCTGGGGATGGTGGTGGGGGAGGGTAGTCAGGCAAGATAAGAAGATGCTGTGATTTAACTAGAAAGGGGGGTCGGGGCGTGTTACATCTCGCTCATCGCAGCTGCAGAAGCCGCCTTTCCTTCTGCCGGCCCTATGGGCACGTGCTCTCCAGGCACGGACACAGCATGACTCGGTCTCAACTGGTCCCCGACTGCCTCATCCAGCGTGGCAGCCACTAGCCACACGTGGCTACCGAGCGCTTGAAATGCGGCTTGTCCAGACTGCGTAGCGGGGACCCAAGCATGACATTTTCATTGGTCAGTGCTGATCCATAACCTTACTCACCACCTCCACCTCCAGTTTCCAGTAATCCCGTTCAGTAAATGCTGGAGGGGCAGGATACCACTGAGGACGGACAGATGTCCTCGGAACACGGCTGCATAGTGGGACCGCCAGCCGAGCTCTGAAAATTCCCCCTCTCGGCTGTACCTGCCACCAGAGGAGCAGGGAAGGCAGGGGCGTGGACCTCAGTTTGCCCGAAGTTGAGGGTCTTTTCCCACCATGAAGAAGCACTTGAAGGCGCTGTCCTTTCCCAGTCCCTACTGGTCAGCTTGGGGTCCATCGTGGCTCTGAAGAGCAGGACCTACAATGGTCCCTCGCCCTCCGAGCTGAGGTCCCCGCTCACCGTGCTCAGCCCTGCTGCAGGGCCTTCACTTCCATTTTCCGAGGGCCCCTGCTCTCCCCACAGGCGACAGACCTGTACCCCCCTCTGCCCCGGCTTTGGGAGTCCTTGCTGACTGACATGGAACAGGTCCTCGTCCTGCCATAAGATAGCCCATTAGGGTCTCCTGTGCAGAACGTTTGCAGCCGCGAAGGCATGAAGCAGCTCAGAGGCCTCCTGGAGATGCATCTCCCAAGAACAAGGCACCGGTGGGTCCTAGTGTTGCTGTCCCTCCGCCATGGGGTGAGTAAGGCCCATTAGAAACGGACCGGGGGCCACTGGGCTGCCTCGGCTTCCAGCCGCCTGGTGGCTCCGGGCTGGCCCCAACAAGGAAATGCCAAGTACCCGGGTCAATACGACCTTTAATGAAAACTGGCTCCTGTGCCCCGTGGGCTGGGTTCAAAGAACTATCTATTAATTGTGACTCTCGCTGAAACAGCCACACCCCTCCGCAGCAGGCCGTCTGCCAAAGAGGCGTTTGTCACGTCCTGAGTTCCCCTGGGAACACCTGGTTGTCTTTCAGAAGGAAGCTGAGCCTTTCCCCCCGAAGCCGGCCGCCCTGCCAAGCCGACTGTGACCTGCCTGCTGGGTGCCTGGTGCCTGAGCAGCAACCAGCTCCGGGACGCTGATGGGAAGAGGAGCCTTGCTGAGTGAGCATGTGTCCACCGCCTGCCTCTCCTGTCTCAGCTAGCCGGGCTTCTGGCTTTCTCTTCTCTGTCCCTTCAATGCCCGGTTGCTGCACCAGAGAACGGTCAGGCCCAGAGGAGGAACCAAACTGCACCCCGCTAAGCCATGGATAGAGTTAAGGAGTCACCGTGGGGGAGAGGGGCTGGACTGGCCAGCTAACACAGCGACAGAGGTGATCTGCGACTCTACATGCTACCAGTGCCAGACACCCAGCCGTCGACGGTGCCAGCCAGCTTGTCCCAGGTGTCAGAGCCCCCGATAGGTGATCAGTCTATTAGGTTGCTCTACCAGATGCACAGGTTTGTATGACCCTTGTCCCAGGGACGGAATTCGAAGCCAGGCAGAATATGCTTTCGGGGATTTTCCTTGAAGAGAATTTCATACAGAGCCGATGCTTCTCCATCTATAGATGGAGAAACAGCTTGAAGCGTTTTGTGTCGTAATTGCATTTGCACACTGCAGAGAGCCCCCTGGCCATCCCAATCGACACACACCTGCGAAGACACCTACAGGGTGCAGAATGGGTCCTTCGGTTCCAGTGCCCTCACGTGCCCTTTTTCCTGCTGCACCGGTTCCGCTGACCTCTGTGAGCATCAGTCATGCTCACCACCGCGGGGTACAGTGTCTGAAAGACAGCAGTTGCTCAATAAATATTTCTGGAGGAACGAGAGAGAAGACAGAGTCGTCGTTCTCGAGGGACCCACAGACCAGTGAGGACGGGGCATGTAAGCAAACCGTGGCAACAAAGCACGAAGAGGGATGGAGGGGGCGATGGCAGCAGGGGAAGACAGGGGAAGACAGCATAGGCTGTCCAGGGGAGGTGACAGGAGGTGGGTGTCCAAGGTACTACAGATAGTTAAACGTCCAGGCCCCTCCCAGGTTTTAGCCATTCTGTTTAACATTTGGCATCCCTTTTCTCAAATGCCTCCCACACCGTAAAAGCCTCGGGCCTCAGGGATCGGTGCCACAAAAACCCGTCCAGGGCAGGTAGGGCTGCCTCGCAGAGCCCTTCGGGACATGGGCTCCTTCAGCTCTTCTAATATGGAAGGTTATGGCCGTCCCTATATGTGACTTTGATCATTAGAGTCACCGTACTGTGATTCTGTCCCCATTCAGATGCCCAAAGGCCCACCCAAGCGTATGTCTACACCGTACTGGTCAGAACTGGGACACGCGGCTGCCCCTAGCTGCAAGGGAGCCCAGGGCTGCAGTTTATTAGCTGGGCTTGTGCCTCCCTGGACAAAACCAGAGGACGAGCTGCATCTGCCACAGCTCCTCACGCCCGTGGTGTCTGGTTGGTCCCCTGCCCTTTTCCCATTCAGACCTGCTCATTCCCTGAGCCATGTGGGAGCTGTCCTAGAGGCAGAGGTGGCCAGTGGCTGGGAACTGAAGCATGGACCACTCGGGGACATCCAGAGACAGAGGGAAGGTCATCCAAGCGGGAACAGCATGAGCAAAGGCAAGGAGGTGGGCAGGAGTGGGTCAGGGCAGGCACCTGCCAAGGGATCAGTGTGGTTCCAGCACAGGGTAGTGAGACAGAAGGTGGGACACATCGGGAGGCCTCGGCCCTCCACTAACCCAACAGACACAGCGAGCCGGGGGTGTCCAGAGCCAGCCTGACCTGGCCTCGTAGGCCACAGTTTGCTTGAAAACTACCTTTCGTTACATGACTCAGCCTGACAGCTCATCCGCCCTCCAGGTCATTCCCTGTCTACGGGGAGAGGACACACCCTGGCTTCGCTCACTGGGAAATTCCTTCTGAAGGTGCATTTGGGAGGCAGAGAGGGAATATTCTGTGGGAACGGTCTCTCTATCCTGCCGGTCTCTCCCTCTACACACGTGCGCGCGCACACACACACACACATGGGTGGACACACACACGCACGCACACGCACATACGCGTGCACACTTTTGGTGACTTCGAGAGCAGACGGTGCCTTTTCCAGCCGGGATGCGGTGGCCTGCAGACTGACCACCCGCTCCTGCCGGCCTTCTCGGCGCTGAGCCATCTGCACTCATTAAGGACAAATGAGTGGTGAGTCCAGAGAGACACAGCACGTGGCCAGCAGGGCGGGAACGGACGCCTGACGCCATCTCCCCACCCCAGCTCAGGCCACCACAGCTCAGGGCGGGCCAGAGCGAGGTGAGCGCTCAGCCTGGCAGTGTCAGGAGAGAGAGCGAGATGAAAGCTTTGGTGACCTCGTCCCTGCGGCTGGTGCCAGCCCGAGGTGGGCAGGCGAGGTAAGACCCATGTCTGAAAGGGAGACACGTGATGCCTGCAGCAGACAGGGCTGGACCAGAGGCCCACACCGACAGTCTCTTACCCTGGGCTCCAGGTTGTCCCAGGGCCCAGGAGCCTGTGGCAGAAACAGCCCCTGAGTCCAGGGATGTGCCCCATGCCAGGCTGAGTGAAACCTTGAGTCACCATGGGACTTGGGCGGAGTCACAAAGTCTCCAGGCCGTGGCCGAAGGCAGAGGCCGGGGCAGGGGCCCTCTCTCCCCCCTCCCTGGGAGCTGAGGCTTCCCTCCCCAGGCGGGCTGCAGGAGCAGCTCGGAATTCGCAAGCTGCTTGGGAAGGGCACCGGGAAGCCCGGCTTTATGGGGACCTCTTAACTTTTATAGGACGGCCAAGCTCGCAGCCTGCTCCTGCAAAAACAGGTCTCGGGGAGTGGCGGGAGCCGAGCCCTGAGCCATCGGGCTTCTCAGCATCGCTAATTCGATAGTTTTGCAGCCACAGAACCACAGGAAACTGCCCCTTTGAACGACATCACTGGCGAGGGAGACTGCGACTGTAGAGAAATCGGGCTGTTCTTCCTGGCTGCGTTCTTCAAAACGCCCATCATATCCCAAGGTCAAGGCTAACCTTGGACTCGCCAGCCCGAGAAGCTCTTGCTAGCCACATGGAAGGCTGTACAGCGTGAACGTTACGGCCTCGGTTCAGACCCCAGCCGCCGCCGTGTGACCGCGGGCTCCTTAGCGACCTCTCCGGGCCTTGGTTTCCTCATCTGTAAAACAGGAGCAACAGCAGCTCTGACCTCACAGGATGCTGCGCGGATCAAAGGAGATAATGCGTTCAATGTGCTTCGCAGACACACTGCCTGCCACATGGCGGTCCTCAAACACATCGCAGCTGTCTGTGTGAGCAGCACGTGAGGGCCTTTCAGGCATGCCCAGGCCATGGAAATCGTTTTCCTCCACGGCACGCAGGCCGCCCGCTTTACAGTCCTGCCAGAGGTCGCTCCTCCCTGCTCCCCTGAGGACTGTCCTCTAACGCAGAGGGCTCCTGCCAACCTCCCAAGGCCTCGTTAACACTGGGAACTGTGAATGGCCAGTCTGGTGTTCCCTCGGCCTGGAGATCCGAAAAGCCGGGAGTAAAGACCCCCCAGCAAATGCACAGAAAATGACGTACGAAGGATGGGACGTAGACAGGTGCTCATGGACAAAAGCAGAAAAGAACGGCACGCTTGCCATCCTGCTAGGTGTCATCCTCTGCCTTCCAGACTGGCAGGACGCAAAAGGGCTGGCAACGGCCGGCGTGTCCGTTATGAGGAGGGGGGTCAGGGCCGTGGTGTCCAGTGCTGCTGCACAGAGGGGGAGTCTGAGTTTTCACGGCCTCCCTTCCACCTGGGTAACCCCCAAATAAGGAGCAGCAGACGCCGGCATGGAGGCCCGAGGCTCGTCCCCGCCGCTGCTGGCCGACTTCTGGGACAGACGTGTCTGTCCTCCTGGAGTTTTGCAGCCGAGCCCACAGCCGTCTGAAACTCTGGGGTGAGCTAAACAGGAAGCAGAGGCTCCTGGGGTCGGACAGGGCCTGGCGCTGCTCTCTTTTCAGAGAATCTCAGGAATAGCCCACTGCTGTGGGCTCGGCTGCATCTCCCCCAGGACCAGCCGTGCTTCGCCGTCTCCCCTCCCCTCTGTCTGCAGCTAATGTGAATCCTTTCAGAAGGCTTCCATCCTTCTCCCCCTACCTGATGTATAAAAACGTCTGCAAAACTCCAGGAGAACGGACACGTCTGTCTCTCCTACCTAGTCCTGCCCTTGGTGGTCTAGGCTCCGTGGTCTAAGACCAGACCTCTTCCTTTCCTAGCAATGGCCTAGTAAACGCTTTTATTTAAAAAGGCGTTCAAGTCTATGGTCATGACACCCCGAACAAGCCCGATCCCATCTGATCTTGGCTGCTAAGCAGGGTCGGGCCTGGTTAGTACTTGGATGGGAGTCCGCCCAGGAAGACCAGGTACTGTAGGCGTAAAAAATAAAAAATAAGGGGTTGGAAGCTGACAAGGTCCTTGCCATCTGTGAGGTCAACCAAGGAGTGCCTCCCCTAAATAAATAAATAAATAAATAAATAAATAAATAAATAAATAAATAATCTGAAAGAAAGGAAGGGAGGAAGGAAGGAAGGAAGGAAGGAAGGAAGGAAGGAAGGAAGGAAGGAAGGAAGGAAAGAAGGAAGGAAGGAAGACATTCAGCCCTGAAAGTTAAAATTTTTGTTTAACAATGATTCCTGGTCAAGAGCTGAGGAAGATTTCGTGAATTACAGGAGCTGCAGCGTTGAGGCGGGGTTTCAGGGGGTTGTGGACAGAGAGATAAAAGCCGGCGTAGGGAGTTGACTCCGAAGTCCTAGGGCTGGGGTTTGAGAAGAGTGTGTCGGCCCGTGTCAGAGCCCTGGTGCTCGCAGACATGCGAGTCAGAGAGACCGGGGAGCTGGTCAGGAATGAGGGCTCCCTAGCTCTGTCCCCAGAGAGCCTGGCCTAGTGGGCGTGCAGCGGGGCCAGGGAGCTGCCCCTTCAAGCTGCCCTTCAGGGGGTCCCTGGTGCAGGTGGTTCTCAGGGCTTCTGGACAGACCGTGGAGGAGCGAGGCAGGAGGAATCAAAGTCTGATGAGTCAAAACCTCAGAAGGTCTTGAACCAGAGTGAAGGTGGGAGTAGGAATAGAAGTTCAAGGGAAAGAAAATCACTTCAACCCCAAACACAGGACAGTTATTCAGCCATTAAATTCCGGCACAAGCCACAACATGGATAAACCCTGGGACAGTGGGCGGAGTGGAAGGAGCCAGATATGAAGGGCGCATACTGTCTGAGTCCATTTACATGAAATATCCAGAATCGGGAAATTTGTAGAGACAGACAGAGTCACAGTGTGTTTTGAAGGTGGTTGTGCGGGACCTCTGCAGGGGATGTCTGCAAAAAAACCAAGAGAAATCAAGCCTCAGGTGTAAAGGATACGGGGAAATGCCTATCCACAGCCTCAGGTTCAGCACCAGAGCTGGTTCACTCTCTTATTTGTCCTGGCAGGAGAGAGCAGGAGGTGGAAGGAAGAACAGCAGACTGTGGGGCCTGCCGAGTGGAGCCAGCACGGTTTGCAGCAGAGGACAGACTCCTGGGCGACGAGGCCGGCCCCCAAGCCTCCAGGATGTGGCTTGCAGAGCTGAGCCTTGCCACCTCCCATAAGGCTCCGGGGCTATGTTCCCTCTCCTTTGAAGGGAGCAGAGCAGCGGAGCCTGCCCCAAACCAAGATGTAAGACCGAGGAAACCGAGCGAGCGGCCTGGCCAGCTCCCGTGGCCGATGCTCAAGTGCCCACGGAGCCAAGAGAAACAAGTGGGGGCTTTCGCTGCAATTCTCTAAAAGCCACGTGCACCCAGGACCCGGTTCCTGGGCCCACCCAATGGTGTGTGAACTCCACTCACCGCCCGCATAGACGCCACTCCCCACCCCCACCCCCCATTCCCCGGGGCGGGCTTCTTAGGAAGGACACGGTCACAACACACATCATCTGACTAACCTGTGTCTGGTGTATGACCACTCTGGCCATGTCACAAGTAAGCTAGACTGCGTATCACAGATCCTCTGCCTCAGTTTCCCCCTTTGTAAAGATGTAATAACCTCCCCCCCTTTTTTTTGTACAAGCAGATGCGGCCATGTCTACCTTGGTTCTGGATTCCTTAGAAGAGGCTGGGCTCCGGTTTATTTTTTTCATTTCTTATCACATGTGTCATTTCAGAAGCAGAGTGGGCGTAACGAGAACACTAAAATTTGGGGGTGAGAGTGTAAGGAAAATGATCCCAATTCCTGCCTACCCCGATCATAACTCTGAAAGAGGAGCAGACAACAGGAATTAAGGTGATGACGCTTTCAAGGCCTCCCAAGGACAACGCGTTTCAAGGCCACTGTCTTTCAGAAACATCCCGACGATCTTTCCATCACGACTTCAAACGGTCTTCATGGCACCCACCTAGCAAGGCTCGGACAGCTTCTCAGCGGCGCGGGGCGGAGACTCCTTCACAAAATGAGGAGAAAGGAGACGAGTCACTACACGTAGCCGTCCCGTTGCTACAGTAGGTGATTGCGTCGCCGAAGAAGGCTTTCATAAAGTCAGACACCTCAGTCACAGGCCGAGGATGGACCCTGTCCATTCGTGGGGAGGATCAGTGGCGACTGAAATAACTGTATCCTGGGTGAGGATGAAATTCTAACCTTTCAGAACAAAAAGGGGGGGTGTTGAAATGAAAAGGCCCGTCTAGGCTGCTGCTTCGTGCCGGAGCCTGAGCCGGCCCGGGCGATGCGTGCTGATAGCAGGCGCGCGGCCTGCCTGTTCCTGCAGGCCCGCACGAGGCGATGCCTTTCTCGTCCACCTGCTTGTCTCACGTCAAGGCTGGATGACAGCTACCAGCCAGGAGCTCTGAGCAGGGAGCTGGTTGGAACTAGTTCAAAACCACACGCGGAGCTTCCCCATCACGCATTCTGATAGGTTCACAGCTCCCCTTACAGATAACTGAGGGGAAACATCTCTGGGATAATTTTAAATGCGTAAGGAGCACACCAACCGTCTCGATCTGATTAAACTCCCAAGAAAACAGCCATTCTGCTGGTCTCCCCAGACCACTGAGCACCGGGTAACACTGGCTCAGTGGAACTCGGTTTATATGTTGGTCTTGTCTGCAGACGAGAGGGACTGTTCCCTCTGAAATTCTTTAATTTCTGATGCTGCCTCTTGTTCAAAAGAGCCTTTGCTGAAGCATCTGCCTTTCGCATCCATTGCAGGCAATGTGGACTTGACCACGAGGCCCAGAAAGCAGCTTGGAGAACCCCTGAGGACGCTTTCATTAATGCGTCTGCGTCATTTCTCTTAAAGCATCCAGGAAGCCTTCTGCTTCTTCACTGCTCTCCGGGTGAGAAAGGGGAGAGGGCCCACATCCAGAAACTGCAGCCGCCAAAGAGCCGGTGCTGTTCTGGGAGAATTAGCTGGAAGGGACCTTCAAGGCAACTGAGGCAGGCCTCCCGTTTTGTGGGCAAACATTAGAGGTACCGAGAGGGTCAGCAGTTGCCCGATCAGAGCGCATCAGGCCCCTACCTGGACCCTTTGGAGGTTTCCATCCCTCCTGCCACTCATCTGGGACCGCAGACACCAGTTCCAACGGCAGCCACCACCCCCTGAGCTGCGAGGAGGGGCCGCACGGGGGAGAACTAAGGCTAAGACGGCCTTTTGCAGGAGCCCCATGGCCTCTGGGGTTTAGCATCTTTAGATGCAGAAGGATTAGGCAGCCATCTCACTGGGCACAAGCAAATAGAGCTCCTGCTTCGCAGGCGTGCTGGTGCCACGCTGAGCGCCTTTTATCTTCCCCCGGCCATTGCCTGGGGCCCACATTCTCCATGCAGCCAGCTTCCTGAGAGTGGTAGGAATCATGTGCCTGGACCGAGAGTGGGAAGGGGAAAATGCTACCCTTTGGGGCTTCGGGTCATAGCAAGACCAATGAGCCAAGGGAAGACACGCGTCTTGACATGCTCTGAATCAGAGAACTAGCGCCATGTCCAGAATGACCCTGCCCCAATGCCTGCCACATAGGGGCAGGCGACGAGGAAGCAGGTTAGGTAGATGGGCTGGCACAACAGCCCATTCAGGTGGGTTTCTGAGGGGCACGAGGAAAACCTGCATTCTCCGATTAACGTGAATAGACCACCATTGGAGCTGAAATAAAAAAATGGTTGCACCAGACACAGGTTCTCTTTAAACATGGCTGGGTGTGCTTAACTAGAATTGTAAAGCACAAACAAAAGGAAGCAGCAATCATCCTTGTGCATTCCTCACTGCCAAATTTATCCACACGCCACCCTGGGCCGTTAACAGGCACTGCCACACGCTCTCGGGCAGCCGTCCCCAACCCCTGTGCCACCAGGGACCGGGGCCCCTATGAGAACCAAATGCCTGAGGATCCGAGGTGGAGCTGAGGCCCTGATGCTGGCGCCGGGGGCGGCTGCAGAGAGAGACACACGAAGCTTCGTTCATTCACCTGCCGCTCACTTCCTACAGGGCATCAAGCAGGCCTACAATGCCTACTCCTGAACCTTTATAGGAGAAAGGAATAAACTCTCTCATACAAGGCCTCATTACTTTGGGTTTTCTGTCACTCACAGCCACATCCATCTAATCCTGCCCCGTCTTCCCACACATCCTCTATCCAGCCACCCCCCATCATCCTTACCCCTTTCTCCTATGTGATTACTGTTCTCTGTTTCCGACTTTTTTTTTCGGTCCCACTACTTCACACCCTTATTCCAAGATGTCAGACTCCAGAAACAGTGCGTAAGTGGCAAACCCACATGGCAGAGACATAATCCCTTATCCTGAGTGCACCACAGTTAACTTCTTCGAAGACTTTTGTGGCTTTAAAGGAAAGCACCAAGGAAGGTACGTAAATGAGCAAGCAAGTGGAGTCCGTCTACTATGGATGACTCTTGGGTACGAGAGCTTAAGCCCTCTCGGCTCAGAGTCTCCCTTGGTCCCTCCAGAAGAAGTGAGCGGACGAGGGCCTGTGAGGAACAGTCGCTGTGCCCCAAGCAGAACCACCTCGCCTCGGCCAGGGAGTGTAGACACCTGGATTCGGCGTTTGTGCTTTAATTCCCCTCGATGTGTTGAATGGTGAATCTTGATGTTCGTCAGATTTCTGGAAAGAATTTCCGTCTCTCACCTGGATTTGACATCCCGTAGAGAAAACACTCACTCGTTGTTGGCGCCACCCCGTGAGGATGAAAGGGCATTGACGTGCCAGGCAATTTCACGGGGGGGGGGGGACCGAAATCCCCAGCTTTGTCCCAGCTTCGCCCTTGCTGAGGCCACGGCCTGACGCACCTGTGAAGGGCTTAACCCTGTCCGCGTGCCCCTTTGTTTGTGGATTACTGGGGGAAAAAAATGTCTGTACTTTCCAAAGTTTATGCAAACATCCAGGGCATTTTTATTTTAGCAAACAGTTTTACCCGTCAGCCGTCCCGAACAACAAAAACCCTCACTGGCCTCACTGCCTCATTCATGGGGACGGGCGGCCTGGCCCTCACCCCGCTACACACCTAGATTTTTCCTCTTAAGTATTGCCAAGCGGGTGTTCGCAGTTTTCCAAAATGTAACCCTGACAGGAATTACCAAAAGACAGTCACCAAAGTAAACGAAATAATAATAATAATAAAAATAAGCAGGGCTGAAAACATCCTGAGAACCATGACCGTTTATCATGAGCTGACTCGACCCAGAAAGCTGGGAACGAGCTCACAGACAGCTGCCTGGACACACGCAATCTCTCCGCCACCTTTCAAACGTCCGTGTGCACGTGTGTGTGAGCGTGTGTGTGTGCACGTGTGTGTGCACATGTGTGTGTGCGCGCACGTGTGTGCATGCGTGTGTGTGTACCTGTGTGTGTGTGTGTGTGATGCTGTCTCTGCTTTGCTGACACCAATGTCAAAGAGTGCTTTAAAAAGAAAAAAAAGAAAAAATCTTTCCTGGAAGCTGTTACCAGTTTTACCTTAAACTCAAACCCATTTTAGAGTCCAGATCGGAGACTCACGGTTCCCCGTCTGAGGACAGTGCAGGCGCCCCAGAGCGCGGAGTCTGTGAAACCCCTTGGAGAAACGGCCAGGCTGAGGATGAAAGGGCAAGAAAACAAGGCCTGGGAGGACGGCTGAAGGTGGTGGCCCGATTTAGATGGAGAGACGCGAGGAGGAACGCTGGAGAACAGCCCACAGGCTGGTGAGGGCTCTCCCACAGGGAGAGGCCCGCCCACTCCCTACCTCGAGAGAAGATGTTCGTGAGAGAAGCTCCGGAGCAGCACAGACGTGACGACGCAGGCGCCGACTCCTAACCAACAACAGACTCCTCAGTCAGGGGACAGGCGCTGGGAAGAGGGAGGCCACTCACCCGGGCCCGAGCTGAGCCACGCTGAGGGGCTTGTACGACGTTTCTGCTTGTGGGGCGGCGACAAACCCCAGCGCTCCTCCCAAACCAAGGTTTCACGTCCCGCATCTCCGCAGGGTGAGGTGACATTTGTGACGTCTCTGAAAGCTTGGGGACAGGTGTTGAATGAGCACCCAGCGTTACGTATGGTCTGTGACGCCCCCAGTGTTGCCCAAGCCCAGGACTTCCCGCCCCAAGCTCCGTGGTGCTGTCAACAGTCAGCATGACAGCGGTGCAGCCCAGGCCCGAAAGCATGCTTTTTCTCGGAAAATGAACCACGTTTGGTAAACTGGAGCTAAATGCTACACGAAGGGGAAAACGTCCCACTTATTTCAACGCCTTTCGGAAAATGGTTGCTTGGAACATGTACACAAAGGCCTGTAAACCCCAAGAGGTCGAGGGCACTTGCAAGGCCCTGTAAACGGCAGCTGCCGCCCCCTTCACCCCGGTTAGAAATGCAGTTGGGGGTGTCAGTGGGAACGGGGCCGCTCACGCACGGGCATGGCCGACGCTACTACGGATGCACGAAAGCGAGGAAACTCGGTTACGACTCCCGCTGCCACCGTAACCCAGCCGCGCCATGCGACCTGTGTGAGCGAGCACCACCGAAGGCCGCGCCGACTTTTATGGTCCCTGCTACATGTGCGCGATGTGAAAAGGTTACAGCAGGAGAGGGAGTCATGATCCTGAATTTTCTGAGAGTTATGACTTGAAAGTGGGTTTCGATGGCTGCTCGTTTTCATTCGGGGTTTCTGTTGTTGTTCTGGTTGAGTCTGTTTTTCGTTGTGTCTTGGATTCTCGGAACTATTGGGCGGATTCTTTATTTCAACCCAGAGATCGGTTATGTACTTCTATTCAAAAGATATATCCTTTTAGTGCCTTTGATGGGGAAAGCGGTTGCAGAGACACAGAGGTGACTAAACATCTTTCCTGTTCTCCACTTCTCCATCTCGTTGAGGAGATCCTATATATATGAATAATATTAACACACAGTAGGGCCACGAAAGCCACAGGAAGCTCAGAAGCAAGTGCTTGATGGAGAGGAGAAAGGGAAAGGCATTAAAATATATTAACCTTACACTACCTAGCAGTGTACTTGTAGGTTCTATTTCTGAAACCCTTATTTGTTTTTTCCCTTCTTATTAAAGCAAAATACATTTGAGGTTAAAAACTCAGGAAACAGGAAGAGGAAGAGAGAATTAAACAAAAGTGCATGCAGGACCCCGTTACCCAGAAACCGCCACTCTGAATACATTAGTGTCTTTCCCTTAAAATATTTTTCTGAGCGAGGGCTTGCTTGTCTATTGTTTATCACACAAAGCACTATCCCTTTACAGGAACGTGTTCAAGACTTTTTTTTTTCCTCATTTATTGTAAACTGTCCCAGGTGGGGAGAGTACAGCGGGTGAGAGGGAGGCGAGAGGAAGGCATGCGGGGTGGCAGGCACAGCGGAGACAGAGGCCTGGACGCCCAGCTCGCCACAGAGCTTGACCGACGCACCCAGGAGCCAGGTGGGCCCCGAGCATGGAGCTCTCTGAACGCCTGGCTTCGGAGCTGGGACGTCGTTCTGCGAGCCACACTATCTGCACCCGCTCGCATGCAGATGGCAGCCAGTCAGTGTCCGAGACACCGGGACGGGGAGATGCGGAAGGCTCTGGTAGAGGCGTGAATAATCGCAGCTGTGCTTTAGGACCACTGTTCAGGCAGCTGTCCCAGGTGGGGCGCCACATCCAGATGGAAGAAGGTACAGGATGTCTGAGGGCCGGCGGGTGTGGATGGGGGGCGCAGAAGAAAGAACACAGATGCGCGAGACCCAGGCATTCTCCATGCGACCCCAACCTCGAAGGCAGGAGGCCAGCGAAGGCTCAAAATAAAACTGAAACGTTGCCTGTTTGGTTTTTAGGTTCCCTTTGGAGACCCACTTCAGGGAAGACAAAATGACATTACTGTCCCGAGACCAGTGTGCGACCTGTTTCACTAACTTTGCGTGTTTCCACCACCTCTAATGTAGAGGCGAGGTATCTACATGACCACGGCCTGGCACAGAATTCTCTTTCCTCCTCCCTAAAGCTGGGGGCAGAAGTGGCAGGCGACCCTGACCCTGAGGCTGGACTTCACGTGTGGTGGGAGTGAGCGCACGGTGAACCGTCGCCCTGGGGGCACGTGGCTGGCAGACAGCCCCGCGTGGCTGCGCGGCCTGCGTCCTGTCAGATCACGTGCGCTATGATGACTTATTCCTGTCTCTCTCTCCTCCGGGAGACTGCGCATCCCTCCAGAGCAGAGCACCCAGCGGTCAGAGCAAGCTCTTGATACGAATGGTTCCTGAATGAAGGCATCGACTACAAGAAATCGCCTGTGTGCGACGTTTCGCAGATGTGCACATGCATGGATGAGGGTGTATGTCCACATCTCTCCACCTACGGATAAGAATATATATTCAGGGGGCACACATATTCATCCATCAAGCTGCACTCTCCTCCAGTCTGGCTGTACTGGCCCCACTTCTGACCATAAGCAGCATAAGAAAGGGATCTTGGCTCCCGTTATTGTGCTCTTACTAACAGGTAGGCCTTGCTTCATGCAAATACTCTGAAAGAAATTCCCTACACATCAGATTTTTCTGCACTAAATCCGATTCCAAACGTCCCGGAGAAGTCTCTTATCTGATGTCTACTGCACGTGTACCGTCAAGCTTAAATTTATCCGTTTTCAAGTCCAAGTCTGACACACCAGGGATGCTTAAAACTGGGCATGCCTACGCCCTTCCACTTCCATCTCTGTCCGTGCCCCAGGGCCAATAGGGCGAGGACGTCCCTTGCTCACGTGCACAGGGCGGCAAAGGATCCGCGTGAGGGTGTTCCCAGGCCCTCAGCCACTGGGGTCCTCGGGTGCACAGTGAGAACGAGTATTGTTTTGATGATACTAAGCACAGAAGTTACACAAAATAATGTAAATAATTCGGTGTCTGTTCCATTAAACCTGCCAACAACACGTAACATCGAAGCGGGGTGGTAAGACTAGACAGTGGATGACGAGAGCCACTGGAAGGGAGATGGCAGGAGCGTGTGGGTCTGTGGTTTGGGACTGAAACGTCTGTTTTCCTCCAGAGAGAAAGGGAGAGAGATCTCGGTCTGGGGCCGAGGCTGTCTTTGCGGGATCTCTGTACCCCCTTCTGGCACATGCTTGTGAACGTCTCTAGCAGAGCTGGAAAGGAGTTTGGAGGGGGGGATCTGCACTTTGCCAGGGCTGTCATGACAGAACGCCCCAGACGAGGTGGCTCAGACAACAGAAGTGGAGTTTTCCACAGTCCCGGAGGCTGGAAGACTCGATCAAGGTGTCGGCAGGTTTGCTTCCTCCCGAGGCCTCTCTCCTAGGCTCACGCGCAGACGGCCGCCTTCTCGTGGTGTCCTGTGCACATGCATCTCTGGTGTCCCTTACCTTATGAGGACACAGGTCAGACGGGACTGGGGCCCACTCGAACGGCCTCATTTGAACTTAATCACCTCTTTCGAGGCCTCGTGTCCAAATACAGTCACATGCTGAGGTGCTGGTAGTTAAGGCTTCCACGTATAAAAAAAATTGGGGGGAGGGGGCAGGGGACACATTTCAGCTCATAACATGGGAAGTACACTCTATAGCCCTGAACACAGCATCCTATCCCAGCTATACAGAGACCGGGGACCAGGAGAAGAAACACCTGCCTTCCAGTTAGTTCTCCCCCCACCCCCGATAATAGCCAAACTGCTCAGGAAAAAAAGATCTGCTCTTCCCGGGTTCCTTGCCCAGGGGCAGGGCTGAGAGCCCGCAACCTGTCTCTAAGATACCGAACGTCCACCCCGGGAGCGGAGCGGCTCCCCTCACCCCATGTAATTAATTCTCCACGCTGGAGCCATTCCCCGCTGCAGACCCCCACTGCCTTCCCCTCCACCCACCTCTGGCCCTCAGCGGGCACAGTGGAGGCCAGGTCGACGCTGACAGGCGATTATGCAGAGCCATGAATTCATAATTCAAAATAAACCCATCAAACCATTTGTTCTCACTTTTAACCCCATTGATCCCCAAGTGGCAGCGTTAAGACACAAGAGATAAATATGGCAGACAAAAGTGTTCCCACAGCCTTTAGCCCCTTAAACGTCCTAATCCCATTGAGGACATTGATGCCTGGCCAAACAGTGCGGGCCGGGGGCTGGGCTCCCGCCGCCGCCCCTGGCAGCGCAGGCCAGGCCGGGCTTTGTAGAGACCAGCTGCCTGTTGCTATGGCGATTTGGTTACGGAAGGGCCACGCAGGGCACCTCCCCCGAGCTCTTTTTAACCAAACCACATGCTTATTAAAAGAAAGGAGAAAGTTTCCATTAAAAAATCTGGGCTGATTACATTTGGAAACTTAATAACATGTCTTGACTCAAATAACTCCCACTGAACTGAGCCCCAGCGGGACTCAAGAGTTCACCAGGGGAACAAATATCGCTGATGAAACTTGGCATCTTAACCCCGTTTAACATTTTAATTAAGAAGGGAAAATTCGGTGTCACTTGCTTTTCTTCGGTTTCCAGGAGCGGCAGGGGACAGGCTGGAGAATTCCTCTCAGAGTCCAGCGGTGGCGGAAAGAAATACATTAGCTAATTAGGGATGATGCAAAACATCTATATACAAGATATATGCGCTGCTTTTTTCGTGTTTTGGCCAACTTTTCTGCTGCCCCACTCTTTCCAGACGAATCCCTCAGGAGAGGATGCAAGAGTATACCTTCTTCCTCTTCTTTAAAACAACAAAACAAACAAACAAACAAACAAACGAAAAACAGCTACTTGAGAGCTAAGTGGTTGCTTGAGTCTTTTACTCTACACGGCGAGAGAAAGGCGAGGACACGGGCACACGCTGTACAGCCCTGTTTTGGGGAAATGCCCTGAATTTCGCTTTAGCAATTTAACTTTAGAAAACTTTTCCCCAAACCCTCGTTTCACAACCATCAAAAACTCATCATCCTCATTAGCATCTCCCTTTTTTCCTTGCCAGGCGGGCACCCTGGGGACAGTTGCTGAGGATGGCCCGGGTACCCTGAAAATATGATTGTCACTGTTTTGCAAATGAGCTTGTGAAAGGGAGTCTAAAGCAGCACCCAGGCCGAGGGCGTCGGGTCAGGCAGGCCCCCCACCCCATGCACGCTCGGCTGGGCTACCGTTTGGCAAAAAAAACTGAAATAAGAAAAAGTCGTCAAATCGGTTTCTCCAGAGGATGGGTAGAGATTTTCAGGATCTTTCCAAACTCGAAAAGTGGCTGGCAGAGACCTTTTCTTCGTTTTATTTTGCTTGGCTTGGGAACACTCAATCAGCTCTCGCCGGGAGTTTTTTGTTAATTTTAAGCCCGTTCTTTCTTTTGATGTCACTTAATCTTCACCGCATCTCAGTGCTGCCCAGAGCTCATGTCCTGGGAACGGGCTCTCTGTCCGGCCTGTCCTGCGATCTCCCGCGGCCCCCGGGGAAAGCGACACCCAGCAGCACCCCCCACCCCCACCTCTGGGGCCCCAAAGGGATGGGGAACAACTGAACTATGTGTTAATTGCGTTAGGGCGCTTTCGCTAATGAAATAGTGGCATTCTCCATAGCAACGGTGATTAAAAGACGCAGAATGGCGGCTCCTCCAGGGCCTCTGTCTGTCTGGGAGGTGACTGCCACTTTTCAGAACAATTCGGTGCAGAGAGAAGTTTATTGTGCACATTTTGCCTGAGCTGACTGCTCAGGTCACACTCCCCAAAGCCGCTTTCCCTCCCTGCGACCGCTGCTTTCAGGCCCATGTGGGGAGGGAGTCCTGAGAGGAGAAGTGGAGCTTGGATGGGGGAGCTGAGGTCGGCTCCAGCTCCGTTCAGGGGGTGGGGAGAAAAAAAACCCCAAAGTTTGCAGCTTGAATGTAAATTGGCTCTAAAGAAGCCCCATGCTTCATTAAACATCTTTAAAAATCCTCGCTGAGATGCCCAGAGGGGGTAAGGTAAATTCCCTTTCCATTTTTGTGCATTTTTCTAAAGCACACAGCAATCCTGTTTTATTCGCTGTAGGGTGAGTGATTTTTGGAGTTGGGGGGAGGGAGGGATAAACATTATCTGGACTAAAACACTGACAGATCGTAGGATCTCAGACAGACGGCCGGGAGGCATCCTTTCCTCTGCCTTGTCTGTCTTCCTTTTCAGGCCAGTCCCTTTTCTCCTCTCCTCCCCATGGGTAAATCAAAGGCACAGCGGCTTAGATCCCCACAAACGTGCTGAGACCAACACACGGTTTGCACAGGGTCCCACTTCTGACGCATGCACGGGGAAGGGGAATGACGACAGCTCCCCGGAGGCCGTGAGCCAAAAGTTGCTGGAGGCGCCCCAGGGGTAAAGGACTCTGAGAAGAAACTAAATACCGTTGTGATTTAAACATCCAGACCAAGTCTGGACCTGACCGGAGTGGATTTAAATGCATCCCGTTTGAGAGCGTGGGCTCTGGAGGCTGGTGGCCTGGTTGGCATCCCGGCTCCGCGGCTCAGGTGTGTGACCTCAGGTAAGTTACTGAATCTCTCGCGGCCTCCGTTTCTCCCATTGGGAAGTGGAGATGAGAATTATGTAAAGCCTTATGTCTTGGCACGAGGTCAATGCTCAAAAACTGTGTCAAGCGTTACTGTTATTATACACAGTTAGGCTCCACCGCGTTCTCTGAGCAGTCCGTGGTCCACAAAGGGCTTCTTCCTCTTCCCTTCCCTCTAATCTCCCTAATGACCCTGGGCTATTCTGATAAGCCCCAGTCGTGCCTAGCTGGAGGGAGATCAAAGCCCCCGCACCAGGCACTGCCAGGTCAAGCAGAAAAGGCCAGTGGCTGGGGACAAAATGCACTGAGAAATCCAAACTTCAAAACCCTGCCCTGGGGACCAGGAAAGTTCTAGACTTCAGGCTGGAGAGGTGGAGAAGGGCCGCAGTCCTGTTGGCCAGGGCCTGACGGTCCAGGCCTCTCTGGAGAGGTGGACGTGCAGAGCAGGGCGGCCTACCCGGGCCCCAGCAGACGAAGAAAGCCTCCCAGGGATGCTCGCTTCTATTTTTATTAAGAAAATGTAAAAGATAACGTACTTAAAAGGCCTTGAAGTGCTTACATTTCTCTAGGAAATAAAATGCTATTTATACTGGCATAAAGTATAATTATTCACACTTTTAAAAGTGTTTGAAGAAAACTGGATGAAGGCCACAGATCTAAATATTTATCATGCCAAGAAATCTGCGTGCTACTGTGATTTGTTTTCTACTTAGAAAAATAACTCATTTTTATATTAGTATGCTAGAATACGATTCCTCAGACTTTCTAATCCTCCGGGAAACCTCCGAAATTGAAACAAACGCTAACATACCAATTACTTTGGGCAAAAAGGCTTCTAATTACCCTTTGTATGCTGGCCTACTTCTGGGTCTTTAATATGAATATGCAACAGCCTCCAAAGGTATTTACCCGAATAGCTGGAGGACCAGCAGCGACAGAAAGAGGAAGATGACATCTGTTGCGAGACCAGGCCATCCTGAAGGCAGACGGTCCCTCCTATGTGGTCATCTGTCCCCGTGAAGTGTGGTACTTCAGGGGGCTGCAAGGACCAACAGCGTCTCCTTCACCTGGGAGTCTGCTGGAGATTCAAAATTCCAGCACCCCCACCCACCTTCCCACTCATGCCCACTAAGCCAGAACCTTCACTTTAACAAGACCCCCAGCTGGGGCTTGGGGGATTAATGGCCCACACAGGGTTTGCACAGAGCAGAGGGAAAAGGCGCACAGTCACCCACCAGAGACGACATTTCCCAGCCTCCCAGGTGTGGCCATACGACTAAATTCTGGCCATTGGCAGGCGATCAGAAGTCATGTGTACAACTTCCAGGGACTGGCCTTAAAGGGCAGGAGGCTGCCTCCTCCCTTGCCTCGTCCCTTTTCGTGCCAGCTGGATTTGAGCATCATCATGGCAAGAGATGGAGACACCGTCTTAGATCACAAAACGGAATCGCCACGCTGAGGACGGCAGCGCAAAGCAGAGGCCTAGATACCTGGTAGTCAAGCAATTTATCCACCAGCTTCACCCCCCAACCACTGCAATACATCTTCATTTCTATATCTTTTATGTAAATCTCTAGGTGTGTTATTTCTCATTAAAGACTGAGCTTTTTGTCGGCAGGGACAAAATCTTACTGACTCTTATACTCTTTACATCGTCTAGTTCTATGTCTTGCCTATAACAGGGACACGAAACCCTCAGCTAAACGAATGAGCAAACAAAGGAATGAATGAATGAATGAACGAATGATTTATTATCAAGAAGCACCTGCCGACCTCCCACTGGCCGAAGATGGTGCACTAGGAGTTTCAATAAGGACAATAATTTTAATGGATTAAAACTCACCGAATATGTCCAAATACGTCAAATATGTTTAAATCCATGAGACCTTTATATATTACACGCACACTCCTAATTGGTCGCCTTCAGAGGATAAGAAACAAATTTATTATTATGAAAACTGGTAAATGAAATGGAAAAAAAAAAACAAACACTGATCGCTCATTTCCTGTGTGACCGGACCGGTACCATGAGAGAAACCAAGTGGTAGATGAAGAGAAGAATTTCCCCATAATCCTATTCTAGCGAATAAATAAACGATAGACCAGCACCACGGCGTGAACCCTCCCCTGAGGAATTAGCGGACCCAGGCACAGAGCACTAAAGGCTGCCAACAGCACAGAAGCAGAAACAAGAAGACTTTATATGTCTCCTGGGGTTGAGCCTGAGGCTTACGAAGCTCCTGGATCCAGCTGCCAGGACGCCGGAACGCAGGGCCCAGAGGGACAGGTGGCACCGCACATGTGCAACCGGCAAGCATCCTGACTTCAGGACACTCTGCCGACCGGCAAACGAGTCGTGTTCTTCCCTGGATAAATTGTTAAGAAAAAGAGTGAATGAATGATCGTTGGAGGAAATCTGTATTAGAGGAAGCAATGGGAAGGGATTCTAAACTACAGCTTGGGAAGGCAAGAAAGCGAGTATCGTAAGAGTAGAAATCGCAGTTATTCTTGGGGGAGGAAGATGTTTGTGACTGGGACGGGAAACAGGAAGGGCCAGGGTAACCGGTCAAGTTCTATGTCTTGGTCTGCATGGGAGTTATAGAAGTGTCTGCTTTATTATAGTTTATTGAGTCACTTGTAAGTGACTTCCCATTCATGGGGATCATGCTGGGGTGTCACGATCGTCACTCCATGGCTGTGCGGCCTATGGAAAGGACGCCAAATTGGCCATGTTCTCTTGACAAATCTCAGACCAGAATAAACAAGAAAGTTTAAGGTCCGGGCAGAGCCAGTCCAGCCGTATCGTTTTACAGATCGAACACCTGAGCTCAGAACCCCTACGTTAGACATCATCCATGTCCTGCATTTCCCATCTGACCCAGGCTCTCGTCTCCCTGTTGACCATCCTGCCTGATCATATTGTGTCTCTGTCTTACCTTAAGAATTAAAGTATTAAAGTCAGCTTGGTTTTCCTGCTTCTTTCTTCACTTAGTTCAAAAAGCTGGACATCTCTGCCAGGATACTTATTCAGGATCAAAGAACCCGATTCGATATCCGTTTAAGATAATATTCATTTACCTTTACGGACTTCTCACTACATAAGGACCGAATCTTCTTTGGAAAAGAACTGAAATAAAAAATAGTGCACGTATGTGGTGAAAAGTCCAAACAGTAGAAAAAGAATTACATAAGATGAAAATTAAAGCTCATTTTCAGTTTCTCCCCTCTCAGATCATAACGAGGACAGCTCCATGTGACCCCCAGAAAACAATTTATGCAAACGCAGCATATATATGTGCAGTCCTTAGAATCATTTGTACAAAATTGCACACCATCTACAGACGGGCCCTTATTTTGCATTTTTCACATGATGTATTTTGAGAAAATTTCTATTTTAGCACAGATTGTTCACCTCATCCTTTTTAACAGTTGACTAATATTCCATTCCTACAAGGATACTGTCCTTTCTTACGATTGCCAACGGATTGACCTCACATGGCATAGCATTAGCTTCTGCATTTTGTGATTTGGTTACTCTGAAACGCTTACTGTTATACAGTGCGGTCAGGTAACATAAGAGAGAACTAGGCATTACATTTCATCAATTTTTAGAATAATTTCTGACATCTTGTTAGCCATACAACTTAATCTATTTCCTAACACAATAATTTTGTCATCAGGCATTTTTATTTAAGCTTAGCCCCTTCCAGATGCAGGTGATCGTATGAGCACTTTCTACTACTTTGCACACTCATTAAAAAGACATAAACACACCACACTCTCTGAGACCCTATTTCCCTATCCACACACAAGGAGGGGGTTGAACTCAGTGTCCCCAAAACTGTAATTCTTTGTAAATCTAACATCCTATGAGGCCATGCCTGCAACCGGAGCTCAAACACAATTAGTCTAGGTCCAAAATGAAGCCCGGCTCCATGGAAGGAGAATAATGCTTAACAGGATTATGTGACAACAGGCGACCAAAGATTCTCGTCATTAGTCTTATGGTAATGGGACACATAAGAACGATACTTGACTCCACGTGACCTTCACAGTTTCCAAAACCTTCTTTGCAGCCATGGGCTGTAGCCACTCAAAATCCAGAATTATTCCTTTTTTTGCTGAGTCCTAAGTGAGATCCTAATTCCCTGTGTGCGTGTAATTGCCCCAAATACCAACTGAAAGTCTAAGCCACTCAAGCAAGTTCCCACATAGTGAGCTCTGAAACTGAATAACCATTTTCAGGAAACAGTGTGTTGGTGACAGTGTTAGTGCTTTTATTGTGAGGCTGTCGTGTGTGCTGCAGGATAAAGCAAATGAGTTGGTGTCACTGGGAACTGGAATTTTTCAACAAAGAGAAAAGAGATGTGAGTAGATGTAAGATTGATCTGGCCAAGTAAAAATTTAAGAGTTCTAAATCTGAATTGAAAATGTCATTATGAAGTCATGATGTAGTTTCTTCGAGAAAAAAAAAAAGTATGTCCTAAGTCTGTCCCTAATAAAGGCTGAAGATAATCCCCAGCCCATTAGTAATGCAGCTTCTGAGTATCCCCTTTGTAGCCTCTAAACACGATTTCTCAGTAAAAGGAACTAGGACGAACTCCTTAGAGAAGCGGCTGGTTCCAGGAGTGAACAGAAATTTGCAGGAGGAGCTTGGAACAACTTGCCATTCCGAAAGGCAAAGAAGCTATCAAGGACTCCTGTCATGGGGTCTTGTGAAAAGGCCACAGCAGTAAACTTGAAAAGGTTCCTGTTGCCCAAAGGTAGGATAATCAAGCCATCCATTCAGGGGAATAACTGCAATGGATGAATGCCCATCAACTCTCATTTAAATCCATGAGTTCATAAGACATTAAAAAATAATCATAATAATTGGTTACCTTTGGAATATGCTAGGAGACCAAGCCCTTATTTTGAAAATTTGTTTAATTGTCTCATTCTGATCATTGTCTTGTGATTATTATATGAGAGAGGGGAGGGAAGAGGAGGGACGGGGAGGAAGGCAAAACGATAACAGTTGATGAACCTGGGTAAAAGGCGTGCCGTGGTTCTTTGCACCATTTTTGCCATTTCCCCATAAGCATGAAATTATTTTGAAAATTCAGATTTTAAGCCACGACGAGGACTCTGAGAGCCAGCCCCGCGGGCACGAGAACCCAGCCCTTCCACGTGGAAATCGGTGCTGCCTGTGAGCCACGCCGAGCATCGCTCGCCAAGGGAGCAGGGACCCCTCGTCCGTGTGGGGCGGGCGACGTGGGGCATCAAAAACGGGAGCCGTCAGCACTCTCTTAGGCCAGGCGCCCGGGGACCCTCGTTACCAAAACAAAATAACAGCCATCGGAACAAAACAAATATTCTGACGGGTTAATCTTTATTTTTATTGGACTTGGCAGGAGCCGTCCGGTCTGGAACGGTGGGCCTGTGGGGGGAACTCTTTATTTATTAAAATGCTCTGGACACTGGCTCTTATTATTCTTTCCTGCCTTTGAAATGGGGATGGAAAGTCTGCTAGCGGGGCAGGGGCTTGGTCCAGGCTCGCATAGCTCACTGCCCTCGTCCCTGTCCTTTCGTGCTCCAGCACCAAGATGTCCTGCGATTTACCGTCCTGAGACGCTAGGTTCTCAGCCGCCTCCGCCGGCGGCAAACGCTGGGCCAAGTGGACCGCGTGCTCTTGGTCACCCCAATGAACAGGACCAGGCTTCAACGGGAAAGCTTTGTCTGGAAGAACCTTATGAATTCCGTGAATTCACTACATGAACCTAGTTCATCTTTCCCAGAAGAGGGCGACGACTTCGTCCTTGGAATCTACGCTTTGTCACCCTGCAAGTGCCGTGGCGTCTTCTAAACGCGGAGAGGCGTCCTCATGCAACAGCAGCACCACAGGTAAGCGGGCGGCTCTGTCCTCGTGTGGCATCATTTTAAACATTTGTTTAAAAATTTAACTGTGGCAAAATACACAAAAAAGTTTGCCACCTTAACCAGTTTCAAGGGTACAGTTCAGCAGCGTTGGGCTTCTTCACAGTCGTGCAAATCGGTGTCCAGAACTTTCCTGAAGCTATGCACCCACAAAACGATTCCCCGTTCCCCCTTCCCCTAGCCCTGGCTCCCACGGCGTCCCCTCGGGCTCCATGCAGCTGACTACTCCACACATGCAGGCGGAATCCAACCGTATTCGTCTTTTTGAGACCGGCTTATTTCATTTAGCACGATGTCCTCAAGTTCCCTTCAGGTCGTAGCAGGCGTCAGGATTTCCTTCCTTTTCAAGGCTGCATAGTATTCCACTGTGTGTACTCACCTTTATTTAGTTCATCCACCCGTCTGTGGACACGCCCACCCCTGGGCTGCCCTCACCCCCTGCCACGAACACGGGGGTACACATCTCTCTTTGAGATCGTTCTTTCATTCCTTTGGATGTATGCCCAGAAGTAGAACTGCCGAATGAAATGATAATTCTGGCCTTAAGCTTTTGCAGCACCGTCACACTGTGTTGCATAGATGCACCATCTTACATTCCGCCAATAGTGCACGAGGGTTCCTTTCTCCCTGCATCCTCCCCAACACTGGCTATTTTCTCTGTTTTGGCAGTAGCCATCCCAGGGGGTGGGTGTGAGGTTAAAATTTTAAGTTTAGTGTCGAATGGTACGACAAACGGCTGACTCAGCCAAAGAAGTATCAGGAACCGAGGAAAAGGTATAGACGGCGCTGTCTTATTTTAGGAAGAAATGTCCTTTGCCTGTGATGCAGCGAGGCACTGGCTGGATCAGAGAGAAAAGACTGAAGCTGCCCGGCCCGGCACGGAGCCGAGTGCACCAGCTGAGCGGGGGCTGACGGCTGGGTGAGCCCAGCCAGTGTCAAGAGAGCGGATGCCAGAATGACATCGGAAGTGGCGTTGATAGGGCTTTTCAAGTGGCTCTGTGTAGGACAAAAAAGAGCGAGAAGAGTCAGGGACAGCACGCAGGCTGCGAGGTGGACGGCGGCGGGAACTGAAGCCATTCGAGGACCTGGCGTGAGGGAGCGGGAGCCGGTGCAGAGCGGCCACGGAGGAGCTCAGGTAGGAAGGGGTCAGCAGGTGGCACTGGGGGCAGCGGTGGGAGGGTGACAGGTGACCCCCATGGGTGTGGATGGCACCGATGAAGGAGATCCCAGAAATCCGGGGACCAGAGCCAGAATAAAGGAATATCCACGAAGCCGTCCCGCACAGGGTGGGCTGCCCACTATTCCCTTTTACGCAGAGCCACACGCCGTCCCCTGCTTTGACCAAAAGTTTCCAGCAAAGGGACGTCCAAGGGCAGGTGTGAGTCCCGGCTGGCTCGGCGTGGCTAGTGCACACACTGTCCACTCCCCAGGAGACACAGCCGACACAGGGACTGCCAGCAAGACAAACCCCGAAGGGGGAAACCTGAGCCACCCCAGTGGCTCCACCGCTGCGTCGACCTAATACGGAACCAGGTGGCGTGGCAGCGAGGAGGGACGGGGTGCGCCGCCGTGAGTCCTGACCTCCCTGCCTTCCACAGACCCTCCGAGGAGCGTCCGCGTCAGCTGCAGCGACGCCCCCGCCCTGGCACACACAAGGAAAACGTAGGAAACGTGTGTGCGTGTGCGTGTGTGTGTGCACGTGTGCGTGCGTGTGCGTGTGTCAGCAGATCGATGTGGCCTTGTGTGCGATGCAGACACGTTCGGTTTTCATCGTCCCCGACCCATTCGAGGAGGAGTATAAGATCTCCCCCCGCCACCCCCTGGAGATGACATGCGGGTCCGACCCGCATTTCCCAGGCGCGGAATCTGGTTTCAGCCGCGTGTCTCGTTAAAGTCCACGGGAGCTGGGGGCAGGGCGGGGCCGGGGCGTACGGCTCCCTGGGGACATGGGCCCCAGCGCCAGATTCAGCAGTGCCTTCTGCCGGGCTCGTCCCAGGAGTCCTCGTGTTGGTGGTTGACTAGCTTACCCGAGCCCTGAGGACCTCGCCTGCGGACGGTGCATTTAATGGGAACACAGAACGAGGCCCGGGAAAGCGCGGGGACAGCACTTGCCTCGGCGCGGTACAGCTAATGGCCCTCGTGGGCGGGTCGACGGGACAGGGAGAGGCTCGTACCTGCTGCCACCGGCCTCTTCCAACAGGTTCAGGGCAACTAAGGCCCGGCCTGTAGGCAGAAGGTACTTCACCCGTAAGAAAGGTGTGTGCAGGGATTTTCCAGTTTTACGAAGGAGAGGAAAGCGCCAAAGCCACAATGTAAATTCAGCAAACGTCTGCGTTCCCTTTATCCTTCGAGGCGTAAACCGGCCACCTTGCTTGTCAGCTTTCCTCACTTCCAACGGAAGAAATCGAAGACCTAAAGTGCACGTCCACATACAATCGACAGAGAAAACTACGGAGTCGCCTGAACGGAGATGCCCGTGTTACCAGGCATAGGCAGAATCTGAAAATGTCCCTCGTCTTTCCTCGCTGTTAGGTTGTTTTCCTCTTGCGAACCCCATTCAGCACTCGGAAGGTGTTTGCTGAGAACCTACGAGGGGCAGGTGCCGTGCAGGGCCTGGTGACAGTGCGGTGGGGCAGCCGCGCGTCCTGTTGGTGCGGAAAGGGAACGGGGTTGATGCTCATTTAAGCAGCGGGGCGAGGCCTCTCTGAGAAGGTGGGAGTCAGAGCACAGGGAGGACATGCAGGGAAGGATGCACAGCCAGGACCCAGTACAGGGGAAGGAGGGAGTCTGAAGAGGTGAGGACGTTGTCCACGCCCCATGGCCCTGTGGTGACAGAGCCAGGATGAGAACGAGGTCTCCCCCTGCCCCCGTTCTCCCCACGGCCCAGGTGGCATGCCGCCTTTATCCATTCTCGTGTGTGTGTGTGTCCGTGTGTGTGCCCGTGTGTGTGTGTCCGTGTGTGTGTGCGCGCGCGCGTGCATTTTGTCGTCACTATTAAGTCAGTGTTCTTGGCCTTGCCTCCTTTCTCACGTCCGACAATGCCCCACACCTCCTTTCAGGCCATCCTTTAAACCTGTCTAGTTCACCTGTCCTGCTGATGTCAGCATATCCTCCTCGCCCTTAAGAACTAGATATAACTGAGATACAATCGAGTATAACGTATTAGTCTCAGGTGTACGACATTATGGTTTTATACATATATATAAAAATCTCAAAAAATATACATATCTGCCCTCGTCACGTCGATTTCGTGTTTTCACGCTTACGACCCAGGAAGCAGCCTTTCCGACAGGAAGATGGCATGTTACCGAGGAACCAAGGTGGCCCAGGAGAGGGGCGGAGCGGATGGGGGTGCGCCAGGGAGATCACACTGGCTGGGGGTGGGCTGGGGGAGATGGGGAGAGGCTTCTGCGATAATCCACACAGCAGGTCCTGCGGGTTGGCACTCGCCCAGGGAGGCCTGAAAAGGGGAGAAAAACGCAGGACAGACTGGGAGGCTGCGTCGGGCCTGGGGACCGAGCAGCCGAATCATGAATCAATACAAAATGCCCCATCCGCGCAGACCTGCCCCGCAGCTGACTGCCTTGGTCGCACAGAATTAATTCGAAGACAACCCGAATCTGAACATGCCACAGATACGCGGATCGGGACACAGAATTTATATCAAAACATGGGCCCAAATGGACCAAAAGGACGGTTTCCCTTTCCGCGTATGTTCACCCAGAGAGAAGGGCACGGAGGTTTGTTCCTGCCCCCTGGTGGCTTCGGGGGAAATTTCAGGGAAAGGGCAGAAAAAGGAAAGGGATCGAAGTCTCCACTTGGCACCCAAGGTCCGCTGAGCACCCACCACCCTGAACAATCATGGAGACGTTTCAGACTTTCCCATCACAGCTCACTCTCCGCCTGAGGTTGGCCAGTGGCGGCCAGGCCCCCGCCGGGGTCCCCTGCTGCGGGCGCAGGTGGCCCTGCCCCCCTCCCAGCCAGCCGGACAGGAGAGCGGGGCAGAGACAGACTCAGCGGCTGCCATCGCCCGGCGAGCAGACAGCCCTGGTGGCCTCCGAGTCACGCTCCACTGCCTGGGGCTGGGCACATAGCGCCACACACGACAGAACTCACTTTTCATCAGGCCTGAGAACATCATCAGGACGAATAGGCACACCCTATTTTTTTTTTTTTGGTGAAAAGCTACAAATCTATTTCCAAGTCTCATCTTCCACCTCGGCCCTCCCTGCACACGCACCCCCTCCTGACAGGCCGCGGTCCTCACTCGTAAGCGACGTCACCGCTTTTCCACTCTCAAAACTGCGCTTTCGGTTTCCTGACCCATTTGACGAGGCTCTTCGGCCCACGGGTGACGCCGGGAAGAGCCGGCTTTAAGACGTGATGCCCCCTCCAGAATTTGCCTTCACGTAGAGGGATGCAGGAGGAGGAGGAGGAGGAGGAAAAGCCAGAGAAGCAGGAGCACCGGGGGCCACCACCAGTGAGACCGGCCCCGACGCCCGCTGCGAGGAGCAGTCAGCCGGCCCAGCAGGGCCGCGGGGTGTCCGGAGCTCCTGCTGTTCAGTTTTGTCTCACACAGAACAGACAGCAAATGTGTGAAACCATATCCGACCTCAGAACCTGGTTTATTCCCCGTTATCCCAGGAGACGCTGAGCGGTGGCGGCCCTGGAGCGAGGCCCCGCGACGCGTGTTGAGCCACATCCCCTCTGAGAAGGTTCTCGCCCTCCGGAGACGGGAGCAGCGTCTGTGGGCCGGCGGCTTGTAAGACGGACTCTACTTCCACGCTCCACCACGGCGACCCTGCGCCGAGACTAAACCTGCGGGTGCCTGCGATGCCCCCGGCGGCCACCCGCTGTGGCTTTCACAAGCCCGAAGGGAAACATGTCAACGCTGTCTGCACATTCCTGTTTCAGGGTGCACCGACGGGACTCGAGCTGCCGCCTCGACAGCTCAGCATCGCCACCACCAACGTCGACTGCAACTGCCCCGAGACTGCTGTGAGCTCAGCGGCCGCCCCGCGGTGGAGCGTCCTATGCCTTGAATTAGCAGATTTTGCTTTTTCTTTTTTATCTTGAACGTTTTGTTAAAACTTCCTTTCTGCTGACACCTGCTTCAGGCTGGAGAAGAGGGGAGTGGTGACACGCTGGCCATCTCCGTGGGCGACGCTCCCCCACCCCCACCGGCCTGAGTCACCCCTCCTGAGGGGAGGCTGAGGCCCTCGCCCAAGGTCACACCGTTAGTAAGTGATCCTGGGAGTCGGGGTCCCTCCGGCGTGCCCAGAGCCCAGGGGCCCCCCACTATTTTTTTACCCAAGGTTAACAGAAGGGTCTGGCTGCTGGAGGAAGAGGTCTGACGCGAGCAGGCCCCACCCCACAGTCCATCTTCCCTTTTCGAGTCCAGGCTGCCCACACACCTGTCCAGGACACAGTGACGGATGCTGACGTGCCCTCGGCAAGACCCGGGACATGGGGTCTGTCCTTCCACGAACACGTCGTTTCCAGTTCGCGTTATCCTTTTGCTTTGGCACCAAAAACGTCTTCCTATGCCGCACGGCCCCAGTGGCTTCCCCAGGAGTCAGACATGCGCTCTCGTGCCTGGATTCAAGCCCACGCTAGCTGCTAAGAGGCGAGCGTGTTTCTCCTCTTTCTTTTAAGCCCACGTTTTGATATTCCACTTATGTTCCAGATGGCGAAGCGGCCAGATAAGCAACCTGCAGATAAGGGAGGCCCCCTTTCGTCATCACTCACCGATAACGCTGACATCCAGCAGTCGCCGTATCTTAACGAAGGCAACAAAGGGTTCCAGAAATGAATAGCTCGCTTGTTGCCGTAAGTTCAAACAGTTCTCCCGATTTTCCCCCTCTGAACGGGGTTCCTTTATTTCCAGACTCCCCTGACAGAATCTTTGGTGACGTTATCAGAAATATGAATTGCCTCCGGCGTGAACCGCCAGCTGCTGTGGATGCAGAACTCCTACTTACACGGCGCGGGCCACACGCCGATGGTTTCCTGGCCTTCTTAATCAAACAGCATTAAGTGAATCACAATGTGACTCTTCCAGGGAGACAGAGACGGTAGTTCTAGATTTCTGTAGACACCGTCCCTCCCCCTGTGCAGTCATCAGAGCCCCCTGGGCTTGGTCTCTGTCTCCCCTCCAGCTCTGCTCACGGGTGTCTGCGATCAGCTTCGGTGGGGCAAGCAGAAACTACGGTCTCCCTCCCTGCACCACCTGCCTCCGGAGAACGTGGGCAAGCCCCCCACGTGGAGGACACCGGCATGCAGTTTGCGCTGGAAGTAGGCCGTACTAGAAAAAACAAGTCAACAAAATTACCCTTAAAAATGCAACAAGGAATAAAAGATCTTTTAAAAGCAGAGGTAGACGTCGATCGTTCATCTTCCGGACTGATGCACGAGGCGACCACCAGCTGTGTCCGAAACAGTGAGATGCTGTGACGAGGAATTACTTTTCCCGCTTTGCTTTTGCGAAGTCAGGTCGCTGCATATCCCTGGGTAGACTTTCTTGGGGAGATGCATTTAAATCCTAAAGGTTCAGAAATTTCTGTTGATATATTTTTTTCTATTCAATGAAAATAAACATGTCACTAGGACTAGAAACCCGAAAGAAAATTCAAGATGCGATGTAAAAATGGAAATAATGGCAGGAACCCTGCGTAAACACTTCTGAATTAATCTTTTAGTCATTCCAATTGCTCTTTTAAGAAACCTTTTCTCTGTCCACAGTTCAGCTGTCAATCATAACAGCATGGCAGTTTTCTCCCCATGGAGATGAGATACTGCAGACTCATACATACGCACGGCTGCACTTAAAGCAGGGATGGATCTAGATGGCACGGTGGAAATTACGAGTAACCAGAAAGTGACAAAACAAGTTGCCCAAACGTTGCCATAATCCCACAGTTCTGCCATAGAACCCTAAAAAAGGCTGAACACTGCCACGTTTAAATTCTTTCAAACCACCTTAGTGCAGCGCGTCCCAACAGAACGTGCCGTTAGTGGCCTGCTCCATAGCTGCACCGCCCGACATGGCAGCTCTCGTGGGGCGCATCGGGCCCCCCCGAAAGACTATGCTGAGCCCTCACCCCAGGCGCCTGTGAATGTGACTTGACTTGGAATTAGGGTCTTTGCAGATGTATGAAGATGAGGTCATACTGGATTAGAATGGGCCCAAATCCAGGATGACTGGGATCCTTATACGATGAGAAGGTGGCACAGAGCAACGTGCACACAGAGGGAGAACCTCGGCCACGCGAACACAGAGACAGAAAACGGGAATGACGCAGCGGCCAGCCAGGAACCACCGAGGGTTACCGGCCACTGCCAGGAGGACAGGGCAAGGACAGACTCAGCCCCGGACGCCTCAGAGGGAGCATGGCCCTGCCAGTGCCTGAATTTCGGACTTTCAGCTTCCAGAATTGAGACTAAATTCCTGCTGTTTTAAGTCACCCAGGTCGTGGCGACGTGTTACAGCGGCCCCAGGAAATTAAGACAGCGGCCGTGGGCCACATGGTGGCCACTGAGACTTGACGTGTGGCTCACGAGGCTGAGGAACTGAATTTTAATTTTAAATTTTAACTAGACACCTGTAGCCAATCGCGACTTTATTGGACAGAGCTGCTTTATCAGTTTCAAAGACTTCTACAACAGTTTTATAAATCCGAATCCCTTATCAAGTCGATTCTTTGAATTAAAACAGAATAAATCCTATGGTTACTAGCGAGCTTTAATCAAGCAAGCACACTGTGTGTATCACACACACATACATACATACCTTCTTTAATAGTCAACAAAATCACATCAGTGACAGTTAGCCTCCAAATGACAGTCCTTCCCTCTCCCAGCACATTAAAATACGCTGGAAAAGTGCGTGGAACTGCCCGCACGCCACTGAACTAAGAGTCCTAAGCTCTGAATTCACAAACCTAAAATGCTGTTTTGTTTCACGCCCCCAAGTTCCATTAGTGAGGAGATGCTATTCAGACTCACTGAATATTGAATTAACAAGTGTCACGGACTGCACTTCATGAAGTATTCATGAGTTCTCAGTTAACGCTAATTAAGATTTTTAAAAGGCCGATGTTAAGTGATTGTAAGACCCTGCACGTACTGGACAAAAGTATGAAAAATTAAGGTTCGGAAGAAAATATGATCCAAAATCCTAGTTGAATTACGCAAGTTAGGAGGAGAACATTTAGCTTTTTGGTATGTGGCTCTAGTTTGTGAACATTTAAATAAATAAAATTTAAAAACCACTTTTTGCAAACCAGCTTTAATCAAACTGCAAGGAGCCAAGAGACGATATTTGTGCTGGTCACTGATTGCCCGCTTTTATGCATGCCAGACAGCGAGGATGTTTCTCCTCCAAGGAGGCTGAAACGTTTACTTTTGAGTGACATATTAAAGGGAGATTATTAACAACCATGAATGCCACATAAATTTTTTTTTTTGGAACACTTCTATTCGGAATTACTTCTTCATATAGCAGGTGAAGAGATGTGATGAAGAAACCAGGTTATAAAAATTTGCAAACTATTTTGAAGCTCCAAAAAAACCAAAAATTGGGCATGCAAAACATTCGGCAACTTTAATTTTTGGTCTAATTCAAACAGTCAACGGGAAATGTTTTTCTGGATGGGACTGAATTAAAGATAGCAACTGTGACAACCAACTGGATACCAAAAAATGCCATTTTACTTAAAATCAAAATATTTTTTAAAGTAAAAATACATTTTTAAAGGTAAATAATAATGGTGTGATCACCTACTCTTTCCAATATGCCTATTTTAAAGACCTCTGTTCTATAAAGAATCAATGAATCAGGTTGTTTTAAATAACCTTAAGCTTTTAAGGCAAACATTTTTTAACTGGCAATTTTAGAGGTGTACAAACTGTAAAAATAGTAGTATAGATCTCAACTAAATATAGAAAATATTTAGCCATGGGACAGTGAAAGGAAAGGCACAAAGTTTTAAAAGCTATACATTTTCTGAAGCTTCAAGGATAAAAGTCCTACTGTCAAGAGCAACCAGGAAATGAGAACCAGGAAATGAGAAGAACATTACCAGTTTTACAAAGAACTGATAAAAACTATTAATGCCCGTCAATGGCAACTCCTATTAGCTATAAGGGCCTAACGACTTAAGCCCTCTTTCTCAACACAGATGTGGAATATTATACATCCATTAAAGTTACATCCTTCCGTATGTATTTGCATTTTCACAATGTATTAAGACGTTGGAAGACATTAAATAAAAAATGATGGAACAATCAGTATACATGCCACAATTCCATTTTTATTTAAAAACAAAACATATACATACATGTGGGTAGAAAAAAATTCGAATGGATAGAAACCAAAACATGAATGGTAGTTGTAGTGATTTTAAGTGACTTTTATTTTCTTTGGTACACTTTTCTATATTGCCTAAATGTTCTTTGCTGAACACTGTCCATTTCAAATAAAAACAACAAAGCTATTTCCATTCTAGGGGGAAAAAGTCAGTGGGACTTATAACTAATATTTAAATCACATGGAAAATAGGATTTATTTTTTCATAAACCTACCAGGATTCTCTTTACTGTAAAAAGACAAACACCTGTAAATGTAGAGCATAAATATGCTGTAAACTATTGTAAACCATTAAAGCACACTCTGCTTCATGAGATACTTGTGAAAATTGCTCTGTAAACTAAACTAAGAGAAATTATATTTGAGTTTGTTATTTAAGTCATATTTCAAATCCTTTTAGGTTTTTGCCTAATTTATCTTGTGAAAATCCAGACTTTTTGCTTAAGGTGAGATGTTACTTTTATTTAGCTCTGAGAAAGGAATCCATCGTGCTTCAAGTAACTAAATGTTCTGGAATTCTACTCAATGAAAATTAAGCATTACAATTCATACAGCCAATGTTTTACCCCTGTTTTCTGCAAATTCACTACAGGAAAGAATATTCAGGAATTTAAAAGATGAAAACATACATCTTTTAAGTACTGACCAACAAGAGCCACTGCAGATAGAAAGAGCTTTATTTTTTCCATTTGAGCTTTATCAAATGGACTGTTTAGCACATACAAGAGCAAAAAGTACCACATGCAAACATACAGCAACTGGTTTTCTCCTGGAAAAAGAATACAAATTCGAACAACATCTAATTTAAACATTTCCCAACTGTTTCCATTTTATTTCCCTTTGCTTTAAAGTTAGCATCAATAGACACCTTTTAGGTAAGTGGTCATATTCTTTCTCATCTTTAGTCATACTAAAATAATATAAAGCCTATAAATTCAAGCCATATATTGTTCCAAAATATGAAAAGGTTCATTTACATAATAGATCCCTACATGTTGAGAAACCACACACAACTAATTTTACACAAGTTGCAAAAAAATAAGATAAACTGTTTGAAAGTAAACAATAATTTCTTATCTAAATAATTTTAATCAAGTGAATATATTTATCTGATAATAGCCTCTCTTTTATAATATAAAAAAGTGCTCAGATTACACTTTTAAAAATAAGATAATGAAATTCTCATCATAACCAAAATAATTTAAATAAAGATGGTAGCATGGGGAATCCCTAGTACATTCGGATCCCCAAGACAGCAAAGTAGGTACGAATTTATTTGAAATCAGAAAATGATTACAGCACTAAGATTATAAATGCAAAGCTTCCAGCCCTGAAAAGATATAAACTGTCTTTGAAAGGTTCCCACGTGTCTTTCGCTAGATGGAAGCCATTAACATAAAGTCAGATTTCTCGGCTAGAATGCTTGTCAAGTGACAAAGCCAGGTCACTCTCCTTGACTGTCCTTTTTTTAGCCCACTGTCAATATTCACTCACTAGGACTCAGAAGAAGAATTTGTCCTTTGAAAACATTTTGCTTATTGGGATCAAAGCAGGACTCTCAAAAAAAGCCCACAGACAAATAGCAACTGAGCAGAACCTTTGCACCCAACTCTCTGCAGCAGACCTAGCAAGCCGTCCTCAGGGCCAGCATCCCAGCCCCCAGACCGGGATGCTTAATCACCTTCCTCGGAAGGGACCTTTTACTGAATTCTGCAGGAAGAAACCAGAGTTGTGGTGAGATTCATTTTCTCCTCACTTGATACTCCAGGGTAGTAGACCTTCACGGCCACCAACCTACAAGCTAATCACTGAGGCGAAAGGAGGCATAAGACGCAGCTGACATCAGCCTGGACAACCAAATGTCAAGGGGACCGAGCACTGGCCCCCTTGCCGACCTCAGCAACACCGAGATTACTCACGACACTTCTGAAATCCTATCTTGAAATTTCTTTCTAACTGCGGATGTCCATAACCAATTGCTGAGAAAACAGAACAGCATGTAGAGCGTAATTCTATTTACATTAAAATTACACATGCGTGTGTGTGTGTGTCTGTGTATGGCAATTCTTTCTCTGGCATGACAGGATTTCAGATTTTTACTTTCTTATTTGTCTTAATGTTTGAAATTGCTCACAGTATCATTTTTGTAATCATGAAACATTAAACTATCTTCATTTTAGAGGGGAAAAGAAAAAAATATTCTACCGATTCTGAGGGCGACTCCAAATAAGAGTCCATCAAATGCTCTTGGGAGAGACTGTTCTGAAGGACAAAATTTCAGAAGAACGTAAAATCCACACTGTTGGAGAAAACGGCTCTGTTCACTACACTAACCCCCGTCAGCAAAGTGCCTGCACACGGCAGGGGTTGTACACATTCTGAATGAATGTGTACAGTTTATCTGGATTGGATGTTCGATTTCTACATGACTCTTAAAATCATTGTTTTCTAACAACATTTTATTTAAATTCGGTGCATTCAGAAGTCGTTTAAAATCAGCCTAGAACTAAAACTGCTAAGTTTTAGAATATGATTTTTAAAAAGATCAATTATACAAAATAGACAAATGGGAAAAATGGGGACTAAAAAGGAATCGACAGCTAAGCAGTGGGCAACAGAGGGTGGGGATCGGCTGAGAAAGCACAAGACGATGGCCCACCCCTATCCTTCGCCCTGTCCCCAACACAACTCGACTGTAACTGTGAACGAACACATCTGATTCTCTCCCTTCCTCCCAGCACAGTGCCGGCCACCGTGACAGTGGAGGACATAGGACATCTGCGGAATGGGCAAAGGACCAAACCACAGGAAGTGAGAGGGAAAGATGGCCAGCCTCTGCTCCAAATTGCTAGTGTAACATCTCCTCTATGACACCCAAATCGGTTGGCCAGAAATGGATTATTTAGGTCAAAATGATTCCTAATCAAATATGACTTGTAGTATAGCAATACAAGTAATCAGATAATAATAACTAATTTTTAATTAATAACCAATGACAGGTGTCCTGATTTGCAAGGAATAAAAATTAGTGTACATTTACTTCTGATGAGGATTAGATGAAGGCAGGAGCCAACATTTTTCTTAAAAAGCTCCATTTCGTAGATTTTTAGAAATAGAGCAATAATATAACTAGGATAAACATATATTTTATTGTCTAAACTGGGATGCCTCAGAGTAAAAGGGAGCACTAGCAATAATTATTCTAGACAAAAAAAAAAAAAAAATTAATGCCAAGACAGCAGACATGAAGAAGAGAATCGCCCCAGGTAAACAGACACCTGATGTCGACACATCCTTTTTTTAACGTTCGCATTTTCTTTTTCTGAATTCTCTACTGAACTACACAGCATTCAGCAATAACTTAACATTGAACACTGAGTAACAGCAGTTTTGCTCTCGAGAAGACATTTTCTAAGTGATGAAACAGACCTACCTTCGTTCCCACACTTAAGGTATTTTAGCATAAATGCATGTTTTAAATGGATTTGAAGAAAGTGTCTTGATTTCTCTAACTACAAAAAAAGTATGACTGTAATTAAATTACTTAAGATTCACTTATTAATTTTACTTTCCAAAATATTAACAATAAGAAAAGCTTACCATTTCTTGTTCATAAAACCAACTTCCAAAATGATAAACCCCAATTATAAGGCTCGGTTGTAACATTTTTAAAAAGCTTTATATTCACCGTGAGACGCCCACAAATACATTGCGACAAAGTGTTTTAGAAGAGCCACATAACAGTCAAAATAAAAACGCACAGTCAAACTTGTGGACGGTTCCGGCGGCTCAGACCGGGCCGGCGGGGGGCCGGGAAGGGGCAGCGGTGCCCCTCAGTTCCTGAAGAGCAGCATCCGCTCGGCGCAGGCCTGCCCCACCAGGCTGGCGTACTGCAGCACGCTGGCCTCCTCGCTCGGGTCTCTGCGCTGCTTCTTATACACCCCGTACGGCAGGATGGCTTTCTTGTGGAACACCTGCAATCGGTCAGGCTCCTTACTGCGACCTTCGTCCACTGTGGGAACAAAAAACACTGATTAAAAAACAGGCACTCTTTTCATTTCCTAATTTAAAAACACTTATTTGAAATATTAAAATTCTCCAATAAGGTGTCCTCTCTAAAGCCGGGAAGCCACACACAAAAGAATGAAACCAGACTGGTATCTGACACCATTCCTCAAAACAGATTTAAGACTTGAATGTAAGACCTGAAACAATAAAATACACAGAAGAAAACATAGGCACTGAACTTACAGACGTTGGTCTCAGAGGGGTTTTTGTGAACTTGACCCCAAAGGAAGAGAAGTAAGAGCAAAAATAAATGAATGGGACTACATCAAACTAAAAAGCTTCTGCACAGCAAAAGAAGCCATCAATGAACCAAAAAGGTAACCGAGCGAATGGGAGAAGATATTTGCAAATGATACCTCTCATTAAAAGGACTAATACGCAAAATACAGAAAAAACTCAAACAACTCAACAACAAAAGAGGAGAGAATGCAATTAAAAAATGGGCAGAGGACCCGAACAGACACTTTTCCCAAGAAGACGTACAGAAGACAGTCACAGAAACATGAAAAGATACTTGACCTCACTAGCTATCAGGGACATGCAAATCAAAACCACAATGGGACACTACCCTGCACCTGTCAGAATGGTTGTTAGTGATAAGACAAGAAGTCACAGGAGGTGGAGAAGACGACGTAGAGGAAAGGGAGCCTCCTGCACTGCTGGCAAGATCGCAAATTGGTGCAGCTACGATGGGAAACAGTATGGAGGTTCCTCAAAAAATTAAGATGAGAGCTACCGCCTGCCCCAGCAGTCTCTCTTCTGGGTTATTCACCCCCGAAATGGAAAACACTTATCGATAAAGATTTATGTTCCCCTATGCTCACTGCAGCACTATTCACGGTAGCCACGACAGGAAAACCACCTAAGTGTCCTTCGACAGAAGAATAGACATAGAAGATGTGGCGCACACATACACTGGAATATTACTTGGCCATAAAAACGATGAAACACTGCCATTTTTGACAACACTGGATGAATCTTGAGAGTATCATGCCAAGTGAAACAAGTTGGATGCAAAAGGACAAAAACCTTGTGATTTCACTGACACATGAAAAATAAAACAGAAAATAACAAGTGAACAAGGAAAACAAGCAAACTGAGACACTGACACAGCACCGTGGTACGGAAGGGAAGGGAGGTGGGTATAAGCAGGGTACAGGCGGCCAAACATCTGGTGACAGAAGGAGACGCCTTTGGATGGTGAGCAACGCCTTATACAGATGACGCATCACAGAACCATACCCCTGAAACCTACACGCCATTAACCAATGTCACCCCCTAAATACAATTCAGTAGGAGGCGTCCTCTTTGAGCAGGATGTTCACATGAGGCTGAGTGGCATTGAGACTAACTCGAGTATGTTAATAGCAAGTGGGACACACAATTTTTTTTGGATTTTCTATGAGTATAAGGCTTTTATAATTTTAAAAAATAGTCGTTTTTAAGGTTGATTGAGGCATTTACCTCTTTGCTAAATCTGGATCTTCTAGAAATGAAAAGGGAAAGTGCTAGTTTCCTTTTCCATAAATCAAAGAGATTGTTTTAGATTTCTTGGGGTCCTTCAGCCATAAACTTCTTCTCAAGGTCAGGGGTCAACTCTCCACAATATTCACTAAAAGTCAAACACTTTATTGGATGCCCACCTCATGCAAGGCTCTATGCTTTAGTTCTTAGGTTAGATTACATCCCTTACTGTTTTGTAAAGAGGCAACAAGCAGTAAACGCCTAGTCTTCCTCAGCGGATACGTCATCCAGTTCAGATATTCATTAGTTAATCAGGATAAATCACCCAAGATCAGTTTGAGAAGAGACAGAAGCAGCACTCTACCTCTGATACCTGCAAGAGGAGGACAGATCCCATTCGACAGACTTGTCTCAGGAAGCCGACCTCAACCACCCATGAGAGGGTGGGTCAGGCCGTTCTAAAACTGACTACGTTCTACACCTCTTCAGAAATTTGCAGGGGGAATGCAGCTGATTATGCACATTTAGCCCCAAAAGTTATACTGTCAGAGAAGGCCACGCCCTGCCAGTGAGAACCCGGTCTGAGAAGGCACAGAGGAACGAGGAGAGCGGAGACACCAAGGACACCAGCCAGAGGGTCCTCACCTTGCAGAACCGGATTTTCACTTCATCCAGGACGTATTTGCAGCGGATCAAGTGAAGTACCAAGTGGCAGGAGAGGGGCCCCCCTCACAGCTGCTGTCCTCGGGCCTGTCTGCCCTCAGCTCCACCGCCCGCCTTCTGCTCCGCTCTGTGCTGCAGGAGGCCAGGGCTGGGGCAAACCGTCTGACCCCAAACCTCCCTTTCTCATCCCTGGCTCTCTGCTCCTGAAGCTGTCGAGGTTCCCGCTTCCTCTGGTGGCCCTGGGCCCACTCTTCTCTGCACTGAGGGGTGGCGGTGACTTCCTGCCGAGGCTGATCTCCAGGTCACCCTCTGCCTTGCACAGCTCCCAGCAACACCACTGCCTGTGACCACCAGCCCCCTGTGCTGACTGTTCTCTGCTTTGGCACTCCTGGTTGGATACACCAACTTCAAAATATGAGCTGTTTCCTACAAATTACTTTATCCAGCTGAAGCAGAAAGCAAAGAAACACTGAATATTTACTAGGTTACCATGTCCCTTACTAGGGTAAGCGACAAGCAAAGGAAAACAGGGCAAGCAACCTGGTTCCTGCTGTCGATTTCGACCATTAATGTACACACACTGCAACACAGACTATCCCGTCGCGTGGCTATCACTACCACCAGCAGGACAAGGTGGACTGAGTACGCTGACAGTCTACCACGAACAGAAAGCTAGTAACCATCCATGAGAACACGTAAGGGGAGACGCGAGAACGCTAGGAAACTGCACAAAATCTAAATCTAAAACCTTGGATTTTTAAAAATGGGAATTTGAAAGTATGTCTACATTTAACTACATAGAAGGATGTTTAACAGTTTAAACCGTTAGGACAGACATCCTTGGGGATTCGAATGAATGGAACACTCTACAAATAAAAACATAAGACTTGAGGTGCCATCATCTTATTTTATCCAGAACGAAATGCCACCCTCTGATTTTGATTGTTTCCTAGTGTGACATATAAAAATAAAAATATAAGATTAGGGAAAAGCCCACCCTTGTCTATAATAAACTGTTTTAAAGTGTATCCCTCCTATAGAGTAGGAAACTCTGTGCTGTTTATTTGTTAAACATTTACATTTAACCCATGAACAACGGGGGTTAGGGGTACCACTCCCCCATAGTCAAAAATTCACATATAACTCTTGACCCCTCCAAAACTTAACAGCCTTCTTTTGACCAGAAGCCTTAAATAACATGAACAGTTGATTATCACATACTTCGTATGTTATATGCATTATATACTGTATTCTTAAAGATAAAAAAGTTGAGAAAACCATAAGAGAAAACACATTTACAGTACTGTATCTATCGATGCCATAAGTTTACGTCATCTGTTTGCAAGACGTTTTATGATATAAAACACTGTAGAGGTTACATACAGGTTACGCACACTAGACATCCAAAATGAAAAGATAATGTGAAAAAGAATATGAAATTCGCATCTACTTACAGGTCTGGTGAGTCCTGCACTGATAACGAAGCAGCAGCACTAGGACTGCTTTATGGCGGCCCAGCCTAGGCTGCCCGCTAATAAACGAATCACTGTAAAACCTTTATGGCATAGCGTATCGCAGCCATGTTTATAATACAGGACTGAAAACACGGTCACATTTTTAAAAACCTACTTACTAGTGACGAGAGGTTCACACTGCAGCTTCCCCAACTACCAGAGAGCGAGGCACGCATACCACACGGGAATGCAACTCTTTGCAAGCAAAGTTATAAAACGGTACGGCAAGGAGCATGTCATTAATTTCACATTAACTGTCACTCACCGTACGTAGGGAGAGGCTATCCACTTCCACGCACGTCTTGCACCCGATGAGCACTTAGGCGATGACGACGACACAGAAACATCTCATGCGGTTCCTGCCACACTGTGAGATTTCCACCCAGACACACACACACACACGACGGCTACGGCACGACGTCATTCACTGTCATTCGTGGCTCACCACGAAGGTCTGTGCGCTGAGCGCACTGAGGAGGAGGGGGCTTGGTCTCGGCGACCCTGGAGGACGACTTTGGGGAGAGGCAGGCGCCCCGGTGACCTTTACAGAAATAGGGTCATTTCTGACTCTGTGCTTTTTATGTTTCTACGCAGTACCGACCCTTCTTCCACTTTTTGCTTTAATCACAAGCAGGTCTGAACGCTTGCGCCCCGTCCGCCAGATCTCAGGTCAGCCTCTGCTCCGGGACCGCTTCCTCCTCATTCTCACCGCCTGGCACCACTTCTCCTCCATCCCCTTGCCTTGCCCATCGCCTGGCACCGGTTCAGAAGCACCAGCCATCTCTGCCTCCACTGAGTCGCCTTCTGTGAATTCCCCCAGTGTGGTGTCTGTCAGCTCCTGAATTTCTCCAAGATCCGTATCTTGAGACCTTCCACCCCCTTTTCTTTTTTGCCTTATCCACTACCTCCTTCGTGATTTCCTTCATTGGCTCTTGCCATAAATCCTGTGTAGTTGCACACAACATCTGGACCCGGTTTCCTCCAGCAGGGATTTATTTATGGTCAGGGCTTGATGGCTTCCATGGTGATGGCATCTGCAGAGGTGTGCTCCCTCCGGACCTGGTGACGGTATCTTCCGCGGTGTGCTCCCTCGGGACCTTCGTGATGTTCTATCAGGGTTCTCCTCTGGTGTGCAAACCATTCCAGAGCACCTACCCCATGTGACAAGCCGTAAAGGTCTTTATGAGCCTGAGCCAGAGGCTGCATTACAGACGCTGTCTCTGGGACAAGCTGACCAAGTCAGGGCTTTCGGTGTTGAACTCGTGGGGGTCTGGGTGGCTGGGGGCACCGTCCAACATCAGAGCTTTAAAAGGCAGTCCCTCACTGGCCAGGTACTTCCTGATTTCAGAAACACAGCATCAGTGGAACAAATCCAGAAAAAGGATTCTCCCTGTCCAGGCTTCTTGTAGCACCACCAGCGTCTGGCAGGTGGAGGTTATCTTTTCTCTTCAAGGCTCAGGGGCCGGCAGCTTTATAGAGGAGGCCGTCCTGATCACACACCCGGCTGCATCTGCACAAAACAGCAGAGTGAGACTACCCCTTCCTGCCTTCAAGCCTGGTGCTTGCTCCTCTTCCTTACCAATTAATGTCTTCTGTGGCTCTGCCCCCCGGCACCCCAGAACAGGGCACTTTTGTCTGTATTAAAAGCCTGCTCAAGCAGACATCCTTTCTCAAGGATTTTCTTAATGTCATCTGGGAACTTGTCTGCTGCCTCTTTCTAACATGACCAAACCATCCTTTGCTGGTATTAAAGTCTCCAACTTTAGATCCTTCTCCTGCCATTTGCTTTACGTTGCCACATGATGATGTCTTTTTCTTGAACCATATTAGAGTCCAAAGAGATGGCCTTTCCTAGAGCAATCCTGAGCCCACATAAAAGTTACATTTTCAATGTGCGATAAAAAGGTATTTTGAAAGAAGTGCAAAGTTTCTGCGCCTGCTAGTGGAGCTGCAATGATGACTTCACACATTTCCTCTTTTTTTCCCCTAGAATGGTCCTTATACTGGATTCATTTATCTTGAAGTGGGCAACTGCAGCTGCCGACCTCGATCTACACAACGTATCAAGCAACTCAACCTGTAACGTCACGACTTTTCTGTTTCTTGGGAGCATTTCAAGCATTACTACTAGTGGCAATTCGTGTCAGTCCCATGGATTACTCAAGATAGCACATTAAACATGATGAAAAATACTTGAGAACTGCAAGATCACTTTGTACTTTGACGCACAATTTACTAGAGAGACAAACTACGCAGACGATTAGCATCACGTGGTTTAAAGCATAACTCACAACACCTGAGCTCACCATAAGCCCAACCGGAGGCGGCCATGACATTACTACAGTAGTCCAGCATGAGATTATTAGTTAATTTTACGCAGTTATGATTTAATCATAATGCATCTTTACATTTGTTTACATTTTTTTGACAGCAAATGGTGCCACCACATACAGTCTATGTGCAAGTTTGGTAATTTTTAACAATATTTTTGTAATAGATTTGTGTGCATTTTATGGCAGTAAATGACAAAACAGACAAGTATCTACATATATTTTACACATTCATATATTTTTCTTAATTTCTTTCTATCTCTAGGCCATATGGTTCATCTGCAAGTTTTTTAATTGTCGCAAATCTCTAAAAAATTTTCCGATATATCTATTGAAAAATATCCACATCTAAGTGGACCCCACACAGTTCAAACCCAAGTTGTTCAAGGGTCACATGTGCTTCATTTTTATTTATTAAGATTAGAAAAAGGCTTTAAAATTATATACAAATCAAATTTTGGGGCAACGCTAAAGTTTCAAACACCAAATTCCAAATTGGCTTGTGATGCTTCTGATGTCCACATATATCTGAGTCACCTGAAATTTCTAAATTAATTTACAGCATTTTCAGAGGCTTACAGCACAGAAATTAATCAATTTCAAATTTTCTTTTTATTCTAAATACTTGTTAAGCCTTTGTATCTGGATCAAAGTAATCAAATGCACAACATACTTTTAAGTAGGTTATCAACCAGCTATTCACATAATTATGAAGTGGCAACAGTGATTTTCAAATCGCTCTTCTCATTCTCTTCTTAATAATACATCCATGCTACTGGAGATGTATGTTTGGCTCCCTGTGCAAACGCTTGGGAAATTCATGAGGTCGTTACTGTTCTTTAATTTTACAAACAACATGGTGCTGATTCTATCATCAACTCACCAGATTATGCTGAGATTTAACTGAAACTTTTCATTAATTTATTGAAATACAAAATAGTTTTCTTAATTACCCTATATATGCTTAAGTTTCTCATTATCACACATGGACTTTGTTTTTTTTTTTTAAAAAGGCAGTGAAACATCACAGAGATTAATAAGTAGCACTAAAGCATTCTCTCTCCCACCTAAGAAAAGTTAAAATTTGGAACTCAAATTAGAAATGTAAATTTAGAATTCTACCTACCCAAAGATACCAAATTATCAATCTAAAATTGCTAGTACTTTAGAAAAGGGGAAAGAGCTCAACAAGCCATACAATAAGAGAATAAAAGGAAAGATACACTATAAAAATTTTAAAACTTGGTATTTCAATAACTTGAACAGCAAAATTTCTGGGAATTAGTCATCTATGAAATACTCAATAATAAGCATATTGATTTTATTTTATATCTTTTTAAAATTATATAACTGCTACAAAACTCAAATAATAGAAATAAACAGAAATTAATGTCAACCCCCCATATATAATCCTTTTTCCCATCTTTCTTCTTATTGCCCCACCAGACAGACTTCCATCTAAGTTACCAGTGTTTAACAATTTTCATAAGATGCATTTAAATATTTAAATACAGTATTTTGGATCACATTCTTGCCGTACTTTAAATTAAGGCCAGAAAATCAAATCCATCAGTCTTTCAAATGGGTATATTGTATGAAGTTCAGAAACCACTGATTATCATTGTAGATAAAATAATACACTGTTTTCTGGGCTTAGCAGCCTGCAGTTTTACAATCATTAGTTTCATTCACAATGAAGGCAGACTGATTCTTAGCACACTCTACACAATATTTTTAAAACCAACTTAAAAGTTAAACAAAAATTTCTACCAGAGACTGAAAAATACTGAAAATAAATTAGTTATGATTTAATTACTAATGTAAAAAATACATCCTAAATCCTCACAAAACCCTCTGCAATCATCTTGTATCATAGCTTGCTTGATGAACGTCCTCTGCCTGCAGACAAAAATCCACACAGCTAAACCCACAGAGCACAGCAGGCCTCCTCCTGAGAGGACCTTACAGATAACAGAAAAATAAGCCATTCTGAGATTGAAGACCCTTTGCCATCTCATCTAAAGGAAACTGCCAGCTCATGGAGATGTCTAGGCAGTGTCTGCTGACGAGACCTTCTCCCATCTCCCCTTTCTCTGACGTATCACAATTTAATTTCATAAAGTAAAAACGAAAGGCAATCCTGCAAACACTCTTCTCTGACATAAGCGTTTGATCACTAGTGATACAAATATGCTGTCAACTCTATGATGTTTTAATCTTCACGGAAAACTCTGGTGGGAAACAGCTGCTTGATTTTTCCCCAACTTTTTATTCACAGGAGATGAACTGTACATTACAGGTACTTTCAAAGGAAAAAGAATCTAGAGATCAAAGCTTTACTTCTTCTTATAGGAATTTAACTCATTCGTTACTCTTATGAAGACTTTACAAGTTCTGGGCTTTCCAGAAAATAATGAGTCTATTTTCTTAACTTCATTATTTATTGCTATAGTCTTAAACAAACATGAAAAGAAATGACATACTTCACAGTTTCTCATGAAGACAGCTGTATAAATGGCAGACACAGTAATGTTAATGAAGCTAAATATACTTGGGCAAAAGTGTGATACAAGAATTTGAAATTTTGAACAAATGCATGATAAAACTAAACTCTCCAATCAAGCTCCACTCTGAAAGATGGAAAGTCAAATATGATTTAGAATATTTTACAGAAGGTATTAACAAATGTTTGATCACCATGGGAGAGAGAATGGGGAAGATGCGGAGAAACTGTGAAAGGAAGCTTTAGTACAGGACAGCAAAAGGTTGGCAAGGCATGCATAATAGTTATGACAAAAATTACTGAGCTCAATCAGCTAATTCTTCAAGACCATTTACTTTAGGAATCCATCAGGAAGAAGTACTCATTTTTCTATTTTATAAGGAATATTTTTGCAAGTGATCTCAGAATATTTTTTGGTAAAAATAAAAACTAAAAAAACAAATCTAAATTTAGCTCATTTAATAAGTTTTATTGAAATACAATTCTCCTACCACACAATTCACCCATTTCAAGTGTACAAATCAATGATTTTTGGTGTATACACAGTTGCGCAATCATTACAACTTTAGATAACTTTCAGCAGCCCACAAAGAAACCCCTTACCTATTTGCAGTTACACCCCAGTTCCTCCCAACTTCCTGAGCCCTAATCAACACCACTCCACTTTCTACCTCTATGAAATCATATGACATGTGACTTTTGTGACTGATTTCTTTCACTCCTCCCAATGTTTTCAAGAGTCATCCACACTGTAGTATGTATCAGATCTTCATGCCTTTTTATTGCCAAATACTATACCATTGTATGAATATACTGCTTTCTATTTAATCATTTAGCAGTTGATGACATTTGGGGTATTTACACTTTTAAAGTATTATGAAAATTGTAACAAACCTTCATGTACAAGTTTTTGTTTTCACTTCCCTTGGATATATACCCAGGAGTGAAACTGTTGGGTCGTATGATAACTCTGCGCTGAACCCACTGAGGAACCACCAGACTGTCTTCTGAAATGGTGTATGTACCATTTCAGACTACACAGCATGACAGTTCAAATTTCTTCACCTCATCAACGCTACTTATCATCTGTCTTTTTGATTACAGCCACCTAGTGTGAAGTAGTATCTTACTGTGGTTTTGATTTGTATCTCCCTGACAATTAATTAATGATGTTGAGTCTCTTTTCATGCTTACTGGCCATTCATATATAAACATCCTCTGTGAAAAAACATATGTTCAAATCATTTGCCCATTTTCAAACTGGGTTGTCTTTTTATTGAGTTGTAAGAGTTCTTTATATATTCTAGATACTAGATCCTTATCAGATATGTGATCTGCTAACGCATTCTCCCATTATCTAGAAATGTTTTTACTTTTGTTGATGGTATCTTTGGAAGTATAAAACTTAAAATTTGATGAAGTCTAATTTATGTTTTTCTTTTGTTGCTTGTGCTTTTGGTGCCATAGCTAAGAAACCACTGGTTTAATCCAAGGTCATGAAGATTTACTCTTTATTACCTTTTTAAAAAAAATTTTATAGCTTTAGCTCTTACATTTAGTCCCAATCCATTTTGACTTAACTTGTGTATATAGGGTGAAATAGGGAACCAATCTAACTCTTCACATGTAGATATCCAGTTGATCCAGGACCATTTGTTGAAAAGATTATTCCTCCCCCACTGAATTATCTCAGAATCATTTTTGAAAACCAACTGACCATAAGTATAAGAGTTTATTTTTGGACTCTCAAATCTAGTCTATTGATATGTCTGTTGTCTATATATCTGAGCAGTCTTAACTTTATTAGTCTTTTTTAGGATTGTTTGGGCTAGTTTGGCTTTTAAAATTTTTACGTGAATTTTATAATCAACTGTTAATTTCTGCAAAGAAGCCAGTTTGCATTTTTTAGGGATTGCATTTAATCTGTCGTTCACTCTAGTATTGTTTATTATATTCACTGTCTGCTAAGAGGTCTTGGAAGCAATGCAACCTCAATGACAAGGAACATGTTTACTGCCCAGGGCTTGTTTTCCAAATATTACTCTACAAAAAAGGGCTCAAGCTCCTTGGAGAAGCGCCTAGTTGAGAGCTGGCTCAGGGAAAGTACAAGATGAGCCTGGAATAGTTTGTGCCAGAAGGTAAGTAAATGCTCAAAGAATGATGGGGCATGTCAAAAGAATGCAGGAGTCACCTTGAAAAGGTTCCTACTAGCCAAATCTGAGACAATTTGAGCATTCAAAATAAATACTGAGAGTAATGGATTATATAATACATTGACTAAATCAGAATTTCATGTGTCCACACTGACATAAACAGGTAGAAGAGATTGCTACTTCTTACGGTAGAATGCCAGCTAACAAACGTACAAGGAATAATGGCATTAGAAAATCATCATTTAGCAACTGCCTCGGTAATAAATGGTCCGAACAACTAGTACATATGTTTGATAAAATATAATATTTACATTGTCTCAAAGTATCTCTCTATAAAATATTTATTATTTATTAACTTACAAAAATACATATTAACTTTACTATAGAGACACTTGGAATATACTACTTTATAGCTACTAATACACATTCAAGTCCCCAGCAGTGAGACAAACTGACAGTGCCTTCCTCAGATAATTCAATAAGAACACAGCATAGCTTCTAAGATATTCCTGCTAACACTACATTACCCAAATGAAATTATAAAGAAACATCTGATGAAATTAAGGAATATCCTGCAAAGTAACTGGACTGTATTCTTCAAAACGTAGTCACGAAAGACAAGGACATACCAAGGAGCTGCTCCAGACAGAAAGAAAAGGAGAAAAAAGGTGTGTGTGTGTGTGTGTGTGTGTGTGTGTGTGTGTGAGAGAGAGAGAGAGAGAGAGAGAGAGAGAGAGAGAGAGAGAGGGAGGGAGGGAGGGAGGGAGAGGGGGAGAGTGAGGGAGAGAGTGAGGGAGAACAGTACTGAGAAAAATCTGTGACATCGGAATAGGGTCTGTGGATTAGATGGTAGTGATACAGTAATACTCCTTCCCGGCTTTTGATGGCTATACTATGGTTATGTAAGAAAGTGTCCTTGTTTTCAGGTGATACATAAATATTTAAAAATAATAGCACGATATATCTGCAACTTATTTGCAAATAGTTCAGCAAAAAATAGAGTTAAGGGAGAAAACATTAAGGCAAATGTAACAACTAAAAAAGCTTGGTGAAGATCTACAGTTTTTCTGTAAACTAGAAATTATTTCAAAATAAAAAATTAACAAATGGTAGACTATTCTCTTCAGTCTCCCTTCAGTTTCACTCACGTTTGCATGGTTTTTGGAACCCCAGCATTACCTTTGTACTTCTTACATTGTTAAATTTTGCTCTGACATAATTCCTATCACTCCAGCCTGCGGAGGCATTTTCATATTGTTTCTCTTCTTCTGACATGCTAGAGATCCTTACCAGCTTCACAGAATGTAGAAATTTATATATCAAGATAATAATAAAAAAAATCTTTAGAGTCGAGTCCCCCAAAAAAAGGCCAAGGAAAAGGTAATATTAAATACAAGTCAGTACATGGATAACTGATAATTCTTATCAAACACACTGAATCAGTTCATCTTAGGATCTACAATGTTCAGTTGGTTTGACGAATTAGTTTTTTTTAATCAATAGCTTTAAATTCTCCCATATGGACAGCTCCCAAACATTACTACCGTGATATAATAAGTAATCTCATTGGTAATGTCACTGAAAATTCCATTTTCAATAAAAGCTAGCCACAATTCTCATTTCCAAATAGCAAATTTGGCATTTGGATGCCAAGGAAATTAAACTAGAGAAATCTAAAAGCACCTTTAAGCAGTAAAATCTTTGAGAATGTCCTGTGGACAAAAATTAGAAATTATAGTATTCACCTGAGAGGCAAATACAAATGCACTTTTCTTTGCCAAAGATCTCAGTCCAGAAATCTAGTCTCTTCCCCCTTCCTGGCCTCAGCCCACTTTGCATATAATCTCTGTAGATTACCATATCTCCGATAATCAACTTTTCTCTTTGGTAGTTTCTTTCCACTAACTTTCACGAAGTCTAAGACTGCCTTCTGGCACCAACAAACCAAATTCTCTGTGACCGCCTACTTACCCTCTAGTTACCTTACTCTCTACTTTTCTCTCCTTCTTTAAAGAGTATTTATTTAATGGCCTTTCCTCACCACCTCCCACACACTTCATAATCTAGTTCAATGTGTATCTTGGCTCAGTCACCTTCACTCTATTCCTAAGGTCAAAGGGTCTCCTTGTTCTTTAATACAATGAACACATTTCAGTCTTCATCACCCTCGGCAAAATGTAAACTAAGAGGACCACTTCCTCCTCCTCCTCCAAACCACTCTGCCTCAGGCTTTCCTGATGCCACTTGTCCTGGCTCTGCTCTCAGCACCACACACTTCTCTATATGACCATCACACACCGAGGGAGTTACAGAGATCTGCTCTACTCTTTCTCCTTAGGAAATTTCATCCCTGTCTGTGGGTTCAATTGCCCCCTTTAAGTCTGACCTAAAAACCCTCAGGTCCAGCATGAATCTTTCCCCTGAGCTCAGGGGACTTGACAACACTGTGTGCGGCTGAGGGCAGGAAGCCAGAGCATATGATTTGCCTTTCGGAGGGGAAGTTCACATTATCTCGGTTAGAGCAATCCTACTTTGAGGAATCTGCCCTACAGAGATAGAACTTACGCAAAAAGATACATTTAAAAGTATGTTGTAGTATTATTTTTAATAGCACAAAAAGCAAACCTGAATGTCTATCAATGGGGGGTCAGTTATTACCAATAATATATGTCACAGCATACAACCAATAAAACAGAACATTCTCAACCACGTAATTCAGCAATTGTACTTCTTAGTATTTACCCAAAGAAGCTGAAAAGTTACGTCCACACAAAACTCTGCAAATGGATGTTTATAGTAGCTTTATTCATAACTGCCAAAATGCAGAAGCAATCAAGAAGCTGGTGAATGAATAAACAAACTGCGGTACATTCATACGTTGATTGTTCGGTGATGAAAAGAGATGAATTATCAAGCTATGAAAAGACATGGAGGAACCTTAAATGCACATGGCTAGTGAAAAGGCTACAATACCCCATGATTCCAATTACAGTCATGCTGCACAGCTACATTTTGGTCAGTGATAAACCTCCTACATGATGCTGGTCCCACAAAATTATAACAGAGCTGAAAAATTCCTGTCACCTAGTAACACCTCGGAGCCTTCCTGACATCATGGCAGGACACGTTACTCACGTGCCTGTGATGACGGTGGTGTAAACACGCCCAGTGCACTACCAGCCGTGTCAAAGTAGAGCACATACGATAGTGTACAGTACATAATACTTGACAATGATAACAAACACTCCCATTACTGGTCTGTGTAGTTCCTATACTTTTTATCATTAGCGTGTGTTCTTTGTACCTATAAAAAAACTTTGCTGTAAAACAGTATACTGAATTACTTTGGCAGCAGCCTCATTTATCTATTTATTGCGTCTCTTGACTGCACCATTTTCTCTTGGGCTTGATTAACCTTGTGTTTTTTTGTACAGTAACACGCTGTACAGATCTGGGGCCTAGGGGCAGGCAACAGACTTTACCATATAGTCATATGAGCTAGGTGCAGAGTAGGCTCTATGATGGTTGCCAAATGACAAAACTGCCTAAGGACGCATTTCTCAGAACATATCCCACTGATAAGTGGTGCCTGACTGTATATAACGTTCTGGAAAAGGCAAAGTTGGAACAGTATAAAGATCAGTGGTTTCCAGGGTTGAGGGGTGCAACATGGATGAACAGGTGAAGCACAGGGGATTTTTAGGCAATGAAACGATTCTGTGTGATACAGTAGTGGTAGATACATGTCAACATATATTTGTTAAAACCCACAGAATGTACAACACAAAGAATGGACCCTAATGTCAACTACAGACTTTAGTTAATAATAACAGGTCAATACTGGCTTATTAATTGTAATTAATATATCTCACCAATGAGAGATGTTAGTAATGGGACACAATGGGTGGGAGGGCTTATGGACATTCTATGTATTTCCCATTCAATTTTTCTGTAGACTGAAAACTGCTCAAAACAATCTACTGATAAGAATTTTTAAAACGTAAGATATTAACAACAGGAAAAATTGGGTGTGGGGTATGTGAGAAAGCTCTACACTATCTTTGCAATTCTTCTGTAAATCTGCAACTATTCTAAAATATATTTTATTTTTAAAAAGAAATTTATTACATAATCAAGATTTTCAAGATACCATAATTTTAATGTAAAAAACAAACCACAGAATACTTTAGATGACTTTATATATAAATTATGTTTAAATAAATAACTAAAAATTATATCACTTTACTGAATTAAATTATACCAAATTAAAAACATACACATAGAGAAGGGCCCAAAGCCTCCTTCCCAAACTTCAACAGCGCTTACTTAACTCCGCAGAGCCAGCGCTGTGGATGAGTGAGCTCACGCACCGAGACGTGTTGTGGATTTTCACTTTCCACATCAGATTTTTAATAACGAGCAGAAAAACAATGATGTTCCTAGTAAAAATAATTTTTAAGTATAAGTTTTCTAGAGAGTTCCAGTGTTGGCAAGTAAATATGAAGCTCCCAGCACAAGTGGGTGTCAATGCAAAGCAGCTATTACCTTTGTTGCACAATCAAGAATTCCCATAGCGGGTCAGTAAGCTTTCTTTAAAGAGAGCGCCCACGGGTGTGCTGCCTTCACCACCTGCTGCTGCAGGCCTTGGGCTGAGCGGAACATGTGGGCTGGGGTGCTGCCCACCCTGTGCCCCTGGTCTCATTCCCTCCTTGGAAACAGACCAGGGAGCTGCTGAGTGGGCTGACTGGGGCTGATGGCCACTCACAGGGCCTGGACCTATGTCTCTGCAAGAAGTCACCCCTGAAGGCCCATCTAAATGTTAGTACAGAAAATGGTCCAGGCAGCCGAAAGAAGCTCTGCCAGATCCCCGAAGGAAACATATATTCAACACAGAAAACTGTGCAATGGCTCTCGGCCTGGGCTGCACAGCAGAAGCACTTGGAAGACTGAAGACATTCTAATACCCGGGACACGCCGTGGGCCCTGAGAGTCTCTGGAGCGGGACCTGCAGGGAATGATGTGGAAACACCCCCGTCGTGCACTCACACGCACGAGACCTTAAAAATACCAGTGCAGGAACCTGAGGTGCGTTAACAAGTTCTTGCCCCTCAGCTCTAAAGTTAGTGCTTCAGGACAGAGAATTACCAAAAACGAAAATGAAAGAAGACCCCAAAGATGCAGCAGGTAAACTCTCCTGCCACACGGACAGGTCGTCTCTCATTGCAGCTCCCACTTGGGTGTGCCTTAATGACAGAGCAGACACAGACGAAATGACCCCACTGTCACTTCATACAATAATGTTCTGAATCACTATTTTTTAGAACTTAGCAGATTTCTGTTTAATTTTATTTGTACTTTGATAAAGTGACTCTGTGGAGACTATAAAAAACAATTTATAATCACAGATAAAAGAGAAAAAAAAAAGGATTGATGGTCCCTTAAAAATCAATGTAAGTACACCAAGACCTCAGGAGTTTAAGGGACTGTCACAGTGGTATCATCTATCATGACTGTGCTTTGCTACTGTCATAGCTTTACTCCTTTTTAAAACTTGGCTTTCTTTCCTAGATTTTTAAACATAAAACTGGTTGCTAGAACCTCTCTGAAAGTGAATGTAATGAGTAATAACTAGAGTGATACAAATAAGTCATTTCTAAAAACTTGAATAAGATTTCATTAGGTTTGATTTTTACCAGGTAGTAAATTAACTTACGATTTCTCAATTACTCATTTACCACGTAGTAACTACTTATGACGTGTTTAATATTCTTCTTGGTATAGTAGGAAATGCACAGCTAAAACAAGAGTGATAGTTCATATACTCTTAAGTAGTTAAGTAGTTTTAAAAAAAAATAGTTCCTTGGACTTTTTACTTAAGACAGGACAAGAGGGCTTCCACTTCCAGGAAGATGAGGAAGGCCTACTTTTGCCAACTCCCCCACTACCTATGCCTGAAAACCCTGGACATTATATATGAGGAATGTAAGATGCCGAAAGGTGAGACAAGCAGGCAGCCCACCGGGGACGCTGAGACCCAAGGAGGGACAGTACTGGGCTCTTCGTATTCCAGATCCTGGAGAAGCTGGCACAGACTGGGGGGAGGAAAAAAAAGTGCCAAGAAAAGGAGAAAGGCAGCCTATCGAGAAACGTTTATGACAACAACCTTGAAAAGCACAAACTGCCACAACTCACCCAATATGGAATAGTGTAAATAGCCCTGTAATTAGTGAAGAAATTGAATGAGCAATTTCCAAAAACGAAATCTATAGGTGCTAATGGTTTCACTGGAGAATTCAAGTAAATGTTTAAAGAACACCAGCTCTATACAATCTCTTTCAGAAAATAAGAGAGGAAACACAAACCAGAGAGACAGTAAGAAGACTGTAGGCCAGTATCCCTTATGAATATGGATACAAAAATCCTTTACAAATCTGAAGCAAACGGAATTCAACAGTTGCGTTTGAAACAGCTGTATTTGAAAACAATCAGTGTAATCCAGCATATTAACAGTTTAGAGGAGAAAAAGCACACAATCACATCAATTGATGCACAGAATACACTTGACAAATTCAACAACCATGCATGATAAACTCTCAGAAAATTAAGAATGGAGGAAAACTTCCTCGACTTAAAAAGAACAAATGCTCTCCTCCTAAGATCAGAAACAAGGCAGGGATGTCTGCTCTCACCATTTTTATTCAAACTAGTGCTGGAAGTGCTGGCCAATGCAATAAGGCAAGACAGGAAACTAAAAGGTATACATACCAGAAAAGAAAAAAACTGTTCCTATCTGCACATGACAACGATACTCTTATAGAAACTCTCAAGGACTCTGTAAAACAAATCCTCCTCGAACTATAACTGAGTTCAGCAAAGTCACAGGTCACAAGAACTTATAAAACCCAACTGCACTGAAAACCACATATCTGATAAGGAGTTAATGTCCAGACTATAGAAAAAACTCCTAAAACTCAACAACAAAAACACTAAGTAAGTTGATCAAAAACAGACCAAAGGCCTAAAAGATTTCTTTCTCCAAAGAAGATAAACTCCCAATAAACACATGAAAAGATGCTCTATCACTAATCATGAGGGAAATGCAAATCAAAACAATGAGATACCACTTAGCACCCATTTAGATGACTAATATACATTAAAAAAAGTGTTGGCATGGATGTGGAGAAATCGGAACCCTTACACACCGCTGGTGGTATGTCAAATGTTTTAGGCACTGTGGAAAACAGTAGAGAGGTTCCTTAAAAAGTAAAATGACCATACAATCCACCAATTCTATTTCCAGGATTATACACACACAAAAATTGAAATCAGGGACTAAAATAGTTACTTGGATACCAATGTTTGTAACAGTAATATTCACAAAAGCCAAAAGGTGGAAGCAGCATGGGAGGATGAAAACGGCTCTGGAGGCGGATGGGGGTGATGGCCGCACAGCTATGTGAATGTGCTTAACACCACCAAACCGTATATTTAAAAATGGTTAAAATGGCAAATTTCACACATCCATCGCCATACATAGGTGCAAAAAATTTTTTTCTTGTGAAGAGAACTTTCAAGACCCATTTTCTTAGCTACTTTCAAATATGTAACAGTGTTAGTAACTAGTCACCATGCTGCGTATCACATGGAAGATCACACAGTATCTGTCTTTCTCTGGCTTATTTTGCCTTAGCAAAATGCCCTCAAAGTCCATCCATGTTGTAAATGGCAAGATTTCATTCTTTTTTATGGCTGAATAACATGCCACTGTGTACAGAAATCACATCTTTATCTATTCATTCATCGATGGACACTGAGGTGGTTCCCATTACTGTAAACAATGCTGCAATGGCCATGGGGGTGCATATATCTTTTCAAGTTAGTGTTTTCCTTTTCTTTGGATAAATTTTCAGAAGTGAAATTGCTGGATCACATGGTAGTTTTCTGAGGTACCTCCTTACTGTTTTCCATAGTGGCTGCACCAATTTACGCTCCCACCAACAGTTTCCTTTTCTCCACATCGTCGCTAGCACTTAACGCTTGCCTTTCTGACAACAGCCATTCTATGTGAAGTGACAGCTCCTTGTAGTTCTGGTTTGCACTCTAGTGATCAGTGATGCTGGGCATCTTTTCAGGAACCTGTTGGCCCTCTGTATGCCTTCTTTGGAAAAGTGTCTTCAGATCTTCTACCATTTCTAAATTGGTTTTTTTTTTTTGTTTTTTTGTTTTTTTTTTGCTATTGAGTTGTATGAGTTCTTTTACCTTTTGGATATTAACCCTTATCATATTTATGATTTGCAAATATTTTCTCTCATTCAATAGGTTGTCTACCCCTCAGCTTTATTATGGTATCACTGACAAAAGTTAAAAATCTATAGTCTTAAGGTATACAATGTATTTTGATATATGTATACATTGTGAAATCATCATCACAATCAAGCTAATGAACACACCCATCAAAAAGTGTTTAATGCAGAAAAACCCTAACATAGGAACAATATTCTGTTGCTCCTTACTGTTCTATATGTGGACACCTTCCCAACCTGACTGAACACTGGCTAAGGGTAGGAACCACATCCCACACAGTTCTTTGTACTTAGAGCCTAGACACATTCCCTTGACCTGGGAGATACAAAGACACGTCAGGCACAGGGCCAGGTAGCATCCAGTAAGAATTCTTGGTTCATGGTGTTGATCTTAATTAAGTTCAGGCTCTTCAGAGAGACAGCTTCAAAGCAACTATGCAGCTTCTATCAACTTTTTTGTTAATTAGTGCCACATGTTTATTACTCAATGTCTGAATTTTCAAATCATTCTTGGATTATTTTCCTTCATTTTTGAATGTGATATAAATGTTGAAATTAATCAGGTCACAAGAGCTTTAAATTGTGCTGTTGGTACCTGAAATCTTCATAAACTCCTGTTAATTGACGACAGTGAAAAGCAGGGAAACGATGCCACTGCAAACCACCCATCAAAAACACCCCAGGCTTATCTGGAATGAAAGGCTCTGTCTCATGCCTCAAGTCCTGAACCAGCCTCTGTCTGCTTCTCCAGAGTGGCTGAGATCTCCAGAGACAAAGACTCTGCGTGGAGAATACCCATGCTCCAGAGATCGTTCAGTCACTGGCAAAAGCTCAACCGATGATTTGTATGGAGAAAGGAATTTGGGCCCAAACCTGACAGTGAATCACAGCCAGTATCAACCGCTGGCACTGAGTTACAGACACTTTTAAGAAGCCCATGAGCTACACATTGCTTTACTGCTGCTCAAAAGCCCTGAGGTGACTGGTCCCTCAGCTGATGCACATAATCACCTGAGTGTTTTGAGTCCATTATCTTTGGGTACTAGATTGGAACCTGCACCCCACTTCCACAAAGCAAACTCCCCTCTCCGAGGAGATAAACAAAAAGTACTGAACCAGATAAGCTTTTCCTTGTTTCTTCTGGTGTTTTATTCTCTTGCTGAGAGGAAGGAATGTTTTGACCTCTTACAGCTACTCAGGTTTTGGTGTTTTTGCTTTAATCTTTACTAGACCCTCCTATCCCTTTTTTATGCTACCGGTCCAGTGGAATGTTCCATGTGCTTCCAGAGTTTCTGATGTGCTTTCATTAGTTCACAATGGCTAATGATGGAATCCATTTGTTGTCATCTGCTGGCTCAAATCTCCCCAAATGACATATGCTTGCTCTTGGTTCTCAATTTCATTTCATTACACTGCACTGAAAATGCCTACTTTGAAGTAAAATGTTTTAACAATGAAAACGTGTGGGGGACACAATAATAAGAACATTAAAACCCCCTTCTTGTTATTAACAGCAGCCATTATTAATGCAAGCTAACTGGCAATGACAACCAAGGCAGGTAAGGCAAAAACTTTACCACTGACACGCAGAATCTCTGGACAACAACAAAAGAAACTGCTTTGTCCCAGATCACTCATGGACCCTCTCCTGTGTCCCCCATCAGCACTGACAGACTCTTGACACAGAAAGCAAATCCTTGTCTTCATGTTGCTTGGCTATACGGTTTACCCACAAGTCCCTAGAAGCTAAAAATTTCTAATTTTTTTTTCATTTAAAATAAATCTTTAAGAACTCTTCCTATACCCAAGTACTGCTTCTTAAGTCCTGATCCCATTATAGAACTTTCCAAGGCAACAACACAGGAGTGCAGGTACAGATGCCTCCTTCAAGCAGTGTTGCTCAGTCCTTTTAATCCAAACATGTTTGTTATGTGTTTTAAAATTTCAACAACCCTTTTAATGTAAGTTGAAATTTAAGTGACTGTGATAAAAACAAATGAAGTATTACAAAACATATGTTTTTAAATCTACACACACTCTTCTCTCCTTGAAAATCACAAATTGTTTTCAAAAATACTTTCGAAACTGTGTAGTGGCAAAAGAAATGGCTGCCGTTTATAATTTAAAGCCAGGAATATGCTTCTGCAGCATACTCCAGCACCACTGGCAAGTTTAAAATGTGAAAATAAACTAAATGGTTCCTTCTGCTTTTTCTTGCCTTCTTGAATACAGGTTGAGTGCTTTAAAAAAACATGTTCGAAATGCTAGTTTTTATAGACAAAATAATGTGGTGACTGATGAGCTGCACAGCAAAACACCTCTTGTTTTATCAAAGGATTCACAATAACGGATTAAACAATAGGGTATTCTTTAAAAGACAATGAAAAATATAGTGCAGATTATAATCACTAGATTCTATATGATTTTTCAAAAAATATTAATTTAAAGGATGAAAATTATACAAATTTAGTCAACTAGTTCAAATATATTTTTACAATTAGTCATTGTATCACAGTATCTAATCTCCTCTCTCCCCATAACTTCTAATTTCATTAACATGAAAAAAATACTTTCGGTTAATTCAGAGGTCTGAGGAATTACCTGCCGTTACTTTAAAATGAAGATTAAATCTCCCACAAGAGCAATGACTTTCTTTGGATTGATAAATCCACTTTGGAGTCTCAAGACAGCAGGTGAGACAAATGCTGGTGAAACAGTTCAAGTAGCACTGGTTACCAGAGGGAAAGGGGGGTCAAATAGATGGTGATAGAAAAAGACTAGACTTTATGAGTGAACACACAAAGCAATATACAGATGATGTATTACAGACTGGACATTTTCAACCTATATAATTTTATTAACTAATATTACCCCAATATAACAAAACTTAAAAAAATTTTATAGCACTAGCATTCTTGCAGAGCTCTACTGAGTACTTTCACTGTATTCTTTCAAAGGCAACTGTCACACTTTGCAACCCATTCTTTGGCAGGAAGAATTATCTTCTTTAAGAAGGGAACTTAACTAACATTTAAATGTGAAATCAGAGCTCAGCCCTGACACTACTTTACAGGATCAAACAACTGCACGAAGCTTCTCTGTTGTCTGGTCAAATAAATTAGGCAACTTGACATTGAGAGCTAAAAAAACTGTAAGAGAAAACAACACATTATATTCATGTAAATTTTCCCTGGCATACTCATATAATATTTAGAATAAAACATTTTTCAAAAAGCATCTTTGCATAAAAAAACCAATGGGCACGGTATTTCATTCCAGAGTTTGTTCAAGGAGATAAGCCTGTAGGGTCACATTTTTCTCAAAAGTCAAATAAACGTGGAGAATCCAGACACTTGGTAGACAAAGATAGTTATATTACAAACAAAACAAAAAAGAAGAGTAATTTTTTAAAACAAGGCATATGATTGCTTAGCTTGCTAAAATATACGTGATAAACTGATACTGTATGGATTTTGTTTAGTTTGGGAGACTTTTCAGTTAACTATCTAGTTAGGGACATAATCTTTGAAATACTTGATCAATAAACTTATAAAATGAGACCCAGTAAAATGTAATCTGTAGTATTAATGTTGACCAAGATTGGTAATAGACCCCTTTATAAAAAGAACATAAAAATCTGAGCTACAATCCTAGATTTAAATCTAAAGTAGCAGAGAAGAGGAGGAAAAGAACCAATCTGTCATCTCACCAATTTAGAAGTGACATTTCTTACCTGAAGTCCACACATATGTGATACTTAAGAATAAAATACACCGTGAAAACCATGTACAAAATGGGTATCTTGGTTACCAGTGTCACCAGAATTATGAGAGAGAGGAGAGGCCTGTTAGCAACAGCCAAGGGAAGCCCAGAAATGTACAAACGCTGTTACCCAGTACAGTAAGTTCTCGCTCAATGTCATCGACAGATTCTTGGAAACTGCAACTTTAAGCAAAATGACATACAACGAAACCAACTTCACCACAGGCTAATTGATATAAACAAGAGGTAAGTTCCTACAGCAAATTTCTGGTCACAAAAACATCACCAAACTTCTAAATAAAGACCAAAGAGGCCTCTAACATGAAACACTCAATAAATGTGGGCTACACGTACATTTAAGAAAGATTAATAAAACAAGTAAGATCATTCTCTTCCAACTCACTTATTGCAGTTCAGGGTCAAGGGTAGCCAGAGTCTCTCCCAGCATCCCTGGGCACAAGGTGAGACCAACCCTGGACCCAGGGTGCACTGCACGCATTCCCACTCAGACTCGGCGAAATCAGATACGCCAATTCACCTAACGTGCACATCTTTGGACACGGGAGGAAACTGGAGTCCCTGGAGAGGACATGCAAATTGCACAGAGACAGTGGCCCTGGACAGGAATCAATTTTTTTTCTCACCAACATTATAATGAAACGATATTACTCCAGGACCTACTGTATAATTTATGACTTGGCTACAGCCCAGTTCTTGCCTACAGCCAAAACTGTCCTCAGGCTTTTGATAAGTAAGCCCATTATTTATTTCAAACACCCAAATTTCATCAAATACTCTCACAATATCTGACCTGGAGCCCTCCACTGAAGCTGTTTGTGTAGGGTCATATTGCCATTCAAGCCTGGCCAGTCAAGACAGTAAACTGGCTGTGTCAGCATAGTCCCTTGTCTGGCCTCAGCTCCCCAGGGCCCATGACATACACACAACACCCACCAGCCAGCAAAGGGCTCACGATCACCACCACGGTGGAGGTCAACTCAGTAATTTGTATAGGTCCTTCCATGACAGAAACACTCTAATACACCCTTCCCCATCTCAACCTCTTTCTAGTTCTTAGCCATTGTCTGTCTCACAAATTCTGATTCAGACAGAAGAGCAATGGAGTTCACTGTAAGGATGAAATAAGATGATACAGGATAAGCATGTGGTACAATGCTTAAACCAACAATTATTAATCACAGCAATTACTGCTCCTACTAGTCATCTACCAAAGCGGAAGCAGTGGCGGAGCTGGAGTGAGATCCAGTTCCCCACCTGTCCCCACCCCATGTCTCAGCTCTCCCAAACTAGTGTTCTTCTAATTGTAGGTGGTAGTGGTTATGAGAATAATGTCACAGATCATGACCAGCATTTCTTAAAAAATAAAAAACTACAACAAATTCAGAAACACTAGAGTGCATCACACGAGTGAGGATGAGTACCGTTCAGCACATTTGTTTCAGCTATGTGTGTCTTTGTGAGTAGGTACACATGAAAATGTGTACTGTGTCACAGCGTAGAATGCATTTCTTACAGGGGACCACAGTCGAGAGTTTGGAAAACACTGTCTTAAAACTATTTGCCCCCATCTAAAACTAAAACATGAAAAATCTGATCACAATAGTGAGGACGAGAGAGGGAAGGAAGGGTCTGTGTAGTGATATTTGGCACAGTTACGGAAGATAACGTGAGTGCCTCAGAATCACATAACTGACATTTGTGTGATGTCGAGTTTTTAAGCAGTTTGATCCTCACAAAGTCTTAAAGTCTTAAAGCATATTACGATCTTAACTTGATGGAGTCTGAATTTCCAACTTCACAGACAACGACACTAAGGCTGAGAAGCTCATGACCTCCCTAAAGTCACAAAGCTTGTGTGTGACTCAGCTGGAACCTCTGTCCTTAGGTTTCCAGTTTAAACCATAAAATACTGTTCCTTGGTGTTCATGCTCTAGTTACCTGCTATTAAATAACAGTAATGATTAAGTGTTAAGTAAAACAAAGTTAATAGACTGATTTCAGAGGTCGTGAATGAATAGTTAGAGAATGCTATAAAAGATACCTAAAATTCAACTCTTAGTTTAAGTGATCTTTAAAATATCACAGTGCAGGATTCTACCCAGTCCAAAGATCTGTAGAGTGAGACGGGAACCGATGACCTACCTTAAGAACTAAATGCAATGCAAATGCCAATCAAACCATAACTTTGGGGCTTACAGGATGCAAACTTCAGCGAGCAGACCTAGTAACGAGGTGAGTGAAAACTTGGTCAAAGGCTATGTGACCACCTCTTTGGGATATGGAGTCATAGGTAAGGCACTGTGAGCAGGCTTTGGTGTGTCTTTCAAACTGGAAAAACTAAAATAAGAAGGAAAATGTTTGAGAATAAATACCATGGTATTAATAAAGGTATTAAGGAATCTGAGCATACTTGCTATTTCTGTACCAACAATGTCTGACAGAACTGGACCATTAGAATAACAACAGATCATAGCCATAACTTCATTTGTCATCTTAACAATATCAAGTCCTTAGTTCATGAACACGGTCGATCTCCAAGCAATGCTTTGTAGTTTCCAGTGTGGTGGTCTGGATAAATATATTTCTAAGAACTATATGCTCTCTTAGGCTACTGTAAGAGGATTTAAAAAATTTATTTTCCAATTGTTTGCTGCTCCTATGTAAAAGTACAACTGACTTTTGTATATTAACTGTGCCTTCTGTGACCTTGCTAAAATTCACTTATTAGCGGCAGTAACTGTTTAGCAGACTTTTGGAAATTATCTCAAGAAACAATAATTTCTGTCTCCAACAGGAAATATGTAATTAAATAACTGATTTAGACTTTGATTTCATAACTGGTAAAAATTTAAGTTCATTACATTTATAAATTTATTAGATTTATAAGAGTACTCTGTTGGACAACTGAATTAAAAGAGAAATTGAGTATACTCCATTTATAAAAGAAGCTTAAAATGTTCAAAGAAATTTCATTAGTATTTTGTAAATGCAATCAAATATTATTCAAAAACCCCTTAAAATTATTGCAAGACTGTACACTGAAAATAAGATTTGTAAACTGAATTCAAATATTTAAAGAAGCAGATGTTTCTTTAACAGACTATTACTTTAAATGAACTGAATAAAAATTACTGAAGTTCAAGTGAACCTTGGAGTTGCCTTTCTGGCAAACACAAATCGTAAATCATGCTCATGAGCACCAAAACCTTAACGTTCAGTAGTTAATACCTACGTGCTCACGAATATGGTAACCTAACAAATATGTATATATCTTTAAAAGTCAAGATAAACCGGGGTTTTTAACACTGCGGGTTGTGATCTTTTAGTGGGTTGTAAAATCAATTTATGGGTCAAGACAGCCATTTTCTTTATGACAGACTAGTAAAGAACAGGGGGTGCATCACATCTAGAGGATAAACAGTATTTCATGAAACTCTGGGTTTAACTTTATGTATACACGATACTTCATTTACACAGGACAGAGCTCTTTCTGAACCTAGTTATTTCGCACACAAAGACACGGTCAGAGTGAGACTTGCTTTTCCTGTGGGCGAATGCAACAGAAGCTACCGAAGTATGGGGGAAAATGCCAGGGAACCATGCCAGCAAGAAAGCAGAATGAAGTAAAGAGAGAAGAAAAGAACCAAATGAAACAACATAAAACAATACAGATGGGGCCCTAGGAGTTTCAGAGGATCAGACCACGAATCGCTTCTTATAGTATTTAGATTTTCTGTGACAAAAGCAAGAGTTAGGGTACCTTAAAATTCTCTCACCTGGTTAAAGGCTTAAAGCACTAAGCCCAAACCAGGTGTTGGTTTTTTCTTTTTTCAACAAATTTAAATTCAATGTCCTTAATTAGTAATTTATGACTTAGTTACATTAAAGACAAATTAGGAAATTTCTTTCAAGCATTCCAAAGTACGTACAGAAAAGAGAGTTAACGTCCAGCCTACTGTGTGGTAAATTTATACTACTGCAATTATATGGAGAAATAGAAATAAAGGTTATTCTAATTTGCTCCTTATTTTAAATAAATACTAAAAATAAGCAATTATAGAAATTGTAGACCAATATTAGAGTTAAAATTATTTTAAATCTCTAATTAAAAACAAATATTAGCTGTGATTCTTATAATAAATAATATCTGAGGGGCCAATGATGAAACACTCAATTAAGTTCTCTAAGGATAAACTGAGGTTACATGGAGAAAACGTATCATGTGCTTTGGAAATAGTATATGGTCAATAAACTTTTAATTTTTTGTAAATCTAGAACTAAAGGATTTTACTTCTAACAATAAATACAAGATTTGTCCAGCATTAAGAGTCAAAGCAAATCATAGTTTATCATGACTCTAAAACCAAGCCCAGACACCTGGTTTACTCTCTGAATGACGCTTGTTAAATATTGACAGTAGACACACAGCCTTGTTACGTAAGTGGTGGCATCTCCCAAATGGCTAAACTAACGGTCAAGTAGATCACCTTATTAAAGTAAAACAACAACACAAAGTATTAATAAGCAAAAACAACAAAAGTGCAAAGCATTGATTCCTATTCCGTTTTTTAAAAAATACGCACAAATATACGCACAGAAAGAAATTAGGAGAGCATAAAAATATTAACAATGATTACTGCTGTGATGAGAGTATGCATCATTTTAATTTCCCTCTTAGTAACAGTTTGATGCATTTGGACAAACTTTCTACTAGTATTCCCAGTAAATTTTTTTTTTAAATAATTTAAGCAAAAAACATAAGATGTAACTGTGATATGGAATTTTAAAAATCTATACATATCTATCAATTTAAAAGCAATCTATCAGACTTTTACTTAAAAATCACTTGAGAAATTTCTGAAATCTTTTTTTTAGAGTAGGCAGAGGTCCTGAATTGAAAAACAAAAGACCTACTTATGAACAAAATGCCCGCTTTAGAATTTTCCAAGTTACTTTAGTTTGTCAGCCACACTTCCCACAGTGCCTTCCTTACCCAGTAAATACAACAGTTTGCATTGTTACGCAGACTTCCCAGTTGAGAAATAACCATAGAACCCAAACCTTCAAAATGAAGCATGTGCATTTGAGGGGAGGGTGGGCTTGAGGGCACAGAAGCATGGGATTTCCAGAGGCTTACAGCAATTCAGAACTCCTCTCACAAGTGGCCACTGATGCACCTTGTAGCCCAACTTTGTTTCACAGAGGCTTATGGCGATCAACTCTTAACTACTGAGCAGCTGAGAGAAGAAACTAGATGCAGTGAAAAAAGCATCATCCTGACTAACAATACCACCCATATTAAGCTCTGTATTTTCTGAGTCAGAGTTTGGGTCAGAGAAGAGAACAGTTTCTCACAGATTCCAGTTAAATCTCCAATGACCATATTTCTCAGCATGTGCGATACATTCCAGCATGGAACTGCATTTTAATTTCCTAAAACCACAGGATGTAAGTCTGATTTCAAATAGTGTCTGGACTGTGATATTCAACACTGATAAAAGCGTAGTGTTCTCTTGAAAGTTCCAAAATTCAGCTCATAGAAAAAGATCTTCATTTTCTTCTGTTAAAAATGAGACAACAGGCCCAAAATGGAGTCACTTATGCTAAGCCACGCACCAGCAAACCTAGACTTAATACCTAACTTACTTACAGTTTCAGCCTAACCCAGAAATGGAATCAGTCTGGAGTTACCTGGTAAGCCCTAGTGAAGTCATCTGCCTGACAGACCCCTGCCATCTCCTAAAGAAGGTGACCTTGCCACAAACAGTAAGCTCTTTACCGGTATTACTTCCTTGTCCTGCCTCCTCTGCCTATAAAGGTCTGTTATTTTGTACAGCTCTTCAGAGTACCTTTCTGCTTGCTAGAAGGGATGCTACCTGATTCATGAATCTTCAAATAAAGCCAGTAAGATCTTTAAAATTTACTCAGTTGAATTTTGTTTTTAAGACTTCGAAGCACTATTTTCAAAGAAATTTACCCCTTTGATTTTTGTAGATGAATTCTAAACCATGAATATTAAGAGCTGAAGGTACTACCATAGGAAAAGTAACTTAGCAGGTTATAGGAAAAGAACGTATTATGTATTCATCACTCACTGGGTATAATATACACACAAAAAATAGTCACAATGAGGCTTTAAATTTTCTTTGCCATGAAATGCTCATTAGTTCTTACTTAGGAAAATAAATTAAAAATCTATTAACATGAATGAATCTTTACTTGAATGTCCATTCAGTGCATGGAAATTACTCAGATACCTTTTCAACTTTATAAAACAGAGAGCCTGCAATTGCTTTAACATCCAAGTATTACTTAAAAAGAGAAGCCACCTTTAAAACAGAACAAGAAAAAGGGAAGATGAAACTATGTCTGAGTTTGGGAGTCAGAAACCAATTTAGATTATATTATTATTCAGTTGGAAGGAACTTATAAAGATAAATTTTTATATGTGACATGAAATAATGCAGTAAGATATTCAGAAGTTTTCAGCATAAGGCACTAGTTCTGACTGGACCTTAAGAAAAGCTAAAAGGAGAAATACCTTTTGAGGAGAGGATGAACAAGTATATGCTTTCCTCTAAATTACTATTTCCTCTGGCTTTGAACCTGACTCTAAAATCTATTGTCAAATTCAATATGTTTGTTTTAAGCAACTTATCTGTTTGATCAATGAGGTGTAACTTCATTTAGAATGAAATGATGAGATTCTGATTAATAATTTAAGGTGCGGGAACTACAATTCCCCAGTTGTTCTATGAAACCTAAATATCTAGTAATTCTCAGAGAGCCTGGCCCATGAGTCAGCTGGGCCCCTATAGCCACTCATCATCAGATTCTAAGGTATCGTAATGTGTGAGAAGTGCCCGCTCTTGATTTCATAACAGCTGAAGGTAACAAAATACGATGGTATGTGAACTATTTTTTTATATAAGAAAAAAATGTTGATTTATTGGGGTAAAAGGGGACATCTTAAAACAGAAGAAATTATTGCATTTCTTTCCTGGCCCCTTCGTATTCCAATGTGATTCTTCCATTTACTCCCTCCCCCTCCCCTAGCCTTTGCAGTTTTTTTTCCCTTCTTTTTCCCCTAAATTCAGACTGCAGATGGCTAGTAGAAAAATGTCTGTATTCTTAAGAATACAGACATGTGAGGGAGGTCAATGAGGTGCACATCACAGCACCCAGGAGTCTCAGCCTGGGGGAAGGCAGCTTAACGAGACCATCGCAAGAGCACAGGGAACATCACAGCCCTCGCTGGACTGACAAAGCCACAGTGAAGCAGTGAGGATGACAAAGGATATGTGTGCAGAGGAGGGACTCTGTAAACTGCCAGTGGTACCCAGACCAAGGGAGGTGAACAGAGCTGTACATTTGTTTAGAGAGAGGGATGAAAGTAAATGAAGACAAATGCTAACAATCGCCTGTGGCATATATGGGGATGTAGAATCCTAATTTGTATAACAATCACCAACACAATAATAATAGGGAGTTAGTCTCAGCATGTTCATCTTATTTAAATCCTCATTATAGCTCAATATGGTAGGTTCTATTATTACTTTAATCTTGAAGGCCAAGAATCTGAGGCCGGGGAGACTATTAAATTGCCGAAGGGCACATGGTTTACCAACTGATGATGCAGCCTAATTCAGGGCTGTGCTTTAGTGTCTGTACAGACAGCTAGTGCACATTGTATCCACAGGGAAATGACCAGAAAGGATCATCACAAAACTCATCAGAGCCCATTGATTCCCAACCCCTGAAATCACTTTACAACGAACTCAGTCCAACTGGTCAACATTTCTATCTTATTGACAATTTTTATGTACTGCAACAGCTCTAAAAGTAGTGGATAATAGTGTCAGCCCTCAAAGAATGATGTAAAAATTAGTCTAATGAGAGAAGCTTGATCAGTAAGTAGCACAAGCACAACTAATAAAAGTACAAATTACATGAAATGGTACAAATTACATGAAATCATTTAGTGAAAATTTGCAGAAATATCACCGTTAGATAAAATTCAAAATGCAGAAATCAGGTTTCTGCATTTATTTGCAAAACTGTGTTGTGTGCATGTGGTCCCTTTTCTCTCTTTCTCTCCCCCCTTCAATACTTAAAAAGTTACCCGGACCATGTTAGGAGCCACAGCCACATGAATTCTAAAAACAAAGCCAATGACTTCCGGCCAGGCTCCACTCCAAACGTACCTGCTTCCGGGTCCTGGTTGAAGCGGCAGTACTTGGAGTTCTCGAGAGAAGGCAGGCACTGCTCGATGGGTACCCAGACATATGTCTCAGGACACAACAAATCGGAAGGTCTATAATGACCCTAAGCAGACATGAAGAAAAAAAGACACAAGCGTTACTTACATAGGAACTTCCTAGTTACAAAGCTCCAGAACTACGGGAAAGGTTTTAATCACAAATTTAAATGGAGTTAACCAGAAAACAGTTTTCCCATAAATACCAAATGACTCTATTAGCAACTGCTTTCCCATATCAAGAATGCATATTTGATTCAAAAGCTCTTCCAAAGTAACACATCACCATCTGGGATGCCTGTGTTGATCTGGAAGATGTGAGTTTCTACTCTCTTTTGGAAGAAATATTTAACATATGATTCTTGCTGAGTTGACTGCCCAGAATACCCAGATTCAAAATCAAGGTGTCATTTAAATGCTAATTAATAACAAAGGGGAATTTCTTTCCACATATGAGAGCATTATAATATACATACATGAAGTGAACTGATTTTCCAAAATGAAACTTCACTATCCTTAAGTCGCAATTTTTTAAATTTGTAGACTCAATAGATAATATTCATTCCATTCTAATATATTAAAAAGTACTATCTGTCAATATACTTCCATGAGCAATCTATACTAATAAAGGTAAATAAAGAGTTTAAAAAATATTACAGAAATTTCAGAACCATTTGATAATAACCCTCTGAAGTTTCTTTGCTCTATTTTAGAAAAAAAATGATTTATATATTTATAGGCCAATTATGTGCCCCAAATCTAAAACCAAGACTATACAATAGATGCTGAAGAAAAAAATTATTCACTTAAGGGTAATTCAGTAGACAACTAACAAAGGATGGTACAAATTATGTGAAATCATTTAGTGAAAATTTTCAGAAATATCAAAGCTAGATAAAATTCAAAATGACTTTTCTCTAAATTTTAACATTCAAAATTCATTATAGAGGTTAAAATCTAACATAGTTTTTCAGTTTTATTTTTACTAAAACACTATATATCATAACTTAGTAAACATACATGAAAATATAAACCAGAAACAAACGTTTACTACTGAATGCTTCCCCATTATATAATCCTTTATTATCTATTCTACTTTATTTCTTTAAAAAAAAAAAACAAAAAACGATGCTCTTAAACCACCAAAACTGCTTTCACAAACAGCAAATGGACTGCAACCTTCAAGTCTGAAAACCACTATCTAGTGCAAAACCCACAACAAAGAATACTGCTGCTGAAGGGCCTAGCGCTATTCTAGAGCTGTCATGGGAGATGCGCTCTATAACCAGCCTGCTGTCTCAGCAGCTACGTGAAGCATCACAAGGATATAAAACGAGCACGTCCTCCCAGTGTTCAAAGCATTCAGAAGTCCATAAGCGAATGAAGACACGAAGTAAAATGTGCTCAAATTAATTCTTGCTTTAGAGGCTGGCAGAGTGTTCAAGGAGGATGTGGAGTCTCATTGGGGACTTGACTGACTGACTGGACCGAGTCTAGGGCAGGACGAAAAGAAAAGTGAACAATCCAGATGAGGGTTACTGCGTGAAGAAAAAGACAGGGCTGGGCCTAGGACAACTCTGCAGAAGAGGACATAGCAGGGCCTTGTGGAAATGGAAATGTGGGCTGGAATCAGATTCTGTGGAGCCTCAAATGTTATGTTTTGGACTTTATTCTAGATGAAATGAGAATGCTTGCGACTGAGAGAGAAACTGTGACAGGATGAAGACCAGAAGCCAGGCCTATGACTCAAATTTTCTGGCGTATTTACAGAATTGCTGATGCCTGACTGCCCTAGAGCAGCGAAGGTCACTGCTGGGGGCAGCTCCAGGTGGTCCACAGACTCATCTATCATTAAAAATCATAACACAGGATTATTTAACAATTTGCGCTGGAAGTATAATAAAGCCAGGTGTTCCACTGATGTCATCTTATCAAAAGCAATGCCATTTTCTCTATTAATTCAGAAACTGCTATATTGGGGGAAAGCGACAGAACTGTGTGAAGCTGTCCATATTATCAACAAATCCGAACAACTAACTACACAGCAGTCTAAATATCCCCCCCACCCCCCACCGCTTTTCAGTTATAGATCATTCTGAAAAGATGATGGAGGTTAAAAAGGCTAAATATAAAAGCTAAAGATACAAAACTTCTGGGGGAAAAAAAGGAGTAAATTTTCTTGGTGTATACAAAGATTTCTTAGTACACAAAAAGCATTAACCATAAAAAAAAAAGATAAACTGCATTAAAAAAAAAAAAGATGAACTGGACTTCATCAAAATTACATAATGTCTTCAAAAAGTGATCAGGAGAATAAGCCAAAGACTCGATGAAAATAGTAACAGAACGTATATTAGAAAACAGATCTGTATCCAAAACATGTAAAGAATTTAACAACTCGATAATAATCAACAATCCAATTTTTAAAAAGGCAAAAGACAAATACTTTGCCAAAGATACATGACTATCTAATAAGCACATGGAAAGATATCCAACATCAGTTACCAGAAATGCAAATTAAAACCATAATAAGATACCACAGAATATCCACTAGAATGGCTGAATTCATGAAAAAGACTGGAAAACAAGTTTTGGCACAGATTTGGACTATCTAGAACTTGGAAATTGCTGGTTTAAAATACTATAACCATGTGGGGAAAAATAAATATTCTCATACATATGTCATCTGTGATTATGTCTAGGATAAATCCCTTGAACTGGGATTGTTGGGTACCAGCGTTTAAGTATAGCACAAAACTATTTTCTAAAGGAATCATGCCATTTTATATTTCCATCAGCAATGTTATATATCAAGTGCTAATTTCCCTACATTCTTAACAAAACAGTGTACTATCAAAACTTTTGATTTTTGTCAGCCTGAGACATGGCAGTTCATTGTGGCATTAATTTACATTATATATCTTTCCATATGCTTAAAAGAATTCGTATTTCCTTTTCCATAAAGTTGGCCCATTGTTTTGTTAGTTTCTGGTCTTTTATTACTGATTAAAAAATTATATAGTAAGAAAATTAACCCTTAGTTTGTAAAATATGTTGAATTTTCCCAGTTTATCTGTACTTTCACTCTGTATGCCATGTTGTTTTGCCAAGTGGAAATCTAGGAAGTGGTAAGATTTATCATTTTTTTAAAATGGCCTCTGGGTTTTCCAATATAATTAAAAAGGTCACTATCACTCAAAGATTGTAAAAACATTTTAATGTTTTTTTCTAGTACATAAAGGTTTCATAATTTTACATTTACATTTATGCTCCATCTGGAATTTATTTTGGTATAAGGTAGGATCCAACCTAATTTCTTTCAGATGTTTACCAAATGGTCTCAACATCGTTTTTTGAATAACCGTCATTTCCCCCACTGATTTAAAATGTCTTTTTGATAATTTACTAAATTCCACATATACTTATATCTCTTTCTTGACCTTCTATCTGTTGTTATACTGATCTGTCGACTCATGTACCAGTGCCACATAGTTTTAACTATTAAAGCTTTATATTATATTTTAGTACCTAGTGGGTCTAAACCCCCCTCATTGCTCTTTATGTGTCAAATTTTCTGGCTCTTTTTGTTTAGTCTAAAATTCTGTATTTAACATTCAAAATATTACCAATACGAACAAGGAAATAGTAATAAAATTAGAATGACGTATCTTCTCTATTGTAATGGCAGAACATAAAGAGAATCCCAAGAATATCTAGTGAAAAGAAAATATATGTATCATCTTAAGTTAAACAAAAACCCCCCAAAACAAACAAATGACACCATTTTCTAACTTCAGGTGGAACTGAGTTTTGACTGGCTAACACACAGATCAAATATTTAGGGGGTTGGGGGGGGAGAGAGGGGGGCAATCAGGCATCTAATTTGATTCTTGAAGGTTAAAACAGACATATTTCGTGTAGATATGCAGATCCATCGATAGCCACAGAGACCCAGTACCTGGATTTAACAGTGATGCTAACAAATCAAAAACTTTCAGTCAATGCGCATTAACTGAATCCTCACTACAGGACAGGTACCAGACGCTGGAAACGAACAGACGGAACAGCGAGTGCCTCTAGATAATTCAGTCTATTGTATTGGGAATGACAGGCCTGGATAAAGTACACCTAAGAATACACTAATTGTGATCATGTGCAACTGTCCAAAATTTCTAAATTTTCACAATGTTATTTCAAGGCAATACTTACTCCTAACAATGGGTCAGATAATCTGATTTTTACTCCTCAAATAGTTTATCTCATGGAAAAGCCATAAATGTACACATTTTAACTCCTATTCATCATCAAAATCAGATTTTTAGATTAGGTTGAAACATTATTTTTCTCCTAAGTGTATGCTTATTTCAATGCTTCAAATATTCAGTCAAGCCAACAAAGTATGCAGAGTTTTATGTAACATACCACTTTGAAATGTTATGCTTTCTAAACGGAGCTGGTTGAGAGTTAAGTGACTAAAGTGCTTAAAGCTCAATTTAAAGTCGCCACCACACAAATGAAAAACAGTTTGTAAGGCACCCTGCCTCTTCAGCCGGTGTAAGAAAATGAGAACTGTCAATTACTTAAGGATTTGGACATACTTTCCCATGTTTAGAAGAAAAAATATTTAATCAACCTCTAAGTACATTCACTCATATTAGAGCAATGAGGTAAAAGCAGATTAGTTCTTTCCTACGGCGCTTGACTTTTTGTAAATAAGAAGTCTAAATTTCCACAGATTTCTTAATTACTCAAAACTTTGAAAATATAAGCAGTCTGACTGGGCTTACCTCACAACTTTTTGGAGCATTCTTTCAATCTGATCTACAATTTTAGAAGATAAACTCTAGATTCCTATCACACCATCTCCAAAAAACAACCCAACAAGGACAGCACCCCAGCGAACCCCTACCACACAGGGCGCCGTCTGCAGGACAGGGTGACGTGGTTGAAGGTAAGATGCCTAGGAAAGGTAAAAGTTATCTTCTAAAAAGCCTAAAAACAGAGAATGCATATTTTTCATTATTAATTTCTGGTTAGGGATAATCACGCCATTCAAAGTTCTCAAAGGGAACTAAGTTTAGCAAACTGGATGCAGAATGTCACCAACCATTCTAACTTCTGTGGCTGCTTACAAACTGTTTTAGAACTGGAGAGCAAAACAAGAATAAGCTAAGTGCCTCTGTATTTTGAATTGCCACAGAGAGTGAATGTTTTGCTCAGTGTATGACTGTAGCATTTAACGGTTTTATTTTTTTTAAAAAAACCACTTACACTGTCTGTAAAACCCAAATTATACAGCACCTCCTATCCCCACACCCCCAAAGAACAGAGAAGAAACTAAAATAAGGTCATAATATTTCAATCATCTTTACTAGGCTGTCACAGAATGAAATTTAAGGAAATGCCTCAGTTAAATCTAAAACGCTGGGGGGAAAAACCCCAGCTAAATACATTTCCTGCTCTATTTCTATTAAAATTAGCTGCTTCTTCTGAAACAGATCACACAGTTTTGGTTTTTGGTCAATGGAATGAACAGGCATTTTTTTCACTTGCATGCTTCAGACCATAATTTGAAGAACATTATCCAACCTATTGATCTAATTTTCTGCCCTATAAAAGAATCACAAAATAAATTATATGGAGAATATCCTGGTTTAGCAAAACATGATAGTCAAAATTCAGCCTAAAAATTACTTTCATTTTGGTAGCCAGAGGTTATAATCACCCTTCTATCATTTCATGAGTGCAGTGAACACAGGTATTTAAAGTACCTATAAAAGGGTGAGCATCTGGAAATTTCTGATTTCACAATCATTAACAATTTCAGTAAGAATATTTAAAATAAAATGACATCCTTTACTTCTAATGAAAATACAACTAACAACGCTAAGCGACTTTCCTCAGTTAAAGTACAACTAGACAGAAATCCGGATTTTCAAAGGCAAAAGTTAGTAGTTGGGGGAGGGGCAAAAAATGGTTCAAGCAAACCTTGGCAATTTATTTTTTTGGTAACCTTTTTAGAGATGTAATTCACATACCATAAAATTTACCCTATTAAAGGGTACAACTCAGTTGTGTTTAGGGTATTCGCAGGTTATGCAAGCGATACCACCACATAATTCCACACCGTTTTCATCATTCTAAAATAAGCCAGCCTGCGCCCACCCCACAGCAGGCACTCCCCATTCCCTCGCTCTCCAAGCCCTGGCTACCACTCTGCAATCCATGTCAATGAAACACTTGTTGACACTGCCAACTTCCTATTTGAGGCAGAGAAAAAGCCAGAGCATGACACAGCCCATGAGGCCCTGCGTGACACAGCCCCCGTCACCCTTCTGGCCTGTCTTCTAAGACACTTCCCCCTGCCATCACCCACCCTGCCACACTGGCTTCCTTGTTGCTCCTGGAACACACTGGCCTGTTCCCACCTTATGGTTTCTCACCGACTTTTCTCTCTTCTGGTCTCACAGATATTCCCATGGCCAAAAAAAGATAATTGCACACCGATGTTCACAGCAGCATTATTCACAGTGGCCAGGACATGGAAGAAACCGAAGTGTCCTATGATAGATGGTTGGCTAAAGAAGCTGTGGTACGTATGTACAATGGAATATTACTCAGCCATAAGAAGAGATGAAATACTGCCATTTTGCAACAACATGGATGGACCTTGAAATAATCACACTAAGTGAAATAAGTCAGACAGAAAAGGATGAAAATCACATGATGTCACATATGTGGGCTATGAACCTAAAAGCAACAAACAGGACAAACAGAGACTCATGGAGATGGACAATGGACTAGTGGTTACCAGAAGTGATAGGGAAGGGGGAAGGGGGATAAATAAAAAAATAAAATGTTAAAATCATGTGTATATACTATGAAAAAAAAAATATTGGCTTAAAAAAAAGTTATTGAAATTTTTAAAAAGGGGTTCTCATACTAAACAAGGTTAGAATATAACTGATTCAAGCTAATTTAGATTTTTGTTGCTCAAAGCTGAAAATATTTCACTGGAATAGACTTTCTTTTAAAGAAAAGTATAGCTTTTCTTATTGTTTCATTTTTAAAGAGGGAGATATGCGACTTGAGATAAGGCCTCCTCATCTGTTCAGCTCAGCAGTGTCATTTGGTGATGACGATAACAATGAGTTGGCCCTGCGTTTGTTAAGAACGTAGCCCCTATAACAATTCTGCGTATCATCCGCGTTAACGCTCTTAGCTTTAAAAAGTAACAAAAACAGACGTGTCTATTGTACTGACAGAAAATTAAGATCATGTAATGGTACTGATAAACTCCAATGAAACCACCAGCCTTCTCTTGGAGAGTCCTCATAAAAGTCCCTTCTGCAAAAAATGAGACTTCAAGTCAGAGCAGCACCACGTTTGGAAAAAAAATTAGGCACCTACCAAAAGCAAATACAGCTCCAAGACCTACATAGCTGTCTCCCTTGTGGGCTCTCAAATACATGTCCATAAAAACTTCACTAAATAGGAAATGAAATACGAAACAACTGTTTCAACTCTACAGATCAGTATGTGGTCCTGTGTCTATAGTTTGTGGAAGTTTCAAAAATAAATGCATATTTAGCTTTACATTCCAAATGTTAATGTCAGGTTAGTTATAAAGTAACTCCATCTTTTCTCTGAACAAATGCCAATTTCCATAAATTCCAGTTTATTTCCAGTAGTACCTTTCTTCTTAATACAGAATGATATATGGAAAGCAACTTTCAAGTTCATGAATGGATCCTACTGTAGCCTAGTATTAGCTGGAGAAATAATATAAAACCCACGGTTTTAAAATGACATGCTGATTTCTTTTATCTTATTATACCTTCCCAGAGTCCCATAAAATTCTTATGCAAAACTGATTGTATAATTGATCAAAAATGAAAGAAAAGCTTATTACGTACATTATAATGGAAAATTTAACTAATAACAATTCTAAAGACGACACTGAAATTATTAACCATTCCTTTTCAAAAAAATTCAGTTTTAAAAGGTCCACTCTTTGATTATAGTAAATCCAGAAATACATGACTTTTAATTTTGAAAGAGATTTAACATCTTTTTTAAATCTTTTTAGTTTTTGGCCTTCACAAAAAGACATATGTGAACTCCCAAGTCTTCAGGACTACATATGTTTGCAAATCTGACACGTAACAATTCTCTCTGAATGTTACATTTTTCTGTATAAATCTAAATAACATGCAAATGAGAAGTTATTTAATTAAAGTTAAAGAATCTGAGACTGTTACTTTTCTCAGGGAAAAAAAAAAAAAAGAAAATCAGAGAAAAGTAAGGAAAGGCTCCCACATGATGATATTCCCCCAAGCTTGCAGTTTTGGCTTTTAACTGGAAACATCTGGGGATGGGCTTGGCGGGTCTCAATAAAGTCACCAATTCACACCCTGCCATTTTGAGGCTATTTTGTTTTTACAGTTTTCAAATTAAAACCAAACGGAGTTTCCTTTGAACTCTGGTCCTGAAGCAAAGATCTTTATGAGATTTCTCTCTCAAGAATACTTTATAAATATTTTGAGAAATAGGAAGGATTTTGTGAACATTTGAGAAAAGGGTAAAGCAGCAGTTTGTTTTGAAAGTTCTGGTTAAATTAAAATGTAAGGACACTAAAAAGACAGTATTATTTAAACACACACACACACCACCACCACCACCACCACCACCCCACCACCCCACCACCCCACCCCTGCCGTGAACACCAGTAGTACTGAACAAAAGGGAAAGATTAGCTAAACATTTAAGTCTTTTATCAGGTAAAGTTGATATCAGCATCCCATTTTTCCACAATAAACCTACCGATTTTACTAAAGCCAACTGCTTAAAGAAAAGCTCTAATACCACATAAACCAAAATAGTTCAAAACAATCCATTAGAGTGGGCTGTGCCTCAGAGAAAGCGAGTAAGAATAAGGGCTTATTAAATCCAGTCTTTCCCCTGAAAGACAAAACCAGTGGAATCCCATCCGCGAAGTACAACGGCAGACCCCTTGCTCCCAGATTTCATTACATAAACAGAGAGTGACTTATCGGTCCCCAAGAGAGCGCTTGAGCAGTAACTCTAGCTGCTCTGTTTTCAGAAACTGTGTTTGGATTGTGCCATGCTCGGTTGGTGAGGTGAGCCGAGACCAGGGAGACAAAGGGCCTAAACATCTGAATCCATTTGTGCTCCCCAAATTCTGAGAACCAACAGATGTACTCCATGTGCGGCTAAACTTTAAAAACTTAAAAATACATATTTTTTCCAATTGACTAACAAAAGTGATGGTATTCTGTGTTTCTTTAATTAAAATCCAAGGGTTTGCAAAGACTCTGGACTTACTCTAAAGCTTCCTTAAGACTGGGCTATTTATTTTACTATTAGCAAATAACAGAGAATAAAGATTCTAATTCAGTTTTAATCACAATCTTTGCTTTTATTTTGGAAACCCCAGGTTAATCTCTTTTCTTCTAGAAAATACAAAGAAAGCTTGTGAAGAAAAGATTCAGGGAGTCAACTTACAGTCCAAATTTAATTTCAAACTGAAGGGTCATAAGTTGAAAAGGATGAAGAAAAAAAAAATGAAAAAAGAAAAAGAAGGAAAGATAAACACAAAGAAAATAAAATGAAAAGTGCAATCCAGAGCATCTTTAATATCTGTTAAAGATTAAACATTCAAATGAATATTAGTGTACATGTGTATATTAAATTTGGCCTTCACCATATCGGTAGGAAGAGTCAGTTGAGGGGTTTGCTCTTACGTGGAAAACAGCATTTAGAATCACTGGCCCTGTCACTACCGTAGATGAAACCACCCTTACCTGGGCAGGAGGGGGCTGGTTCTGAGTTCTCCCTCGTGAACCCATCTTCCTGCCCCCATCAGAGAGAACTCACTGCGTATATTCTCTATTTAAACCCCTTTCTGGCTCCCTAATATCTAAAGTAGGATGACCGCTTTTTTAAGTAAAAAAAAAAAATTCAGAGACTTTTATAAAACAGTGATGTAATTTCAGTTACAGCTGATGAGAAATTACACAAGAATAAAAAGCCACTACAGCTTCGTTAATGTTTTTAAATTGAGTTTAGATTTTACTTATCACAATAAACCTATATATGTTTGTAAAATAATAGTACTGTACTCACATGGTTTCTTAGTCTATATCCACAATGTGTATATGTGGATTCACAGACCTCTCGCTCCTTGGTTTAAAGATCTCACATGTCTTGTGTGTGTGACACAAGCTCTGCTTCCAGCCCACCTTGTTGCCCCCAGCACACTCCCCCAGGGCATCCCCACTGAAGCCTGGGCTGTTCTCCGAGCTGACTGCTTATTCGGTCTAAACGCCTACTGCACTTCTGAACCCAAACTAAATGCCACCTGCTCTTTCTTTACCAAGACTTCCCTGGACCCTGCTTCACTCCCCACCAACTGTCCCAATGCCCAGACAGAATTGCCCCCTGCGCTCTCATTCCTGCAAGCCAACAGGCAATACTAAAGACCAAGCACCTGCAAGGTTTTGTGCTAAGGTCATGGGCAGGCCATGATGAACAACGACGCTGCTGGTTTCCATTCTCTAGGACCTCTAGCAGAAGGTGAGACGACTTCAAGGAAATAATCACACAGAAACATATCATTACAAAGTATGGAAAATGCTATGAACAAAATGCACTTTGGACAGTACATTAGCTGGACAGGTGACGGTGGCGTCTCTGGGGGAGAGCTGGGTTTCTATGGGGATCTGTTCTAGGCCTCAGGCCGGTCTGTGGGAGCTATGCGTCCACGTGCCAGCTCCCCACCCTTCCTCCATAATCCCAGGGTGGGAGCCGCCCCGGAGCTGGGGTACATCGTTCTTTTGAGTTCCCTGTGCTTACGTGGAACTCTTGTGTGGATTAAGTTCTTGAGAAGCAATTACTAAATATTCACTGAATTTAACTAAATTATGTCAAATTGTATTCCTTAAAAATTGAGAATTAGTAAATTTTAAAACTAGAAAGACCTTAGACCTCCCTCAGTAGTACCCAATTTCATTTTAATCTTTAAAAAAGGGTTGGGGGAGACAGAAAAGTTGAGATGCTTAATGCCAACTATGGGCAAAGCCAAGATTAGAAGCTTAATCTCAGTATTTTTTTTTCCCAAGCTAAAACCAGACATTAAGTATGAACACCTAAAGTGTACCAGCAACGTCCTGTGTCATTATGAGCTCAGAGGTTCCTGTTTATGAAGATTTGCCTTATTAGAATTATTCAGGATCTGGACCTTTAGAAAAATACCACTGGCTTTATTTTGCAACATTCTTTTTCAAGTTGATACGCCTTGAGTCAAACAAATCCTCAAAACAGTTCATAATAAATACACAGCTTTAATAAAGTCATTAAGCTGTCTCTGATTGATCATGTCTCCAATTAAAGCTATTATATTTTTCCAGTAAACATTTTTCAATGCCTGAAAACCTTAATCGTAAAAGTCTGCTTCATTACACCCCTGAGAGAAATAAGAAGTTAGCTATAACCTCATATTTATCCCAGGGGTGTGATCTTTAGTAATCATTCCTTTTTTCCTGCCTGATGGAAAATCCATCACAAATGACTTAAATGCTTCAAGTTTAAGGACAACCTTTCCCCCTTCAACTGTGCAGCAGCAGGAGTTCTGGTAGAATATACATCCTATGCCCTCAAAGACCATAAGCATTGTGTGTGTTTCTACAATGAAGGACTCAGTGGAAGGTTCATGTAACAGTTTTCAAGAGTTTCTACACTTCGTGACCTCAAAACATACTTAATAGATTATTTCCTTCCTTTCTAAATGATCAGTTATGTAATTATGAAGAACACAACCACTTTTAACAAAGTTATTCATAGGACGGGCAAATAAAGTTCATTCGCAGAATTTTCGATAAATTATTGTGAAGAATTTATTGTTATAGACACCAAATAATCTTGGATGACAGTTTGAGAAACCTTACTTACTTATTTCATCTAACACATCCAGCCTAAAATACTGTGTTGGTCCAAAACCATTAACCATATCTTAGAATAGAATCGAGAATTATAAAGATCTGCAGGATCATAGAAACCATTAATGTCTCTGTAAATGTTATAGTTTTATCCGTTTTTTAGCTCATTACAAAACCACATATGCGCCAAACACAAAAAAATGTTATGATGTAAGGGCTTTTAATATTTGTACGTATGGCTTAAAAGGCCATAATTTTCCATTTGCATGAACATAAATGGGAAGTTATCGATGGCTAAACCATTAAAATAAGTCCTTCTACATGGTATCTATTTTTTACTTTACACTCTCCAAAAAAAAAAATTATCCTAAAATTTTGAGGAGCCAATCATCACTTTTCCATCCAATAATAGTGTGGAGAAATTAACATGGCATAATTATCTTGTCAGTCTGTCATGTCAGAAGTCTCTGGAAATAATATGAATAAAACTGATGCTGAAATCTACAACTTCCAGATGTGGGAAAGTATGATCTTGACAACTTTCTATTATGCATAGCTTGAAATTATGGCATTTGTTATGGCTGTGAACGTAAAAATGTGAGTACTGAGTGCGGTTGGAAGCTATCGATCTACAGGTCATCTATAAGTTTCTGAGACAGCATCTAAACAATATAGTGTGCTTCACAGCACAAACTCTAGGAATACTCTTCTTTATCGTTAGGAGCTCACAAGTTTCAACCCAATGCAGTTATCCTTCACGATGCTCAAACTGTTCATATTCTAGCCAGTGGGAGTCCATTTAGGTTGGCTCCTGAGGCCGTATGACATAATTCTAGTATCCTGTGATAGCTTCCATGCTTGCTAACTTCATTTTGTCTTCACATAGCTATTTACTAAAGGAGTTTTAACTGTTTGCAAACTTCACTGTGTTTCTGATGAATGGAAGTGAAAGTCTATCACTAAATAAATTAAGCGTTCACCGGTCATCTAACTTCGATCTTGGGGAACTGTGCAGTCTGAGCCTCGAGTCTCTGTCCTACACCAGCAGCATGAAGCACTTACGAGACACTGCGACACTCACACTACGCAGTTAAATGTGCACTTCCCAAAGCACTGTTAGCGAAATCCCTAGCCTTAACTAAAGGCAAAAAGTATCCGAAAACAAGAATAAATCGAATGTTCTGGGAGCAAAAAAGGGAAGGCAATTATTTTTTCAAATCAGACCTAAATAAAAGAAATTGTTTAATTTTTTCTTTCATTAATTTGAAGTGACTCATTTTTAGTAAAGATTATATCTACATATAATTAAATCTTTTAGTATTAGTAAAAATAGTAACAATAAATTTATTGAGTGGTTACTGTGAGCTGGGCACTACACTGCTTTACATGTGTTACCTCACTCACCTTCACAGTCCTCCTGTAAGGAGCAGTGATTTTCATCCTCATTTTACCAATAAAGATATTGAGGCTTAGAAAGTCCATGTACATTAAAAAAGTCATGAAATCAAGATTTGAACTCAATGCTTCTGTCTATGGAAACACAATCTTAACTGATTTCTCCTGATGAAATGGTAATTAATATTTAAATTCTGTAAGAAAATACATTTATAGTCTAATGTTCAATAACATTTCATTAAGGGAGTGCATAAATATTTAAATTTTAAATGCTTGCAAACAACTGGAATTATGACACATGTTTTTAAAATACTCATGTTCAGAAGAAATTTGTGAAAAAGATTCTACCACTGGGTAAAAAGTTGGGGTCAGGAGAGGTGCGTCTCAAAGTACGACCAGAGAGCTAAGTACAAAGGGCGAAAAGCAGCTCTTATGGTGGAGAAATCTAGACCAAGTGAGCCGACCTGGCATCACCTTGAATGAGACAAACTGGCATTAAGGGACTCCAGATACGATGTCACCTGTGTAGCATTCTGACCAAAAAGTTTTACCTGAAAAAATTATGAAGAAATAATCAGACAAATTTAGACTGAGACACTGAACTCTTCGAAAATGTCAATGTTGTGAAACCAAAAACAGCAAAGTTTTGGTTCTAGATTAAATATTTTAAAAACTCACTAAACTAAATGAACTATGTAATCTTTGACAAGATCCTAGATTGGCTGGGGGTGGGGGGTATTAAATGAATTACTGGGACAACTGGAAAAGTTGAATACTTACTGTATAGTTGAATGTATTCGTGCAAGAATACTACAACCTTTAAGAGTGATAATGCTATTATAAAGTATGAGAGCATCCTTTTTTTTAGAAGATCTATGCAGCAGTACTTAGGGTGAAATGTCATGACCTCTAAAACTTATTTTCAAATGATTTAGCAGAAAAAAGCAAGCACACACACATACATAAAGCTGTGGAGGTGTACATACCAAGAGATAAAACAAATGTGGCAAGATGTTGGTAATCAGTGACTCCAGGTGAACGCACATGGATGGTCACTGTACTGTACTTTTAAATTTTCTGTAAGTTTGAAATTTTCAAAATTTGTGTGAGGGGATCAGATTCTATAAATACATAATTCTCTATACCATGCATGTGTGCTCCCACGGTATTCTGTTCCTTTTCTAGAAGTTACCACATTTGCTCTTACAAGAATTTTGTGAATGTTTATCCTGTCCCAGAGTTCTATGTCTGATTCATCAGCAACAGTAGAGTGACTTAGTGAATGCGCATCCTCAAAGTGCCTCACTCAGAGTAGGCCTAGGAAACACGGGATGAATTAAATATTTGCTTTTTCCAAGATACCAACATGTAGGTGACAATAAATGTTTTTATTAACAAAACTATAAAACACAACAGTGTTATTTCATGACTGATAAACTATACAATATAATCCTTTAAACTTAGAATAATGCTTAAACTGTTAAGTATCTGGAAAGTTAAAAAAGGAAAAGTTAACAAAAGTAATCAAATAATCACCATCAAGTTTAGTCTGTAAACCACTATGAAATAACTCATGGTTTACTACCTCATATAGTGTAAGTTGAAATTTATGTAGGCAAGAATCCATTTTAAAGTCAGTATCCTAAGTCGGTAATATGTACTCTAGTGACAGCAGCACAATTTTACCACTGAACTTCACATAGCCAACTGTCCTGACATTCAGGTTTTGTGATTACGGGGAATGGCTATCATGTGCCAGATGAAGACGGTAGTATTGTTAACTTAAGACGTGTACAGGCCAGATGAGCAGGAGAGTAAAGCAGGCCGGCATCATACTGCAGAGCAGGGTCCACAAACGGCCAGAAGCCCCATTTGGACTGCTGCTCTTTTATATATGGCCCATGACCTAAGATTGTTTTTTACATTTTTTAATGGCTGAAAATAAATCAAAAGACGAATACTTTGTGACACGCAAAAACTATATGACATTCAGATTTCGATGTCCACAAGTAAACATTTACTAGAATGCAGCCATGCACATTTGTTGAAATACATTTTCTATGGCTGCTTCTGCTACTACAGCAGACCATATGGCCTGGAAATCTAAAATATTTACTATCTGGCCCCTTTACAGAAGGGCTGTCAGGGAAAGAAATTTCAATTTCCAATGGACAATGAGGACCCATGAGTATGTTTATCTTGTGGCATTCATGAGGCTCTACCCTTCCGTGCCTTTTTCTATATTTATGGTATGCCCTGATTAAGAGTTTTAAAAATCCTTCCAATTATTGCAAACCTATGGATACATGATATGAAAGGGATAACAGTCCCATAATGTATCCCTTTTTAAAAGCATTGTCAGACAAGAGTTTGATGTGTGACAAGGAATCCAGAATATGAATGGACACACATGGAAGCCAAAGAGATCAACCTAAGCAAGTCATTTAGAGACAGTTCCAGAAAACCAAAAACAGCCCAGCAAGTGGCCGGTAACAGAGGATCCAACTCCAGGAACAGACATGCCAGCACAGGCTGGGTTACCGGTGAGAGCCCAGGACCCAGGAAGATGGCAAGAACAGATAGGTTAACACGGCTGATTTAACACTTAACCACGGGAGTGAGCGCAGGAGACGGAGACGTCAGCGGCTCTCCACTCCTACTAGCATGCCAAGGCTGGAGGCTTGCAATCTACGTGGCAGTCTTCACTTGTTCGAACTATTTAATTACAATTTGCTTGAGTATCTTCAACTGTAAATATTATAGAACAATTGACAGCAAAAGCTGATAACAGTGCATGTGTGGGAAAAATCACACAAACATTCATACCTAAAACTCTTTAGATTAAAATGAACAACTGCCAATTAGCCTTCTTTGACTTAGTACCAAGGCTTTTCTTTGAAGCTACATCACTGTGACTTTCAGTTACTGGTTCTGAAACGCGAAGGGAGAACTTAGATACTGAGAAAAGTACAGAATCTTTCCAGATTTTTATGGATTTTGTTTTTTAACCCAAAACTCTTGGTTATCTCACTCAACTAGTTTGGTAAGTTTATGATTCACCTTTGAGTCTATCTAAAGGATTCAAATTAAGTTTAATGCAAATAACTACTTTTAAAAACATCATTAGTTCATTTGACATTTAAACTATATCACAAGTGAAATTCGCATAAAAAATGATGAAAACAAACATGCGTGTATATTAAAGTGTAGTCTACCAGCCACAAGCATTCAGACTGTCGAAGGCATCACTAGGTAAGTTTTACGGAGCGTATGGCAGGCATTAACAGATAAACTGAACACAAAAGGAATAGATTCTAGTCCCTGGGGAGGGAAAAGCAAGCCAGAGCACCAGCTACTAAACCAGGTCACAAGGCTGACCTACAGCACCACACGCAGTTCCAGGGTTATGTGCCAAGGGCTGGGGCGACAGTAAAAAGGTTCATCCTCAGGAAGTCTAGGTGATGCTACTTAGAGGTTAAAGAAAAAGGTGGAATAAAGTCAGGACAAAGCCACTGTTGCACTGTAGATAGCCTAAGAAAAAATAAAGTTGAAGGAAAAAAAGAAACAAAAATGGCAAAAGACAATTATGTTTTCATATTGTTTGAAGTACTCATTTTTCCTGCCAAATCGTCCTCTTAAGAGAAATAAATTTAAATGGAGAATTTTTATTTCCTTTATTAAAGGGGCTCAACGTCGCTGAGTTATTCAATTTTCCTTATAACCCTCCTGAGAACTTACAAACTAAAGTTGGGAAGTACTGAAAGAACAAAAGTAACCTTTTAGTACTTCAACTGAAGTTAAAATGGCCACAAGAGATCATCACTAAAGTCCTAAAAGGCAGTATAAAATGTATCAGTACCTAACTAAATCCCAAAATTGTAAGAACAGGAGGATAAACTTACATTTTATCCATTTATAAAAAGAACTAAAGGTAGTCAAATAAATTTTTAGTGTAAAATTTTAAGAGAAACAAAAATTAAAATAGAAAATCAACTAGTTTATTTTTCCAAAAACAGGAAGTAGCTTTTATTAGTCTCCTGTGTATTTGTACCAGTCTAATTTTAAGTAGCTTCTTCTATATCATATGCTTCTACTCTCTTCGAAAGAAAATCTCCGAAGTGAATAGACATATAATACAGATGGATTCCTTACATTTAGTGTGACTGTGCAAAAGAACTAATAATGTGATATTTCAAAAAGATACAAAAAAAGTTTGCCATGCACTATTTATAACAAAAAGTGAAAAAAAAACTTAAATGTACAGTAACAGCTTGATAAATTATGATACATTATTATATTACATCATTTACAGTTGCTTAAAATCAGGAGCACACAAACGATTTAAGAAAAACAGGAAAACATGAAACAAGTGGAAAAAGGTAGAAAAGAAAATCGCATCTATCATCTGATGACAAATGCGAGGAAAAGAGACACACACGTTATTTACAGAAGACTAAAGAAATACAGTAATTACCAACAGTGATCAGCCCTCAGCAACAGAACTGTACAGTTTTTAATACTCCTTTTATTTATTCACTTTCTACAAGAGGCATTATTTTTAAAATTAAAAGAAGAACAAAAAAGGAGTGGAGGGAGGGCAAAAGGAAGGAAGGAGGAAACAACCTTCCAAGGAAGGTGGGGCTACGGCTGCCCCTGCCAGTCAACCGGCTGGACCAATTCTCACGACCCCAGGAAGTGACACAAATTCAGACAGTGAAGGAGATGCTAGATGTCTCGTCAGAAATATTTACTTTACCTTTGAAAATTCGGCATGTCTGGTCTTCAAGCAAGTCCACAACATTAAATAAAAGGCAGTAGTCCCTTCACTCCTTGCCAGTAGTAATCCAGAATATCATTTTCCCTTTCGAGTGAGAAATGAAACACACACGAGCACTTGCACACATGCACACGCTCCCACACAGAGTGGCCACCACTGATACAGCATCAAGAGGCTTCAGTTGCTCAAGCATGCCACCAAAACTAGCAACCGACTCTGCACACAGACATGTAACAACTTCATCAGCATCCAATGCAAGATACGTGTCCAGGACTTTAAGTGGGAAAACGAGGAGAGATGCATGTCTCAGGAGAGATGAGGCATGGACTCGCAAGGCCCAGGAGGGCTCAGGGTGCCTGTGGACCCATAGGAAGGCCCCTGGAGTGGAAGTCTCCCCCAACAAGCAGCCAGAGCTGCAGGCCACAGGCTTCAGTCCCCTGGACGCGGACGCTCCAGCATTAACCCTCCTGTGTTCCAGGCTTGCATCTATAAAGTGGTGAAAATAACACCAACATCTAACATTGTTATGAGAATCACCGAGCTAACAATTATCAAACACTTAACGTACAAAGTGCACCTGGCACATGGTAAGCAAAGTATTTCGGAGGAAAGAATCACACAATAAACTTACTTTCCAATGACTTTAAAATAATAATATGCCTGTATGTGTCTGTGTAAGTGTATAAACACACACATTCACATAATCTGTATATATGGGGGTCGGGGCGGGACAAACAAGAGACAGCAGATGGAGTAAAACTTTCCCCAGAGGTGAATCTGGGTGAAGGGGATGCTGTACCAGTATTCTTTGTATCATTTTTATTCCTGTAGCTTTTCTGAAAGCGGTTAAGTAAAAAAGTGTCAGTGTACAATTTGACTATGAATTATAATACAGCAATATGGAGCTGAGCCCTCTGGTTTGGTCATCTCACTCAGAATTCTAATGAGGGCCGAGTGTGGGAACCCAAGGGAGCCAAAGCAGAGCCGAACCTTTACTCCCTGCTCAGAAAACACTCAGAAAAAGAGCAAAAGTGCCCGCCGGACTCTCATCAGAGATTTGCCCCACCGGCCAGCCGACGAATTTAACGAAGCAGATGGGAATGAGTTTATGAGATTTAATCTGAGTTAAACCATTACAAATATTTAGCATCTCTCTAGATTCTTCTTTCTAGGATTCTGTCTCCAAAAATATGAAAAATGTCTCATTCTTCTCATGATGTTTTTTTTTTCCCTGTGAGCCAGGAGCAGTGCAGCCACATGGGACTGTTCTGGAATATGGGGCCTGACTACAGAAAGGGCAGAAATCTCTGTTCTGTGAACTTTATTCCAAATTCTGACCTGAAATATGTTGCTAGGGGCTGTGTGACTCTTTGATACTGGAAGCATATAAGCACCCTCAGGGGGTCCTTTGTAATTTTACCTCAGTTCACCCAAACTGACAGGAAGAAAATTAAAAAGTAAAAGAAAATCAATAAATAATAACAAAGGAAGAAAGAGATCTAAAAAAAGAAGGTTTTATTTTCCTCAGTCTCCCTCTATTTATGATTCTAGTACAAGGTGGCTGTCAGAAGTTTAAAACTTTTCCAACACTGAAATCAAAAGAAATCCACCTAGTTAGTTAAAGTGAGTCATACGTTTCTGATTTTCGTTGTTTCAACTTACTATTTTGTCCTCTAAGAAAATTATTAATGAAAAGAATAAAAGCTTTATTGAGGAGTTAGAAAAAATTACACATCCTTTTTCTACTGTTTGATTTTCTATGACAATGCCTTTCCCTTCTCTTCAATCCTTCACCCTAATTTGGTTTGAAAAACAAGTCTGAAGCTCAAGTATGCAAAGAGAAGCAGCAAGCGCTGAAAAAATTACTGTTCAAATTACGTTAAACTCGGAAAGTTCCAAGTTACAAAGCGACTATTACATATCCTAAGAAAAACAAAAAACACCACTGCCTTGGTCCCTGCTTGCACAGTTCTAGACAGAGAGGGCTGAGGTGGCCCTCTCTCTGTCGCTAAGGCACATAGGTCCTATCTCTTTCACACCAACAAAGATCTGTCATGGTTTTATTTTTCAAAATTCTCAGGAAAGAAAATTCTCAACCTTAGTAATCTGCTCCAGTATTTTAAAACTTCGGGTAACATTCTCTACCTTGGCCCCACTGATTTTTAAGTCAATGTTTTAACGTACATTTATCTCACTAAAGACTGTATTGAGTGCAGATGCAAACGTGGCCCATCAGCAGATCTTCCAAACCCCATCACGATTCCAAGGCAGCAGATCACAGAGGATGAGAGAGTTCCCTGATGGGAAGACTGACAAGTACTCATGATGTGGGCACTGTCATGTCTTTCCCTCCTTACTCACTGCCTCGGGTGGGCGAGCGCATCACTGACGTGGACAGGCCACACGGGGCGACCACAGCCTGGGCGCTGGGGGAATGGCACGGCTGCTTCCCAGACGCGTCCACGCTGCCGGCAGACAAGTTCTGCAGTTTGGCCCTTGGATTGAAGGGATGAAGTTCACCCAGGTGACCCAGTAAGTGGCTAGTGCCTTATGGTGGAGGGGAACAAACATTTTTAGGGAGACACATAAGAAAATGAGAGCAGGAATATCAGCCCTGAAGGGTCAGGCTCCAGAGAATTCCAGGCTATCTAGAGGAGGAAACTCAGGCAGGGGAAGGCCTCACGAATGACAGGTCGACGATCAAGAACTGGAAGCAGACTGACTAGAGGCATCTCACCCCCTGGGCGGCGGGAGGCCCCGGCCTCCCTTTCATCTGCTGTTCACCGCCTCGCTTCTGCCCCCCACCATCTCACCACTCTCTCATCTTGATCTCTTTTGATTCACAGACTCCTTTGAAAACCACATGAAAGAAATCCATAGACACTATCCTCAAGACAAATGTACACGTGCACAGAAGTCTGCCCACAATTCAAACTTCATGGGCCTACGTTTATGAAGCCCTAATCTAACTCTGATGTGTTGTCACTGTTTTTCTGGGTGGCTCTCTCTATGACTAACCCCGTAACTACTGATTCTCCCTACAGACTACAATCCAAACTTCCTTAAAAGAGAAGATCCGATTGGTTTGGTCCCTTACTATTCAGTGGGCAAAGCTTTAATGTTGAGCTTTAGTTGACAGTAATCTATCCTACCTAGACTGACCTCCTTTGGGTCGGGGCCCGATACCTAGGCCAGTTAACAGGGATTCATATAGCAGGGTCATATGGCACTAGTATGGTGACCTAAACGCACAGGCCGTGTTTCCTGCAGCAGAGAATGTGATTTCCTTAAAAAGAACTACAGTATGGCAGACAGCTGAGTGCAAGGACTTCTCTGTACAGGACAGACATAATAGAAAAGAATGGGGGTAAGAGCAAACCACTGCACGGGTCACAAACTGAAGTTATGTATATTGCATATGTGGCTAAAAAAGGATGGCAAAGTGGGGGTAAGATACACGCCTAGAGTCTTGGCTTGAAATTGTATTTTATAAGAGTGAAGTGACCTGGTAGAAAACACGAGTGAGCACACCCTGAGGGGCAAACGGACATCCAGGAGGAGCAGGGAGCCCCTGGAGCCCGTGCCACAAGGCAGATTCCCTAGCAAACTATTCGCACATAAAATCACCCTTGGGCGATTCTGTGATTGCGACTGGACACAGGATGAAAGGGAGTGAGGTGACGGCAGGGAGGCTCCCCCAGCGGTGGACACCAGGCTCCCTCTGCCTCTCAGCATTGTCATTTTCAACTGACTGCTGAATATCCAAGATGATGTTGCCACTCAGGGTGGCTTCCCTTTAGCGACTGCCACAAGCTCAGACAACGAGGCTTCTGAAAGTGTCAAGTATGAAAATCTTATAGTTGCCGTATTTTTATAGAATGGAGATCTAAGAACCAGAAGAACAAGTATAGATGTAAGAAGGGAAGAAGATCTGAGCTATGATGGAGCGTCCTGGAGCGGTGAAGGAAAGGTAGGAACTGGCTTCATTCTAACATCGACACCATGGTGGACCACTAGGCAAGGAAAACATATATGCACGTGTGCTCCTTTTAAACAGCTTAGTTTCAGCTGTGCTAGGCTGAAGCACATGAGCACAGGCTGTGCCAAATGTCTCTCCTGGCAAAGCTGAAAATGAGTCTAACCTCCTATCCTAAACTGTAGATGCCAGCACAGTGCCCTCTAAGCTAAAAAAGGTGAACTGAATTTAGTGGCTAGGGTAAGAGTAATTCAATTCGCTTGGTTACTATGAAGCTGTCTTTTTATTTCTGCGAAGCAAGGAAAACAGAACGATTTCTAAATACTAAAGACAGACCCTACCATGGACATCAGAACTAGAAAAAAAAGCATCACATTTTAGAAACTTTACCCTTATTTGCTGTGGCGGCTCCTCTAAGAGGCCTCAAGGACAGCCAGGTACACCGCACTGCACAGAAACACTAAATTACCTTTAAGTTGACATGGAGGCCACACATAAGCCTCCCCAAGAAAATTTAAGACAGTCCTGGGGTCATCATTGAGTTTACGGCTACACAGGGTCATGAATGAGACGTCAAAAAACCTCTCTGGTGTGTCATACAGGATGCTTTATTTCAACCCTGTTACGGTAAACCCAAAATTAATCTTTCTGACAGCAGTAGTCAAATTCCTCATGGTAATCTGGCAACTGCAAAGCCCTACAGACTTCAGTAGCGAGTGGGGACCCCTTCGAACAGGGTTTCTCAAACCTCAGCGCTACTGACATTTTGAGCCAGAAAATTCTTTGTCCCTGGTAGTTGACCTGTGTGCTGTAGAATGTTTAGCAGCATCTCTGGTCTCTACCTACTCGACACCAGGAGCACACACACCCTCCTGCCCTCCCCAGTCGAGAAAACCAAAAGGGTCTCAAGACATGGGGTGGGGTGGGAATGAGGGTGAAACTGCCCAATAGAGAACTCACTGTTTTGAGGCAAGAGGGAACAGGAACTCGGATAGAAAGCCCTTCAATGCCCCATTTTGGCTAATGTGTTAGATAATGAAACAAGTTAATGTCAGTCAAAATAGTGTTTAGACTATACATTTACATTATATGCAGTTATCAAAATTTATAAACATACTCCCTAGAAAAGGTATTTGTATTATATCCTGTTATTTCGTGGGTTTACATAAAATAAACTTTACTCAATTAGATACATTTCTAAATCAATGTATTTAAAAATAAACTTTTGATTCAAATATAAACTACAAAGAACATTATTCAGGACTATCACTTCAGAATCACAAATGTTCCAAATTTTTTGCCATGCTTTTACAATCTGAAGAAAAATGCAAATGCAAGAGCATCTTCACTGCTCATCTGATGACACAAACGTAACTTTCTTACCACTCATAGATTACTACTGCCAAAATCATAAAAGATCCATCCTGCAGAAATGCCAAGTGATGCCACTTTATTTGGCATAGATAATGCACTTTCCTTCTAACCAACGATTACTCATTTTTCTCACATCTCCATCCTTCCAAAGATTTACTGAATATTTACTATAAGTCAGGAATTGCTGTTAACATAAGTAATAAATGAGCCCAAACTCTGTCTCGAGAAGCACAGAGCCTAAAGAGACAGATGGGAAACCAAGTATTCGTAGTGCCGTGGAGTCACTGGTGGACAGCAGCATGCAAGCTGCAACGAGAGAACACACCGTCTGGGGGAGTCTGCCAGGATTCGGAGTGGGAGAAAAACTCCAGGTGATTCCTGCAAGGTCATAGGGAATAAAGGAAAGCTATCCTTAGTCTTAGTCTGTGGGTAGCAGAGGTCTTTTAGAAGCATGATACAGTAGCCAGAAGCCATAGAGGAAAAGATTTAATAAATTGGCTTATGTCATAAAAAAAATTTAAACTCCTGTATGATTAAACAAGCATATGTACCACAAGCAATAGCCTAAGGTAAATGACAAAATGGGATGTAACTGGCAAATACTAAATGATGCCACAATGATTAATAAAGAGCTCTTCACAGTATTCTAATCATTCTCTTTACTAAATTTCCACAAAACTTATCATCCTGTTTAAAGAGATTCTCTGCGGCTTTTTTAAAAAAGTTATTTGGAAGAAATGTGTAAGCGCAAGTGACTTATTTGCACACCCTTCAGGACATAAATCAGGCATTCCCTGTAAAACAGATGGGCCAATATCATTCTACTGGGAGAAAACTCAAGTTAAACGAATAATCTGCTCATCTAATGGAATCGCTAAGTCTAAAAAATGAAAAGCTGGGACATTTTCCTATAATACAAATATGGCACAGAAATAATTTAATCGAAATATTTATTAGACTGTCATGTGCAGGGCAGTGTCCTTTAAAAAACAAATTATCCATCAGAGAAAAAAAATTTATTCTTGACCACTACAAAAATCAATTTCAGATAGATTATCAAATTGTAAAAGGTAAAACCATAAAATTCTCAGAAGGAAATATAAGAAAATATCTCCATGGCCATAGGATAGGCAAAATTTTCTTGAATAAGACAGACAAGCACTAAAAATAATTGGACTACATTAAAATTAGAAATTTCTGCTCACCAAAAGATACCGTTAAGAGAATGAAAAGAGAAGCAGAGAGTGGAAGAATATAACTATAAAACATTTATGCAATGAAGGGTACTTACCCAGAAGATATAAAGAATTTCTACAAATAACAGATACAGACAACCCAATAAATAATCAGGCAAAACACGTGAACACTTTGCAAATGGTCAATAGACACAGGACAACACACTCAACATTGTCAGTCAACAGCAAAATGCAAATTAAAATCATATGTGCACCCTCTCAAGACACTTATCAAAATGGGAAACGACTGGAACTGTCTTCTGCTGCTAATGGGAGCATAAATTAGTACAACCACTTAAAAATTATGGAAAGTATGAACTACACCTGAGTATTCACAAATCCAACAATCTGGCAATTCCAAACCTACGTCTCTCCCATCAGAAATGTACAAATTTGTTCACCAAAAAGCACGTAAAAAAATGTTCACAAGCTGTACTTACTTTAGCTCAAACCTAGAAGCAGGCCACCCACACAACAGGTGTGTAGGTGATGAGAATGAACCCACTACTGCCACACACAACGACATGGAAGGATCTCACAAACGCACTGTTCGGTGCAACAGGTCATCACAGATAAAATCCGCCGAGCGACTCCATGTACGTAAGAATGAAAACAGGCCAGGGCAGTCATGACAGCTGTCTCGGGGGTGAGGTGAGACCATGGGGCAGGATTGCAGCCCATGGGGGCTGCATGTGTCTCTCCAACTGGGCACCCGCTGCACAGGTCTCGTCCCTCTGTGAAAATTTTCCAAGCTGCACTATATACACAAGACACTTCATAACAAGTCTACTTACAAACAAACAAATAAACCTGCACATACAGGTAGGAGAGAAATTCAGGAATAGTATCAACTGTACTACTGTGATGGGACTTTTTAATTTCTCCTAAGCCCAGTGTTTCAATTAGCTCGACGGGCGAGGAAGGCCAGCTCCCAGCACGGCTCTCGCCACCTCCCTCACGTCCCAGCCTTATTTGTGGACAGAGGCCTGCCTTCCACGTGCACTCATGTCAAAGACTCACTTGCCGGGCATGGGGGACAGGGACAGGTAAGATGTGGTTTGCTCAAGGAACCAACAAGCAGGGACCATGGACTGTGTCTGACCACGTTCCTCTTGCCTGGACACCTAGCATGATGTTTTATACACCTGCAACTAGAGGGCAAGGAGAGCTGAAGGTAAAGCACTGGGAAACAACAAGAGCGCACAGGAGGCGGCGGTGTCTGGCCGCGGCATGGAGGGGGTGCACTGGGTGCGGCTGCAGTGGGAGATGCAGAGGATGGCTTCGCTGAAGGATGGCACATGAGCGTGGTCTTGAAAGGAAGCCATGACCTGCATGTGGCACAGGGACAGAGGAATGGCCATTCAGACGTAAGAGACAGGACAAAGCATGGAGGGAGAGAGAGAAGATCAAGAGGACATAAACTAGTGCCTGGCAGTCAGAGAACAAGGTTGGAGAAGGAAACTTTCTCCTTCAGTAGGTCAGGGCAGAGCTCAGATGTTATGATTTTTCTAAAGCCACAAAGATGACTGACTGGTGGTTTTCAAAGGTTAGGAATCATGTCTTATATCAAGCTCCCTATTTCACTCTGAAGAGATGAGGAGGAGGATGGGAAAAATAAGGCACATCATTGAACATGCTTTTGCTCTCCAGTTAACATTTACCTGTAAATAATATGTAAGTATTTTCGGACTCTCCAAAATCAGAGTTATACGCACCTCATCATAAATCTGATAAACAGTGCCGTTTATATGCATTTCAATTCTTCAAACTCTCATTCATGTTGCTAAAATTAAAATGTGAGTTAATGCAAACTCTGGGCAAATTAACCATACTGAGCTTCAATTTTCTCATCTGTAATGAGAAGCTTAGAACACAAGACCCTTAAGGAACTGCTTTTGACTCCAATGTGGCAAAATTTAACGTGTGACAATTTTAGAAACAAGAATTTGTGATGAGCATGTGAATTCTTTTACCTCCCACTACCAGTAGGAGGTATCAAAAACCCCTTACTAAAATTATTCTGTGGTTAATTTTTCCTACTCGCTATGTCTAATTCATTGGACATTTAACTTCAAGAAAAATAGATACTGAACTAAAACTGCAGTGTTGTGCACTGTGCTGTGGGTAACTTATGAGATCATCTGTATTTCTTCCAGACCAGCAAAGTCACTACATGTACCCAAACGCATCTCCCTGGGCTGCAAGACTAGCACAACAACATTGCCAATTTGTCTGGTCAGGAAACTTTGAAAAGCTTAAAAGCTTGGGGATTTCAGTAGCTCATGATTTTGCAGATGCAGCTCTGTAAACTCCAAATTTCTTTGTAGGTGCTTTTATAACAGTAATGCCAACTACCTTCTTTTAGACAAACTCCTGCAGAATTCCAGGGTTTGACCACAATCACGGTGAGGCCCTGAGTCAGAATGATTAATCACAGATGAATTAGCCTTTTGTTTCTTTTCTGACATTTCCAACCCTTTCTGCTGTTTCAACTATCTGATGTCTGGCCACGTCACGACAGCAAAGCCGACTGCTTGAAATCACTGTTGATTTTGGCCTGCTTGCAGAAGGTTGGATAAAAAATTCAGTCAAAACACCAGCACTCTTAAAATTTCATGAAGAAATTTTAATTTACACCTAACACTATTTCTATATATACTATTTTCACTTTCAAAGGAAATAGCATTCTGTTTACATGCAAATATTAAACATTTTGAACGCATAAATAAATTGAAAAAAGGTCTAGAAAACAAACTGCCAAAAGTCAATTTTGAAAAGTATACTAATAATAATATATAAACTTCGTAACACCTGTAAGCTACGTAATATGGATATAAAACAAATATAAACCAATAACTCAGTTAAAAAATATATACTGGTTATTAGGCGAATGACCAAAAAAAAAACAAAACAAAAAAAAAACACACACCTGGTCAGGTGTTCCCCCTCTGCAGTGCCATGTGCTGCAGGAAGCACACTTCCCAGAATAAACGAGAGCTGTCCTGGGATAATCCCATCCCCCTTGCAAGTGACTGGCTCAGGCATGGACAAGAGGCGCAACTCTGACAAATGATAACAGTGATGTGGAGCAGGAGGCTTCCTGGTCAGCTTCTCCTTGATCTTAAAAAGAGATACAGACCACTAAACACACATTAGAATAACTACTGTCAAAACAAACAAAACCAGAAAACAGCGTTGGCGAGAATGTAGGGAAATGAGAACCCATGCATGTGCCCTGCTGGTGGGAATGTAAAATAGAGCCCCTACAGAAAACAGTATGGCAGTTCCCAAACAACTAAAAATAAAATTACCACACAATACAGCAATTGTACTTCTGGGTATACAGACAAAAGAACTGAAAACAGGAACATGAACAGATATTTGTACACTTGTGATGACAACAGCCAAAAGGTGAGAGCAACGATGAATGCATAAATGAAATGGGGCATATACAGAGAATATTCTTCAGCCTTTAAAAAAGGAAATTCTGACATCTGCTACAACATGGTTGGACCTTGTGGACATTACACTAAGTGAAAAAAGCCAGTGACAAAAAGATTGATACTGTATGATTCCACTTATATGAGGCACCTGGCGAGGTCACAGTCACAGAGACAACAAGTAGAATAGTGGCAGCCAGGGTGGGTACAAGGAGCTACTACTTACTGGGGAGAGGTCCAGTTTTGCAAGATGAAAAGTTATGGAAATGAATTCACACCTATGTACGGTACATGTAAAAATGGTTAAGATGGCTGGTTTTATGTGTATTTTATCACAAAAGAAAGAGACACAGAAGAGGACATTATTTCCTGATTCTAGCCACTACCGATGGCCTGTTATGCCTGAATGGACAGTGACCGCCTTGGAACTGCGAGAGTAGCAGAGCAAGAACATGGGTATCACTGAGGACAGCCGCGAGGACACTGCCCATCCCATCCACTAGCAGGACAACTCCCCTGCAGGGAGAAATTCTTCCAAATTAACAGCATAATTTCCATTCATGTCAGCCAGCTCCTGAGTCCCCATACTGACAAGTGATTTATGCTAAAACGGCACCAAGTTCCATCAAATGGCCACAATTATTATAACACTTAATGTGAGCAACGATAACAATGTATTGAGACAATTTCCTTTCATTAAAGACTCTCTTTTCCAGCTCTCATTACATTCTTTTGGGACTTTCCCGTGTCTTACAGCTGAGGCTAGGCCCCAGATAAAACATATCTGACGATGTAATGTTTGTGTAAATCACCCTTTATTTAACACAGACATACCCAAGCAGTGGCAAAACCAAAAGAATTCAGTGAGAATGCATTTTAGGAACCATGAAGCACAAGGCTATAAGCTCTAAACTAGCACACCATGAGCACTGAAAGGTGAGCTACCTGCACCACACGCCAGCTATGGACTAAGACGGCCACACAGCAATTTTCATCTTGCAGTGCTCACCATCAGCAAGACAAGCAAAATCAAAATTTGTCACCATGTTAGGAAATGTCTTGTAGGCTCTATTGAGGGTATAAAATGCCTATAAGGATGAATTCTCACAAGCCAAATGGGCACATCTCTAGACATGACTGCATACGGAAATCAGGCGACTTTGCCAAAATTCTCTCATGTTGAGCCATCAGAAACGGCTCAGCTCAGCTCAATTCAGGACATGAGTCTGCACAGCTTAATACTGAATGGCTTCCCTGTACAGAGAAATCTACATCTGTACCCAGTGAATTCTGTCCTACACCATGTGTTTCAGTCATCCACTGCTGAGTAACAAAGCACCCCAAAATTAGTGGATTAAAACAATAATTATAATTCCTCATGATTCTGTGAGCTGGCTACAGCCCAAGATGGCTGCAGGCCTCCCAGGTGGCCTTCCTCTCCAGCAGGGGACTGGACCTTTAACTTGATGGCTGGCTCCAAAGGCAGAGGAAGAGAAAGCTGCCAGCCCTCTTAAGGCCTGGGCCTGAAGTCCATGGCATCCTACTAGTCAGTGAAGTCACAAGGCCAGTCCAACCCCAGGCAAGAAAAAGAATCTACCTCTACAGGATGGGGCAGTGTGCACACATAGGGTCAGAGCAACTGAGGATGGCCACCCCTGGAAATCGTCCTCCCTACACATAAAGACGGACTCATCAATTCAGCATGCCTTTACGATAGCTCATTACAGTAAAAGAGGAGGTAAAACCAGCTCTTATGTGTCTCTCAGACCTGCTGTGAAATACTTCAATTTGCTCTACATCATACAATAAATATATTTTATTATGAAGACTGTAACTTTAACATGTCTAAATCTATACAAGGAAGTCCAAATGAAACAGCACCCTAGTTCCAGACAGTTAAGTGTCACTGGGTGCATCACAACTACCTACACAGACTCGAGGCTGTACCTTCCGTCAGGGCAGAGCCTGCAAGTGCAGTGCTTACAAAAGCACCCTGTTAAGTGTGAATGCTACTTCTCAGGTATTACAAAAGTGTTGCTATTTTAAAATACATGCCTTTTTTCCTTAATACCAGATAGAAAACATTTTTGTAGATTTTCCCATGTAGATTTTTAAGTGTGAAAAAAAATGATGTTATTAGTGCTTTAAACAGTCATGCTCTAAAGAAAAGTTTTAACTATTATCATAGTTATATGCTAAACTTACCCTCATTCAATCCTAAAAGTGAGAGATTTTATAGTAGTGTGCAACTCCTTTTATCTGAGTTACCCTTTTGCTGGTCTATAGTTTTACAAATTTTCAGAATTGTCTCTCCCAAGAAGATATAATATAAATACAACATATTGGAAAAATTTTAAGTTTTGTTTGAATGATTCCATCAAGTACCCTCCCTTCCCACTCTGGGCTGTAACCTAATTTTGTAGGTTTCAATAATGTTTCCCAAATCCCAAGAAAAATTAATTTTCAAAATATGGAAATAAAAAATTAGGATTTCTGATATTCTAAGTTCTTCTGAAAATAATTTCAATACTGTTATATTCTTTATTCATTAATATGAATTATCTTAAAAACTGGTCAATAAGAGAGAAAATTCAAGTTTAGTAGTATTAAAAAAGAATTTTAGCCTACTGAGAATATTAAAACACTGGAAAAAGCCAGCAAACATTACTAGGTACCATTTCCAACAACCTAACATTGGACTACACTATACAAAATCTTAAGTTAAAATTAATAATTTATAAACTTATTTTGTGTCCGAAACTTCTTAGAATACCACTCATACACTCAGTATATAAACTGATTTTTATTTATATTTACATTGTTATTTACATTAGTAATCACAGACAGGGCCACAAACACACTCATGAACATGACTACAGCTACACACAAGCCAACTGATTAGACTGTAACTCTACACTCCAGTCCTCTTCTCAAAAATGTCAACTTTCTCCTTGTTTTCGACTTTATGTTGGGTCCCTTCAAACCAGTAACACTTTTATGTTATTATTCAGCTTTAATTCTTGTGGGAGAATTATAACACTTTCCTCTAATTTCCTGACTTCTGAATTGATTTTCCTCAGGAGTCCTTTGAAAAAACATGCATATTTACCCAGAATAGCTGAGATTTATAGATATTCAGTTGACTACTGCAGATTAACCTGTACTAAACAAATATTAGGTGCCCAAGTGTCAGGCACTATTCAAGGCAATGAACAAGCCAGAGTCAATGAAAAGTTTAAGACATATTTAAAAATAATTCATGATTTACATTAGAAATGTATAAGCAAGTTAAATTAATATAAGAAATTATGAAGGCACTAATTTTCATAACTTGAATCTACAGCAGACACATTTGCAAAATCAACTTTACCTTATATTTCATCTTGGGACATGAATGAATGTAGAAACCCATATAGTAATAGCTGAGTTGAGATGTTTTTTCATGAAGTTGCCTAGTGAAAGCAATTTCTCTGCCAAAAGAAGAAGAAAAATGAAGATATAGTTAAATCTAGTTCAATTTTCAAATCACTATGTAATGATGACAAGTATTCGATAAAATTTGATACTAAGCTATCAAAAAAATTCAAGTGTTGAAAGAAAAATTGTTTTAAAAATACTGTAAAGTGATTTTTTTAAAAAAGACCAAAGAAAAAGAATCTGAGTTCAGGTTTTACACTTTCTTGGGCATAGTAGATGATCTGAAATTCAAAGAGCATAAAATTAAAGAGATCTATTTAATGTGGTTTCTTGTTATTATTCATTAATCAGATTAGGTAACATAACCAAAAACTTTACTCTCACATTGGGACCTACGAGCCCTGCTCTATCGGCCCCCTAACCAACACAACAGAGCCCCTACATGACACAGTCTGCATCTGACCCCAAGTCCTAGCCTCTAAGGCCTTTTTTTTTATTCCAACCACCTCAGGGCACATGGACTAGCTCCCCTTTGCCGAGATTTCTACCCTTGGATTTTTATGTAGTTGGTTCCTTTTCTTCTTTCTTGGCTCCTCAAATGTCACCTGCTCATAGAGGGCCTCAGCCTACCATGATTTTATTTTTGTCCCAGCACATCAAAGTAGCTAAAATTATGTTGTATGTTTTCTAATATACCTAGTCTGTTTTGACAAAGCTAAAAACCATGTCTGTCATACTCACTTCTGTGAATGGTGCCAGGAAACACAAATTGGGCTCAAGTAAACTTCTGCTAAATAAATTAATTACATTTCTAAAAGTTCGTCCTTCTAAAAAAAAGAAGAAAAGAAATGCCATGCTCAAGATCTTCAACTCAAACCTTTTCTAAATCTGTAGACTAGATTACATTAAAGTCTACATTTATTAGATGACAGCTTAAGAAACTTGAAGAAATGGAGGGGAGACTACATTAAAATCCATAATGGAACTGGCTACTTATAACCTTCTCTCCCAATTGTACTCTGAGATGTTGATCTCCTGGCTGCCTTGCCTCTCTCTGCAATGCATAGTCTCAAGGACATTAAGAGGAAGTGACAAGGCTGCAGTGCGGTGGCACCTGTCTCACTCCTTCACACTCTCTGGCTCCTCTGCTACTTCCTTGAAGCTCTCAGGCTCCAGAAATTTCAAGAGATAAACCAAACAATAAACAGAACTCTCTCTAATTTTGTTGGGAATTGATTATTTACTGTCTCAAATGCAGTAAGATTTCTGTGTTTCTTAGTTATTGAGACATGAAATGATATTTCATACATAAGATGGGATTTATTATGTAGGAATAAATATCATTTAATATTTAACTGAGGAGTCTACCCAAATCCATAGCTACACATTGTAAAGTGAAAGATACAAAATTAAAACATGAAAATGGCAATCATTTCCAAGTATTAATTGAGTATACTACAAAGAGTATCTTTTCTAAAATAAAAAGAAAACACTCTAGAGTTATAAAATGTGAATATTCAAGTTATCAGTTCCACTTTCAGTGATACCATCAAGAGTCATGAATATTGTTAGCTAGAGATCAGCTGTGGACATTGTATAACTGTGAATTTGCTGTAACTTGGCATTAAGAGACAGACTGGGTTGAAAATACCAAGATGGAGAACTTCTTTACATTATAGATCATTAAAACACACAAAAAGAATCAATTATAGACCAGATTTTATAAAAGTAGAATGGAGATTAAAGAAAAATATCAACTCTTCTACTTTAATTCAAAATAATTCAAAAACCACATACACAGTAGAAAATATAATCTCCAAGTATTTTTTATCATGATGTGAAAACATGCAGAGAGACTGTGAAAAGCAAAGAGAAAAAAATGACACAATGATAAAGGGGGAGAAAAAGAGAGATCTGACCTCCCAAACAATAGAAAAACTATGCACAATGCTCCCCCTCCACCTCATCACATATACACACAAATAAGCAGGAAAACAAATAGAATCAAATGTTTTCATGGAATAAGCCCCCATCCCTTTACCATTAGGGTAACCTAAAAGCATTTGTGCTGTGTTGCATATATTTACAGCCATAAACAAAAAAGGGAAATCATCCTTTGATGAGGATCCGAGTCAAGCAGAGTCGGGGACCCCCTGGTTCTGTTCTACACGCTGTATATAACTGCATCTTTTTTCCAAAAGGCTCGCACTGCACTAATTCATTTATACCTGATTCATTTAACGTTTATGGAAAAAATCTACACAACAGTGTTGACAAAAAATATGTAAACAGTATAACATTTAAGGAACATTAAGTGTTCTGACATGGGAGCTTAAATAAATGCATGAAGTAAACAACAACAACATCCCACACAAAGCAATCACTTCTCCAATACATTAGACTAGATGGATACCTTCAAAAGCTAGGGAATTACCATCGGACATTGGCCTCAAGTCTAAAAGTGGTATTTCGAAATACCAAATTATGAGACTACTAAAATAGCAACAAATCATTAAATACTATTGAATAAGACTTCCACTGTTATATGATGAAATATAATCGAATGAGGAATTACTGGAAGTTCTACGTGACCCATTACAACTGTCGAAAGCAATCTTACCGTAGTGCAGAGTAGACACCCAAAGACAAAAATGAATAATCAGGATCGTAGTACAAATATACAGACGATACACAGTACGGAAGGATGTCAATCACCCCCACAGCAATGATCTTCCCATCAAGCCAATACTGCTGGTGAAAGGAGCCATAACCACAATCTGGTCCATTAGGGGGATTCTCTGCCTATGAAAAAGTGGGCACACAAACACGAACAGTTTGTCATTTTTCCCTTTTATTAGAAAATCTTAATAATTAATCTATTATATTTTTATTTTACTCAGGTTAGCAAATCCTAAAATTTCCTCCTTGTTGCCATCATCTTCTGTAGCCACCCCCTACAAAACTTTTTACTTGCAGAAACACTGACCAAAGAAAAGAATGAAAAAGAGAAATCAACTGAAGTTTTCAATATGCTTTAAAATCTGCCAGTTGGTAATATAGTTTACAGGATAAATAAATATTAAACTATATACTTTGTGTTCCACACAAACGCTGGGAAAGAAATGGTGTATGAGAAAGATGGAGAATGTAAAAGAAAAGGATTCAGTGAGAATAGAACTGTCCCCATACTGCCAGCTAGGCCTGCTTTGTGACTATCCCCATACCGATAAGGGATCTGATCCCATTATTTTTTCTAGATAAGAGTTCCTTTTGTCCTAGCCAAAGAAAAAAAGTTATTTCCTTATCATTATCTTTATATAATGACAATCTCACAGAAGATATTTAGAGATTTCAAAGTATAACCATTTTTTTGGTAAATAGTTAAGTGATATTTCTCATTTTAAAATTTAATATGATTTTAACTGTAACTTATTGAACAAAAACTATGAAGCAGCATTAAAAAACCATCTAAAAGGATGTTAAAGATTAACAATTTAAGTGAACAAATACAACAAAACACATATCATTTTCACATAGTTAAAATCCCAGAGAATGTATATGGACAAAATCTGGGGAGAATAAAGGAAATGAAAAAAGTAGGTCTGCTAATATCAGAACCAGAAAAAAACATTACAAGGGAGAAAATCCACAGATTAATATCTGTCATGAACACAGATGCAAAAATATTCACCAAAATATTAGTAAATAAAATCCAACAATGCATAAATAGTATATGTATCATAATGAAGCGGAATTTATTCCAGGTAAGACTAGTTCAACACTGGAAGAGTAATTTAAAAAAGAAAAGATATTAATGTATACCACCATGACAACAGGCTAAAAGAAAAATCACACAATCATATTAATTGATGCAAAAAATATATATTTAACAAAATCCAACTAAAAACTCTCAACAAACCTAGAACAGAGGTAAACTTCCATCAACATAATAAAGAATATATACAAAAATTCTACAGCTAACATTACACTTAATAGAAGAATCTGAATGCTTTCTCTCTTAAGATCAGGAACAAGGCAATGATAGATATCCTCTTTTATCACTCCTATTAAACATCATATTGGAACTCCTACCTAGTGTAAATAAGGTAAGAAAAGGAACTTAAAGGTATACATACACATTGAGGGAAAAAAAATAAAACTTTTCAAAAATGACATGACTTACTACGTAGAAAAACCCAAAGAAACAACACAAAAAAACTGGAAGTAATAAGCAATTATAGCAAGGTCACAGGCTACAAAGTTAATAAATAAAGTCAACTGCTTTCCTATATACCAGCAATGACTGAAACTTGAATACCATTTATAAAACACAATACCATTTATAAAACCATCAACAAAATCACATACCTAACTATAAATCTAACAAAATTAGTACAGAATCTATATGAAAGAAACCACGAAACTCTGACAAAAGGAATCAAAGATGTAAATAAATAGGAAAATATTACATGTGCATAGAAGACTCAATATTGTTTAAATATCTGTTCTTCCCAAATTGATCTATGGATTTAATGCAACCCCACTCAAAATTCAACCAAACCATTTTGTGGATATACAAAACTGGTTCTAATGCTTATATGGAAAGGTGAAAAACCCAGAATAGCCAACACAATATTGAAAAACAACAAAGCTAGACAACTCATACTGCCCAACATCGATGCTTACTATACAGCTACGACAGACAAGGTAGTGTGATACTCGTGAAAGAACAGCCAGAACACTGGAACAGAATAAAGAAGCCAGAAAGGGATCCACAGAAACACAGTCAGCTGACCTTTGACAAAGGAGCAAAGGCAATTCAATAGGGAAAGCGGCAATCTTCACAACAAATGGTGCTATAACAACTGGACATGCAAATGCAAAAAAAAAAAAAAAAGCAAAATCTAGACAAAGACCCTATATCTTGCAATAAAAATTAACTCAAAATAGATCATAGACCTAAATATAAAAGGCAAAGCTATAAAACTTCTAGATGATAGCATAGGAGAAAAACTAAGTGACCTTGGGTTTGGGGATGACTTTAGATACAACACCAAGGGCACAATCCATGAAGGAAATATTAAGTAAGCTGGACTTCATTAAAATGAGAAGCTTCTGTTCTGTGAAACACGCTGTTAAAAGAATAAAAAATCAAGCCACTTACTGGAAAAAATCTTGCAAAATACATACCTGATAAAGGACCAGTACACAAAAATACAAAGACTCTTAAAATTCAACAATAAGAAAACAAACAACCCCATTGTAAAAAGGGTGAAATATCTGATCAGGCACCTCACCAAAGAAGATGTGCAACTGGCAAATAGGATATGAGAAGCTGCTCAACATCATCTGTTGTTCGGGAACTGAAATTAAGAAAACAATGAGGAAGTATACAAAACTATCAGAATGGCTGAAATTCAAAACCCTGAAGAGCAAATGCTGGCAAGGACGGGAGCAACAGGCACTCTAATTCCTTGATGGTGGAAATATACAATGGTATAGACTCTTTAGAGGACAGTTTGGGAGTTTTTCACAAAGCTAAACATAGTCTTAAACTATAAAACAGCAATCAGCCGCTTTTTTCAAGAATTTATACAATTAGTTTGAAAACTTAGGTCACACAAAAACCCAAAGGCCTGCATGAAATGTTTGTAACAGTTTTATTCATAACTGACAAAAACTAGAAGCAACCAAGATATTCTTTAACAGGTAATAAACAAATTGTGATACATCCATACAATGGAATATTATTCATTAATAAAAAATAATCTACAAGCCAAACATGCACACACAATGGAGAAACCTTAAATTCATACCGCTAAGAGAAAAGAGCCAGTCTGAAAATGCTACATACGTACTGTATGATTTCAATTACGGTAATTAAATTTTAATTCTGTAAAAGGCAAAACTACAGAAACAGTAAAAAGATGAGTGGCTGCCAAGAATTTGGAGGGATCAAGGAAGGGATGAAGAGATGAAGCAGAGGACTTTTAGAATGAAACTATTCTGTATAATACCATAGACATGCATTTGTCAAAACTCATAGAACTTTATAACACAGAAGTGAACCTTAATGTATGCAAATTAAAAGAAAATCATTTAGGAAGTTATGGGATACCAGGAAGGAATGCAGACAAGGGAATCCGGGTTACAAATATACAAAACAACTTACTAGAAAAGGCTGGGGAGGGGACAGGTGCTGACCTAAGTGATCTCTGGGGTCTGTAAAAATGACGGCAACAGGAAATCTATCTGTACATAAGCACTGTAGGCTACCTGACACAGCTGCTCCCCGCAAGCACCACAGGTTGACAACCCTGATACTGATACAGGCGTGTATACTGGAAGTGAACGATTAGGTCAATGGATGGAGGACGACAGAGCCAGATTTCTCAATGCTGGGGTGGGAATTCACAGATAAGAAAGGGGAAGAGGCTACATAATGGATTAAAACTGGAGACCTGAGTAAGCACTAACATTCGGCTTAATAACAGACACAGACAGTTACACACAGAAATATTTATGGGTATGGATATACTATACACATGTTCACACAAGGGGCAGCACACATACACATTTCTTTGTTCTGTCAGATGAGAAGGCCTAAAAGATGTGACACAGCAGTCAGCACACCTAACATCAGACCTTAGTTTCTCCGTTCTGCAATAAAAGGAAGAAGGGGTCTCTGGAGAAATGGCTGATTCCAGGACTGAGCAGGAAATACATATGACAAGCTTGAAGTATCCTGTAGTGCCTAAAAGAAAATACTCTAAAAACAAACCCACACTGATGGGTGTATCAAAGGGGCACAGGAGTCAAGTGAAAGTGCTCCCAAGGGCCAAAGTCAAAATAGCTTGGACAACAAAATAAAGTAGTATTGGGTTATAACCCAAAGTATAAAATAAATATTCAAGTCTATACTGATATATATGATTGAATAAATTATTAAATGAAGAAGACAATTCTCTTATGCACAAGAACTTCAAAAGCTTATGTATATACTCTGCTCTAAAGGCAGGGGAGCATAACTCCCTACTACGTAAGTGTGGTCTGCACACAGTTTCTCCCTTCCAAAGAGTACTGTTATGGGAAGAAAAAAGCGTAGCCATACAGATGATCAAGGTCAACGACAAAAAGAGAGGATTTACTAAGGTGATAGCAGTAGCAATAATTTCTAAACCCTCCATTGCTGTAGTTCTGCCAATAAATACATCTTTAAACTTTTAAGAGCTTCCATCAACTGTAATAAAAAATTATGTCAAACCCAGGTTTTAGCATTCACTGTCACATACAGCTTTGCTCTTTTAAAAAGGTCATTATCACTTCTCCGGAAACAGATATAGTTGGAAGAGTACAACAGATAAACAAACAGAAGCATGAACCAAAATGAAATAGGAAAGGATGTTAACTTGTTATAATTGCAACACCTGAATTGACACCAATACTCTAAATAGCTAATAGTTTTGAAGCATAATCACCTGTTTCAGAAACTAGAATGTTCCACCTTTGTAATAAGAAACAAATGCCTATACATTATGTAATTTTATGAAACCCATCTTTAAATGTAAGCCCATAGGCTCATAGGAATGCAGTTCCCTGTCTTTAAAAATAATTGTGCGGGAGGACAACCACTGCAGTGACATGGAGACAGGGATAAGCTGACAGTTCATGACATGTAAGATGGGAGCCTGTCAAATGTCAGAAAACTTCCAAGTCAAAAGCTAATTAGATGACTCTGAAAAGAATCTAAATTATTCCATGATTTCAGTTCAGTACATCATCCTAGGTCATTAAATCTAAAATGTATATTCATTCGTTCATTCATTTAAAAATGTATTTATTGAGGTCATAATAAGTATGGACTCAATAAGCATATTCTCAGTAAAGAATCAATACATTCTCTTAACCCTAAATATAAATCAGCCCTAGTTGCTGTACCTACTTGAAATGTTTTTTAACACTGCAATTACCGTCTCAGTTTCTACTTTTCATCCTTCCCCTTATTCCTGGACCTTCCTCCCATTTAGCAACCTGCTTCCATTTACCTCACTGGCTTGTACACCTGCGAGTCTAGTCACGACCAGCTTGTCCTATCAACTTGTCCTACTTGTTCTACCACAGGCACTATTCCCACCTCTCGATGCAAGCCAGGGGCCTTCCCCATCTGCAAAGTGCTGTGTATAGATACGGGCCGCCTTATAATTTACTTAGGAAAGAAAAACCCACGTAACTATCTACTCTGACCCCCATCATGTCACAGATGAAGAAACCTAAAACCCAGTAATCAATTAAGCAATGCGATGATCATGAAACCACAGAGTTATAAACTGACCCACAAACTGGCATCCTAGCATCCTAGCCCTTAGGTCAATGCTTTTTTTATGCTATTATAAGAAAATCAGCCAATCACATTTAAATAAACTCACTTTTGAACTTCCTTAATATATCCAAGTCAGTAAACACAGCAACATAAACAACGGTATTTCAATGCATGGTTAAACTTTTTTTTTTTTTTTTTTTAACTTGCTTTGCTGTACTCCTTTCCTTTCCAATATATTTTCTGACAAAATACAAATGATTTCCTTTTCTCACTTATGGGGCCCACACTGACTTAAAAACAAAAACAAAACCCAAAAAACACCAGATTTAAAAAATGAAAGATGACCCGAGTAAAGGCAGAGATAAGGAGCTATTTTCTTGAGAGTACATCTGGCTGTCTCAGCACTATTGGTTAATAATGATGATCTGCTATTTTCAGTTTGGTTGGTAAGTCAATCAAAACTCAAGTTTTTCAACAGGTACTCAGAAGCTGTGGGAAATGGGTCACAGGCGAACCTGAAATACTGATTCTCTCAGATCTCCTTGCAGACAGAGCAGCCAGAGCCCCACCCCAGATCACTCACTTCTGGCTAGGAAATACAGGAATAAATTTAGTGCCTACCATGTTTCCAATAGCATAAATGGAACCGATTTAACTAACATGTTTGATGTTAAGTCTATGAACACACACACACCTCCAACCTACTGAATCAGTTCTATCTTTCCAGTTGACATAAAACTGCCATAATATGATTCCTTTCCCTCAAATGCGATCCTTTAATTCAAATTATTTAACAGTTAAAATGTGGTCAGAACATGGGAGCTTGAGGGACAAAGTAAAGAAGATAGAAAAGAAAGACTAACCAAATCTGTGAGCGCAGCAGCATCAGCAGAACTCGTGGTAAGGCTCCCCAAGTCATTCACTGACGTTCCTAAAACTCAGACTCCCGCGCTTGATCACGCCACCTGCTTCAGTAAGCTATTATTTGGATAACTGTTGATTACAAATGTGTTCATAAGTAGCAACTAGAAACTATCTGGATTGCAAATTTGTATATTTAACTGTCAGCCAACACAGACTGGTCACTCACCCACTAGGTCAGAGGAGGCACATCTTATAATAGTCCCTGCTCTCAATCCCCCAAGGGGCTCAGTCCCTGGGGATTACAGAGGCCCCTCCAGGTCACTAGCTACTTACTCTCTATTTACCGCCCTGAGAAACTTACTTCTATTCTTGAGATTGCTGCCTATTTCTTCAGCCTCTTGGTTAAGGCCCTATAATCGTTAACACTCGTCTGTCTCTTACAAACACAGAAGGTCAGATAATTGCAGACTGTGCAGGAAAACTGCACGTGATTTAGGAAAGGGAAAAGAACAGCAGCACCACCTCACGACACAGGCACAAGACTAGCAGCTGTCCAGCTCTGCATTCTCAACCCCTCCACGCTCACAAGTCATACAGAGGACCCCAAAGAGCTTTTGCTTGTTCGACTAAATCTGTAGATATTTACTGTATTAGATATTAAAACTGAGCTTCAAAAAAATGTTAACTTACTTAAAAATAAACCCATTACATATTAACACACTTTGTTTAAAAACAACTATTTTCCGGAACTCCCAAAAAACTTAGTGAGAAAAATGGCACTGATTTACATATTTGCAAGTTTCTTTAACGCAGGGCTAAACAGAGGAATTCTCATACCTGCATTTAACGTGCTGCCATCATGTAGCCCCTGGAAAATATCCCCATGTACTCGCATAAGAGATTGAGGGTGAAAAGGCTAATAAAATAATTTTGACCTAGAGGATCCCTCAAAAAGGCCCCAGGGCCTGCAGGGACACTTCTGAAAACCACTCATGTAAATGAACTTTTAAAATATAGGAAAGAGTCTCTAAACTGTCGGCTGCACACAGAAAGGGAGCAGACTAAACGGTCCAGGATTTGGTGTCAAACATCTGGATTTAAGCTCTAATTCCACTGTACACTTTCTGGCTATTTGACTTGACCAAGACAATAATTTAACTCCTTTAAAAAGTATCAGTTTCTGCATTTTTAAAACAGGAATCGTACTACTAATCACCCCCAAAGGTAGTTGTGAGAAACAAATGACAACGTACAAATAAAGCACTCTGCAGACTGAGCAAATGAGGGGTTAGTTTTAGCTTTCTTTTGGTTTTAAGGGGTCTGAATGGCATAGCCTAAAAGACGATGTCTATGAAATAGCATCAGCAGCTCATTTAACAGCAGTTATTTAAACACACAGCTGTTAGCTCTAATTTCCTCATAAATAAGTCAGTGATGTGATTAGCATTATTTAGTAGTTTACCTTTCTCAAGTCTGCAGTTTGTACAGTTTGGGTATGTGAAAGAATTAATAAGGAAAGTTACTTTTCAAAAGTCCCTCAATTTCAAGGATTTAGCTGCTAATAGGAAAAACATAATCAAGCTCACCACTAGCTATACGAAAGAAGGAAGGTCTGAAACACTGGGGAAGGACAGCATGGCTTCTGAGATTAACAAGTGCAATACGATGGCGATAGCAGGCGCCGTGGAGAAACGCCATCAACGTTAACAGGCCAGTTCGGGCTCCTGGGCCAACTGCTCCGCAAATGAGTTCATTTACTCCACTAAAGCACGCTCGCCTCCTGACCCACCTGCCTCCACGTACCTCCATCATGCTTAAAACACACACCGTAAAGACTCAGAACGGGTGGGGGGAAGTTGCACACCAGGCACCAGGGGCAGCCTGGGGGGACCCAGTCCGGGGTTCAAAGCCGGGAACAGGGAAGGCTTTGGCGGCCTTCAGAGAGCAGAGTGCGTTCTCCCTTCTGAAGCATCCCAAAGCACCTCCCCATATCACAACCGTCCACACCAAAGTCTCCTGTTAGACAGCCCGTGTCCCGAATTTCTTTTAAACACTTAATGGAGGCCCCAAAGGTAATCATCTTAAGCACCTAATGAGAAGCTACTATTTTACAATAACTTGTTTTGCCTTTGTTAAAGCCTCGTGAAAGACTGCACTAAACTTTGGGTTCATTTTAAAAACAGAACCAAAAGTGTGCTAAACTACTACCACATCAAAATCTACGTTATATCTTTTAAAACAAAATCAAATACTACATCTAAAAATTTAAATAAATCTATAAATAAGAAGTAAATAAGTTAATATGGAAATGCAAATGGCTTGCTCAAGAACCTACAAAAGCACAGTGAAAGACAAAACTTGAGAACTGTATCAAGCTGTAGGTTGGGGAAGTGTATTTGCCTGATTTATAATACTCAAGTTTAGAAAAACGATATAAAAAATGTTAAAACGTTGACTAAATTCACTCAGCTTTGTGGGACCTCTTCATCTGAGAATCTCTTACTTTGTGAGAGAGCAAGGGTCCAGGTGATTAAGGCACACAAAGCCCATTTAGGAAAATGCTAGGAAGAACCAAAACCTGGAATTCCCACCTTCCAGTTCAGGGTTTTTCTCACTGGACCCTGCTTCTATGGTACACCACGCTAAAGCCAATCACAATAAAGTAACATGTTCTGGTCGACATAATGAATTAAGATACTTCGGCAATTTACTAAACCAAAGACGAATCGAGAAATTATTTCTCAATAACCTAATTCTTAGGAACTGAAATGCTTCAAAGGAAGCAAAAAAGCTTGCCCTAATATTTACAACTTAAAACTAGAAGTATCTTAATGAAAAAGTTTGAACTTTACAAAGCCTATGTAATAGAGGAAAGATTTACGGTGAGGCAAATGTTTTTAATAAGTGTGATAAGAATAAAAAAGAACTTTATTTCTGCATTTTTACTACAGGAGAAATAGATAAAAACTGAGATGTTAATATGTTAACTGTTTACTTTGAAATTTCCTTATATTTCAAATCCTAATTATCCGACAAAAAGACTTTCAGTAACGCATTAATCAAAATGCTCACAAGAAAAAGTAAAGAATCCCAAACTTTTCATTTCTACAGATTAGTTAATATTTACTGAACATTGCAACAGACATTTCAGGATCAAGAGTTACTATCTTAATGTGAGCCCTTACTTAATGTCAGTTCAATTTGAGACTCCTGCTTTTCCAATCTTTCTTACTGGAGGGAGGGAGGACTGGTCCACTGTGACAACCCAAACTGACATTTTTATTTAGAACTCAATGACTGCCAACATCAAAAGGGCTGACATTCCCATGGAAACTAATCCACCCCAGGATTTACCATTCAAACATTTTTTCTGAAGCATTCATGCACATCTAATGGGTAATGAAAATCATCAAGGCAGATGACCCTAATTTTGAACACAGCTGAAAGATCCCACTACTCACTAGAGGAAGACTGATCTGACACAAAGATATCTTAAATTTGGCCTTAAAGGTGCCTGAAAAAATCAAAGACCATGTAGAAAAATCTTAAGGAAATTTATGGCATTTTTCTATTTAATGTTTGGTTTTCTATTCTAGTGTACTCTCTTTTATTCTCAGAAAAATTTTTGAAATTTTTGTCACATGAGATAGATTTTCAGGAAAAGACCGCCAGTTAATATAATTTCACCACGAAATATAAAGTTCCATCTACGGCCATGCCACCCTGAACGTGCCCGATCTCGTCTGATCTTGGAAGCTAAGCAGGGTGGGGCCTGGTTAGTACTTGATTAGGAGACGACCTAGGAATACCAGGGGCTGTAGGCATAAAAAATAAATTTAAATAAAAGATAAAAATATGTATATAAAGTTTCAACGTACACTGGTTCAACTATCATGTGATATCCAGAAACCAATCAGAAGTAAGTTCATTCATCTACTCAACCACATTTTCTGAGTGCCTCCGTGGTACCAAGGAACACTACCAACTACCACACAAAAGATGTTCACGCACTACTTACCGAAGTGAACTGAAGGCAAGGAGCAACATCTTGAGTTCAACTGATTCTTTGTCAGAGGCCTTGGTAGCAGCCCCAGCCCAGCGAGAACTGCCCAACAGGCGCTAGGACACACTGGAGAGGACAGCAATCAAATGACAATCCCAAATGTCTTGGGAGATTTGGCTCCAGAACTCTACCTGGTGCCTCTGGCCAACAATACCTTGCCTGGTGGATCTCTGCTTCTACAGGACAGGGCTCAGCCCGAAAACCACATGACTCTCTCCCAACTCATCTAACTGAGTTGGGAAAAAAGCAATCCTCGCTCGCAGTCCCGCCTGGCCCTGTGGACCAAGCCTGGCTTTCTACTTCTGGTTATTTAGCACCAATGGCAGTGTGACAACTCTCCTCCAAGAAGATCTAGTCCCGGTTTCAGCACCCCGGGCCTGGCTCTTTAGCCACAGCAGACCGTCCCACGAACCATACCAGAGCGGGTACGGCTGCCCCAGGGCACCAGCTCAGGCCGGCTCTCTGCATAGCTGATGCTCGGCGTTCTCCTTGCTCAGTGGAAGTGTTTGAACTCCCTCCCCAAGTTAAGCAGCCCAACTTTCTGCCCACCTCGCCCCTCCCCTGCCACCTCTGCAAGCTCCCTTCATTTCTGCAGCAGCCAGTTTGGGTGATGGCCATTCCCTCTTCCAAATTCTGACCGCCAGGAATATCCAGATATCTACCAGGGCCGCCCGAAGCACTGACAGTTCTTTTGCTGACAGACCCAAGAGATGGTTTAGGTCCCTAGGGTTCTTTTTTCCCCAACAGTGACATGAATGCTACCACTTGCTACAAAGCCAGTGACTATGGTAGACCCCACCCCTGCTACCTGAGGCTTGTAATCTGTGCAAACTCTCACTCACACACACACACGCACATGCGCACACACACCCAAAAGGGCACATACTAATTCACCCAGGCTATCACAGTGCTCCAGGTGAGAAGCAAAGAAGTTCCCAACTCCAAAAGAGGCTTGGGAAGATGGTTTTACAAGTTTTACAAGCTATCAAAAAATTAATGGCTGACTAAAGAGTTAATGTTTAGGTATCAGCTTAAACACGTCTCTTTCGGTACAGAGCACTCTCGGTGAACACTACTACAACTGTAAACACCTACAGCACAAGCAGAGTCGCAGTGCAGAAGCAAGGCGCCACGCTGAGTCAGATCTTCTCTACCGTTTGGGAAACTGAAGAATGAAGAAATGACATATGCTTTAAAAAAAAGTTTTATTGAGGTATACTACAGATATAAAATTCACCCACTTTTAGTGAAGAATTCTATGATTTTCAGCAAATTTATGGAACTGTGAAACTATTAGCACAATCCAATTTGGGAACATTTCTGTGGTTCCCTGAAATTCCCGCCAGCCCACCTGCAGTCAGTCCTCCTCACCTCCCTCTAATCCCAGGCCACTGCCTCTGCTTTCTGACTGTAAATGTCCTGTTTGGATACTTTATATAAATGGAAACAGAACACATATGGTCTCCTGCGCCTGGCTTCTTTCACTGTGCATAATATTTTAAAGATTTATCCATGTAGCATGTGGCGTGGTTTGTTCTTTTTCATTGGCAAAATGAGGACACATCACAAGGCGCTTACCCATTCACCAGCTGATGGCCACTGAAATTATTTCCAGCTTGTGGCCGTTATAAATAACGCTACCATGAACGTTCACATACAAGTCTGTTTGGACGTGTACTTGCATTTCGCTTGGGTATATTCCTAGGAGAACTTCTGGGTCACACAGTAACCTTACCTTTAAAATTTTGAGGAACTACAAACTGTATCTATACTATTTTACATTCCTACGAGTAGTGTATGAGGGTTCCAATTTCTCCACATCTTGCCAACACTTGTTATTGTCTTTCGATGATAGCCATTGCAGTAGGTTGACAGCGGTACCTCGTTGTGGTTTTAATTTGCATTTCTCTAATGATGGTGAGCACCTTTTCATGCGCTTACTTAGCCATCTGTATGTTTTCTCTAATGAAATATATAAGCAAGTCTTTGGCCTGTTTCCTAACTAGGTTGTTTGTCTTATTATTATTGAGCTATGAGTTCTTTTTGTTCCTGATTCTAATTTAGATTTGATCAGAGATCGTTTCAATCCTTTTCAATTACTGAGGTCTGTGTAAGTGGTACAGCATATGGTATGTCTTAGTGAATGCTCCCTGTGTATGTGAAGAAGTATGTACTTTGTTGTTGTTGGGTGCAGTGTTCGACAGATGTCCACTAAGTGAAACTGTGTGACAGTGTTGTTTAAATCTTCTATAGTCCTTCTAATTTTCTGTCTAATTGTTCTACCAGTTATGGAGAAAGTTGTCCTGAAGTGCCCAGCCATGGCTGTGAATCAGACAATTTCAGTTCCATTAGTTTTCGCTTCGTGCACTCTGAGCTTGTGATTAAGTATATCACGGTCCATTACCGTGTCCTCACATGATGAGCTGACCATTTAATCATTACAAAACAGCCGTCTTCTTTCCAGTAACAAACAGCCTTTGCCTGAAGTCTATTTTGTCAAATGTGGATATGACTACTCCAGTTTTCCTATGTTTTGAACAGTGAAGATATAGAACATTTTCACAGAGCAGAGTGGTGGTTCAGGTCATTTGTATTTAATGTGATGATAAATACAGAGAGATTTAAGTGGACCATCTTGTTATTCGCTTTCTATTTGTCTCACTTGTTCTGTGTTCACCTTTTCTTCTTTTTCCTGCCTTTCGAAAATGTATTACCGTTGCTATTATCTTCACTATTGGCTTATTAACTGTATCTCTTTGTTTTTGTTTTTTAAGGCTGCTCTAGGACTGTGGTTTTCAACAGTGAATGAATTTTCCCACTAAGGACACTTGGCAATGTCTGGAGGCATTCTGTTTCAACTCCAGGGAGGTGGGCACTACTGGCATCTATTGGGAAGAAGCCAGAAATGTTGCTAAGCATCACACAATGCACGGACAGCACCCACAAACAAGACTGAACAACTCAAAATGTCAGCAGTGCCAAAGCTGAGAAACCTTGCTCTAGTGTTTACAAAACACCTCTCAAACTTCTCACTGTTTTCCTTCAAATGTTATTATGTCACTGCATGTAAGTAAGAGTCTTTCTGGCAGCACCATTCCATTTCTTCTTTCCTAGCTTGTTACTGTTGCCACATATGAACAAGTAGCTATAATATCGAGTTTAACTAATCTATCTCTCCAGGCTCAATTTTCTTCATAAAATTGGGACGATCTACCTAACAGACATACTGTGAGAATTAAAACAATGTAAGCAAAGAGCTTAGCACAGTACCCATACACTACAGGTGCTAACTTCTCAAAAAATTAATGACTATTAATGAAAATTTTAATTGCTGTGAAGAGAAGAAACAAGACAGATATGAAGAGAAATCTAAGTAACTATATTCACACATGGTTTAACTTTTCTTACAAATGCCTCTCCTGTAGCTCTCTGACTCCAAAATGACAATGGAACTGCACCCCACTAGATTGGCTGGCAAAGTCTGACTCGGGAGAGAATTTCAAGAATCTTCTAGCCTCTGATATATAATCCCTTTTATTTACCTTCATTTAATTGAAGACATCTGTAAGTGGTGCCACACAAAATGTAATTCAGCCTTAGAAATGTCAATAAAAATGTGCGTGAGGGAGAGGTCCTAGCAGGTCCTAACAGGGGAGGGCACATCAGTGCTACAGAGCCCCACGAAATTAGGAATATAATGGAAATACGCTGCCTGACTTGACGAGGTGATAAAAGCTCTCTTCCCATAAAGCTTAATGAGCTCTATTAGTCTTCAGCTTACAGGAATGTAAAAGGGTCAGCCCCCACAGAGGGAAGTAACTGACTCTCCACACATGGCTCTATTCAAGTGACAGCAGATCAAATTACTGATGTAATTACTATAACCTGACAATTTTGTTGGATTCATGTGGCAGTTAACTGTTTAGGACTTACAACAAAGGGACACAGTTCCCTCGTAGTTTTTTTGTGTGAATAGTAAATTTTGTGAAATTTAAAGTCTCCTTCATCATCTCCAATTTTCATGTATTTTATTGTCTTAACCAGAATTATTTTTCTTTCATTCAAAATTAGGGAAGGCGTTTGGGTAGTTAACTCTATTTGTAATTTTCCTTTTCCAGCTAAAATGTAAGTTTAATGACAAAATTAAACATAAAGGGACTCCCATCATTCTCCTGCCTTGGCTTATTTGGTTCTCGGGCTTTGTGTGGGGGCAAAGGAACCAAGTCCTGAGTTCAGTGCTGCTTGGAGGCATTGGGGAGACGCCTCTAAGCTATCGGGTGGCCCTGTGAAATTCCAGGCTAAAAAAATATCAACAGAAAGCCCTCAAGGATTCCCCAAGTACTTCAAGAAACGCACACCGATCACCTTTAATTTTGATTTTTTTACTCTCCCATATTCATAAGTCCAATAGAAACAGATCAATTTAGTTGACATAAAATACAACTCCAGATCATAAAGTGGTGAAGGTGGATTAGATGGAAAATTACAGAAAGCACCGCTCAGCTTCGATCATACCTTCCCTCCTACTTTTCACTAAAGATTTAAAACTTCCACACACATTCTCAGTGTTAACCACAGTGGCAAGACGTAATTCAATACGTTGGTACGCCTCTAGGTGTATGATGAGTACACACCACGCCCTATCCACACCAGGGAGAATCAGAAGGTGAAGAAAGGGGTCCTCATCTGGAGCAGCTACAATCCAGCTGGGAAGACAGATTGTCAACCACACTGCAGTGTTAAGTATCAGCCTTGTGTGCTTTTAGCTGAGTCCTGCCAAATTATGGGTTGAAACCTGCTACTCTCGGCCTCAACCTCACCTAACTTGCTCATTCATTCATTCAACAACTATTGACTCAGTGCCTTCTACATACTGCATACTAAGAATGGAATGGAATAGCGAGGCAAGAAAAAGAGGCTCTTCTCTCACTGACCTTACATTTGAGAGTTCGGAAGTGAGGACTGTTTACAAGTCTTTGCTGTTGTTCAGTAACATCTTCAAACTGCTACTTGCCCTAGCGAGGTGGACATCAAGCTCCAATCTCTCAATTTACTCCCTGTGCAAGTAAGAATCTAGCTAGCCTCACTGCCTTTTGCTCACAACCCTTACTCTTGGTTGTGCCTCTAAGCTTTTGCTAGAATGAGAATCTAGCCTTAAACATTATCAACATTACCTCTTAGATAAGTTCCTGCCAGTCCTTTTTTCTTTTGAAGACTAGACCATTCATCAACTGACTGTTCCACACCAACCAGGGACTTCCCTGGTGTACGTCACAGTCAGACACCAGCTACAGGAAGCATCGCCAGAAACCTGCCATGCTGCCTCTTCTCCCCAGTGCAGCCCCTCCCGGAAGAGCAAAGGGTAAGACGACATAACATTTTGTAGCTAATGTTAACATTTTGTGTATTTCCTTCCTAATTTCTGTATGCTTAATTTTTTTTCTAAATTTAGATCTCTGCGCATAATTTTACACCGTTTTTATCTTAATCTAGCAAAAGAATTTTTCACTAGCATTGTTCATCGATATGTACTCATGAACACATATGCATAATCCCCATTTTAATGGCCATAGGGTGCTCTATCACAGGCTGGCTGTACCATGATTTATCTGACGTTTCCTACTGTTGGATACTTAGGTTATTTATAAATTTTCTGCATCATAAATAATACTGTAATAAACATACTTACGAAAGTTTCATCCCCCATCTTTGTTTCTCTAGCAGTGATTCTTAGACTAGAATTACTCAACTACAAGATATAAATTTACAAAAGCTCTTTAATATACATGACCAAACTGATTTCTATAAAGGAAAATGCCTAATAACATCTCTTAACATCTTCCCAAGCATTCACTTAAAAAAAAAAGATATCCTGATATGTAAAAAGGCTGTATATCACTGTTTTTTTTAAACATGTTTATTACCATTTATAGTTCATCTTATCAACAACTATCTGATAAAATCCAACCAAATATTATGCAAAAGAAAATAGGATGTTTTAAAAACTGATTCTAAGAGATCATTACACTAAGTATACCTTTTTACCTTTTTATCACTTTCTGTAAATTGCCTTTTAACTATCTGTTTTCATGAACAAATAATGGATTTCTTACAGAATGAAATCTAATCTTTCCTTCTTTTCTTTTGACACTTCTCATTCTTCTAAGCTTGGAAAGTGCTTCATCCACTAAAGACTATATCATTTATACTGTTGAATTTCTTACTTTTTTTGTTTGTTTTCACACTAAACTATAAAATTCTGTGTGACAGGTACTGAGCTCAGTGTTTGCCTCACATTACCTCATTTCATTTAATAACCCTGTATTATCTCCATTTTTAGATTGATCAAAAGATGAATGACTTGTTCATAGGATTCCCAAGTATCTCTCATTCCAGACCCCAGAATCCTTCCACTACATAGTGTTGTTTCCCACTGGATCTTGGATATTAAGAAACCGTAACAAATCTGAGAGGTACCAGCCGCTCTAGTCCCATCAGTTTCCCCTGGCAATCACTCAAACTGGCCACCAGGAGTGTTCCATATGCCAGGCTGAGCTAAACCACACAAGAGTTTCAATAATCACATGAACACAATGGTATAGAAGAAGCACAAAGGGAACAAATGTCTCCGAGTGGAGAAGTCTGAGAGGGTCTCACCAGGGAGAGAGTATCTACGCTCATCCTAAGAAGGATATGATTCAAACAAGCTGGGAATCGGGGAAGGGAATGCAAAGTGACATAAACGCAAAGGAAAGGACAAATAAAAGGCAGGAAAGAGAGTATTACTGTATGGGGTTGAAGTATAGCCTCAGGTTTGAATAACTGCATTTTATATTTGCTCCCATGTCCACTGCTAAGTTTGAGAGGTAAGAATTATTATATGCATCTTAAAAAACACTGAGGCTCAGGGAAGCTGTGACTTTCCTATGTGGCTAATAAGTGAAGACAAGATCTTAAACCCGTGTTTGGTTCTAAGTCCAATCATCTCTCCACACATCCCGCTGCCTCCCCTTTCCTACGCCCTTCTCAAAGCCTCAGCCACCTACCAGTTATTCCTTATCATGCAGCTCACGATGATTTCTGGTTCTATGAATATCTAACCGTTTTTCTTTATCTCACAATTTTATCACTGGAGTCTCGGTTCTACACTGCAGAATCATTATGAGGATTAAATGAAAAAGAGAATGAAGCACCAAGAATAGTGCCTATTACAGGAAAAGCTCAATTAAAGGTAAGTCCTTTGCTCTTCCCTAATCAATTCATGGATTTTAAAAAGCTCTCTCGAACCAAATGAAACTTCCTTGATGGCAGCCTCTGGCACACATCTCCAGCTCTCTTGTAACACCAGGGCAATTAAGAGAGAATAAGGCTGATGTTAAACAGTTATGAAAGTAGGAGATACAATAAGGCTCTTTAAAATGAGGAACTGGTTTCACTCTACTTATTAAAAAAGAAAATATATTTAAAAAGAGGCAATGACCTTCACCTGTTATGAAGGTTAACAGCTCAAAAATTTATACGAATTCTTATCAAAAAAGGTTTATATTCATCTCATTACTGTTACGAAAGAATGCATGTGTAACAACAAAATGGTCATTCCTAAGTTTATCAAATAAATGCCTAACAAAAGATATCAATAGTGATGTTCAATTAGCAATTCTAGTAGTAAGGTCAGTGAATAAACTTACCTCTAGAGGTGAGCTGCAAAGGAATCTTGTGAACTGCAGAATCACATTTGAATAGAATCAGTTTCATCCAATGAATGGGCAGAAAAAGAGAACAAAAAAGGAAAAATTATTATACAATTTTTCAATATGAGCACCTAAGTAAACCTAAAAGGCTGTATAAAATTAATGCTTTCATGCATCATATAACTCATCCAAAGTTAAATCTAGCCCATAAGAAGGTATCCAACTCTTTGAATTAATTTTAATGAATGTTTTAAAAATCTGCATTAAAACAAATAGAGCACAAATTAATCCTAAAATACTACATTTTTGAAAGTTTTATCTCACAACCCCTGTATAATAAAACATCAAACATCATCTAAGAAAAGAATCGGCAATCTCCTGACCATAAATGTCGCAGGCAAAGCTAAGTATATGCTGAGTGAAGAAAAAGATATAAACTAAAGGGAGAACCAAGAAAAGAGAGAAAGCAAAGACTAAGAGAAGAGGCTGGGAGCCAAAGTGAAATTACTTCCTCTACAACCTGATACCTGGGTTGTAGCATTTACCCTGTTCTGCCCTTTCCCTTTCCTCAGCCCAACATGCATATCTTTTCTCTCTGCTGTTTCTTTGACACACGCAGAGGCCTACATTATTTCATCTGAAACTATGTTATGCTGTCTCTCTGCATTTAAATAAAGAAACATAAATTTGTGGGGGGCAGGGAGCCATGAACAAACAACATAATAAATTACAGGTTAGCTCTGAAACTGTGGACTCTCACAGAACTTCATACATATTCATGATGGTAATTCATGTTTTTTTAGATGTTACTTACAAAATCAACATTTCAAATCCTTTGAGATTTACTATAATGATAAAATACCCAAGTAATATAAACTCTTGATCTTTCCAAATGCAAATTAACTACAAAAATTGCGATGGCAGGCCTGTTTCCAAGCACTTTTGAACTTCCTCTCCACAACAAAGCTATCTAGTACTCACAGGGAATACGAATAACGTGAATCTCTTTTAGAGACACACACAGAAATATTTCTCAATGAAATTACACGATGTCTAGGATTTCCTTCAAAATCACTGGGGGGTCATGAGGGAATAATGGGGTGAGTGTGTTGGATAAATCAAGACTGGGCATTACATTATAACTAGTGAGGACAGGAGTTGAATATGTAAGGATTCACTATACGATTCTCTCTACTGAGTGAATGTTTAAAGTTTTCCACAATAAAGTTTAAAAAGCAGACACTTCCTCCCCCAAACACTAAAGTGAAAACATTCCTAAAATATTACTAGTACACGCCAAAGTCACCTAATTAACTAGTATCATCTAGGCTCTAGATAGGGTGTACTAAACTACAGAAACTATAAGAATTTTTTCTTAAATAATATCATTATGCAATGCAATTATATAAACTGTTAAGAAAACTTTCTGAAAGTGCAAGATATACCAAAATTTTAAATTTCCATAAAGCTGATAAGAAACAAATAATTTTGTTGAAATTTATAGTGCAAACTTTGTGGTCTTAGATTCTTTTCATAGTAGCCAACATAGGATAATCCTGACCTTCCTTTCCAAGAGAAAGGGTTGAAAAACTAGCCATTTTTAACAGGGGAGAAAAATAAGGCACAATGAATTCTTTATTTTAAAATGAGAAATTTGCTATTGTAGGGTGTCTGTTAACTATATTGAACACATTGAACTTTAGAATTTAGAAGAGGTTCTGGTTTGGTAATTACATCACTTTATTTTTTTATTTCTCTGTGTGTGTTTACTTTTATTGTATATTTTTCTAAACTCTTAGGCACGATTTTCTGGGGGTGTTCAGACTGCCACAATACATGTCAGCAGAGAACTGAGCTGCCAATTTTGAACATCTAAATTTTGGGTTGAGTTGTTGGCTTTCTTTGTTTTTGAAGTCTGCATTCTTCATTTGAAACGACTGTACTTTTATTTTTTCTCTATCTTCTGAGAACTCCAGTTTTCTTTTTCTAGCCCTCCCACTACTCTACATTCATAGATGAACCATATGATCAGGAAAAGTGCCCTGATGAAAAGATTAGGATGGTAGCTCTCAACACTTGTCAGTATTTTCCCTAGAATAAGGAAGGAAGGAAGGAAGGAAGGAAGGAAGGAAGGAAGGAAGGAAGGAAGGAAGGAAGGAAGGAAGGAAGGAAGGAAGGAAGGAAGGAAAGAAAGAAAGAAAGAAAGAAAGAAAGAAAGAAAGAAAGAAAGAAAGAAAGAAAGAAAGAAAGAAAGAAAGAGGGGGGAGGGAGGGAGGAAGGGGAGGGAGAGGGGAGAGGGGAGGAGGGAGGGGAGGGGAGGGGAGGGGAGGGGAGGGGAGGGGAGGAGAGGAGAGAAGAGAAGAGAAGAGAAGAGAAGAGAAGAGAAGAGAAGAGAAGAGAAGAAGAGAAGAGAAGAGAAGAGCTAAAGAATTTCTTTCCTTTTTTTTTCTTTTCCATCTCTTGTGCTGCATCAGTAGGAAGAACTTTGGTTCATTTTATGAAATGCAATATCTAATCCCTTTTTTTCTGGGAAAAAGAAACTGCAATGACTTGAAGTTGAGAATGTGGACACCACCTCACTCACACACACTCATCCTCAGGCTGTAGAAAATCCCTCGCCCTCCTTTCAGCTGCATGTATACAGTGCAGTGTGGCAAACCTACACCAGAGGTGGGTTTAAGACCCAGGCTTAGGACAGAAGTCACTTTAAATTACAATAAAGAGAAGCATATAAATATACTCTCCAAGAAAACTGATGTCTCCTTGAAGCTCCAATAATGTACATACATCTTTGTCATGTGTATGTGGAACATTCCTGTCACAACTTTTTCAAAATAGATCTACACATTCATATCCTGCTTGAAGCTGCCAACATGTGAAATACATAAATGTTCTCAGTCCCCAAAAGAGTAAAAACAGAATAAATAACAAGATACACATGAAAAGGCCCCGAAATATTGCTCCTCAATTAGCATACCAAAAAGACTTATTGCTATTTCCCTTCAGTTAATTATTTAAATTCTTTCATAATGAAATTACATATATGATATTCAGTACAAATGGTAATACTCTGAAAAAGAATAATTACAAAAAAGCAATAATAATGCAAAATACATTTTGTATATACAGTAAAATTAAGAGTAGAAACAGACACCTTTTAACAAATATCACCATGATATCTGATGGGTACATAAAAAATAGCTCATTTTTGCTGTAAATCTAAAATTCCTTGAAAAGCTCTATTCTACCAATAACAACAACAAAGACTATGACTACCACGGCAGCCCACAGTAGGACCACTTTTCTAACGTAGTCATACTAATATAGCTATTCAAAACATATTGTGTCATGGGTATAGTTAGCTAACAGGTTCAAGAGAAAGAGCCTATTCTAGTTATTAGGCACGATGTTGACAAAAAAAAAAATTTAACATGTTTTCCAAAATACCTTACTGATTTTACAAATAGGAACACACTTCATTCTAGAAACTGTAGGTAAACACAACCATTGTCTCTATCTATGACCTATTTTAAAGATTACTTCTAAGAAATACCTTGATTTAATAGAGTTGAAAATAGGAAAACCTACCTGTCATCTGGCTCTTCAAATTTAAGCATGTGTCTTGTCAATAATATTATTAATAACATTACCAATCTGATTCACTTGATAAAATACATAAAATTTTGTCAACTGTCCTGTCTACTCTTGAATTCTTTTAAAGATTATGTTCAAAAAAAGATTATGGTCTACATTTAGAATCCAGGCAAAAAAGACAGCTTTTTAAAAATCTCGTAAGCCTTCTAAAGAGAGAGAAAGGACACACACAGATCGGAGTCCTTGTTCCTGGCTACCCCCTGACCTTGCTTCTGAAACACGCTTCTGCACCATCCCGACTGCCTCTCCTCTATTTGCCCTTGTAGCCTTTCTCATAACATGTGCTCATTCCCACTGGAGAAGGACTTAATGCGCAACAAAACCTTCTAAAGTTTTCCAAGCACACAAAACTGAAGTTAAAACCTCCAGTTATGATTTAGTAAATTCTTTTTTTCCAAGACTTTTCATTAACCATGCCAGTTATTTGGGGGTGGGAAGATGCAATAAAAAGGAGAGAAAAATACACAATAGTAATTTTGTCAAATTATTCCAGTAAAACTATAATTGACCATTTACCTTTGTAATATAAAATATTCAACATATAATTAATTAAAGCTATGTTCCTGAAATGCCTTTTCTATTTAATAAGAAACCATGTTAAATTCCTTTAAAGAAAAAGAAACATAAACAGTAATTTTTACAATTTTTTTCTAAACCAAGGAAAATCAGTAAGGTGTACCTATTTAAGTGGAATTCCAAGTCTTTTTTTTCCTTCCTCTTTAATTCCACCCCCCACCCTACTTCCACCCCCAACCTATGGATGTTGCCGTTTCCCCTTAAGAACTGGATCTCTGAAGGTGGGGTGTCTACCCCCACGCATTTGCACGCACACCTGGGGTATGGTCCATGGCTCCACCTGGGGTGCAAACCCATGACCTTCTGCATGCAAAGCAGACATGCTAACCACTACACTGTGGAGCCACCCCAAGAATTCCAAGTCTTTAACTGCTCATATAGATTATCCAAAATTTCCTTGTATAAACAAAACACTTCTGGTGATCCTATTTCCTTGACCTTTCACCCTAGGTATATGCTAATTACTATCTTACAAACTGTCAGAGACAAATCTATTTTAGGCACAAATCTAATAAAATATTTATTTAAAATTTTGTAATTATCAATCTAATCCAACCTCAGTGCAAAATACTAAGTTTTTTCTATCAGGAATTTGGAAACTTTAATTCAGTTAAGAGTCTAACTTATGCTAAGTTAGATAATTCTTTAGACTTCCTTGCCATGCCCCCATAATTCCTGGTACATACGTAAACTATTTTAAATTGACTGTTTTAAGGCAATGCAAAACTAAGTTTTATGTTAAGAATGTGTCTCTCATAAAATTCTTAGAAATTAATTCAATTCCACAAAAGAAAGTTTCATTATTTCATATTTCACTGCAGAAAAATAAGAACTTCAAAAGTGGCCTAAAAACATAGCTAACACCCATTTTAAAAAGTCATCACAGAATGACAAATCTGTACTTATAAGGCAGGGAGTCAAAACTAAGGTTTGAGAACTAAGATCTTGTTTACCCTAGCTTTAGTAAAGGGTAAAAATAGCAGATTCAGATATTTTCTTAAATTCATTATTCTCATTCCCATTTAGCAGGTACCCGAAAGGAACCATGGAGTGTACCGCCTCCTTGGTTACAACTAGATGTCAGACTTGACCAGACGCTAAGCTCCAATAAATTTTAAAAGATGACAGTAAAAATCTTATTTACATTACAACATATTTAAACCTATGTCTTCCAAGCCATTAAATCTCCATTTTTTTGCTAGTGGAAAGAACAGTGATTTAAAAATTAGCCTAGAATCTCACTAGCTCTTGTTACTTGAGCAATGTAAATTACTTGGGCCTTAGTTTTCTATCTGTAAAATGATTTCAGCCTAACTTTCACCAATTAGCAGCCTAGGGCACACAGAGTTCCAAAGACAGGCTCTAAAAATGACTCCATGGCCAAATAAGTTTAGGAAATGCTGCATACTATATTGCTGTCTCACCTTCCTTTCCTTATCCTATAGTATTACATGGCACACTGAAAAGGCTCTGAGAATTCCTGCAGTTAAAAACAAAACACTCTAAAAGATGAGTAAGTTCTAGGGATCTAAAGCACAGCACTGTAATCATACACAAATCTGTACTCCACACTAGAAAGCTGCTAAGTGAGTAGATCTTAAATGTCCTCACCGCAAGAGAAATGGTACTTATGTGATATGATGGAGGTGTCAGCTAAGAGTACGGTGGTAATCACACTGTAGCACATGTGGATCAAATCAATATGTCATGCACCTTAAAGTTACATAATGTTACACATCAATTAAATCTCAATAAAGTTAGAAAAACAGAAGCAGAAACCCTTCAACTTCATTTATCTATTGCTTTCCATCTTCATTTAATCTAGTTACATGACCTGAGAGTTTTGTTCATTTTTTTTGGTTTGTTTTTAATTTCATGCAACATTTATACATTCCATAAAACTAATATTCCATAAAACTCACCCTAGAAACACTGGCCCCTGTGAGCTCTGACTCATTTCCCCCAATCTGTACTGAAAATACTCCATATGGCTGTTTAGTGTCAGAAAATTCTAATACAAACTATCAAAGATCACTGACCCTTTTTTCCTCCCTTTCAAGAGTTATGGTTCCTACCCGATAATATCAGTCAGGGGGATCCTTGCAAGATTTAGCACTTTGTGTTGATGAATGGGCTCATGCTCAAATCAACATCATGGAAGGAGCTATAACAAAATGCCTCTTGGAAGATTCTAATATCTTCCCAGAATCACAAAAGCCTGTAAACACTAACACAGAGAGCTATCTGTAAATGTTGTACTCTAAGTGTTGATTCCACAGTTTGATAACATATGTCCTAACTAGTGAGCTACTTCAATGCATATTCTTCTACAACTTATAAATCCCCAGTTTCTAAGAGCAATAGGGCTTTGGGCTATAATCAAATTATTCACTAATACTTCATGTGTTCCTCATTATAATAGTTTTACAAATAGTAGCTTTATATCTATTAACACAAATAGTATACATTTGAACTTATTAAAAACTCCGTATTTACTACCTCCAACTTTAGTATTTGTTCCTAAAATTAAAAGGTTACACTTGCAATATAAATCTACAAATATAGGTAAGAATATAGCAATTCTATAACTTGAAGAGCTACACTCAAAGACAATGGCATCTAAAAGAATCCTGTTGCTCTTTGACATCGCCAGCAGCAAACAAAATCGCCATAAACACAGTTCACGTCAAATGCAAAGGAAAAGCAGTTCTTGGCAAAGTCACCAAAAGGAACACCCACTGAAGAAAGAGTCAAGTGCCAGAGGCTTCACGTGCTGAGCCCAGAACCATCCTCTTCTGATGGGAGGATCCTTCTTCCCCAGGACCCTAACCACCTAAAGACCTACTTGCTCATGACACTAAATTGAAGACTTGGGCACGAAATATTACTATAAGTCATAAAAGTGTGGGAAAATTATAGAAGTGTGTTTAAGGGAAAATGTACCTTTTTTTAAAGTCAACATTGGGACCAAAGTTTTATATAAATAAACAAGAGAACCCTTTAAATCTGTTGCTTTCTTAATGTGTAAACTGAGTTCTCAGAAATAAATCAAAACTGAGTAGCTTCAAAAACTGCATTCTTTTTCCTTTCTGGGTTCTCTTTTTGGTGGCCTTTTGTGGCCCTTTTGGTCCCTTTGTGTTGGTTATTGTGCTGGGACCATGTGCCTCCCTGGGGTATACTCTGTCTTTCTAAAATATATTTTTAACAAAACTATTAAATCTCAAAAATATATTAATAAATAAATAATTAAAACTGCGCTATTCTAAAAATTATGTTTTCCTAGTATCAGTATAGGTATTTCCAAATTGGGAAATAATATTTAGAATACACATATACGTGAAAGAACTCATAACCAGAGAACAGAGGAAAACACTCTCACAATCAATAAAGAGAAAGACATGAGAGCCCAATTTTTAAAAGTGGGACAAACTCTTAAAACTCTGCAAAATTGAGTATATTCAAATAGCCAAGAAATTTATGAATGGGTGCTCACTTATTCATTGGCAAAAGGCAAATTAAAACCCCCAATATGATATAACAATGTACCCAGCAGAAAGGCTAAAATGAAAACGTCAAGCAGTAACAAAAGTTAGTGAGACCGCGAGACCTCTCACATGGCACAACCACTACGGCAAACGGGCTGTATGTACAAATGATGTTTCCCCATGAGCAAGCAGTGTAACTCCCAGGTAGATAGATATACGCAAGAGAAATGAGTGTTACGTTCATCCAAAGACATATACAAAAACATTCACAGTAGCTTTATTCATAATAGTCAAAAATTAAGAACAAGCCACATGCCCATCAACAACAGAATGGACTAAACCATGCAATGCCCACATGGTGCGACACCACACAGAGCTGCAAGAGAACCCCTACTGTGCACCTGGACATGAATCTGAGAGAGAGAGAAGGCCGAGTTAAAAAAAAAAAAAGACACAGAAGAGTATGTGACATGATTACATTCACATGAAGCTCGCAAAATGCCAGACTATGGCAACAAAAGTCAGAACAGCGGCTGCCTCCCGGTGGACACTGAGTAGGGAGGTGCAGGAAGGAGCCTTCTAGGTGGAAATGTGGTCTCAATCTGGGTGGTGACTATAGAGTAGGCACATATGTAAAAACTCAAGAACTGTACACCCGAGTTATACACTTAATTGTATATAAATTTTAAAAATAATTTCAAAAAAGGAAACAAAAAGAAGGAAGCTTTGAGTTCCTCCCAAAGATTTTCCCTTAAAAATCATTGAAATCACAGAATTTTACAATTAGAAGTTATTTTGGCAATTATTTAGTTCAACTTTTTATTTTACATCTTGATAAACTGAGGTCTGGAAAGGTTACATGACTTTACAATAATATTTAGCAAAACTAGGGTTAGAACCTAGGAACCAGTGCCAACCTACGGTCCCTTCATTATACCAAGGGCTAAATACTGATCAGAACTCACTAGAAGGCAATGAGAGGCAGGGGCACTCACCACTCTCAGTGTTATAGAACGGTACTAAACTATGGTGACAAACAACAAATTCAGCCAACAAAGGGCAAAAAGAATGAAGGAGATTTAGAAAAATGTTCACAAGCGACACAAGCGGTGCCATGCCTTGTGCTCCAGCCTCACCAGGACGCCTGCTGATTTGTGAACAGGTCACGTGCTCACGCACCAACCTGAGAAGTATCTCCTGCAGACGCACACGCTCCCTCGTCCAGGTGTCACCCGGGAGCCGCTGTCGTCAGGGCCCCCTCCCGACAGACACCCTGGTCCAACATCACCAGCACGACTCTACCCCTCTCCTCTTTTCACTTCCTGTTGGCACAAATCACTGTCGCTATGCTGCATGCTGTATCTCCTACCTCACTAGCTTCTGTCTTAACTGGGCTGCACCCCCAGTATCTAAAGTAATGCCTGGCACAGAGCAGGAACTCAACAAATATTTGCTGCTTAAATGCCTATGATTAATAGATTCATAAACAAATAAACGTTCACACTCTTTTCTTTTTCTCTATGTCTCCTCATGGGCCCTTGGCGAGTTCTCTCTCCAGAATTGAGTCATCTGGAAAAGGAGAGGTGTGACAAAGAAGCAGTCACCAGTAACCAGGAGCTGGTGTCACTGCAGAAGCAACCTGTGGCCCTCTTGTTATATCTTTTTAGGAACATCCATCAGTCCTTTAATTTCCTGCAGGGAAACTTGCAGGGACTGAGGACAAAACTAGGTTATCATTTAAATGACACTAAATAGAGTAAAGAATTCAAGTTGACCTTGAAAAACTGGGGGTCCTCCAAAATCTGAATGACACGAATTATGGGTAAGCAGAAAATGCCAAAAAACCTAGACATAAAAATTAGAAGAAAACCACAAGACAAAATTTATTTTAGAAGCCCTCTGTTCAGAATACTAATAGAATATCTTATCAACAACTATTAAAAACTAAAATCTGATTATATTAACAATGGTTATTGATACTGCATACTTAATCAGACCAACTGGCTCCAAGCAAGATCAAATATCTCCACATGATTACAGCTTCATTTATTTCCAGTAACTTTTAATATTATTAGTATTTTGACACTTTTAACATTAATGCAAACCTATGAAAAGTTTTTGAATATATTTTAAAATTTATTTTACTTGTTAGCTAAAATGTACAACAGACCAGGACTTATTCATCTCTGCATCCCTAAAATCTCCCACAGAGACTGGGACATCCCAGGAATTAAATGTTTATATGGCTGGTTGAATATAAGAATCACAGCCAAAGAGAAAGAAACATGGGAGCCATTCTAAGTATAAAATTTTGAACTATTTCTAGAATGGCTGTCACAGAAAAGCTTGTGTGTATGTGTGTGTATCATATTTACAGACCTACACAAATATATTCCCTACTTTTACACATCCTTAAAGGAAGAATTATGCTCTGGATAAATAATTGTGTATGTAATTTTTTACTTTTGTAACTACGAACCAGAAGAAAACCAACTACTTTTTAATCCTGCAAGCAGTTACCTAAAATTATTTGGCATATTAAATGAATTACCACAGCAAAAACACAAACTTTCCTTGTTTAGATCAGTCATCAATAGGTAGTATTGTTCAGTTGTCAAGTCATTCCTAGGAGGTCATAAAACACGAAGCTCCTCAGATTTAATGGAAAACGCAGACCTAAAACACAGCTAGAGACAGACGGCACTCACGAGGTTATTCCCATCACATGAGCTCCGCACTCACTAAAACGTGGTCAACCCGCTGTAGGTAAATTTCTGAATGCTCAGAAAACTAAGCAGCTTTTACTTATTACAGAAAAACAACTGTCGAGAGCTTTTGACATCATGTGAGTTTTCCCTTCGCTTCGCATCACAAGTTTCAAGAACACTGTTTTCTTTTGAGCAGTTTTCCGTTTGGCGGCGAGTTCTCTCTCCAGCTATTCCTTAAGAACAGTCAACTCAGCTGCTCATTCATTCAGCGACTGCTCGCTGGGCCCCTGTCATCCCGGGCACCCTGCTGGGCAGTGTTTCTTCTACTCGGGCACAGTATGTCTATGAGTCGGTGTAATAGCACAAACTATACTATATAGATTGTGGGTGTCTAATAAAGCTAATTTTTCAAAAGGCGAGATCTGCTCTAAGAATAGGCAAGAAGCTCAATCACCAGGGTAAAAAGCCAGAAACATCCATCATCCCTTTGTCTCCAGTTCTAAGTAAAGCAGGTAAGAAATACACGTCTTCACCAAATAAACCTTTAATAGGATTTGCGACAGAAAATTTAGAGACTAAAATTACAAACTTGTGAACCAAACTGAAGAGTTTTGAATATTCTTACTTTTCTCCTTTGAAAAGACTAATTCTGACTTAATATTAAAATTTAAAACACGTGACACCTTTTAACTGGAGGGCCAGAAGTATCACTAATTTGCCCTCACTGTCTCAGTGAGCCCTGGCAACCAAAGTTTAGTCAATGACCATTTAGCCAAGCACCTTTACCTCTATTTAATTCTTACAACAAACCCCAATGTACTATTCCCTGCCCTTGTTTACAAATGAGGAACCGGAGGTGAAGAAAGCTGAAGAATGAGGAACTTGCTCAAAGCCACACAGGTAATGCAGGTGGGGAAGCTGAGATGTAAGGCAGGAATATCTGATCAGAGCTAGCACTGTCACCAGTGATGCTACTCGACCTTCGAGTTTTCTATATTCTTACCTAAAATGTATGGAACTGTAAGCACAACACTGCTGTCTGGCAGTACTGGTATCGTCACACCATTCAACCCCAGTAACTGATCACTGTGCACATCTGTCCTCATGCAGGTGGTTCATCAAGAATCGACACCCATTTCATTCCAAACATTCCATCTGACACCTAACATTCCACTTCATTCTCTCGTTCCTCGGCTTTTGGAAAACAATATAAGCATGTACACATTAACTATAATAGTTGTTATTATAAAAACTTGTAACTTACCTAGAAGTCAATTATCAAGCTACTCTAGAATTTCAGACATTCAAATCAGAGATTAAACCCCCAAAGAAAGCAATACACGTCACAATGAGAAATCAAAAAGACATTTCCCAGTGCTCATGTCCCCAGCACACAGCAGAGTCCCTCAAGTTCCTTTGACCATTTTCCCCTTGACTGTCACTTTACTAGCAATAAACCTGGCGCTCTAGTTTCCAAAACACAAACATTCCACGCCTCCCTTACACCTGGCTCTACCTTCTCGTGGACCCGACACTGTAATTTACTCACTTATCATGCTTCCTGTTTAATGCCTTCTCTGACTCTCCCTCCCCTAGAAAGTGAGCTCCACAAGAGCCAGGGATCCTTATCTCATTTCCTCATTTACTAACTGTGCCAAATGCCTCTCAAACAGTACCTGGCACACACTGTGTGCTCAATAAATATTTTAAGACACACACTAAGAAACCGCAAATCAGAAATGGAAAGAATGTTAAAACTAGACGAACTAACACAGCAAGAATTGACAGCAAAAACAGAAAGGAGTCACTTCAGAGGGAAAAGCGGTCATCTGAGGGCATGTGGCACATGGAAATAAAAGACAGGACATTACTAACAGACAAATCCTGCTCAGCACTCAGTTTGAGAAGGTGGGAAAGAATGCATTACATTTGGGAAAAACTATCATTTTACATGATTTGAGTACGTAAAGTCTTAGCAATAAAGATGTTTCAATTATCTGGAAAATTTACTTCTGGTGAATTTTCATTCACTGATATCAGTTATTCTATATGAATTCTTCAGGCTCACTTTAACTTTTTCTTATGTCAATACGTGGTCTAGTGTAAAATGCACTGAAATTTGTAGATGTTTCTCTGCCACTAGTCACCCAAGTTACCTGGGACAAATTACTTTAATTCTCTACAATCGCTAAGATCCTTTTGTCTCTAATGTTGTATAATGGTATGATTTGCTGATGACACAAGTTTTTAGAAATTACTGACCAAAATAAACTTTAAAAAAAAATGTTTCCCAGTGCTAGCTTTAAATCAACCCCTTTGCAGTTTCCCCCAAATTACCATTATGCTGGGGTTACACAGCAACTCTGCTCTAATTTATTTAAATAAATTATTCAAAAGCTTTGGGACTGAACTACTCAGTCTTACAACACACCCTAAGACAGACTACAATACAAAAGTGCCCTGACTTAGGGGTTCCTCACAAAAGTGGCTTTTTTGATGGAATTGCACATATAATTTCCTAAGTCCTCTACTTTGTTCAAACAAGTTAGTCCTGGCCTCCAAAATATGGAGGAAAAAAAAATTTCAAAATGCTCAGAGCCTGCCTGCATTCAAACCCTGTTAATTATATGACAAGAATGCATGAAATAGTACATGCCTGTCTGGTTTGTTTGTATAACTAAAGGAAAGTGTCAGTCTGATACAGTGACTAATTTTCTAAACATAAGTTATGATTTTCAGATACACAGAGTAAGACTATTAAGAAGGAAAAATGAAGCTGAAAGCCTCTATAAGTTCAGGAAAATACTGAAATCTTTACCAAGCAAAGAATCATTTGTTAATGATCGTAGTCAATGCCTCAATGGCAAAGGAGCAGCATTTCTCCGAAGCTCACCGGCTGCGGACGCACAGCTCACACGCCCCGCACAGGACCAGGGCTGAGGCAGGGGCCAGGCGCAAGCCGGTGCCGGACCTAGAGTGCCACCTGGTGGTTGGCGTGAGCCCACAACCCAGGGATCGATCATCTCCTTGGATGTCGCCGTAAGGTCGGAGTGGACCCACCGTGACTTCTCCCCCGTGCACCACCACGTTTGCTGTCTACCATGTACGCCTGAATACACAGTAAGCATCCACCAGAAGTGGAGGTCTCCTTACATTTGAGTCTCTCACAGGAAGCTCTCTGAATTTAAGAAGTAGCGCTTTCCATGCAATAACCTTAATCACTGTGAGTTTCAAATTTAAATGAAATCACCTGATGGAATCAGAAAAAGTACAGAAAAAAATGGCAATTTCAGGAAAATGTTTTTATATAATCCGACAAACAAAAGTTGGGAAATAAGGCTGTGTTGACAGTACGGAGGCTGAGTGACAGGCCCAGGTGCACTGTACTCTCTACTCAACTATGACTGCAAAATTTTGCTTGAAATTTCCAATTTTAAGTTTTTTAAATTAAAGTAAAAATATGTCATTCAGATTTAGTTATTAATCTTAAGACTATGACTTTCAAATACTTGAACTTCATTCAAAAAAAGTATTTTAACCTATAATTGCTCTAAAAAACCAGTTTAACCTTTTTCTCTTTAAGCCTTTTAAAGATTCCTTTAAAAGTAAACATAACATTGTGAACATCATGATTACCTACAAGCAAGCAGAGAAACCCTGCCCTGATGTTATTCGATTGGGCATCTGAGGCCTGTGATAACACTTCCACCAGCTTCGTCAGCGGGCTCGGTGGGGTGCTGCGCTGTAGCGATCTGAACAGAAGCAAACATGATGGGCTCTGCAGTCTACACCAGATGTGGCTCCAGTGCCGACAAAGACACTAGCAGGTGATGAGCTATTTTCACCGATGATTGTTTTCTTGCTCCTAACTTGTGAATGTGTGAGAGAGTGGAAGGAAAAATGAAAACATGGAACAGGGGTGACCATGAACCTGAGAACCCCACTCTGTCAACTGGACAGGGAGTGGCATGCCAGCAAAAGGAAATCCTCTGCGGTCAGATCTTTAATAGAAGCTCATTAGAAGCAGGCACGCGTCCACTGCAGATAACAAAGCATGGGGCAAACAGTTCGAGAAGGGTTCTTCTAGTCAACATAACAGAAGGAGAATGAAGTCAGAGGAGCCACCATCCAATGGGGGTGGCTGTCCAACCCTTCACCCCAGCCCTAAGGAAAGACGGGGTATATAACAATGATGCCACCAGTGAGCCCTCCCTGCCTGACAATGGATACACCCCAACACACGACCACACAGTGACTGATAAGCAAAGCACTCGAGACGAGCTTAGCTTCCATCATCCCCAACTACACTTCATGTAAAAGATGCAACCTCACAACTGAAGGAGGGAGAGAAATATACATCCCTGAAACTTAGATCAAATTTCCTTTCATCCTGTAACAATGCAACTATGACATTATGTACACACATATATACACAAAATCACAACACATACTTGTCCTACAGAGTAAGGGAAATAGGGGCACACAATTGGCCTACTTCTGCTGTGCAAATGGAACACTTCTCATGAACCAGTTGGACAAGGTCTGATTTCTTAATTAATTAAATCACCATTTTGCAGTCCCTCCCACCTTCCCATAACTACTGATTCAGGCCAGGAACATCAAAAGATGCTAAAATGATTAGATGATAGGTTGCTGGGGAAATAGGGTATTCAATATCTCAACCACATAATCCCATAGATTACTTTTTAAATAATGAGGGTATAATGTGCCTTTACGATGGAAAAATCTAATTACAAAAGTGAAAATGTCACTGAATAGAGATCTGATGGCTGCCATCCAATCAAGTGAGCAAACCTAGCATCACAAATAAGGGAAGGGATGGGGGGGGGACGACAAATAAGGAACAAGCTGACATTATGTGCTGTCTGACATGATACAACTGGACAAAAAAGCTGGCACAACCCCTAGAAAAACTGGCAATCTCTAAAAGGCTGGACATCTGCATACCCCAGACACAGCAATTCTGCCTAGACAGACACCCAACAGAAATGAACCCATGTGTCTGCCAAGACACGTCCAAAGATGTACACGGGTGGCTCTCTTCACAGCAGCCTCAAACCAGGAGCTACTCAAACCCTCAACAGCAAAACTGATGAATTACGGTATATTCATAAGGTGAACACTGCAAAGCAGAGACTGAACCATCTACAACACACAATAACATATCTGAACTGCACTAACAATGCTGCGTGAAAGAAACCGCAAGAGAGTACACAAACACGATTCTATTCACATAGAGCATGGAACAGGCTAAACTTCTACAGTCTTGCATGTCAAGAGAGCACTGGCAGTGACTGGGAAAGGAGGAGAGGGGACTTCCAGAGGCCAGTAGTAGTCGACTTCTTGATCTGAGAGCCAGTTCTGAGTTCATGTATCTGAACACTTACGTGTAGTTTTGTATGTAAAATATTATATTTTATAAAGTTTTTTTTAAGTACACATCACCTACACATAAAAACATTTAAGCTGCATCTAATCACTAGGAAACACTCGAATCCAAAACATACGGCAGTCTAAAAACAACTGGCCTAGACTCTTGAAAACTGTCAATCATAAGAAAAAAATTAAAAAAAGACTAAGGAAAGTTAAAAAACAATCTTACAAATATAACATAACATAATAGTTCATGCAATGCATGAAATTTCACTGGATACTATATATTTTTAAATGCTATAAAAAGTATTTTTGGTATAATTAAAACATCTGAATATGAATTCTGCTATTAAGAGTTTATTAATTTTTTAAGAATGATAAATACTGTGGTTATGTAGAATGTACTTTTCCTAGGAGAAGCATGCTTAGTGTTATTTACAGGTGATGTGTTATCCACAACTTCCTAGCAAGAAAGAAAGAGAATGTGACAAACCTAACAAATGCTGAAATTTGGTGAACATCTATAGGTGTTCATTGTATTCTTTCAACTTTCCTGTTTATAAATTTCAAGTTTCAAAGTAAAAGGTTGAGTAAAAGAAGCCAATATCACAAAAAAAATAAAATAGAAGCTGTTCTAGAGATAAAAAATATAAAATAACAACTAAATCTAATACATAAACCTAGATTAGATACTCATTTTTTAAAAATGAGAAAACACATAAAATAAAAACATAAACATATCACATATTTATAAATTACTGTTAATTTTCTTATGTGTAAGAATGACAGAACATTTTGAGAAGCACATCTTATTTTCAGAGATGGCAGTTAAAGAATTTAGGAGTAAAATGTCATACTGTGTATTATAAAATAAAATGATTCATACACAAAAAAGATAAAGCACACGTGGAAACACTAACTAATGTTGTATCTAGGTGATGAGTGTACAGATCATCAGCACACTATTCTTTCCATTTTCCTTTATGTTTGAAAGTCTGTAACAAAATTTGGAAAACAATTTAGTCAATTTAGTTTAAAGTGTGAGACTACTGGAGCTCTGACCACAGTCTGTTTTTCAAATTGTTTAAAAGAGCTGAGATCTATTTTTATTATTCTACAGAACCAATGGCACTTAATAAACATTTATGTTCCATAATACTGACAAAATTTCAGCTAAAAATCCCATGCTTATGTCATACGGGATTACTGGTATTTTCGAAACAAAGATGCTTAAATGCTGGTTTCATGCTGTATTACACAAAGGGAGGTCACAAATTATTCTCGTTTTCATTTATCTTGTATTATTTTCTGAAAAGCCATCTACCTGCATGATCGAAAATAGTAATAGAAACAAACATGCTAATTTATGAAGTCCTATACAAACTCACCATCTTCAATTATGCGCTACTTTTCTAAGGATGTTAGTAAAAAGAATTGACTTCCTATTTTGGATATCATAGCAATCTATATTTATTTATCTTCTTATTAAATCTCTCAAAAAGTAACCTACTTTTCGGGATGTTTAAATGATTATTTTACGGTTAGCAAGAGAGTCAAAATGGATTTTATGCACTGATATGGTTGCTTCGAGTCCCCAAGTCAGTACACTGACTTACTTAAATATGAGAGCAAAAAATGTATTTTCTTAAACATAATTAAATTAGTTTTGCCTATTATATTAATAAAACCACACCACAGTGAGTTGCTGCATGGAGCCCCGAAAGTAAGTCAGGAGAACTGTTACACTTTTCAAGAGAAGTTTTCTTGGCTCTTCTTTCCGCCTCTGAGCACAGGAACACCGGCCATTTACTCATGTAGAAAACTGTCATCACGTACAAAGAGAAATTACTTTTGTACTCCACGACAAGAATTAGGTTCCTTCAATATAAAATGCTTGGAAATTCTTAGCTCTCCCTCCATTCCCAACTCCACAGACATTCTCCTTCACGCCAAATACCAAATCCTCATCACTTCCACCACCTCAGTATCTGTTGCATCTTCTTCCCACCTTTGCTCACTTCAAGGTCCATCACACACCTCACCTGGCCTGCAGTCTCACCGCTTCTGAATAAAAACCTCCCACACAATCCTACCGCCAAAGGGACATTCAGTACCAGAGAGGATTTTGGAATGTCCAACATTGTGGGGACCACCCTACTCCTTTTAACCCATTTCCCATTTGCCCCCAGATTACTCACCGGCAGCGCTTGCAAATGCAGCATTCACCCCGAGATGATCCATGAATCAGAGCCCTGAACTCACCCACAAAGTCTGCCATGAAATACCTCGCTTTTATTATTATTTTTGCATTACTCTAGTATATCGATAGTCTTTGGAAACAAATGACATTCTATTTATAGCATCCTGGTTGTAGTAGTGGTGTTTCACTTACAAAATACAGTAAGTCTTGATCACTGAAAAGTTCAAATCCTAGAAAACGTAACATTCCTACACAGGTTAACAGTTCTCAAAGAGTTAGCCAAAGATTCACTTGATGAATCCGATTTATGTTAGGATTAGAGACAAGTTCTGTTTAGAAATTACTCCAAGAAGTTTTTATATTTTATTTTACATTGAAAACCAGTCAGATGTTTCAGCCTCAAAGAGCATGTTTATGTAAAATTAAATTAATGCTGGCAGTGAGCTGCACTTTTTTTTTCTAAACAGGAAATGAGTTAAAACACGAAGTTGAGATAAAGACCCTCCCTCTACCTAAGCGCCTGAGTGGGACACGTGATTACATGCCGGGCCTGGAACGAGCAGGCATTCTCATAAGTGTGCTGACAAGCCCCGGGATGAATCCCTCTGGAGAGAAATTCCTCCTCAACCCAGCACCTGGAAACCTATAACAGAGACAACTGACAAAAATACAAAAACTTCTATGCACACGTGTGCTCACTGCAACACTGTGCAAGCGTGAAAAGCTGGAAATAGACAAATGGCCATTAATAAACGTCTGAAAAACGTGACGGTAGTTGTATGAAGACAACGAGCTAGGAAATGGACTGCATGGACTGCACAGCTCCATGGACTGCAATGCAGTGACCTCCGAGACAAACACAAGGCTGGCACACTCCCTCTGTGTAAGGAAGAGGCGGAGCTGTGTGCACATACGTGTGAGAGTATGTGTAAGTGATATGGTATGCAGTACAAACGCACATGTATACACATGCCAACATAAAAACACACAGAGAGAAACATCTCACACGCACACACAGATACCACATGTTTACTTGTATTTTAATACAGAATCAATACAAGGAAACAAAATTAATTCCAAGACAAATGATTCCGTTTCTTTAAAAACTACTATCAAAAATGAAGGAACTCTGTTCTATATTAAAAGATGTTTCAGAGCATGTCAACCATATAGACCTTACATGAATCCTAGGTCAAACCAACTATAAAAAGGCATTTTTAAGACAATTAAAAATCAAATGTGAACTGGATATTAGATGTTTAATTATTAAATTTGCTACAGGTGGTTATTGTATTGTAGTTATACATTTTTGAAAGTTTTTAATTTAGAGATTTCTTTTTTAAAAAACTATGTTTTCTTATTATATATTTAAAGAAATTAGGTCATTTGCCTTATAAAATTGTCCAAGTGTCACTTTAACCTATTCCGTTATCCCTTGTATTTTTTGTGAACTGATTATTGTATCTAGAAGCTGATAGATTCAGGTTTGATTTTGTAAGAATATTCCACACGTGGCACCTTATTCTTCTTCTATGTTGTCCTTTTGCAGAGAATGCTCTTCTCCCTCTTTGGTCTGACAAACACTCATCATTGCACACTTGGCTCAGATGTCAGCTCTTTCAGAAAAACCTCCGTACCCTATAGTCCCACACTCGGCAGGCTTTACTAACCCAATAGCTAGCACTGGTGTTGCTAACCTGCCTATCTCTCCAATTACACTGTGAACATCTTAGGCATTGGGCCAAGTCTGCAGGAATGGACTACACAGAGGCCTGAAGCCTATGGGAGGGAGTCCTGGCAAAGTGATCTTTATTTTACTGGTAAACATATCAAATCCGGTCAGCAAGGTCCAACCCAACTATCACACCTGGTAAGCCAGAACCTCCAAGGAGGGAGGAAGGAGTACTGTTCAGGAGAAGTGGGACTCCCTGAGGACATCAAAGGGTACTTTGTGCACCTGGCAAGGACCCTTAGAACCTGTCAGTGCAATCGTCCAGGGCCGCATGTCTCAATGGGGGACTAATGGAAGGGCTTCTCAAACAGCAGTGTGCACACAAATAGCCTGGAAACCAAGTTCGAAATGCAGATTCTGGTTCAGGAGGTATGAACAAGGGCCTAAGAGTCTGCATTACAGATGCTGTTGGTCTGCATGCCACGCTTTAGCTAGCAAGGCTCTGGGAGAACAGCAGTCAGCCCTCTCAGGAACCATGCAGCAGTAACTCCTTCCTTGTAATCATTACTTTTAAGCTAACATACTGTCATGAAAAAAAAGAAAACCAAACAAATCAAAACTTTAATTCTTTTACATCTGTCGGCATCTTTCTTCCAACACCCCCCTGTCCCACAGTAACAACTGTGCAATCTCTTATTCTTCTAAATATCTCCAGCCTAGAGGTTGGGAAGACTGCAGACTAAAAGCAGGGTTCGTCTCCTCCCAGGTCCTCAGTGAAATTACAACCAAATTAGAAAATAATCAACGTGGAGAATCACCTGAAGTCCAGCTGATCATAATACCTACATCTGATAATATAAAGGAGCCACATTAAAACTGATTTTATCTCCACGGGCAAGGGACACAAAAGGAAAAATAAACACATGAGACTACATCAAACTAAAAAGTTTTTGTACAGCAAAGGAACCGTCAAGAAAACTAAAAGAAAACCACCAGGAGAATGTATTCAGTAATGATACATCTGATAAAAGGTTAATATCCAAAATACATAAATAACTTTTACAGCTCAACAACAAATAAACAATCCAATTAAAAAATGGGCATAAGACCTAAACAGATACTACTCCAAAGAGGAAATACAGATGGCTAACAGACATATGAAAAGATGGTCAAGGTCACTAACTATCAGAGAAAAGCAAATTAAAACCACAATGAGATATCACCTCACACCTGTCAGAATGGCTATCATCAATAAATTAAAAAACAAGTGATGGAGAGGATGCAGAGAAAAGGGAACCCTCATACGTTGTTGGTGGGATTGTAAATTAGTACAGCCACTATGGAAAACAGTATGGAGGTTTCTCAAAAAATGGAAAATGGATATACCTTTTGACCCAGCAATTGCACTTCTAGGTATTTATCCAATGAAATCAAAACAGTAATTCGTAAAGATTTATGCACTCCATCATTCACGGCAGCACAATTTACAATAGCCAAGGTATGGAAGCAGCCTAAATGCCCATCAACAGACAGACGATTAGATAAAGAAACTATGGTCCATATATACAATGGAATATTGCTCAGCCATTAAAAGAAATGAAATCCTGCCATTTGCAGAAACTTAGATGGACCTAGAGGTTATTATGCTGAGAGAAATAAGTCAGAGAGAGAAAGATAAATACCATATGATTTCCCTTATGTGCGGTATCTAAGGAACAAAAAGAATAAACTAATGAAAATCAGACTCACAAATATAATGGATAATTTGGTGTCAGACGGAGGGGAGGGGGTTTGGGAAGACAGGAGAATGAGGTGAAGGGTTAAAGAAGTACAAATTAGTAGTTGATAGTTGGTCACGGGGATGGGGAGCACCCAGAGGGAATGCACTTAGCATTAATATGATGGCTAGGTGGAGGGGCAGAGGAGGGAGGGAACAATTGGGAAAATCGTTTTATGAACTATATAGATGTCTAACCAATGTACTATATACCTGAAACTAATTTAAATAAATTAAAAATAAATATCTCCAGCCTAAAAAAATAGGCTCTCAATAAATACTTATTAAATGATGCTCTATATAATCTCAACATATTTAATTCTTTCTCACTTGCTTCTGGTTAAGATATGTTTGTTGATTGGTCAGTCCTTCTCATTTGATTATCGATTCCTTAAAGCCAGAGACTCTTCCCTTTGTGCTGTGGCACAAAGGCTGGCACATGACAAGCACTCAGTGGTGTCTGCTGACCGAGCCCCATGACTTACAAGACAAACACGCTACATCTGGGGTCCTGGGCAGATCACTGAAAAAGAACACATCCTTTACTCTGAGGATTTAAAATGCTCTCACGTGACTAATTTTCACAAACACTCAGTAATCCACACTTAAAGTAGTAAGTAACATATAATGTACTTAACAGATAAAAAAACAGCATGAGAAAATTACGTTATGCTTCTTCATAGACAATATCAACACAGGAAAACATTTAACGAAAGGTACCTCAGTCTTCCCACATTCATCGGGTGGATCCTGGTGTATGGCCATTTGATACTTGACATATAAAGAAAATGACTGGCTGAAGGACGACTTGAACTCTGGGTCCTCAAAGGAGACAGGTACTAACCTCACCTTCAGAGCAAGGAAAATACAAGCAAATGCTATTGAAACACCTCCACCTGCCGACATGCTTCTGAAGGTGAGGCCAGTGTAAGATCTCCGCAAATCCATTCCAAAGCTCAGCACTGGGACTGTCACCAAATGAATGAACCCTGGACCAGGCCAACAGGCACAGCCTGGAGCACTGACTAGAGCACTAATGCTGACACAAATTTACTCAGGAAGGAACAAGGCAGCTCATTTCTCTTTTCCTTTGGTTTTTTCTCTACCCAACTACAGTGGTTTTCTGCGTGCCCTAGAGTCAAAAATTATAATTCATTGATACCAATGATAATGCTAATGATAATGGCCACTATTTTGGTCACCACTGCATATAAAGTATTTTAAGCTTTTTCTCCTCCCAGATTTTCCCTGGGTCATCTGATCTGTAACATCTTGAGCAGCTGAGGACTTCTCCTGAAATACTGTGCTGTCTACTTTTCCCGTTCTGCCTGCTGTGTATGGGCAGCATAGCAAGAGTAAGTCAGCTGTTATAGACCCTTCTGACACATGACTTTCAAATGGAGAGAAAGCATATTAACCATTAACCAGGCAAAGTATGCCTACCATAAAAAGTAAAGGTTTTTTTGCTTTTTCCTAATATATTTACTTAGAGCTCTATTCATTACTTTTAGATAAATGCATCTAAACATATTTAAGTAAAAATAATTCATTTTGTGTGTTACTTTTCCACTTTTCAATTAGACATGACTGGCACTTAATGTGACCCTAGTAAAATTTGCACTTTCAGAATGTCCTCTAATCCATAGTCCTAACGCTTTGCAGATAGGCTGCAAATTGTATATAAATAAAATGCACCAAAAATAAACCAAACCAAAGACTCATACAGTGATATCAAATGGAGGGAAAGTTCCATTTGCACAGAAAAATTACACTTGGCCTGCTGACCTGGCTCACAGTTGGTTTATCAGGTGGCTGCTTGTGGATAACCATCTGGTAACGTTTATAGACCTGGAAGGACTCCAGCATTGTGGCTTTGAACTGAGAACTTGGTGGAGATGATCTCACCACCCTCACCTTCAGAAGGAGTTAAAAACAATTTTCATTAATACATTTATTTATTCCATGGAATATGCATTAATAGTTATTCCCACCCAAAAAGAACCAAAAGTATTAATACAAATATTAAAGCATAAACATATGTTTTAATATTAAAAAATCAACCAGTTAGTAAACAAAGTAATTTCTCCAAATGACACTCATTAAGAAGGCAGAGGATTCTGTCCAAATCCTAAGACTAGTCAGATTCTATGACTGAGTTATGTGAGCTGGCCTCTATCCTAAAACGATATAATACTTACAGCACTTGTGACATAAACACAAATACAAACTCGTTAATCTTAGTTGTATCCAAACACCTTCAATATCTCAGTCAGAAAGACTCATAATGTGAATATATATTTTTGGACACTATTTCATGTGTTATTTCTAACACTAAACTTACAACTTTTTTTAAATAAGTGTAAGACAACAAAGTGTTCCTATTTCATAGCATAATTAAGAATGAAAACTCTGAAGCCAGGATTTCTTTTACTCAAATCTTAATGTCATTTACTTGGTTGAGTATACAAATTAACCTCTCTGTGCCTTAGATTACTCTTATATAAAATGAAAGTGAGTTAAAAATGGTAATCACACAGAGTAATGGCTAACATTTAACATTATTTACTAACCAGTTAAAATGTGTTAGTAAAATGAAAAAGACAGAAAATCAAACGGAATATAATAAAAACACAAAACTGAAAACTTTTCGTGTCTGCCTTCAGAAGTAATTCTTCTGTGAAGAAAGAGTGACACCCAGTGGACAAGAAATCTCTATCCATCCTGGGTATCATTACATCACAAAGCAAAAGCTATCTACTGTAGAACTGTTATGGTGGGTGTGCCTGGTGCCCTGAATACATTATTATTTATGATCAAAAGACAAAAGATTCCTCATAAACTATTTTAAGTAGCATTAACTTTAATTGTGTCAAAGTTAATTTTTAATATCAAGTCTGAAGTGATAAGTGATGTTCTTAAATGATACCAAGCTATTAATTCAAAGGCTAACCAGTTACTAATCAAGTAAGTATGAGAATATGATAAAAGCACTATAGCTAATGTTTTAGAAAAGAAATTTATAAATACCAAACAAATACTGAAAAATCTAGACTGAATCTGCAATGTCAATCAATTTGGGAAAAATAATAGAATATTCTCAAAGTATTCATATGATGCCCAAATTGGTTTGCGGGAATTAATGAAAGAAATTTACAGTAGTACAACTTACTAGTTGTACTAGTAAGTAGTAGTAGTTGTACTACTAGTTGTTTAGTTAATTTCTACCTGATGGCTTGCATATGTAATACTATCTGCTGCCCTGATCAAGATCAGAATATTAGAACAGAAAAAAACAGTGATTTTGCCTAGTATGATCTTTTCTATCTAAACCAAAACTGCCAAAAATAAAATTTAAATATTTTTTCTTTTTCATTTTAACTACTAAATTTCAATCAAGGAACACCAAAAGCCAGAGTACCTTACACACAATAACATGCTAAAACTGCAATTGTTTCACAACCTTAGTCAAACTGCCTGTTTTTTTAATCTTAAAAAAGTTTCTCAAGTAGGAGTTGACTTAGTATATACAAATGCTACTCCATCCCAACATACTTTAATTTTTCATTATTTAAACAGCAACACATCAATGAATTAGTATAACCTCAAATGGGAATAAATAAAGTACTCAACAGAAAACAAAAAATAAAACAAACCCAAAATATATAAATCTTTCAAAGTACCTCCAACTTGTGTGATGCATTCTCAGGTAAAGACTGAAAAATTAAATCCTCAAGTGACTTGGGCTGGTTGGATCTAGCCTTGGGTGGGAACAAAGACAGTGGTTCACCCCGACTCTGGAAGCCCTGGAGTTCTCCAGCTGGGTTCTGCTGCATGAGTTTTAACCTTTTCCTTTCTTTCCGGATTTCCTTTGCTTTTCGACATGGAGGCTTACTCAAATCTGCCCCTTTACCTAAAAAAACATAAATTCAAAATATTAGACCAATCACATTTGGCTCTACAAATGTTTTTTCAAAAGTCTCAAAGATTCTACAGAATAAGTCCAAAGAGTTAGCTTTGGGGTAAGCCAGGTTTCAGAGGATCCTGGTGTGGGGCTCTCAGATGACCTTAAAATTCTACCTCAGAAGCAGGAACTGCCCAAGAAAGTAAATAAGCACAGAACTTTTCGGGCAGTTCTTATTGTTGAAAGTCTCTCTCCTTTTAGAAAATATTCACCTTCTTCTCTGCCTTTGTAAGCAAAAAGAACATAATCAAGTGTCTTCTGTTTCAGGACACTGCTGTCTCTAGCTCACATTTCTGAGGGACATGTTCCTGAAAGCACTGGTGACACTGATATGTGCTCAGCTTCTGGTTGGAAATGAGCACCAATGCCAGGACATACTTCGGCAGATCTTACTTAGTTGAAAGTTTGTGTCTCTCTCCACCTAAGTGAGGAGTCTCATTAGTTAGCTCTAGTTAATCACAGTTCTGTTTTAACTAAAAGAGCAAATATCAAAGCCTTTTAAAACATAAAAATTTTAATATTATAAACCACACATTTTAGTGAGTACCCTTCGATCTACTAAGTCATCCTCAAAGAATCTATCCTGAGTAAAATATAAGACATACGGATGAATAACACAAATGAAAATCTCAAAATGATCTAAATGCCCAATTTTAAAGTAAGTACACAATGTTTAAAATAACTAAGCAACAGAATATCAGATGTTCATTAAAAATGCTTTAAAAATTTTAGGGGATTTGTCATTACACAATGTTAAAAAATAATTCCAATTATGTATAAATATATACAGTAAAAATATTTAGAAAAAAACTTGGAAAGATACATTAACTGTCAATTTACTTGGGTTTTGAAATAAAGGGGCTTCTCTTTTTGTAGTCCTCTCTTTTCTCTAAATATCCTAATAATGAACATTAGTTTATAATTTTTAAAAGTTATAAAGAAAATTAATAGGTTACCTTTAATTTACATATTCAAATTACATAAAAGTCAGCATAGAGAAGGTTTACAGAAATAGCAAGTTCAATTTTACAAAGAAGAAAAGTTAAGATCTAGAGAGTCAAGGGACTTGCCTGAGACTAAAAACTAGTCAAAAGAAACTACTCTAATGAGAAAACAAGTTCAGTAATACTGAGACCACATTACAACTTCATGAACATGTCTTCCACCTAAATCTGATACACCATAATTTTTATAATAAAAAAATTAAAAATAAAAGAACTGACCCTATTGCCTAAGACGCTAAAATGTGAAAGAAATTATCTAAATCATTCAAAATATTTGATTGGACTATTCGTATTAGGATGAAATCTCAGACCGACATCAATTTAAACACCATGGAAGCCTTACATTAAAAAAAAAAAGCAAACAGAAAGCTTTCTGCACTTTTAACACATGTAATACATGATGACAGAAGCTAAAATAGTCCTAAAATCTCTCCCTTGGATTATTTTGTATAAATAAAGAATTCAAAAACTGAAACATAATAACTACCCAAACTGACATTCTATAGAATATTTTTAAAAGAATTATAAACACACACATGCACATGTAATAAACCCACTTACCACCAAATAAAATTTTTAAACCTAATTCTTTTAGAAATTAAAAAAAATCTTACCTTATTAAAGGTGAAGTTAAATATCAGAATCTGAACATTTTTAAACTAAAATTTATTTTGACTATAAAAATGTTCAGCCCATCTTTTCACTGACAAAAATTTGGTTCTCAAATCTATTGGGCCCTAAAGTTTTAACAAAAAATGGAACTCTTTTAAAATATCTGTATTTGGGGATAATAAGGCTATTATGTCAGGCTTTTTAAACACTGCAGTTTAAAAAAAAAAAAGATATAATTTTCCATTAAATCCAGAGAATAAGTTGTATAAAACGGATCCATTTTATAGATTTCATGAGTAATTCATTTTTTGTAGCTGATGAGAGGGCGCAGGGGTAATGTCCCAAGCACAAAGAAAATCTTAATATGACTTTAATAACTAACTTTTACTACCTGGCTTAGGAACTCTAAGTACTCCAATTGAGTGTGATGGTTCACCAGAGCCCAACTTTGCTTCTATATTTTGTGACTGAATTAATTCATTAGCTTCTGCTTTCTTTGAGCTTTTTCCTTTCTTCCTCTCTTCACTCTTTAAGCTCTCTTTGAGGTCATCACTTAGTGTAGTAAGGTCACATTGTATATCCAATTTATTGATTAAAGCAACGTCACCAGCAACAGCGTCCTCCATGGTAGGCTCCATAGGCTCATCTACAAAATCATAAAAAAATCAAAGTCCATCAGCCAGACAATCTCACACAATTAAAATAAAGAAAAAAATGCCCCTTTAATACAATGCGAGAGAAACTACAGTGTGTTCACCGAATCTATTCTCCTGTGTTCCAACGTGACAGAGCTGCACTTCAGACAGTGGCACCTAAACAGGGGAATGCACTGCCAGGCCCTTCGCAAGTCCCATCCATACTCCTGCCCATAAAACATAACCACAATGAGACATCTGATTTTGCCTCACTTGTTTTTAAGGAAATCTGTGACTCTGAACTTCCACCCTTCCCGCCCGCCCGCCCCACCCCTGCAACTGGCTGGATTAATAAAAACCAAAGCGACCTTGGATATCACATGTTAAACACAGTCCCAGAATGGCTGGGAGGGGAAGCAGTCTGCGGGCCAACCTGGAACCCCCACGGTGGACTGTTGTGTGAGGAAAGAAACAGACTGGTTTAGTCCGTGCACTTTAGTGTCTTTGTTAAAGCTGTTTGGCCTTTGCCCTAATGAGTATATCACTAGGAATTAAGCTGTGAACATAAATAATTCAGAAGACTATAACAAGTCAAATAAAGAGCCAAACATAAAAGCTACATAAAAAGACAATCACAAATTTACGAATGGACAGTATCCTCAAAGCTTAACTGAATATTAATTTTTGATACTCAGAACATGATTCCAGCCACTGAAAAATAGTTTAAATTAACTAACCAACAAATTCTACTTAACCTTTAAAGTTATATACCACCAAATGCTGATACTCCCAATGCTTCAACTGCCCCTGACCCTTTATGACCCAGGTCTTCAGGCCTCCTTGTTGTCCCAGCTCTGCCAAGTCTACTCAGAGTCATCTCGAATCCTGGTCTGTTAAGGACAGTGCATGAGGGCACTGTCTTGCTGGCTATTGTCTCTCCTATGCTTAGAACAGGGATTAGGACATTGCAGGCATTCAAAACACACATGGGGAAGGAAGTAACAAGCTAAGTCTAGGGTGGGAGGCTCCCAGGGTTAAGCATCGCCTATGGCAGAAGCAAGCAAAATCGAAGAATGGGTGGCATTCCCAATCTTATGCTCAGGTATTAGGCACTGCCTATAAGCTTCTTTAAAAAGTAACAACACTGAAAAAACTGAAAATGCGAAGTATCTATAACTGAAGCTAATAAAATGTTAGTAATTATCTTTTAGGAAATCCACTTACAATTCAAAATTTATCAGACATGTAAGAAACTGAATCTCAAGCAATATAACTTACTAAAGCAAGCCTTACTCTTAAACACAGAAAATCTGAACTTTACTCAGCAGTAAAGGTGATTGTGCAATTGCATGTAAATTACATATAAGTATCTTTGTCCCCAGAGACAATACCACTTTGTTTATTTTTTAAGGATGTTATTAGGATTAAGTAACGTAAGAGTTACCAAAGCACTGTGAAAACTAATATTTCAATAAACTCCAGGACACCACATCTTTAAAATGATCCTTAATCTTCTCCCCAAGATAGACCCTTCCTGGCATATGTTCCCCATATCCTTGATTTGGGGCCAAAAAATCAAGGTAACAGCAGCCACAGTTCTAACAGTATTCACCATCGTCATAGTCATAGGGCCTGACTGTAGTAAGTACTCCTTCCCCCTACCTAACTTGAAAAATGACTGAAAGTGAAAACTAGGAAAGATACTTCATTTTAAAGTAGTTTTTAGAGCTCCCCATCTCATCTTACCCTCACAATCTCCTCTGGAAATTTCCCCTTTAGCCAGAAATTTCAACATTTTTTTCAAAACTTTCTTGTGAGATTTTGATGGCTGGAACTGTAAAGGTTGGCACCTAAGAAAACAAAATAAATAATAAATGAACTCAAACTTTGAAGAAGTAAAATCAGCGATGGGTAGTATCCACTACAATGAGGCAACACTCATGCCTGGGATTTCTGGAAGACAGTTTAATGCAGCCTCTAACCCAACCCTAAGCTTACAAAAACTACAGTTGAGGGATTAAAAATTAAAAAGACAAAGACATAAACCACTAGAAAAAAAGAGAGTGGGAGTAATGTTGGAAGCTGAAAAGCAGATGTACAACTGGTTACTGACTCAGCCAATCAAAGCTGAATCCTAAGAAAAGCCAAAGACATCCAATTTTCCCTATGTTACCCCTAAAAGTCTTAGAGACTGGCAATACCTGATACCTGAGGCAACATGCAAGAAGGTGGGCCTAAAAATAAGAGGGTTCCCTAAGAGTTTTAGAAGTAGTTAGATGTCAGATGGCATCCCGACTGCATAGATGATGCCCTATATAATCCAGCAGAAAACTGCATTTTTAGGAATGAGTAAAAAATAGAACCTCTCACATGAGGGATACAAGCACAGTTGAAAGCAATGGAACTGTACTGGAAACAGGAAGCTTAAATAAAAGTCTACATGCTGAATGTTGAGACCTCAAACCCACCTCTCCTACTTAGCCCCAGAATACCCACAGACACCTTCTCTCCAGAATGTAATCAGACCTAAAAATACTAACATGAGAGATTCTCCAACAGAACAGTCCGGCCTGATCACCCTACTCAAAAGCCACAGTAAGCAAAACCCATCCAAGTACACAGAATCTCCAATGGGACACTGGAAAGTTAAAATCACCAAGCACTTGAGGAGGGCCTATTACAGAGACAGGAGCAAAAAAAAAAATGAAGTAAATTGGAAGATGGATAAAGAGTATGCAGAAAGAAGAGAACCTAAAAAAATAGTCATAAAAATATCCTGAGAGCACTCTCATTTCTCTTGAGCTATTACAGCCATACAATAGCATGTTACAAAAAAAAAAAAAAAGGAAAACAATCTAAGCACAGAAACCTTCAGAAGTAAAAATAGAAGAAATAAAAAATTAAATAGATGACTTAAAAAATAAAGTTGAGGAAATCACCCAAAAGAGTCAGTAATAAAAGATGAAAAACTGGAAAGAACCAGAGGACCAGTCTAAAAGGTCCAACATCTGAATAAAAATCTAAAAGTAAAAGCATAGAAGGGAAAAGATCTACAAAATAATACAAAATTTCCTGAACTGAAGGATATGATGGGAGGAGGTCACAGATAAGAAGGGCCCCTCAAGTCTATATGCAATGAATGAAAACAGACACCCCACAAAACACACTGTGAAACATCAGAACACTAAAGACAAAAAAAAAAAACTTCCAAAGAGAAAACACTTTGGACAACAGAACTAGAATCGGAATATCACTGCACTTTCCAACAGCAATAGGACAACAATGGAGCAAAGCCTTCGAAATCCTAAACGAAAATTATTTCCAATTACACTTCTATACTCAGACAAACTGTAAGTTTGAGTAGTGAATGAAAACATTTTCAGACATACAAAGTCTCGAAGTTTACCTCTCATGCACTTTTTCTCAGGAAGCTATTAGAAGACATGCTTCATTAAAAGGAAGGAATAATCCAAGAAAAAGGCAGAGAAGACAAGAGACAGGGATCCAACCCGAGAGCCAAAGAGAATCCCCAAGGTGACAGTAAAGAGATCCCAGGATGACAGTGATGTGTCAGGTGTAGAGCAAAGCTGTCCAGATCAGAAATGGTCAGAAAATTCCACAAAAGCAGCATCTAAACATATCGAGGAAATTCACACAACTGAGGGATGTTCCTAAATTAATTGGGGATAGGTACATCGAAGATATGCAAACGAAAAGATAATTATCAACTCCAGAGAAAGCAGAAAAGAAAAAGTAATCACAGTATACTACATGGCTTAGCTGTGAAGCACGTTTACACAGTCACGATATGACGACATTCATCCCAAATTACAAAATTTCAAAGATGGAAAATTGAGAATGAGGACAAAAAGGAGCTTGAACCTGACAGGGGAATAGTAATAAAATAAAGGTGAATCCTTATCTTTCAAAGAGAGAAGCCCAGTGATAATGGACCAGGAAAATAATCGAGTAATATAATTATATAAGCATATTAAAGAGAAAAACCAAAAAAACCAGCTATAAGGTTTGAAAGTGACTGCACTGGGAAACAGAAAATGTACAGGGATTCAGGGGATTGCTATTTTGCAAAATAAGCTTTATGGGACTATTTGATTCCTTAAATTATTAGCATATATAATTCGATAAAAATAAAAATTTTTTTAAAAATGTATACCTAGGAAGTTCATCCTCATTTACACTCACATACAGGGCAGCCCCTAATGCATGCCTAACAAGAAGCCAGACTGTAGGCTGTGACTGCCTTTACTTTAGGTCTCTTTATAACTACTGCAGTAAACAAGGTAAAATAACCAAGAGAATAACTATGCAAAATGAGCCCATAAGATCAATATTTATAAATAACAAAATTGTATAGACAATAACAACTCAGAAAATGTTTAATTTTCATGCAAAATTATAAAATGCAAAAAATATCACATTTTATAATTACTTTGTTTTGCAATGTTAACTGAATCCATTTTCATAATAACAATTTGCCTGAAAATGTGCTTTGCATGTGATAATATATTTTACAATAAATTACATATGCTTCATTTTTTTCTTTAACTCACAGCAAATGGACTTTTCTGGTTAAAGAGTCTCAGGGTTCAGGACCACCAACTTCAGATTTATTTGGACAAAATCATGGCCACCATGCAAAAATAGATTGCTATCTATTAAGAAAATGACCTCTGCCTTTGAAGACATCACTGCTCCATAACCAATAAAGCTGAAAGAGGACAGGACAGCTACTCTGTCATTGCGTTCTTTCCATGATAAATGAGATGGTGGCAGCAAACCAGACATCTATCTTTTCTCTTTACTGTCCCAGTTCTATCACCAGCTAGGTAAGAGAACAGATTCTTAACCAGGAAATCAGTGGAGCTTTGAGAGTCTGAGATCATTGCAAAATTAGTATGTAAAGTGTTACTTTTTTTTTTTCTCTGTGTCCACTCCCTTGTTCAGTTTTATTACAGAGAGGATCTAAAACTTTCATCAAATCCTCAAAACAGTCTGCAACCCAAAAACAAATTAAGATCAGCTAATGGAAATAGCTGTGAGGAACAGCCAAAAAATGATGCATACAACTGTGTTTCCTTTTTTTATTTAGAGCAGTGGTCCCCAATCTTTCTAGCACCAGGGACCAGTGCTCCTATGAGGCTCTAATGCCTGATAATCTGAGGTGGAGCTGAGGCAGTGATGCTAGTGCTGGGGAGCGGCTGCAAATACAGGTGAAGCTCCGCTCACTCGCCCACCGCTCACCTCCTGCTGTGCAGCCTGGTTCCTAAGAGGCCAAGGACAGGTACTGGTCTGAGAACTGGGGGTCGGGGACCCGATTTAGAGTATACATATACACACTGAAACTGAAGACTAGTGCTTCAAAATACCATACTTTGCCTATTTTCTCCTAGAAGAAGGAGAAGGGGAGAGGAGGAAGAGGGCCTTTCTAACCAGAGAAGGGAAAATCCTTCTGTGTTAGGGTGGGGTGAAAGGGGCAGAGGGCAAACCCAAAAGATTATGAAAAATTAATCAAACGCTTTGTAGAAAAAGACTTTTTAATTTAAATTTTCAAATGAAGAAAACTACTCTTAATATACATGTCAGATTACATGCTGGCCCTCCTCTTCCTCTTTCCACAGCAGGGCCTCCAACCCTGGGCTGCTGACCGTTACTTGTATGTGGCCTGTTAGGAACAAGGCCGCACAGGAGGTGGGCAGCAAGTGAGCGAAGTTTCATCAGTACTTGCAGCCGCTCTCCAGCACTTGCATCACCACCTCAGCTCCAACTCAGATCATCAGGCATTAGATTCTCATTGGAGCACGGGTCCCTGGTGCCAAAAGGCTGGGGACCGCTGTTCTACAGGATCCTATAACATTATTTGAATGTAAGCACTGTGCCAAGTAACATGATAGAACATGGAAAGCCTTAAGCTAAAACCTATAAAAATGTGATATCTAAAAGTAATGCATTTCCCAATATTTGATGGTATCACTGACTAAATTGCCAAATAAAAGTATTTTTTTAATATCATATTCGTAGATGGACCAATTAAACATTACTAAAAGCTACTGATTGGCATGTGAATGTAACATCAGTATGGAAAAAAACATAATTCATTTGCTTTCATAAATGAAAATGAATATTTAAAAAACCAAGATTCCACTAAAAAATTATATACAATCTTCATATTATAGATCCTCTATCCAGATTCTTACCTTATTGTGTACTGAGGACAACATGTTTGATTCATGACAGGTTTGTACACATATTTCCCGCTTCTAAAATTAGAAAGTAATTTTGTTAATTTCTCGCACATTTCTCATATGTACCAAAGTAGATGAGTATGGGAGCACAAACTTAATTAGGGTAAAAATTCAATAGTTTAAAAATACATTTAGATTTACTCTTCCTAGGCTAAATAATCTTGCAACGTGGGTACACCAAGGACAGAGGCCAGCTTTTCCTTGCTAAACCTGTACCTACATCCCCTGAGGTTAATCATCTCATCTGAGATCCCTTTCACGCCTGACCTACCACCAATCCTTAATACCACAGGTGAGCAGAGAAACTGCCTAGGATGCTGTGGGACTGATATATGCTGCTATGACATCCACGCTTGGGGATTCCAAATGTGCCAGCACAAAGTATCCCCAAACCAACCGTGCTTTCTGGATCTCTGTGAATGGCAGAACCATGACATGGGTTGAATTTTATCCCCCTGAAGCCCTAACTGCCAACACCTCAAAATGGGACTTTATTTGGAGATAAGGCCTTGAAAGAGGTGCTTGAGTTAAAATGAAGTTGTTAGGATGAACCCTAATCCAATCCATCTGGTGTCCTTTTAAGAAAATTGGACAAAGAGGCGTCGGGGATGTGCCCAGAAAGAGAAAGGACTACGTGAGGACACAGCAAGGCAGCCATATCCAAGCCCAAGAGTGAGGCCTCGGAATAAACCAAAGCTGTAGAAACCTTGATTTTGGACTTCCAGTCTCCAGGACTATGAAAACCAAATTTTTGTTGTTTAGGCTGTCCTATCTGTGGTATTTTGTTAGGGCAGCCCCAACGATCACACACAAGTTCAGTTCCCAAGCCAGGATCCTGGAGGTCGTCTTAGACTCCTTCCACTAATGCACGTCTTAGACTCCTTCCACTAATGCACCTCTATCTCCTGTCAGTAAGCTCTCTACCTCTAAAACATATCTTAAATCTGGCCCTTCTCATCTACTGCCTTGCTGCTGACAAAGACAGCAGTCCTCACCATCTCACATCCCTGGAATAGGTCTTCTTGCCTCCAGGATCACCTCCTCAAACACCTCTCTGCTATGTCAACAGTCATTTTCAAAACACGAATTCCATCACATTCCTCTGCCGTAAAAGCGTTCAGTGGTTCCCCACCACCTTTAACAAGGTTCCTTACTATGGCAAAATGAAGTCCTTCAACATCTGACCTATACCTGCTTTTGAAGACTCATTACTAAGTTTAAGTTGTGAAGCTTCATTTGCTGTGCTCAATCCTACATCTCCTGAGGACTACTGGCACAGGGCACTTAACACTGCTTGCATTCACGTAAGAAACTTCACCTAATAATTCCTTTAAAATCATCTACATAAAAGTAACTATCAAAATACTTAGTCGTCAAAGGCAATGTGTGGACTTCAATGGAATCCAGATTAACATAAACCAATTATTAGTTAAAAAAGACATTTTGAGACAAGCAGAAAATCTAATCAAAATTAGGTAAGAGGTGACATTAAAGAATTATTAATTTTGTTAAGTATAAAAATGGTATTGTGGATGTTATAAAGAAAAAAAGAATCCTTGTCTCTTAGAAACACGTACTTATCACAAGTATATTGACATGATACCTGAAATTTGCTTTAAATTACTTAATGGGGAGAGAAGTGGGAGAGTGTCTTAGCCCATTTGGGCTGTTATCACAAATGCCATAGACTGAGTGGCTTCTAAATAACAGAAATTTATTCCCTATAGTCTTGGAGGCTAAACATCCAAGATCAAGGCACCAGCCGCCATGGAGTCTCGTGAAGACAAGCTTCCTGGTTGCTCTTTTTATTGTGTCCTCACATGGCAGAAGAGCAAAGGAGCTTTCTGCAGTCTCCTTAATAAGGGCACTAATCCCATTCATGAGGGCTCCATCTTTGTCACCTAATCACCTCCCAGAGGCTCCACCTCCAGATGCCATCATAATGGGAGTTAGGATTTAATGTATGAACTTGGGTGGAACAACATTCAGTCCATTGCAGTAAGCAAGGAGAACTGATGAAACAAGACTTGCAAAATGTTCGCTGTTGACACTTGGTGATAGGTACAGGGGGTTCGTCATAATACACTCTCTATGCTTGCTTGCATGTGTTTGTAGTTTTCCCAAAAAACAGCTTCAAAAAGAGAACAAAATCACTACACAAAAGAATTAAAATTTTCTTAAACCTCTTTCCAAAAACAGGAAAACAATTTAAAGGCAAACAATATTCTTTTCAATTCTAAGAACCTGAGTAACGAGAGCAGCATCTTTGTAGTAAGGAGCTTTACCTCCGCCAGCCTCGGTCTATAAGATCCTGATAATCCTGTACAGTCATGGTATGTGCCCACATGCCTGAAAAAAATAAGGAACGTGTTAGCTACAGCAGGCTGAACTCCTTACTTTCTTTTTAATTCAAAGCACTATTTTAATGTGAATATAGAAGCAAAAAAATCTAGCTAATACTGGAGAAATAAGTTTGTACATACTTCATACTTGTTAGTTTGACATAATACATAATATAAATAAAAATTATGATATGTTTATCTTAATTTTTAAAAAGCAAACACATCACTGATTACATTTAATTCAGGACTGTTCAACAGTCTCTATGACATCATAAATTAAGATCCTCACTACGATCAGGTTACATCACACCTTTAAACCATAATCTCTCCAATAATTTAAGAAGCTGGTCTCTTCAGAATTAGAAAGCTAATGTTTTATTGTGCACTTAAATTCTCCTGATTTTTATACATTGTACATATATACAGAGAATAGTCTTGATCATTAAAAATAGGACAAATGTCCACAGCAATATTCCTTTGAAGTAAAACAGAGTAACTCAGGTTATATGTTATCATTATGATGAAATTACACAACCATAAAAAAATGAAGACTATGAGAAAACATTAAAATATCTGAATTAATGTTAAAAGAAAAATAAACTTTTTTTCTTGTAAACAGTAAACTGCATCAGAAGTAAAGACAGTTGCAGGCTCCATAGTAGGATGAAGCAGGATGTAATGAGAAAAGCTTGGGCACTGAAGCACAACAGAAATGTCCAGAAGCGGGGAGGTGAGGTGGGGCTCATTAACGCCAACAAGTTACTCTACCAGGCTCAATTTCATCATCTGTAAACAAGGAATAATAAAACCTACCTACCCAATAGGTGGGGTGCCCTATTGTAAAGATTATTATTAGAATTAAAAAGAAATGATAAAAATTTACAGTTATCTCTATAGGTGAAAAGGTTGAAAGCAGGTTTCTTCCAAAGAACTTTAGACACAGGACATCTATATTAATCAATTTTCTCTTACTGTAACTAATGGAAAAATAAGAATCTATTAATTTTAGACATATTTAGCTTATATAAGTATTATAATCACAACACTAAAATTCTGAAAAGGAGACGGGAGGAATCTGTAATCCCCTAAGGCCTACTACCAGTCACAGTTTACTGTGCTTCTCCTGAGTTTTTCTGCTCCCAGGGTCGGAATCATGTTGGGTCATTTGCATCCTGCTGATTTTCACCATTTAACCAACCCTACACTCTAAACATTTTTCCACTTAGCGCACCTTCACATTCTTCACTCCTAATGACGGTATTACATTCTACTACTCCTCACCCACAAGCAGCACCTAATAAACACTTTTAATTAATGAGCAAACGGACACACTAAAATAGCAGCCCAAAGCACGCCCCTGTGGGGCGTCTATGATGTTTTTCAAATGGAAACGATCTACATCTACTTCTTCGTGGATGTTTCCTGTTCCACAATGCTGGATTCTTCCTTAAAATGTGAGATTCTACATTTGCCAGTGTTTAATAAGTAAACCAAATGAGATGGAAAATGTTCTGTTTACAAACAACGAATCTTCTGAAAGAAGCCTGAACCACGATGGAGGGGGGAGGGGAACGTAGGGCTGGCTTTACCGTCGTCTCTGAGGTGGGTGGAGGGATGACCCGGCACACACACCGGGTAAAAATTTCGCTGACGGCACAAACAAGCCAAGCCCCCTCCCTCATCAGTAGACTGCGGTCACCAGTTTCTGGTGTGTTCTTCCGGAGACATCGTGTTATTCGTGGATGCCCAAGCACAGGTGTGCGCACGCACCGTTTTCTCCACACGTGACAGCACCTGTCACTCACCGTCTCGCACTCACCGCGGAGATGCTCCGCATCCGCGTCAGCACCCCGAGGTCTGCCCGCCCCCGCCCTGGCACAGCCTGGCCCCGTCTGCTTATCTCCCCGTCTCCGAGGGGGACGGGCAGCCGTTTGCCCACTTGGAGGGAACTGAGGCACCATCGCCCCTTCGCACGTCCGGGCACCTGGGCGCACCTGGGTCACGAATGAACACTTGACACCTCCGCGGCTCCATCAGCTGCCGCCCGGGGTAAATCGACACCGCGGTGGCCCGGGCAGCCGCGTCCCGCTCTCCCTCCTGGAGCCCGGGGCCGGGCGGGGCCTCCCGCCGCCGTGGGTCCCCCGAAGACCGCGACGCACCGCCCTCCCCCCGCCCCGGCCGGCCCGCTCACCATTGGAGCGGCTTCCCGACTCGTTCTTGCAATAGCCACAGCGGTAAAAGTCCTCGCCCGGGAAATACTCCACGATGCTGGACGAGAGAGCAGCCCAGGAAGCCATGGCCGCGGCGCTCGCGACGCGGCCCAGCTGAGCGCCGCCGCCCCACCATGCACCGCGCCGCCGCCGCCGCCCCACCATGCACCGCGCCGCCGGCCCGCGGCGCACGCGCAGCCCCCCGGCGCTGACGCCGCCCGCGCCATCTTGGCCCAGGGCAGCCTTCCGCCGTTTCCGTTCCCTCTGGGGAGGGGGAACGCCGTCTTCGGTGAGGAGGAGACGGGGTGGGGAAGGACTCGGTCTGGGAAGGACCGAGGGGGAAGCAGGGGGAACGGGAGAGAGGGGAGCCGCGGCTGTGGGCTCCCGCACCCCCGCGGGGGCGGGCCGGGGCGCGCGGCGTGGAGCGGACACTCACCGCAGGACGCCTTGCCCTCCTCCGCTCCGCAGTAGCCGCAGCGGTAGCCGGCCTTGAGGCCCTTGTACTCCACCAGCGAGGCCATGGCGGCCGCCGGGGCCGCGCCGCGCGGGCCGGGCCACGCCTCTCGGCAGCCGGGGGCCGACCCGGGGCGAGCGCGGGGGCCCGGCGCGGGGACGGCCGGGAGCGAGGCCCGGCAGGTGCGCCCCGGCCCCCCGGCTCCCCGGCTCCGGAGCGGGGCCCGAGGGTGCCGGGGCCGTCCCGGACGTCAGCGGGCGCGTCACCGTGGGTGGCCGTCAGGAAACCGGGTCCCTTCGCCTACTCCGTCGCCGTCCTTCCCACCACCACGTTCGCGCGGGCGGCGCCCTTTACAGACGAGGAAACTGAGGCACGGGGGTCGTCATCACTCTAGTTACTTCCCGTCGGTCCCAGCCCCAGTCCCCATCCCAGGCTGTCGCCGACCGGCTGGCCCTGCAGCCGGCTCAAGCTGCTTCCACAGCCGCGAGCACTCACTCAGGTGCGCGTGCAGACAGACATCCAGCGAATGGCCCCAACACGTAACGCTTTGAAAGGAAACCCAGACTCTGGAGTCGTTATCCGCACAGTCTTACTGACTTGTGATCAGACTTTTTTGAAATGTTGTCAATCTGTTAAGTGGAAAAGTTTCCCAAAGCTATTCCCATTTTAATTTTCTGCTATTTTAAGTGCACTGAGTATCTTTTGACCATTATTCTTTTTATCAGTTTCTAAGCTTTTAGAGAGGTTATTTATCTCCGGTATGAGTTGAAAATTATTTTTTTCAGATTTTTTAACTCTGCTTATAATATTTATTGGAAAATATTAAAATGGTTGTATAATTGAAAAATAAAGGAAGCTCTCAGAGCCAGCCGTGTAAGAGCCCAGTGCCACCGTGACTTGCGGCTTTTAGAGAGAAGCTAGAAATCAGATTTTTTGTAAGTACAATTTTGTAGATGCCTGCAGCACCTAGTCTTCCTAGGTGGTCTCCCATCCAAGTACTAACTAAGCCCGACCCTGCTTAGCTTCTGCGGTCAGAGGAGATCAGTCATGGTCAAGGTGACATGGCCATATGCTAAAGTACAATTTTTAAATGTTGCTTTAAAATAATTGTTATTTTTAACTGTGCAGGACAAACAAAACATACAGGCTGACTCCAACCTGCAACCACTATTTTAAAGAGGATTTCCTAGAGAATAGCAGTCTGAGGCAAAATATAAAAATGAGTACCTCCAGCAAGGTAATGCCTTGACCTTTACCTCACGTGCACGGATAGACTGTCCTTATATTTTTCCCAGTCCTCCAGCAAGGTAATGCCTTGACCTTTACCTCACGTGCACGGATAGACTGTCCTTATATTTTTCCCAGTCAACAATAACGCTAATTATCTTTTTACAATGATTAAAAAAGTGAAATAGTGAAACTGGAGGAAATGAAAATTTTGAGGTCAGTTTCAACATTCTTGACCCCAAGGTCCACTGTGCTGGATATGTGCCCAGTTAAATTGAACTGGCTTAGTAGTGGCAGAGTGACCTATTATGTGCTAAGCATCACTCTTGCCTTACATAATGGGAAAAAAAAAACCCTAAGGAATAGCTATGGAGCATGCATCATGTTTTCAGGGTCCCTCTGGGCTTCTCTAGCTCCCAACTCCTTGAAGGCTTTACTAGATCTCAGTATCATGTTCTGAAGACAGAATTCACCCATTTTGTTCATTATGACAAATTTGATTATTCCTTGTTCTTTCTGGGATAGGCTATCATTTCGAATGAAAGTGAGGGCCTGTTAAACAGCAGAATGCCATGCTCATTACGAAGAGTAGGAGACCAGTAGACTTTTCAGTCTTAAGTCTTGTTGCACTTCACTTCTGTTCCTTTGAAAACCCAACTTTATCCCAGGCCCTAGACTGACCTTAGCCAGGGAACTCCAGGACATACCAGCCTTGAGCAATGAGAATGTCCAAAGTCCTAGGCATGTGTTTCAAAACTCATTTAATCCTTACTGCAACTTCACAGCATAGAAAATAAAGACCAGAGAGGCTAAATAACTTGCCCAAGGTCATACAACTAGTTAAAAACATAGGAGGGGGAAAGGGTGATAAAAATAAAAAATCTTGAAGAGAGCAACAAATACTAGGTCTGAACTAACATAGGACTTTGATTTGTAGATTTGTTGATGATCAGAAACAAAGTTTTCAACTTCCAAGCCCAAATGAGAAGAATAACACAAAGCTTCACTTACTTTCCCCCTTTTCTGAGGGGGGAGCAATTTCAGAATGTCCTTTTATTTACAAAATTGTCAGCAAAAAACAGTTATCTTTGTTATTCTAATTATATCAATAATCATTTTAAGCGTCAGTAGTCTAGATAATACCAATTAAAAGACTGTCAAACAGGATTTCTAAAAATACCCAATTATATGTTATCTACCAAAATACTCACTTTAAATTTAAAAACTGATTAAAGGGACAGAGAAAGATGTATTGTTAATACTAATCAAGAGAAAGCTGGAGTAAACTACATTAATTTTGGACAAAGTAAACTTGAAAGCAGGGAAAATTAGGGATAAAGAGGCATTGTATAATAAAGGGGTCAGTTCTCCAAGATATGTCTTTTTTGTATATGCACCAAGCACTAGCAAAATATGTGAGGCAAAAACAGAGAACTGGAAGAAGAAATAGATGAATCTACTATTAGAATTCAGTACCCCTCTATCAATAATTGACATTCAGTCAGGACATAATTGAACTCAATAATATCATCAATCAATTGGATCTGATATCCACAGAACTTCCTCCAACAGAAAACACATTCTCTAGTTCATGTGGAACATTCACCAAAATAAACCACGTTCCAGGTCATAAAAAAACACCTTAACAAATTTGAGAATAAGTATGCTTTCAGACCATAATGGAATAAAACTGGAAATCAATTATAGTTAGCTGGAGAATTCCAAAACACTTGGAGGGTAAACACACTTCTAAATGACTCTTAGATCAAAGAAGTTTCAAGAAAAATTTAGATATTCTGAACTAAACGTGAAAATACAACTTCTCAAAGTGAAATGCAGCAAAAGAAGTATGTAAAGGGAAATTTATAGCACTGAATGCATGTATTAGAAACAAGATCTCAAATTGATAATAAGTTACCTCAGGAGACTAGAAAAAGTAGAGCAAATTAAATACAAAATAAGAACAAAAAGTAAAGCAAAAATAAAATTAAATACAGTAAATCAACAGGGAAAGTCAACAAAACCAAAAGCTGGTTCTTAGAAAAGATCAATAAAATTGATAAAATTCTAGTGAAAACTAGAGTAAACAATTGCCAATATCAGAAATGAATGAAGGATCATCACTACTGATCCCATGGACATTAAAAGGATAATAAAGGAATAATATGAACAGCAGTATACCCATATATATAACCTAGAACAAACTGATCAATTCTTTGAAAGACACAATCTGCCAAAACTCAGAAGAAGAAATAGATAATAGACCGTTATCTAAAGAAATAGAATCAATAATTAATGGCCTATGAACACAGCATCAGGCCCAGATATGTTCACTGGTGAATTCTACCAAACATTTAAGGAAGAAATATCAATTCTTCTATAGTTTCTTCCAGAAAATAGAAGCAAAGGGAAACATAACTCATTTTATGAGGCATTACCATAGTACCAAAACCAAAGACATTATAAGAAAGAAAAACTACTGAATGTTATCTCATGAACATAGATGCAAAAATCCTCAGTAAAATGTATTAGTTAATGGAATCCAACAATTTAAAGAACTATACACCACTGCTGAGTAGGACTTATTCCATGTGAGCAAACCTGGTTCAACATTGCAAAAGCAATTAATCAAAACTCCTGTATGTAATCAAGTTTCAGTCTTTCACTTTGTCAGCTGTGACTTTGAACACTGCTAAACCCTCTTAGCTGCCATTTCCTCATACAAAAAATGTGGAGAATATTACCAGATAGGGTGGTTGGAGTGTCAGCTTATTGTTTAGATACTATCAGAGTTGCTTCTACTTTTTAAATTTGTTTTCAAACTCCTGCAAAGTGGAGACAGCAGGCAAGATGCTATTTCCAAAGCTGAAAGTTAATCTGTGATCCTACTGTGAATTTTATTTCAAGTTCAGTGACATAAGAAGTGGTTAACAATAATTTTAGTTCAGAAACCACCATCATCTTTCCCAGCTAGGACTTCTCGTAACTATTTAAACATTTCATGATTTCTCAGAAAGGATTAGAATTGAGGTATTTAATAAAATATTGTTAGTCTTTCTTTTTACATTTATCATAGAAAAACAACTCAGGCCATCTTTTGCTTATGTTAGGGCAAAGTCTAGTCTTGCTCAGTTTGTTTCAACCTGATTCGCTCTCAAAAATGTTCTTTATCTCCCTGACTTATATTCTCTTTATGTTTTAATTAAGCTGATTCCTTCAAGAGAGGCTCACATTAAGAATTGCCTATTTTTCTTTATCAAAAAAAGAGGCTTCTGTTGTTTTCATGGGAGGATAACTTAAGATACTGTGCCTGGCTCATAGTGAATACAGGCAAACCTTGGCGACATGGTGGGTTAGGTTCCAGACCACCACAATAAAGCAAATTATAATCTTGTTAGTGGAGGGTCTTTCAATTTGTGAAAAAATGCAACGTCTGTGTAAGTGCAACAACACAAGTTATGCCTATATTAGGAACTTGTAGTTTGATGCTGTCACGTCTCAGGTATTATAATGATTTGGGCTGAACTGAGATCACATGAGTGACATCTGAGTGGCATGACTTTACCAGTGTTATAAGAAGATTTTATCTAGTTTAAGAAGATTGAAATTTAAGTGTTTGATAATAGAAAATACTGCCATGACTTGGTGTGTGAAATTCTTTGTTTTTAAGTATAAAATGTTTCTGAAAATGAAAACATTTGGGGGCTTACAGTTTCAAGAAGTCATACAAACAGCATATTTTGGGATAGGTTTTATTCCTAGTAAGAAGCCAAGTTGTGATTAATCACTATATTTTCGAGAACCAGAGACAACTTTAATAGGCTACATGAAGACTGTTTGGACAGATGAAGTTTCCATTATGGTGAAGAGTATCTTGAAGTTAATATGTGGAATCGTTATTGTTAATTTGTACTTCAGCACTGGTGTATTTTCTGCTTGTCTTTAATGACCAGTTATGAACAAAATTAAATAATGTAACAAGTATATTAAATAGTGTTAAAGTACAAAACCTTCACAGCAGCAACAGTATTTAACTGAGTGACACACCAGCTAAGTGAAAATGAGACCACATGTCTGTGCCTTTGGCATACTTGTCAGACTTCCACCAACTACTGAGGTGTGCTCCAAGGTTTTCCACTGCTTTCGTTTCCGTGGAAGATAGGCAATATATATTTTTAAAAAAGAAAAAGACACTTCTGATGCCTTGAAAGAGGCTTTCTCCAACTGCACCGAGATTAGATGTCTGTATCTGTACATCACAACCCCTCTACCTTGTCTCTGGCCATTCAGTCCAGCTCACAATGAAGTTCCCTGACAACCAGATGATGTCTTCACCTACCACCTCACAGTAGTGTCAATCTGGGATAGTGATGACACAAAAAGCTTGTGATTGCTACTGATTACCCTAGGAAGCAGCAAAGGAAGGCATCCTTAAAGATCAACAGTAGATAGCTGAAAGTGTGAAAGAGGGCCAGACACTTTGTTGGATGGAAAACAGTACTTTGCAGAAGAGAGAACAAGAGATTGGAGTGGGGAGAACAGCTCAGGAGAGCAGACACAAAGAGTGTGAAGAACAACAATGTTCTTCCTGAAATTGGAGTTTGATAAGGCAATGGCTGACAAAAATGACACAAAAGACAAACAGTGTGAGGCCACAAGAACAGTGGACATGACCAAAGGCACTGCAAAGAGAGGATGCAGTGGGGGTCTACAGAAGGACAGACCAGCAGTGCAGACCCCACCCGCACACCCTCCCTTGGTGACAGACTCAGAATGGTTGGCTCTGAGTCCGGAAGAACAGTAAGTATTACTTTCCTCCCAATTGAAGTAAAGGCAGAATATTCATCTACCTGGGAACAAATGTAGCACAGGAATGAAAATTATGTGCTCCTGAGTCACGCAGGTACAAATTCTGCTTCTGAAACTAACCACGGGAACTTTGGCAGTTCACTGAACCTCTCTTGGCCTCAGTTCACTCTGCCATGATTTGGAGGATGATGAGTATCTACCATAGATTGTTTGGAAGATTAAGTAAAAGAATCCATTTAAGTTCTTAGCACAATGCCTAGTGTAAACTCTATAAATGTTGCTATGGAAATACAAGAACCTCTTAGGAAAAAAACAGGAAAGCAGACATGTCTTAAGAAATCAGCTTTACTTAAAAGGCAAATGTAGTTTTTTTTCTAGTTTTATGTTATAAAATCCTTTTTTCACTGTTAAGTCAGAGAAACAATATTTATAAACCAGAATACTAAAAATAGAACCTGTCTGCCTACTAAGCAGGTAAATAACAGGTCTTGAGTATGCCCCAAATGTGACACATCTTAATGACAATTTTTTTTCATTTAGTTAAAACTTTCTTGCTATCAAACTTTTATTATCTAAGTAAACCTTTGATAAGAATCATGAAATGTTATAGTTGGATAGCTGTTGTAAATTCATGGTAGCTTATAAGTTTATTGTTAATAACTTTATGCATAACAACTTAAAATGGACTAACTTTGAGAACTTATTTTCCCATCAAAGGTACGTTCTTTGTTCCACCAACAATTATACACAAACAGTGCTTTGTAGAATTTGAAATAGCAAATTTCAGCCTCCCCACTCCAGTGTTAAAATAAAGATACTTCTGACAGTCCCAACCTCAATGTGGCTTTTTTGTTTATGCTTTTATTAGAGAGCATTCCTTTCTTGCTTCAAGGAAAAATACAAGAAATTTAATATATTGCAGTCCTTCCTATTGACAGAGAAATGTCTTTCACATTATATATAGTCAATCCCAAATCAACTCCCTAATACAATTCATGCCAGAGCATGTTCCCTGAAACCCTTCTACAAATCCTAGTACCATATCTCTTTTTTGATCTTCTAGATTGGCCTGGGCCCAAAACACTCAAGACCCTCGGATTGCAGTAGGTTCTCAGTCCCCACTAGAAAAGAAGATTAAGGTGAGGAAATACATTTACTGTGAACTTTGGAGCTGGTAATACAATCACGAAGGGTTTATCACTCGTCTTTCAAGGGAGAGAGCTCTGCCTTTATAGTCTAGTTCAGCGTTTGGTTCACCTCGCAGTGTGGCATTGGTGGGGTAGCACCGAGCACAGCAAACATGGCCCGTGCCCTCACAGGGCTTGGTCCAGTGAGGGGTGTGGACATTAAACAGACTGTTACCACACATCGTGCTAAGTGGCATGAAAGGGTGGAATTTTATTTGAATGAGTATGAGGAAGGTCTGAGGAAGTGACATTAAAGCTGAAACCTAGAAGCTACATACATAAGTACCACAGTCAGAGTTGCCATAGTGTCTGCTATAGTGTGTGTTTCTGGAGTATATGAAGGAAGAGCATGTGAAAATACTCAGATGGGAAAGAGAATATGGTCTTTGAGGAACAGAAAAGTCAGTGTGAGTGCAGCAGAGTGAGCGAGCAGACAGGCTGACAAGGCTGTTTGGAGAGGCATCAGCCGTAAGGTTGCTGTGCCATACTGGAATCTGGGATTTTCTAAAAGAAACAGGACCCCATCCCAGGCCTCTCCGCAGGGAAGTGACAGGCTCAGATTTGTGTAATTCAAAGAGCACTCTGGCTTCCATGTGGCAGGTCTGATGGGGCCAAGGGCAGAAGGAAAGGAGTATGGATTCAGCGAAGCCAGTGAGGCTGCTACCCTAAGGTGTGGGCATTTTGAAGTTAGAAATGATAGGACTGAGAAGGGGGAATTGAAGAGAACACTTCAGAGGAAGAGTCAGATGTCAAGGACAGTACCTCAGTCTGAAGTCGACAGGCGAGCCCAGTGCAGGCTTCATGCCTTGACTGTCTTGCTCGCCCCTTATTTCCACGCTCTGGAGCAGCACCTGACTTGTGAAAGGTCACCTGGTTGAATGACTAAGGTTGTCTGTGTCCAAGGAAGCCTAAACGTGACTCTGCACACTCTTAAGTGACAATTTCTCTGCTGTTTTCCTGCATTCCATTTAAAAGATAGAACCAGCAAAGAAGTGGTGGGAGTGGCCATAAAGTAGGAGGAAAATGAGGGGCTGGTCAGTCACTTGGGGATATTCAGCTAACAGCTGGATAAGTCTAGGGAGTCCAAGATAGCCCCAGCCACACACCCTTGGCAATAGCCTGGAAACCAGAAGAAAATAAACTATTTCAAGGAGGATACACTGGTCACTTCTGTTGCATGCTGCTAACAGGTCAAGTGTGGCAGGCACAGATGGGAGCACTGAATTTGTCAATGTGGCGATCCCTTGTGCTCCAGACGAGGGCAGTCTTGGAGAAGTGGTGGGGTCGGAAATCCAGTTGAAGAGGATTGAGGGGAAAATGTGAGATGAGGACGTGGAGAGGGATTATAGGTAACTGCTTCAAGTTACACTGTGAAGGGGAGCAATAAAGGCAGCAGAAGCTAGAGAGAGATGCAGTAAACAAAGTTTTCCTCTTCCAAAGACTATATTCTGAAGCATATTTTTATGCTGATGGAGTGATCCAGTAGCAGGAAAGGGAATTTGATAATTGCACACTGACGTTCTTAAAGCTCAACAAGCATGGATGGCAGACTGGCTTTGGATAGAGGGGCACTGTTTTCATCATAAAGGCAGGTTGGCAGAGTCTGGGATGGATGCCTGACAGTGGGAAGGGGTGCTCCTGATTGACTGCTTCTGTTTCCTAAAAGAAGTTTAAGGCAAATCTTCAACTAGGAGGGAACACTGGGGAAGGGAGCGTAGATTTGAAAAGGACATGAAACACAGTTAAGAGACCCTAATGGGACACGGTATAGGAGGGCCAGGCAGGGAGGGCTAACAGTCAATTGAGATCTGTGCCAAGACTGTAATAAAGGACATCCAACTTAAAAAGTTCTAATACTTCCTTCGACAAGAGTTTAGGTGGTGTCCATTCTCCAGAAGTGAGGAGACTATTAGTTCAAAAGTTTCAACAGGAGAATGAAACACTTCATAAACTTAAGGCCACATCTTTTGACTTCTGGTTTGCTAAAACAGAAGAATACTACAGTCAGCGACATCAAAAAATGATGCAGGAAGAGGAATGGGAAGACAAAATGGTTCCCAGACAGGATACTAAAATAAAGGAAGAGGAAACAGGACCACAAAGTGAAAAAACACAAGATGCTAAAAAATGGGACTATCTAGTGTCTGAGAGAGAGCTTAAGCAGATCGAGAAACACATACACCGAGCTGAACAAGCTAGAGGCCTCAGAGACCACGAGTATCGACTAATTCCTCAAATAATTCCAAGGGAAGTACTTTTCACCAATCCAGCCACACTGGAGAAGGATGAGAAGGCTGAAAATATCCAGAAAATACCCAAAGCTAAAACCAAAATGCACAAGGTGGAGTGGACAAAGGAACAGATAAAGAGACATCAAGACCGGATGATTCGAGGGAGAGAACTCACAAAGCAAAGAAATGATCAGCAAGGTGCTCAGAAACTCAATACCCAGGCTCCTCCTCCCCTAAAAGCTCAAGTGCAGAAAGAGGAAGTAAAAGAATTTGAACAGGTCACAGCCTATCCAATTATACAGCCTCACCCCGAAGAACTTATAGAAGTGACAATTCTCAGGGAAAAGTCAAAAGAAGAGGGTCAAATTAAAAAACCACTTCGAAGGGAGCTCTTGTGTATACCACCGTTTTTGAAAAGTCAACTACAGAAAAATAAAGTTAAAAATTATTTTCTAGATTTTATTTTTTTACACTAGCATACTTTCATAGCTGTTAGTACAGTAAAATCCTATACCCTAGTTATTTCTAAGTCTATCAAACTTAAAAAAAAGTTAAGCCACAAGCACCATTTCATTATATCTCACAGTTCTGTATGAGGAATTCAGCCAGAGCTCAGCAGAGCAAGTTTTCTGCCCCATATGGTACCACTGGAGCCACTCAGGGACGTTCAGGTGATGGCTAGGCTAGTCTGGAGGGTCTAAGACTGCTGTTCCTATATGCCCTTGCAGGATGGGCTAGAAGGCTAGGCTTCACTTGGCTGGTCCCTTCCCCTTTCTCTCCTCCCCATGTAGTTTCAGGTCATGTAGTAGTTGAATTTATTACATGGTGACAGGATTCTGAGGCCTGCAAACACTACAAGGCTTTTTATGACCTACCCTCAGAAATCCCAGAACATTACTTCTGCCATATTCTATTGCTCAAAGAAGTCACCAAGACCAGCCCAAATTCAAAGGGAAGAGGAAACAGACTTCTTAAAAAAATCTACAGCCTTGTCTGAAGTCTATCTCACACCTCTCTCTACCATTAGTTACACTCTAAAAACTAAAGTCTCTATATAAACGAATACTACGATTTCAGTTTTGAGTTGATCTTGACTAAAGAAGCCTTGCAGAGGTAAATATAGACAGGATGTAAAAGCCTGTTAATATTATTCTGCAGACAACATATTGTTTTTGCATTCTCCAATTCACCTGAAATTGAATGGCATATCATGACCCTAGGCCTAAGCCCTAACCTTGCCAGAGATCCAGACTCTAGGATGTAGCCCCTCAAGGAGGAAGAGAACATAGAAGAAATAAAACAGGACATGTCCCATTCTCTAGTATAAAAAGCTCTATTGAGAATATAGGCTAAAGAGTAGGGTAGCAATTTACGGGGAATGTGGAATCTAAGAACGTACCCTGGATGGCAGCTCCTTAGGTAGGAGCTACACGAAAAGACGTGCAAATAACCCACGTGCAGAACACAGGCAAGAACAAGGTGTTCCTGAACACCAAGTTCTAGGGGGAAACAAAGGTGTTGTGGATATGACATGAGTTTGATTTCTAAAAGATAATATGCAGTAGTCTTTATTATTATTATTTTCTGCATGTAAAACCGATGTGCTAATAACCACTACACTATGGAACCATGTCCTTTTGCAATTCAAAAGTTGAAAGAAAAAGTAACCCATAATCGGCCTGTCTCAATCACTTCTGGTGATAATTTTTTAAAACAATGAAAAAGTCCAAGGTTAGAAAACCCCCAGTAGTTCCAGAAAGGTAACAGCTTTCCTCCTTGGTTTGAAAAAGGTAACCACTTTTAAATTTCTTACACAGTATTTGAAACAAGTAGAACAAAGGGGAAGAGGAAGGTAACACCCAAACACACACACTTGAAAAATTATGTTAAGACCACATGTGATTCCATTTATGTGAAATGTCCAAATTAGCGAATTTGAAGAGATAGAAATAGGCAAATGTATAGACAAAGTAGGTTAGTGGTTGGTTAAGGCTAAGGGGTGGAGGTTAGGTGAGGAAGGTTGAGTGACTGCTAATGGGAACAAGAATGTTCTAACATTGCATTGTGGTAATGGTTGCAGTAAGTAGACCGGAAAAAAAAAAGGAAAATACACTTTAGATGGGTGAATTGTATGGTATGTGAATTATATCTCAACAAAGTTAATTAACAAAAATGAAAGATAGCTAGAGTTTAGATAGGAGGGAGTAAGCCTAGAAAAGTAGCCAAAGGGCCTGATCATGCAAGATTTTGAATATCACTCAGGTTTTTTAGATCTTAAAGGCAGTGGGGAGTCACTGAGAAACTGACATTTTTACAGAAGTGGGAGGAATCTGAAATATATATGGGAAGCAGGGGACAGCTGATGGGAATCTGTGGCAGAATCCTGGACAAGATGGAGAAGCAAGAGACAGGATGAGAATTAGGGAACTGATTAAGGTAGGGATTGTGGGGAGTAAAAAAATAATTCATAGCTTTCTTTCTGAGGAAATAAAGTAGTAAAAGTACCAATACAGGGACTATAGGGAAAATAAATTGGAGAGCTGTTTTATACGTGTTTAAAACAGCCCATATGCTGTCCAAGAAGCCATTATTTCCATGTATCTGTAGCTTTTTAGAGAAGTTTAGTCAAATAAAATTTTGGGAACCTTCAGGATATAGATGTAGTATAAACCAGGATAGTAAGACGGTGGAAAGGGAAGCAGGGAAAGCATCAGAGGTAAGGATGTATGGTTTTCAAGGAGTAAATTTTCAAGTGGCAAATGCACAGCATTTATCCACTGGATTTAACAACTGAGAAAGGCATCGTCACTGAACCTGGCATGAAACAGCCTCGGTAGGCTGACCGGTCGGAAAAGAGGTACTACACTGCCATGGTTTAAGGACGGACAGAAGGGGAGAGAGCAAGTGGTTCTTATTTAAAGAAGAGACAGGACAGGACAGTAACTTGAGATGGGTGACAATAACTTTTTTAAGAGAGATGAGCCTGATTGAAGGGGAAGCACGAGATATGGAGGGCGGTGACAGGAAGAGCAGAGACCCACTGATGCAGGAGGAGCTAGGATCCAGAGCCTTCCACAGAAGAGAAGACACCTCGACCTCTGACACCAGACGGCAGGAATGAGAAAGGAGAGGTGCAGAGAGTTGGAGAATGGGGAAAGAAACCAGCTAGGGACTCAGAAAACATCAAGGACAGACCTGAACGCCCCCAAAGGTCAGAAACACGAGCAGCATCACTCCATGGGCGGGGTCCTCACTGGCGGCCAGCAGCCTTGCAAACAAACAGGTCAGTTGGTGGGTGGGATCAGGGGTGGTTTGCTAGGGAAAGTAGTCCACCCTGGCCTGACTGAATAGTTTCTTGTGTGTAAATCACAGGCTGAATCATATGACATTACTGACATCTGACCATGTTTTACCTATAAAAAAAATTTAATATGGTACAACCTCTTATTTGTTGAGTAGCTAACTTTATAGCCAAAGAACTATAATGATCCACAGGCCATTAACAACCTGACTCAAACTTTCAGACTTTCAATGAGACAGGACTGCAGAAAGAAACCCTCCCAAGAACAGAAAATAAAGAGTAACTACAATTATTTGTGAATATGGCAGTGAATTTCCTTTAATCAAAGACATCCATGACAAATTCATTAACTATCAAAAGCTACATTTTACTAAAAGCAATCTGTCTTTAAAAATGTTTAATCATACATTATATACAATACATGCTGCTCTCCTTTATGGATTTCACTATCCACTTGAGTCCTAAAAAAAGGGAAAAAATAGCTGGTTAACAGTTTATAAATCAAAAGTTAATTCACTATACTTAAATGAAATCTAACAACCAGCCTCTTCTCAGTGGGTGGGGCCCACATTAACCCACATTGTGTCCTACGTCCACCCTCCCCTCTCCCTCAGCTGTCCTGGAACAAAAGAAGCTCAATTAAATGAGGCACATTAGGAAGAGGTTATAGTAAGTACTAAAAAGCTAATTTTAACTTTTGAAATCAGAGAATTGAGCTAGGGAAAAAAAATTATCTAATACAAAATCCTCATTTTATAGGCATATTTATAGAAGAGGAAAATGAAGCTGGGTGAGATTAAGAGACTGGCCCAGCATCTTAAAGTAAGGGGCAGAGCCGGCCGATCCAGGCCTCCCGATTCCTACCCACGGCTGCCTGCATGCAGCAGGATGCCAGGTCAGACCCAGACTTCCTTCTAGCTATTCTCCCTCGTAAAAATGAAGAATTACTTCATAACCAACTCAGATTCCAGAGATGCCCACTCACTAACTTCATTCCCACGTAATCCTCCTTTTCTGCTCTGTATATATAAAACAAGGGAATCTAATGGGACAGTGAACAAAACTGATGGGAGGATTCGATAGTCCAATCATCCTATTTATCAGTTGGCTTTGTTGGGGGCAGGGAGCCAAACCAAGAACAAACTGCCACTCTGCCTATATATGTGTGTCCTGAGAACAGCAAAGTAATGAGTCCAAAGGAGGGAGCTTGTAGCCACCAGGTCCCACTCTCACCAGCGCACACAGTTCCAAGAACGGGCACTAGGGGGAGGCAGAACCCAAAGTCTACTGGGATGTGACAAAATCGGAATGGTCTGGAAAGCCAAGTAAATAAAAACGTACAGCCCTCGCGTAGGAAGTGTTACCTGTAGCTGGTGTCAAACACTTAGCCTCTGCTGGCTCTGGCCTGACGTAATCACAGGCTCTGAGATCTCGAAGGTCTTCACGATCTCCTGGCAGAGAACAAAGCACATGTGGCGAAGAGTGTACAGCGGTGCGGCCAGAACTGCCCAGGACACCCAGCCGCAGCGTGCGGAGCTTACCTCCCAGTCGCGGTAACTCAAAGCTATGATTCCTTGATTTCTAACTTGGGTGTTCTGGTCGATGCCCTCACTTTCTTCGTTAATATTGATAGGCTCT